>CM031241.1:469146918-470346918 GCA_018340775.1 Taxus wallichiana var. yunnanensis
AATTAATTTGGATTAGATGATTTAATATAAAATAATTATTAATGGGAATTGGTTAAGTAAAATATAAGGATTAATTATTCACTTCAAAAAATAAAATTACCCAAATTTTATGGTGTAGTTTTCTGGTGTCTCGAGGCGAGGCATTACATTTGGTATTAGAGCGATGGTTCACACACGTGGATTCTCTAGGTAATTAATTAATTAGTTAATAATATTTTAATAACATTAACGAAAAATAATTAAAACTTTTTCTGCAACCATTTATAACTTAATAATCCATTTTCTTACCTCGTACACAGGATGACACCCACGAGACGTCGATCGGTTAGGGACTTGGGATGTAGCTCACATATGCCTTAGCCTGCAGGCACCTGAGTTTTGACCTCATATTTTAGAAGCTCTTCAGCAGCTGATAGGTGTTGTGTAACAATTCCTTCCACCACCGTAGGAGGCGAGAGAGGAGTATATCCATTCGGAGATGAGGAGTCAATAAAGCGAGGACACACACTTTGAGCCACTAGAGCACGATACCCCAAGGTAGGAGAGGTAGTGTATCCCTTCCTTCACCGTGAGAGGGTGGCATCGTGTTGTCATAGCCATTCACATAGTCTTGAGGGACCATTTGGGGATAGATGACCACTTTCACTGTTGAACCGTAGCACCAACATCATGATACGAGGCGGTGTGATAAGAGATCTTCTTCACTTGTAGCCACCTACATACACCGGCTCTATAGATGGATTTGGGGCTGATTCATAGCTCCTTAGCCTTGATAGCTATTTTGGCTTGCACTCTTACGAGAGTAATGTTGTTGAGCATATAATACTTAACATAAGGAACACAAGAGGTCCGTGCGGAAAACATGGCATGTTCAAAGGCGCGAAGGGATAAGGGAAACACACATGTGGAAGATAAGTTCAGATTTTAGGACTTAGCCATTTTCATAGTTGAGGATCTATTTTTGGAGATGACGTGCAGAGCACACAAACAAGACGAAGACTTGCACGCTACACATTGGCTATTTTTGGAGGATCGCTACAAAATACTTTGCATGGATACATGCTAAGAATAAATTTACTATTGTCACGCTTAACTAAAGTTTTATATTGTTAGCGTACTTACATGTGTGGCTATTGTTGTAAATGGCACGTGGTTAATAATAGCATGTGACCTATTTTGGGATTGGATAAGCGGTGAAGGGCAAGTCCCCACCCTTATAAATATGTAGTGAACTACGTAGTAGAAGGAGAGAGTGTGAATATGTGAGTATGTAAGACTATTACTATATCGAGATCTATGCACATGGATATGGAATACTATTATTGTAAGAAGCTTATATGTAATTGTAATGTTTAATATAATGGAGGTTATTGGCTAAATCTAAGTGTTAATCCTGTGTATAATTGTATCTTGTATGTTCTTGATCTTATCATGGTTATTACTTAAGGTTGTTATTCTTTAGATATAGATTTGAGCATGCACTATAGAATGCTATATCAATAATGGATTTGTATGTATTAAGTCTTCATCATACTAACATCCTACAACAATAACCCTAAAGAGGGGCCTAGTACCTTTGCGTGCTTCGGGTGAGCACTCAGTCTAGGCTAAGTGATGTGTCAACGCGCCTAGGATCTTATCGGTAAATTTTAGGTTGTATCATTGGTTTCGTTGCGAGACCTCTTTTGATTGTTTCCGGATGGTTCGTGATGAAGACATACCGGTTGACTCTACGGAAAATGTTGAGGAGTGGATACATGATCTGAAGAAGAATACGCATGAAGGTTCAACACATGATCTAAGTTTAACGCATGCACTTGTGTGGAACAAAACTTGTATGAAAATTTGTATGAGATCTTCTTTGCTTTTTTTCTAGTAGAGCTGTACGAGTGGCTGGTTACTTATGCGTCTAAATGGAATTGTATATATCACACACTTGTTTGGATGCAAGAAGAATTTCAAGCCCTTTATGATGTTGATTTGATCTGGACTCACGTTGTAGATACGTGGTTCCATGGTGTTTTGAATAGTTATATCTTGGAGTATTCAATTTCTATGTATTCTTGTCTAGAGGTAGCTGAATTCCAATTTTTACGGTATCCCAAGAGGAACCTATTTACAAGGCATTCCGCTAGTAATCAAGATCTTGATGGTAACCCTAAATTTGGAAGAAAAACCTATGGCTAGCTAAACCCCACCACGCGCAGGGGAAGGAACAAGATTGGTGAAAGATGGTAGAATTAGTGGCGGTGAGGTAGAGGGAAGAAAGGCAACTTGTAAAATGAGGCACGTGAGAGGGAGATAGATAAATAACATGACATTGCAGAGTAGATGGCGTTGAGGAGAGAGATGGATCGTGAAGGATTTGGAGCTCACATAGAAGACGTGG
Source organism: Taxus wallichiana var. yunnanensis (assembly GCA_018340775.1). Taxonomy (NCBI): domain Eukaryota; kingdom Viridiplantae; phylum Streptophyta; class Pinopsida; order Cupressales; family Taxaceae; genus Taxus; species Taxus wallichiana. Next base: position 469,149,308 of record CM031241.1, read on the forward strand.
AGCCAGAGCATCGGAAATCCCCCATCAGGAAAGCATGATAGGGAACCCTCCTCGGCCTCACAAGGGAGTGTGCTAGTAGAGATGACTTGGGCCATGGGTGCGCATCTAGAACCTACCTGATAACCTAGCCCTTGCGCTTGGTTTTCTAGTATCTAGTACGACAAGTAGTCAACAAGCTAATTTGGGAAGTAAGAGAGTAGGAGTAAGTCAGATAGCAAGTACATTAATGATAGGAAGACGAATTCATTGTTGTTTGGGGGTACATTTTCAGGTGCATCATCCACATAGAACGTGAGTGCGTAGAATGTTGGATTCACTTATGGGAGTGGAACCACTTCACAAACCATGGGGTTCAATATAGTACCACTATTGGAGCACAGGGGAGTACGTCTTCTTGGTCCTATCCCAATTGTAGGTGGGAGGATTAGGAGGTATAAGTGGTTCTAGTTTAGGTGGATTTGGTGGTTCTAGAGGTAGAGGAAAAACACAAGAGGTTTGGGATCGGGGGACAAAGTCTGCAACAACCCCATACTATTTATATGGAGATGTCTCTTCATCTCCCATAGTATAAAGGCATAAAGATGTTTGCTAAACATGTGCACATGTGTGAGATATTATGGTGTGCAAAAGGGATCCCACTTTCCGAGCACAAAGCAAGCCAATTCGCAACTACATTACAGGGACATGCACATACGTTGGTTGGGAAGTTTGACCCTGATCAAACTTGTGTGGATTATGCAGCATTGAAGGAGGCTTTCTTAAAAGAGTTCTATATCCCATAATTTGAGTAGAAGAGTATAAGCGCGCTCAAGGATATCAAACAGGGAACTACTGAGAGTGTACATGAGTATGATGCCCATTTTAAAACACTTTAATCTAAGATTTCTTACATATTCATGCAAGTCAACATGCAAAATGGTTCATTGGAGGATTCATTACACCATTTAGAAGGGCACTGTCACATAAGACATACAATGATCCATGTAAAGCAAGGAGGTAGCTCTGCATGCCGAGGCGATTGGGTATGACACTGGCGTTATCCCATTCTTGGAGGCACAATTCTAGCTATGGAAAAGTAGTTAGAGAAACTATCAAAAATTCAGCACATGAAACACACTTAGGGATTTGGTGTATAGATTGTGAAGTGGAAGGTCACACCAAGGATAGTTGTCCCTATAGATCCATATGTTCATTGCTTTGTTAGACCATGAGATCTATCATTAAACCATGATGCTAACCACTTTCTATTATTACAGCGCATGATAAGAAAGAACGTAACCTGCTATTGTAAGATTTTCCAATCCACAACTCATGACACTAAAGATTGTAGATTGATTGAGCAGATCCATGGTTATATAGACATAGGTGTATGCTAGAAAAGTGTATCAAATAATTTTAAAAGCAAGAATGAGCACTAGGATCGGGATCACAATCAAATGCGCTATGATAGGAAAGAGGGGCATTTGAAGGAGGTCATGGAGGAGGGCATGAATATCGAGGTTGATACGGAGGATGAGGTTGTGGTGGAGGAAGATGTGAGTTCCCTCTCAAGATGTGTTATACATGCAGATCTCCAGCCACTACACAGTGGTGCAATGTCCCTAGAATATTACATGTTCTTTCTGTGGAAAGAATCATAGCTATGAGGAGTGCCCAGACTTGTATGAGCATCTTAGTAAACATCATAAGTAGGAGAAAAAAGGCACATGGATGGTTAGAATCCAACGCGCGGTGGAAAATTAGTGGATGCCCAAGTTAGCACCATAACCTGAGGCATTAACCGTGAAAATTACCACACGAGCTGAGGAGGCACATGCCAATGAGGCATTGTAGCAGAAGCCCACAATCACTAAGGAGGAGGTTCTGCATGCTAAGTACCCAGATCTTGTTCATCAGAAGGAGGTCTATTAAGAGACCATGGAGGTCCTTAGAAATCTTCAAGGTGAAATACAGTGTCTGAAAGAGAAATCACGAAAGATAGAATAGAAGAAAGAAGTAGGGAAGGTCCCATCTAATATTGATGACATAAGAGAGGTATGCAAAATGTTGCGCTAAGAGAATATTATTCCATTACTAGGGAATTGGTTGAACGGGAACACTCCGCATGTAGGTACTGAGAATGAATGACATATCCTGCATGCAAACCTTCCTCCTAATAGCATTGACTATGAAAAGGAGATCACTTTGAATGCTATTGTAGATGGATGGCTTTTGAGCAATATCTTGATTGATACATGTGCAAAAGTCAATGTTCTTACAATAGATGCATGGGTGCAAATGAGGAGATCTCCATTGCAGCTGACAACTAATGTGTTGTTTATGGCCAATCGGACTAAGGCCACTCCCATATGGGTTTTAAAATATGCAACTATAATAGACAAGGGGCCAAATTCATTGGAGATTTTGAGGTATTAACACTCATGGAAGCAGACAAATTTCCAACTTTGCATGGGTGCCCTTGGTGTTACACAAATAATGCTAATTTAAGGTTCAACAAAGGATACATCAGTTTTGAAAATAAGGAGGAATGAGTTGTAATCCCTTTAACAGATGGAAAATCTACACCGTATGTTGAGCCTTTGAGTGAGGAATATTTAAACATAATTTATGTGCATGCTATTCAGGACCCAGAGGTCATTGAGCCATCAAAGGAGGGCATCCTTCAGTGGGAAGATTCTTAGTCTATCAATGATACTACGAGTATTGCTTGTGAAAATTGGGCTCATGATACAAATGAATTGGTCAGGCACGAAGTAAGAAGCACAATTGCACGAAAAAATGGACTTCACTCTGTTTGATGAATAGGTACCTCGGTACCATGGTATACTTTGGAGCGAAAGATCTTCCAGTATTTTTTCAAGCCATGGAAGAAAAATGGACAGACCAAGTTGAGAGAAGGAACATGTTATCATATACCCTACATGGGACAACAACGTGCTGGTGGGTGGTTCACAGAGATAATCTTATGGAATGGAATGAAATCAGGATTGCTCTATCTACTCGGTTTTTCAAGAGCAATGCACCTACTCAAATCTGCACTTATCATGGTAATCAACCTGTTCAACACCACATCCAACAGTGTGAGAGACTCTAGACAAAGGGACAAGAAGCATTACCACCTTCACTCTGGGTGCATAAATTATATTCCACTCTACAAGGATGCGCACACGCTTGGTATGTATATGCAAAGTTACATAGAGAAACAAAAAAATTGGTAGGATTTGATTGCAGGAATGATTCAAACTTTGACTACTTCTCTTCTAAACCTCTAGTACAAGAGGCATTAAAATTTGTCAAGCAATTAACTATGGAGATAGTGCAAAGGCAAAAGAACTCATTCAGGATTTATTTAGTGAGACAAAGTTAGGAGCATGTTTTAAAAAGGAGAAGAAGAAGACTCTATACTACTTGAATGCGCTTGCCTTGAGAAAGAAAAAGGAAAGATGGTCTACATAGTGGATGATGAGGAAGTTGAAAATTTGGATGTCGATCATTCATAAGGAGTGCGTGAGGTCTTGGATAGTGTAAATAAGGATACACGGGCATATCATGAACCAATAAAGACCAAAAAAGTAAATATTAGATCATAGGCTAAGCCTAAGGAGGCCATAATTGGAGACTATTGGTCAGACTTAGAAGTGGCCAAAATCATTGAGTTACTACGGGATTATCAAGACTTATTCCCTCGGGGTATCATGAACTTAAAAGCATGCATGAATCACTAGGATAAATGAAGATAAATATTAAAGAAGGTGCACGACTAGTTAGAAAGAGACCTTATAGAATGAACCCCAAATTGTGTGAAAAAAAGTTAAAGAAGAGATTGAAAAAATGTTGAAGTCTAGAATCATCAGACTTTTGGACAAGTCATAATGGGTTAGTCCAATGGTGATTAGTATCAAGAAGGATGGTTGGATTAGAATATGTGTGGATTATAGGGAGTTGAATGCTGCATGTGTGATAGACCCCTTTCCTACGCCATTCATTGAGGAAATACTGGAAGGCGCGACAGGGCACGAAATCTATTCATTTACAAATGGCTTCTCTGCGTATCATTAGGTTAGGATTGCCTAGGAGGATCAGGAGAAGACCACTTTTACCACTGAGTGGGGAAAATTTTCCTATACTGTGATGCCCTTTGGATTGAAGAACGTGCCTGTTGTCTTTTCACGGATCTAGTTGTTCATGCATTTAAATATTTTATCCACAACTTCTTACATGTTTATTTAGATGATTGGACAATATATGGGCTTGTTAAGGATCATTGTGATAATCTACACTTAATGTTTGAATGATGTAGACAATTGAGTATCTCTTTGAACATCAAGAAGTGCATATTTGTTACACCATTTGGAATACTGTTGGGGCACATAATTTACAAGAAACGTTTGTTGGTTGATCAAGCTAAGGTTGCAGTCATTGTAGGCCTAGAAGCACCTACCAGTCAAAGTGAGGTGTGTGGATTCTTGGGCCACACAGGGTATTATAGAAAATTCATAAAGAGGTATGCCAAAGTTTCCTCACCTTTGGAGGAGTTACTGAAAGGAAAAGGTACATTCTACTTGGGGAGAACCCCAATAGTGCACATTTAAGACATTAAAGGAGAAACTTACTACCGCTTCTTATTATGCGCTTTCCTTCATGGGACCAACCATTTCATGTACATGTGGATGCCTCTGGCACAACCATTGGCATGGTGTTGGCTCAGCTTGGAGAAGGTATTGTAGATAATCCAATTTTCTTTGCTAGTAGAAAGCTGACTCTCTGTAACATAATTACACAACTACAAAAGGCGAAGCTTTTTCAATGATCTATGCATTACACAAGTTTCGAAAATATCTACTAGCTACACCATTTTTATTTTATATAGATCAGATGACATTGAAGTATTTTGTAAACAAGCCCGTCTTATAGAGGCGCATATGCGAGATGGGTACTTTTATTTCAAGAATTCAATTTCAAAGTTGTGGTGAAACCAGGAAAAGTAATTTTAGGCCGGACCATTTTCTAGAATATATTTAGGAGAAGAAGCATAGACAATTGAAGAGACCATGCCGATGCACAATTATATAGGTTACAATGAGTGCCGTCGTCGAGAATTAGAGTACATTGTTGTCTATCTACAAACATGCATGACACTAGAAGGAATGAAGGCCTTAGAAGAAAAAACAACTTGCAATTCACACGGCACCTTTTATGTTGATCATCGGTGACCTATACAAGTTAGGAAGGGATGAAGTATTGCGTCGATGTGTGTTGGAGCATGAGCGTACAACTATTATGGAAGAGGCTCATGGTGGTATTGTAGGAGGACACTATGCAGGTGATGCTACTACGCGTAAAATTCTACTTGCTTTGGATTATGGTGGGAGACCCTATATAAAGATTGTAAGGATTATTACAAGGCTTGTGATCACTGTCGGCATCTTAGGAAGCTAGGTCAAAGAGATGAAATACATTTAAGACCTATTTCTAGTGAAAAACCATTTGAGAAATGGTCTATAGAATTTTTGGGTCCTATTTCACCGGCCACGCAAAGGACTTGATCACACTACATCATTACTTGTAGGGATTATTTCACAAGATGGATAGAAGCTGCACCTACAAAAGATTATACCATAGCTACTGTAGCTAGATTCTTATGGGAAACTACTATTACAAGGTATGGATGTCCCTTGAGTTTGACAAGTGACAGGGCACACATTTTTTGAATGAGACAATCAGGATTTTATTAGATGAGTTTATGATTGCACATCATAAGACTATACCCTACCATCCTCAGGAAAATAGAACTGCTGAGGCTTTCAACAAGATTTTGAGCCAGACATTGACAAAAATCTGTGATATTGGAAGAAAGGATTGGGATGACAAAGTATCTGATGTACTTTGGGCATATCAAACAACATATAAGAGGTTGAACAAAGCCACACCATTTCAATTAGTGTTTGGTGTGGAAGCCGTTCTTCCTATGGAATTCATGCTACCTTCTTTGTGTATTGTGCATGCTGGAGGTCTAGATGATGAGAAATCTTTAGAAGAATGGATTGAAAAGTTGATCAAGCTAGATGAGCAAAGAGAAATATAATGTTGGAGTCGTAAGTAAGAGAAGGCCAGATAGAAAGCATGACATGACAGGCACATTAGGGATAAGAAACTTGAGATTGCACAGATGGCACTTCTTTATGATTCTAAGTTCTTGTGCCATCCAAGAAAACTCAAGGTACATTGGTTGGGGCCATATGTTATCTCTTCCATACTTGAAACATGTGCTTGCCAGTTAGAAGCATTTGATGGATCACAGTTACCCGGCTACTTTAATGGGAGTAGGTTGAAGCCCTACTATAAATAAGTCTTCTTGGTGTTTGTAATAAGGTAGTATTGCCATTTAGATTAGGTTTTCAATTATGTATTCCCTTAATGTATTTCCTTCCTCGTCATTATGCTTTGTTAATTTAGTTGTTGTTCTTGTGTAATAAGTGTGTTTGTGCGCATGAAGCTAGTCACTATTTGAATCATTTTTATGCGCAAAGGACTACACATACTTTTAGTGTGGGATGGTTGTTGATATCCAGGTACAAGACTATTGGAATTAAAAGGTGAAAGGAATAAGTTGCTACGGGTTCTATTCAAATAAGAGGATTTATTCTAAAAAAATGACCGGAGATGGAGATGAATGAAGGGATAATATAACGCGAGGTAAGAAGAGGCCATGGAAACTACCAAAGGAAGGCACTGCGATGAGGTACTTTCAGGGTGCAAGGAAGCATGTTGAAGAGAAGTTTGTGACCAGAGGGTAGGAAGGCACATGCTAGAAGGTTATAGATGGGGCACAAAGATGTACCGTGTGGAAAGAATGGAATTGGTCAATGAATGAGAGGATATTTGGTAGGTGAAGGAGTAATAAATGCATCAAAAATTTGAAAATCTATATAATGATAAGATGCGAGTTCATTCTTACCATTGCAATCATGATAATTTGAAGGAGCCAAGTGTGACCAAGATGTAAGAAGAGTATTTAGGTGTGAAGACCGTGAATTGAGCCGTGACGAGTAAATATGTGTGAAGAGGAAGCTTGCCCTCGGTTGTGAAGGGTATGTGTGAAGCAAGACATTAGAAAGTAGCTAGGGCATGTGATTCCACCTAGGGCATGTTGAATCAAGCTAGGGTTTTATTTGCACGTTGTAGGAGTTAAAAGGTAGTTGTTTTCGAGAGGATTATAGGGTATAAATGACACTAAAGAAAGAAATTGCAGCGGGAGAGAAATGAAGGAATAAAGTGGTCATGGAAGAAGAAGAAATGACCCCGAGAGCAACTTATAAGAAATGTAGTATCCAGAGGGGGTTATAGTAGGCTAGGAATGGGATTCCCACATCCGAGAGAAGCAAGATAAGTGAGTAAAACCACCGTACCACGTAAAAATAAGAAAGAGCTAGATGCATTGTTAAACACAAAGACAAATAAACAAATGATAGAGGACATGCCAGTGTATGACAACGTTGGGGAGAAGTTATTGAAAAATATTGGAGTTTACTAGTTATACAAGCTCCCTACTTTGGTAAATATGAGCCTTTGTACCAATGGCTTATGAGTAGGGTACATGAAGACTTCTTCTACTTTACAGATGCGAGTAAAGTATCTCATCCACGTTAATCTCCATAGTAACGGGTTGAAGGGCACAAAGGAATATATGAATGGTGACTTAACAAAGAAGGCCACAATCTTTGGAGACTAGAGGGAGCTGAGGTACATCAAGGGTCTACGCGAGAATGGATATCAATAAACTAAAGAAGTACCTAGTTGTGCAAAGTAGCTGCACACCATGTAACAAAAATGAAATACCAAGAGAGGTGGTCACAGGTAAACACCACGTGGCTACACATTGCATAGAAGATGTCACAAGGAGTGGTCTACAACATCTCAAGTTACATTGCTAAAACTATCATTGAAGAAGCACGTATAGGAGGAAAGATCAATTTTGGGATTGTTCATTTGTCTCTGGTATTTATGGAAATCGGGTGCCCGATGGGCCAAAGGAGAAGATATGGGAGTATCCTATGGAGAAAAATTCACATAGAGAAATATTTATCAAGTACTTGTGTGAGGGATCAATGACCGAACTAGTTAAGCAAGTAGGGGATGAGAAGTGGTACGATAGCCTCATGCGTAACATTTGAAGAAGAATGGTGCATACCAAAGGAGTTACCTATTCAGTAGGGAAGGTAGTTCAATTCGTTGTGTACCAACACTTTTGCATTGCACAGTTCTCCATGAGAGATGGATCATGTAACCCTTGGTGCAAATTACCTTATGCCTTCACAACAAGGTATTTTCAGGCACCAGTTCACAGGTTTTTAGATGCGCAAAGATTAACCTTCAATGCAGACAAGGTAGATTGTGACTACCACACATTGAGGAAGACCTATGTATATCTGGGGCGGACTGCCTATATTGAAAATATCATCTCAGATGTGTTAAGTATAAAGCCAGTAAGTTTGGCTATTGGAGACATTGGAGAAGCACTTGTGTACCTCCTACTCAAGCCCAATACTGAGAACAACAAATATGTGGAGGATGAGTTCGTGCTCCTAGAGCTGCCAAAAGGTAAGCATACAATGGAGAATATTCCAGCTCTAAGCCCATAGAGACAATTGAAGTAGAAGATGAAGAAGATGAGCGTGAGGATAGTGGTGGTTTGGAGCATAGGAAGAGGCATCCATCAGACAAAAAAGAATCAGAGTGCATGACTATGCCAACTCATGGGAAGGAGAAGAAGAGGATCCAAAAGTAGTATAGGGAGAGTGCCACTTCAAAAGAGTATTCAAGCGAACAAGAACTCAAGGTGATACTCCACAATCAGTGCGTAGATCACCTTGACTCTCTCCATAGAAGGAGACAACTGAGAAAAGAAGAAGGAAGTTGAAGCTGGATGAGGAGGTGAAAGAGTCTGAGGAAAGTGCGCTAGAGTCTCCTACACCACCTGAATATGAGGAAGAACCACATAACAGGGAGGATCCACAAGAGGAACCAAAGGATGAAGAAATGAAGGATGGAGAAGAAGGAGAAAAGGAGACAACAGAAGCCATGCATGAGACTACTCATAGATTATCAGAACAAGCTCCAAATATTGAATCTCCAGTTCCTAAGGGGCATAGAACAAAGAGAATGAGTGGAGAACACAGTGCACCGATCATGGGCTATGCTGAGGACACAAGTAAAATTGTCCACCCCTGTTTTCAGAGCACAGTGACACAAAAGGAGTTGTATGGCTTGGAGTTGATGGATGAAGATATGGTAACCATGCACATAAGGAAGTAATCATTTCATGGTCGATGCACACACATATGGATGAACTAGACTTTGATGTGTGTGAGGAGTCATGCATATCAAGGAGGTTGAAGAAGACACCCCAAGCTAGACACATAACAATAAAGCCTACTATTATGTCCGATGAGCAAGTGAGCAATGCATTGGTGAAGGTCTCCATAGAGGTGGCATGTAGGAATATGGATAAGGTTGGAACCATTAGGGCGCTACGAGAAGAAATCAAGGAAAAGGATACATAAATAACACACATAACACATGAAAAATACTTAGAGCAGAAGAAGAACAATGACTTTATTAGCATGACAGAGGCCATTGGGGACCATGTACTGAAAGTGCACCCACATCTGGAGTCAAAGGTACCAGAATAATTCCCCTCAGCGATGCATTATGTCAGGACCTTGGTGGACTTGGTACTCAAAGATGAAACCATGTGCATGCCTACACCAAAGGATCTCGAGAAAGAGGCGAAAGGGAAAGGGATGCTATCTTGAGAAAGATCTCATCTTACGAAGGACTACTGCAAGTGTCTTTGCGGGAAGAGCTAAAGAAAGAAGACCAAGCCTTGAATATCTATACAGCTCCAGAGGCACTCATCAAGATAAAAACCATGGAGGAGGACAATGAAGTCCTAAAAGTGATGAAGGATGATACATTGGGCCATGTAGAATGATTAGCACTTGTCAAACAAAGCGTGAGGCCCTTGCAGTAGCACAAGAACCACACAAGGAGTGGCTAGATGAGCTTGGGAAACTCATCGTGTAGAAGATGGACTTACTAGAGGGAAGGATGACTGCAATGTCCAGCATTGTGTTGGTCTTGTAGAATGAAAAAGGAGAGATTGTGCAAGATGAACTGGAGTCCATTATTATGGACATTCCAGAAAAAGTAGAGGAAGCGCTCACTGAGTGGAAAACCTTGGAGGCTGAAATAAAAGAAGAATATACCAAGTTGATTCTTCAGGTTGAAGCAGATGAGGTTGCAGAGTAACATAATTCTTTTATTCTTAAGATTATTTCTTATCCTTTCCATTCACAATCTTTGTTTCATTTTGGAGACAACCATTGTCGGGGCAGCAATGCAATTAGTGTGGGGTAATGTTGAGAAGATAATACTTAGAATAAGGAACACAAGAGGTCCACGTGGGAAAACAGGTCATGTTCAAAGGCACGAAGGGATAAGGGAAACATGTGTGCAGAAGATAAGTTCAGATTTTGGGACTTAGCCATTTTCACAATTGAGGATCTATTTTTGGAGATGACGTACATAACACACAAACAAGATGAAGACTTGCACGCTACACATTGGCTATTTTCGAGAGAATCGGCTCAAAGCACTTTGCATGGATGCGGGCTAAGAATAGATTTACTACTGTTAGTTAACTAAAGGAAGTGTATTGTTAGCGCACTTATATGTGTGGTTATTATTGTAAATGGCGCGTGGCTAATAATAACATGTGACCTATTTTGGGGATTGGATAAGTGGTGAAGGGCAAAGTCCTCACCCTTATAAATATGTATTGAATTGCGTAGTAGAAGGAGAGAGTGTGAATATGGGTAAGTGCACCAAGTTGGGGACAAAAGGGGGTCTTAAGTGGACGCATTTTTCTAAAAATAAAAAACTTCAACTTGTACAAGTTTTTCAAAATAGTTACACTCAAAATTAGAAGATGTTGTAGAAATATGAATCGTATCATTTTGAGTCTAGTTTCTAAGCTACTAAATTTTATTGAAAATGGATAAGTTTAAGTGGGTCAAACAACTAAAATACCAACAGGTGCTCCTATTTTTGTTAAAAAACATAATAGAGTGACTTTCGTGCCCCCACCATTTTTGAGCACCATTGAGTATTTTTGAAAACCCTTTGGTAGAAAGATAACTAGGAGCATCTAGTTTGTGTTAGATTTTTTTATAGATTTTTTAACGAGTATTTTTTTATTTATGATTTTTCTAGTACATAAATTTTATGTTTTGAAAATTAACAGAGCTCTGATTGTGCCTCCCTAACTACCTAAAAAAATATCGAAAATTAGATTATTATTTTTGAATATTTATAGAATTATGCCTAGTTTGTGTTAGTATAATTTGTTTTTAAATTCGATGACCCAAGAAAAATATACATGATGAAATATAGACATATTTAAACTTCCAAAAATAGCTATAAAAAGGCATAGTTAGAAAATAAATAATATGGAAACCTTAGATTAGTCGAAAAATTTGAAAAAAAATATTTTAAAAAGAAGAAACTCTGCTCTACATCGTGGTATAATTTTTTTTAAATGGATCGATTTTTTATTTTGATTTATCATAGAGGAAGTGGCATTTTTACATTTTCCTGTAAAAACACGTTGTTTGTTGTGTTTGTGCAGTCCATGCCTCAGGGTTGGGGATCCAAACCGGATCCCAAGCCTTGAGGCATGTGCTAGAAAAGGTAAAAATCATAACGCGTACGCGTTATGCTTTGTTTATATATTGTGCCCCCCAACATCCCTTTTATATATAGCAGACATAACTCATACGCGCTTTATGCTTTGGTAAATCCCAAACCTAAGAATTTAAAATGCGATCGCATTATAATAGAATGCATACGCATTTTGATTTTTTTGGGTTTTTGTTCACTTTTTGGCCCCCAAATTCGTGCACTTACCCATATGTGAGTATGTAAGACTGGATTAATGTATCGATCTGTGCGTATGGATATGGAATGCTATTATTGTAAGAAGCTTCTGTGTAATTGTCATGTTTAATATAATGGAGGTTATTGACTGAATCTAAGTGTTAATCCTGTGTGTAATTGGATCTTGTATGTTCTTGATTTCATCATGGTTATTACTTAAGTTTGTTATTCTTTAGATATAGATCTGAGCATGCACTGTAGAATGATATATCAATTATGGATCTGTATGCATTAAGTCTTCATCATACTAACATCCTGCAACAACAACCCTAAAGAGGTGTCTGGTACCTTTGCGTGCTTCAAGATGAGCGCTCAAACTAGGGTGAGTGACGTACCAAAGGTGTGCTTGGGATTATTATTGGTAAATTATAGGTTGCATCAAATGTCAAAGCTAGGTTTTCCATACACCTCCTCCGAGACGTAGTAGGTATTTGGTGGAGGAATGAGGATCGTAAGCTCCATTCGACTCGAGATACAATGACACAGGAGTTTTTCGAGGAGCATTTTAGGGATCATTATATGTTAGAGCATTTCGTGTAGAAGAGGATTAATGTGTTTCATGACTTATGATAGGGCTCTGACATAGTGGCATAATATGAGAGCAGGTTCTTGGATCTTCTGCAGTATGTGGATTACCTACAAGATGAAAAATTACAAGTAAATATGTTTATTTGGGGCCTGAATGTAGACATAACAGGAGTAGTTAGGATGTTATCTCCTCCCACACTTGAGAAGGTTGTTGAGAAGGCCTACTTAGCTGAGGAGAACATGACTAGGGCACAAGAACATTGAGATTAGAACAAGAACAAATTTCAAGAGAAGATGTAGGCCTTTCAGAGTCAGAGGTCACAGGTACAACACCATCCCCTAGAGGAGAATTTTGGCCTCCTTCAAAGCGGATTGAGGGCTCCACCACATCCACATCAGCCAACACAACATTAGGGCCACCATTAGTAGAGGGCTAGATAGACTCAGAGCTTATAGAGAGGTGGTATTAGAGGAGGTTTTGGTGGATCCAGGGATAGGAGATAGGGTAATCAACATGCAAAACCATCTCACATGTAGCGAGTCTACTAGGGTTGGCACCTCGACAGATCAGTTCACCAAATTACAGGAGGGACCCCATCTCAGAGGGGTACAGAGGATGTTTTATTTGTGGGTCCCCCCGATCACTATGTATGTATGTCTCATGCAAAACCCACTACCATGGATATGCAGAGAGATCCTAGATCCAAGTAGAAAGTGTGTGACGTAGGACGTGCCCATCGTGTATATATAGTGGTTGAAAAATACCAGGTGAGCATCGTGCCACATTTATTAAGATGATAGGTACTATTAGGGGGTATTTCTGTCTCAATACTTTTTGATTCGGATGCTTGATTCTTTTATATCTCCTTCTATAGTGGACTAGTGTGGGCTAGTGGTGGCTAGGAAGCCAGATAGTTGGTAGGTTGAGTTGGCCTCTGGAGCCAAAATCATTGTGGACTCGTATGTGGAGAGTTACGTACTTGATTTAGGAGTCTTCTCCACTACACTTGACCTTTGAGTTATACCTCTAGGATCCTATCAGTTGTTTTAGGTATGGATTGGCTCGAGGATCATCGGGCCAAGGTGGATTGTAGGAATAAGGTCATTGAGTGTCAGGATGATCTTGGGAGTGCAGTTGTGATTTCAGGGATGCAAAGGCCTATCTCCTTGTGTATGATCTCGACTAAGAAACTCAAGCGAGAGCATGTGTAAAGGTTATCAGTTATTTTCTATCACCATCAGTGATCGATCAAAGAGCACTCCATAGAATTCACCCTTAGATGATCATGCAGCTTTGAGGGAGTGTGCAGATGTGTTTCCAAGAGAGCTTCTAGGATTACCACCCCATAGAGAGGTGGATTTCACCATTGATTTAGTGCCATGATCAACACCGGTTTACGGGCACCTATCGGATAACGACTCCAAAGCTTCATGAGCTCAAGATACAATTAGAGGAGTTGTTGGAGAAGGATCTCATTCACCCTAGTGTATCTCCTTGGAGAGCACTAATCATATTTATAAAGAAGAATGATGATTCTCTCAAGATTTGTGTAGACTTCAGAAATATCAATAAGGTCACAATAAAGAACCGTTATCCACTCCCTAGGATTGATGACTTGTTTGATCAGATGTGGGGAGCGATATTTTTCTTCAAAATTGATCTCAAGTCAAGTTATCATCAGTTGCACATATCAGATGTAGACATTCATAAGATGGCTTTCTGCACATGTTATGGGCATTATGAGTTCATAGTTTTCCCATTTGGTTTGACCAATGCCCCAACTGTCTTCATGAGTCTCATGAATGGAGTATTCAGGACCTTTCTAGACCATTTTGTCTTAGTGTTCCTAGATGATATATTGATATAGTTTGGTTCCAAGGAGGAACATGAGGAACATTTGAGATAGGTACTACAGTTTTGAGAGAGTAGAAGTTATTTGGGAACTTGGAAAAATGCATCTTCTTTCAGACAAAGATTCAATACTTGGGAGACATCTTATCAGGAGAGGTATCTCAAGAATCCCTCTAAGATACAGGCTATTATTAATTGACCAATGCCCATGTCCTCACACCGAGGTGAGGAGTTTCATGGGATTAGCCGTTTTTACCATAGGTTTGTATAGGACTTTTCTAGGATTGCTCACCCTATTACTTCCCTTCAGAGAAAAGGGAAGAAGTTTTATTGGTAAGAGAAGTGTGAGAAGACCTTCTAGTTGCTTAAGGAAAGGTTAACCATGATGCCTATCTTAGAAGTTCCGGACCCAACAAAGGATTTTGTTGTTTGTATTGATGCATCACTAGAGGTTCTGGGAGTAGTTCTTATGTAGGAGATTCCTGTTATTACCTTTGAGTCATGAAAGATCAAATATTATGAACTCAAATATCATGACTTAGAGCTTGCAGTAGTTGTTCATGGTCTTGTGCATTGGCGTCATTTCCTTTTGGGTAGACCTTTCATTTTGAGGACAAATCATCGTAGCTTACAACATATCTTCTCACAGTCAAACCTCAATGCTCGCTAGTGGCGTTAGATGGAGTTCCTATGTGAGTATGACATGGAGGTGTAGTATATCAAAGGAAAGGAAAATGTCATGGCAGATGCACTTAGTAGACGACAACATGTTCTTGTATCTTTGACACTACAATCAAACTTGAGAGGCAAGATTCTTCAACATCTTCTAGAGGACATATTTTATGAGGGTGCTAGACAAATGTTGGAGTCACAAGGTTCATTAGAGGGCAGATATTCAGGGTGCATTTTAGAGGCAGATGGTTTACTTCAGTTCCATAGGCACATTTATGTGCCTAAGATAGGTGATCTTGCGTAGCTTCATCCTTACAGAGGCTCATTGAGCCCCATATGTAGCACATCCAGGAGTGAAGAAAATGCACGCCAATCTGAGAGAGTTATATTATTGGCCTGGTCTTCAACGGGACATAGCAGATTTTGTTGCACATTTCCTTGAGTACCAGAGGGTCAAGGTAGAGCATTCTCATCCCGTAGGACTTTTACATCCTCATGAAATTCCCAAGTGGAAATGGGATGTGATCTCCATGGATTTCATAGTAGAAATCCCTATGTCTTCTTATCATCATGATGCTATTATGGTCACTGTGGATAAGTTGACCAAGGTTGCACATTTCTCACCAACCAAGGTCACCTATAATGCACATGCCATCGCTAAATTGTTTATGGAGGACATTGTTAGATTACATGGGATTTTGAAGACCATTATCAATGACATGGATACCATTTACACTTCAGTTTTTTATAATTCCTTTTTGACTACTTTGGGTACTTAGATTAATTTCAGCTCAGCATACCATCTAGAGATAGATGGATAGACAGAGAGGGTTAATCAGGTACTTGAGGACATGTTGAGGATGTATGTGATGGACCAGCGAGAAGAAGTGGGGAGATTATCTACATTTATTTGATTTTGCATACACCATATATCAAAGTTCCATTGGTATGGCTCCCTACCAGGATTTATATGGTCGACCTTATAGGACACCTCTGAGTTAGGACAAACTAGATGACAAGAATATTTCGGGACCAACTTACCTACATGACTTAGAGAGTAAGTAGGTTGTTACGATTAGGCAACGTCTTGAGTAGGATAGAACATGCCAGGAAGGTGTATGCATACACTAAGAGGATTGATTGTCACTTCGCAGTGGGTGACAAAGTCTTCTTGAGAGTTCATCCACATAAGATCCCAATCCGCTATGGAAAGGGTTCTAAGTATCACCTTTGCTTTGTGGGGCCATTTGATATTTTAGAGGTCATCGGTCTAGTTTCCTATCACCTAGCTTTGCCACCACACCTTGCACGGGCCCATAATTTTTTCATGTTTCTCTACTACGCGTATATATACTGATGTCTCTCATGTTTTGGATTGGTTGGAATTACAGGTAAAGGACAAAGGAGAGTGGAGGCTAGAGCTTGTACGTATACTTTGGAGCACCGAGAGGTTGGCCCTTTACTGGTCGAGACTTGGACCTAATTAGAGTGCGGGGGACAAATATGATGAGACATTATCTACCCGGAGGATGCTACATTATTGAGGGCTAGATATCCCTATCTCTTTCAGTGACTTCCAGGAGGAAGTCTAATTTTAGGAGAGGGGGATGTAGTGCCCAAATTTTTATAGCCTTGGTTATCTATTGAATTCTTTATTCATAGACATGTTTTTACAGGATTTGATATATTTTGGACATTATGTTATGATATTTTATCTCCTTTAACATGTATGGTGATTTGAGCGCGTAGTGCTAATTTAGCTTTGATTAACATGATGAAACATTTCATTAGATGTTGAGGATACTAACATATTTGCTATGATATTTGGACCCAGTTGATATATGTTGGATGCTTAGTTTAGTCACATGTCTTGATTTTATAGAGTATTCAATTTATTGATGAGGACACATGATGGCATGGTTATATGACATTTATATGTATTGCAATAACTAACATATGACGAATTGTGTGAGATTGTGCATGTTTCACATTTACGATTCCATGTTGATATTGTGATATCATTAATTTACATGTTTAATACTTGATCATTATAGAATAGATGGTTTACACTTGTATTGGAAAGATGCGTTTAGTATGTGAATTGAGTGTGCAGGTGACAGGTCACAAGAGAATGTGGGTTTCAGGGTGGCTACGCAAATTGTGCACAAGCGGCCCACGAGGCTAGGTCCTAATCATGCTAGTTGTATGAGGCTTTGTGTTTGTTTGTATTCTTTGGACACCATGAGTGACCCCTTAGTTGTAATGTAGTATGCCATGTAGAATTAATTATGTTTAGGTTTATTTTTTTAAGTAAATTAGGTTTGGGGACTTAATGGTCCCTACTTGCATTAAGTTTTGTATTTGGGTAAGTTGGTGTTAATTAGAGAGGATTAGGGTCACATGTGTACCCTTGAGTGGGCCCCACATCCTCTACACTTGTTCCCAAATGTGCCAAACCCGAAATTGGGCTATTTATGGCATTTTAAGTGACCCCTTTTAGTTTTGGGAGTTCACTTAGCATGAAAATAAGCCCTTGGACCCTACCTATTAGGTAGGGGGATTAATTTCAAGGCATAGAGGGAGTTTCCCTCCCATTTTTCCTCTCTTTTGTCACCATCCATGTAAGATGGATTGGTATGTGTGTTTTGTAAAAATTTGCACAAACTTGTTTTATTTTCTTTTTGGGCAATTTGGGAGAAGAGTGTTAAAAGTGAGTTTATATTTTCTCCATTTTATTTTGGGAATATTTGACTTGGAGGGAAGAGAGGGGTGACACATGTCACCCCTCATTGGTGAGGAAATTTTGTTGTCTTTTTTCAAATTATCCCTCATGGGGGAGAAAGAGAACTTTTTTTAGCTTTTGTTTGGTGCTTGGAGACTTTTTGGAGCTAGAGTTTGCTTGGATAAGGAAGTGGGAAAAGCTTAGAGTGTTGGAGAGATTTTGGAGGTAGGCTTTTGATCTCATTCTATGTTTTATGTCATGTTATATATTAGCTTTGCTTATAGTTGAAATGTGTGTTTTGTTGCATGTTTTGTATATTTCTTTGGGTATGTTTATTTTCATTTTCTCCATCCATCATATGGCTTGATGGATTTTGGAGTTGTATGGGGGAAGAGGGAGGGATTTTCCTCTTAAACCTCATGGCTTAATGGAAATCCATGTAGGTTCTTTTCACTCCCTCATATGGTTTGAGGTGGGGAAGGTGGTTCATATGGTTTGAACCCCCTTCCCCATTCTTGGAGAGGAAACCCAATGGGTTTGAAAATCCTCCCAAGAAGGATTTAGGCAAATGGGTGGAGCAATAAGGAGGGTTTTTGACTTGGAGGAATAAGGAGGTTATTGAAGAAATTTTAGTGTGCATCCTATGGTTGGACCACACTTTTGGCACTTTTGGATGTCTCATCCACTCTTCCCCATTTGGAGGATGAATATGGTTTTCTCCTCTTTTCTTTTGGTTTGTAAATGTGAGTTTCTTAATGTATGCTTGTCTTGTATGTGAATATGTTGTTGTTATGTCTCCCTAAATCTTGTGCACATTGTGGAAGCTAGCTCTCTCTCCCATGGGATTGGGGAGGCTAGCATGTCTTCCAACCTTTGGAAAGACATGTAATGATGCCTATAGGTTGGGTGGTAAAACAAGCCCTTTCTCTTTGTGTTGGTCTCTTGGAAAAACATTCAAAGTTGGAGCTCTAAGTATGGAGATGGTTGGAGATTTCTTGACATCATGTTTGCTCTTGTTTTCTCTAATTTTTGTGATCACTTCTCTCATTGTAACCTTATGGTTATAGCCTTGCGGAAGGTTTTCCTTGTCTTCTAAAGTTCCCATTTTGTGACTTGGGGATTCCTTATAAACTTGAGTTGCATTTGTTTGTGCATCCTCTTTCAATCTTGTAAAGTTGCTCTTGGTGCATCTTGAATATTTTGGGAATTATGTTGTATATTGGAGCTTAAGCTCCATAGGAATGTAAACTCTCCTTGTATGTTAAATGTGTAAAAGACTTAAACTTTGTAGTGCACTACAAGAAATCGGTTGATAGTACTCTTGCTAAGATCTTGTTTTAAGGTTGTAGTTTTCCCTAGTAAATAAAAGATATTATTGCCGCATGCGAAGTTGTGAACAAAATATAAGAATAACATATATATATATATATATATATATATATATATATATATATATATACAATGTTATTCTTATATTTTTTTTGATAGTATGACAAATGTCTAAAAAAGAAAATGGGATATATCTTTGTTGGTTACCTTTCTTGTTTGAAAATCTAAAATATTTATTTAGCATTGCATTTGAAAAGAAAGTTAGCCTAACATGGAGCTTTAGGACTAACATTGTATGGAAAACATCATCCTTCTTGCCATGTATCTCTTTTTGTAAATTTTGTAGCATTATTGAATAGAATGAGATTAGTTTATTTTCTTTCCCATGTGATACTTAATGACTTGTTCTTATTAAGAAATCAGATTAGAATATGTGTTCTTATTTTCTTTCCCATGTGATACTTAATGACTTTTCTTATTAGAATATGTGTTCTCCTTACAAATTTGTAAACATATTTCAAGCCTCTCTTTTATTTGAACTATTTTGCTACATTCTTCTTTTTAACACATAAATGAAAAAATCATTTTAATATAGATGTAATGCAAAACATTAAGTTCCATACTTCTCAAGAATAACAAAATAATATTAATCCATTATTTTACAAATTGTAACAATTTTACCCTCATATGACGTAAATATATTTCATATAATTATATTTTCAAATATAACTATACAATGTTCTTACAAAGATATTCATTATTTAATATATATTATTTTAGTTATATATTTTAATTGCTTTATATTTAATATTCTAAAATTTATTATACCTATTATTATATATATATATATATATATATATATATAAATATATATATATATATATATATATATATATATATATATATATATATATATATATATTTTTGTATTTTTAAATTTACATCACTGTATGTATGTATATATGTAGGTATATATATACATATATATACATACATATACATACATATATATATATATATATATATATATATATATATATGGTATAGAAAATCATAGAGATGTTCGACAAAAATATATATATATACATATATATATATATATCTATATATATATATATATATATATATATATATATGGGTATATATATATGTATGTATGTATATATGTAGGTATATATATACATATATATACATACATATACATATATATATATATATATGTATATATATGTTATGTATATGTATGTATGTATGTATGTATATATATGTATATATATACCATACATATATACATATATATACATACATATATATATATATATATATATATATATATATGTATATGTATATATATATATATATATGTATATATATATGTATGTGTGTGTATATATATATATATATAGATATATACATATATATATATATATATATACATATATACATATATATATATATATATATGTATATACACACACACACACATATATATATATATATATATGTATATATATATATATATATATATATATATATATATATATATATATATATACATATATACACACACACACACACACACACACACACACACATATATATATAAAAATTCGGTGAAGATTTAAGTTTTAATAAGAAAAAAGCAAGGGAGGTCGGATTATGGGGTGAGGGTCGAACCCCTCCCCCACACCTGTGGGGATAGCCCTCACCAACCCTTATCCTCTTCACGCGAATCTCCCTCCTTTTTTTTTTCACTCCCCACATATATTATGTATTAATAAATATAATATTTAAAAAGGACTGAAATAAATTAAGGTGAAGATTTAAGTTTTAATCACACCTCCATGCCCTCAATCCACCACACCTCCTTCCACCAAAACCCTTCGCCCCTCTCCAAATCACCCTCCATTTCCCAAAATCCGTGGCTAATATAAAATCTACATTTTTTTACATTTAGTTATATATATATATATATATATATATATATATATATATATATATATATATATATATATATATATATATATATATATATATATATATATATATATGTTTGTGTGTTTTCTCGGGTAGATTTGTCTTATTCAAGAAATTTTTTTGGTATTTTACATACCCAATAACTCGAGAATTCGGGTAAGAAAATTTAGAAAAAAATGATAGAATAATGATACTTTTCATCAAAAACTTCATGAAACCAAGTATCCATGGCTCCTCAACCTGCACAACAAAAAGAAAACAAAATGAAATCCAAATGAGAAGAGAAAAAGAAAAGATAAAGTTAAGCTAGGGTAACTTTAGGGCAAGATTCAAATCAAGGGCCAAGATTTGATTAATCCTAGGGTCCATGTGTAACCCTACACACTTTTAAGTCTTGGGGAATTTAATGGGGATGAGAAATAAAATAAAAGTAGAGGGAGTGGGGAAAATTTAATTAAAATGAGGGTGTAAACTTCCCAAGTGACCCCTAGCAGAAATGTTTAGTAGGGTAAACCAAGATAGTGAAATAAATAAATAATTAAATTGGGAATTAGGCAATTAGTTAATTAATTTTGGTTAGTCAATTAATATAAAATAATTATTAATCGAATTGGGTAAGTAAAGCATAAGGATTAATTCTTCACTTCAAAAAAAAAAATTACCGAAATTTTAGTTATCATTTTGATGTAGTTTTCTAGTGTCTTGAGGTGGGGCATTACATCTCGGTTTGTGTGAGTCATTAGGACATATGTCATGAGCTCTACATGTGTGAATATATCTCTAATTGTGTTGAAGAAGATATGATAATATGGATAGGTTACTCAAGTATTTATTTGATCAGTACATCACTTGAAGAGGTGAAATGTGGCCAAGATTTGAGAAAATTAGGAGTGCACTAGAAGAAAAGAGGAAAGTTTCAGGTATGATTTTAGGTATTCATGAACCTTATTCATTGAAATAAGTGCTAAAGTGTTTGGGAATTATATGAAAATTATGTTGATGAAGTTGTGTGGTCATAAGAGCAAAATTTGTGCTAGTTGATGCCTTTACGCCTCTCATTATGTTTTCACAAAAGTATTGATGAGCGAGTGACAAATGAAACTAGGGCTTGGAGGTCCGAACAATGGATTATAATGCTAAAATTTTCTACATATCATCTATACATGATGGGAAGAGGATAAAAGTGCTTTCAAGTCATTAGAATGCATAAATCCCAAGAAATCCAAAACAGTGTTAAAGGTTGACAATGTGGTACCTACATACCTAATCTGTGTTAGGTATTTTTTTGCAAACTAGAAGTGTCTCTTTGGAGTGGGCTCACAAGGTGATTGGAGAAGATAACATGCTCAAAAATTTGTTAAAATATGGCTTAAAATATCATGACTATTTGTACATCAATAGTTTGAGGTAATTCTCGATAGTGCACGGGCTTGAAGACTATGTAGGTGTATTTCATGGTGTGATTTAGTTATCGAGAGATCTTTATGAACTTTCTGAGTTTCCTGAGCATGATTACAATATGAAATCCATATATAAGTGAAAGATGATGATATATATAGTCTAAAGACACAAGGGTATATGCCTTGATGCTTCATGTGGTGTGACTTGGCTTGAGATTGACCTATAGGTCACTTCTTGTGCATCTTTGAGTTTATTTAAAAGTTTGAGTATGTAAAGATGATCTAAAGGATGTGTGTTCTCAAAATAGTGGCTCCATCAGGTAATAAAAATCATGATTTCTTGTACATCAAATTACATGTATCTTTCTTGAAGATCTAAGGCTATAAGAACATGAGCAAACAAGTTAATGGTAAAATTAAGGGACAATGTATTTTTGGTGGAATCTCGAGTTTTAGTGACATAGAAATATGTGTTGGAGGCTTCTTATGGAACTTTCATGGTAAATAATATTGTAAAATACATTTAGACCTACTTTGGCTCATGAAGCCCTTGATGTGTTGAAGAAAGTTGATAAAGAACACAAACTCAAAGAACTTAGATTGAACATAAAATCCTACATGTATGGGTATTTTTGTACATCATTTTTGTGGTAATTATAGCATGAAAATTAATGTTTGAGCATTGGAAAATACATCACTATGCTTAGGAAGAAATATTTAAGATGATCTCAAAGTTGGCGAGCTTGAAGGAGTTCTCTGTTGCTTCTGTGCCAAATAAGCACCTTAAGTCAGTGAAATTATTTCTATCAGTCTTGAAGTGGTCTAAAGATAAATAATGGAGGGTATAACCTTGAAAGGTGATATATATTCCTTGAAAAATTCTAATATGACCTTTAGAGAGTATAAGTATGTATGTGGATGCATGATGGACTACTACAGTGTAAAGACAAAGTGTGTTAATCTATAGGATAAATACACACTTTCCTAGGTATTATGAGTTTATAGGAAAGAATATGATGAAATTCACATGTGAATTATGATTTTGTTGATAAGGTAATTCTTTATTTGCTCTTATGGTGTCTTGAGATAGAATTTAGATGGTTGTTATTATCCAAAATAAGCCCATGCTTATTTTTGGCTAACTCCTCCTCCTTTTCCTTTGCTGGCACTTAAATGAATTTTTGGCATGCTTCAGGGACTCAAAATTTTCTAGAAATGGCTCCATCAGATAGAGAATTTTCTCACCTTTCCAGAAAGGTAAAATTTTCCTCCTAACTCCTAAATTTTGACTTATGGCACGGCGAGTTTTGGGGAAATTTTCCTCTGATAGGCCCGGCCAATGAAATGGTGCCACGTGGTGGCGGTGGAGGTCAGGCCGGCGGAGGAAATTTGGAGAAATTGCCAAGGATTTGGTGGAGGATGCAAAGGGAAAATTTTGGCCCGCAGGCCCGCGGAGAAGGAAAAGAAATTTACAAAGGCCCACGGACCAATCGGAGGATGCCACGTGTCTAGTCGGTGGTGGGAGTTGGGGCAACAAAGGTTTTAGGAAATTTTACTAAAATTGCAAAGGCACAAAGGGAAAATTAGAAGCGTGCCCCGCTAAGTGAATAGGAGTCGACATGTGTCCCGGAGCGGCGGAGCGTGGGGAAAATTTGGGAAATTTTCCCAATGAAAAAGCGAATGGGGAAAAGTGATGTTTGGGCCCATGATCCCATCGAAAACCAGGAAGCGACACGTATCCTAGAGTGGTGGAGGTGCGAGGTTTTTGGGAAAATTTTCCAAAGGGAAAATTTTAAAGTTTGACCCAACCCAATTTTGACCCTGTTTTTCGCCATTTTTGCCCTAAATCTTTAGAGGGGTATAAATTTTGATCTAAGCTCGGATGTTTGTATTCTTGGTGTCATTGGAAAGCTATTAAAGTCCTCTACATGATAGAATCTTCAATTTTGTTTTTGGTGGAGTTTGGTGTGAGAAAAATGAAAAATGCCTTTGGCACATGAAAAAGAGCAGAACCGACATTCAACCACTAGTTTTTAATTCAATATGGCTTCCATTCTTCTCCAAAATGGTCGAAAATCTTGGGGAATTTAAGGGTACCCATGCCATTTTGATGAATCTTGTTGGTGTTTAAACCTTCATTTCAACTTTCTTGTGTTTCTCCTTCTTGGACTCTATTTTTCATCGATATATGCCAATTTTGGCTCATTTGTAAAGGTTGGATGTTCTTGCTTCTGCAAGTTCTTATTTCCTCCTTAACACATGGATTTGAGGGAGTTTCAGACCTCCCATGGAGATTGTAGCACATTTATTTTGCCTCTTTTCCAATGGAATGTATTGTATCAATTTTGGAACTAACAATACATGCTTTGTGATTGATTTTCTAATCCTCTCTTGTAGTGGTTTGTTTCCTTCTGATATTTCATTGTATTTTGGCAAATTTGTGCATGTTTTGTTGCTGCATCCTTCATGATCTGTGTCTATTTTTGCAAAGTAAGGAGTTCAACACTCCTTTGGTGTATCACCTCTCTATTGTTTTGCTTAGTTTTGTTTCCATTTCCTTGTTTTCTCTCAACCCTATCTCCTTGGTAGTTTTAGAGTAGGAATTTTGAATCAGAACCTCTGCAAAGATTGCATGTATACACCTAAATAGAGGAGTAAGAACCAACTTCATTCTAGAGAGTTTTATCACCTTGCAAGGTCCCACACCTTGGAGAAAAATCAATGTTGTGCATTCACACCAGATGATTTTGCTTTAGAAGTGTAGATCCATAACTCATTTGGGGGTGTTGTGAATTTGCACTAACAGTTGTACGATAAAATTCTAGTCAAAATGGTCCTAGAACTAAAAGTAAGCCTCTACAGTGGTATGAGATTTTGATTCTACATGTGGATGAGGTGTTTATACCTACCAAGATAGGGGGAGTATAAATGTTTACTTCATGAAGGTGTTTTAAGGTGAGCTCATATTCTAGAAAGACATGTTCTTGACAAAATGGCACCACGATTTTTGATCCAAAAATATTACTATTATTTTTTTTCTATACTTGTAAAAATTTATGGATTCTTAATTTTGTAGATTTGAAAATTAATGAAGATTGCTAAATTGAACTAATTTGGGTGTTTTGAAACCCCAATTTTCAAAACACTTCTTAACCATCAACTAATTGTTTTAAAATTCAATTTCTTACTTCACCCATTTAATCAATTAAATTGTTGGGTTGAATAAGTACAACTTAAGGGAAAAAGAGCATAAGGTTTGGGTGTGTTAAAATAGGATGTGCTTTGAGCACGCATAAATGCTACAGAGACAAGGAGCACACAGAACAATGGGAAAAAATGACTTAGCCATTTTTATAGTTAAGGCTATTTTTGGGACTTGGAGTGCAAAGCACGCAAAGGTATAGAGACTTGCGAGACCACACCACAGTTATTTCGAACAAGAAGAACTCCCAAATCCATACGAGTTTTGGACTAATAATAGGATCTCTACTTAGAGTTAACTATAGGAGATTTGTTATTAGCACTTGCATGTTTTGTAAAGGTACATGTCTATTATTAGTATGTAGCCTATTTTTAGATGGTGCTTAGGTGGTGAAGGGTAAGTTCCCACCCCTATATATATATATGTATTGATTTGTACGGTTTAGATATACCGCTTGAGACCGTAGTATTGTAGAGTTATGCTTTAAATAAGTTTATTGGTGCACATGACCACGAGAGAATGGTTTATGTATGTAAGAATCTTATGTGTTTTAAAATATTAATACAATGGATCTTATTCATTGGATATTGGTGTTAGATGTGACTGAACATGGTTCTGCATGGTGAAACTTATTATAATCAATGTTTAGAAAATCTTTCATATGGTTAGATCTAGTTTTGGTTTATGCATTGTGGAATATTTTCTACTTGTAATGAATCTTCATATATATTTATTCAATCATGCTAACATCTTGAACAAGAATCTCTAAAGAGGGACTTGTTAACCTTGTGTGCTTCGGTGAGTGCTCGGTTATGACTTGGTGAAGTGTTAGTGCACCTAGGAATTTATGGAGTGAATTTTAGACTGCAACATTAGTTTTTTTCTTTGGACCTCTGTTTGTTGTTTGTTAAGATGTTGTATAATGAAGACATATCGGTTGACTCTAGCCAATCTTGAGGAGTGGTTAGATGACATAGAGGAAGAGTATGCTAAAATTTAGCACTATACTCGATTTCAATGCACGCCCAGGTTGAATGTAAATTATATCATGAGTTATATGAGACATTATTTTCTTGTTTTCTTATAGAGTTATACGAGTGGCTAGTTGCTTATGTATCGAAAAGGAATTGAGGGTTTCACATGCTGGTTTGGATGTAGGAAGAATTCCAGGGCCTTGTATGATGTAGATATGATTTGGACACACTCTGTGGAAATGTTTGGTTTTAAGGAGTTTTGAACAGCTTACACTTTAGTATGTCGTTTTGAATTATTCTTGCCCAAAGGTTCTTTGAGTTCCAATTCTTGCACAAGCCTAGAGTATCGTATTTACATGGAATTTCGTTGTGCAATTAAGATCTCGATTGTAACCACGAATTTGGGAGAAAAACTCATGGCTAGCTAAAATCCACCATGCATTGGGATAGGGCGGGATTAGTAAAGATGGAAGACCTAGCGGTAGAGAGAAAAGAGAAGAAAGATGGCTTAAGCTCAATGAGGCACGTGAGAGGGATTTAGAGAAACAATGGGAGATCGCAGAAAGAATGGTGTTGCAGAGTGAGATGGATCATGAAGGATTTTGGGCTCATGTAGAAGACGTGGAGCTAGAGCATATTTAACTTCCCCATGTGGGAAAGCATGATAGAGAACCCTCTTCGATTTCGGATGAAGTCGTCTTTAGAAGAAAGAGTGTGGGCTGTGGGCATGCATTTGAACCTACCTGTAACCTAGCCCTTTTGTTTGGTTTTCTAGAATATACAACAATTATTAATCATCAAGCTAGAGTGGGGAGTAGAGTTGAAGTGGATAGAGTTAATTTGCAATCAAGTTTAGGAGTAAACTAGGTAGCATATTCATATATGGCGCACCATCATTAGTTTTATTTAGGGGTCCAGTTGGAGGGATATTTTTTGGTGCAACGTTAACACAAAATGTGGGTGCAAAAACATTGGCATAATTTATGGGAGTAACATGAATTCACAAACATTAGGGTTCCATTTTTAGCACCACGGTAGGAACACAAGGTAGTACATCCTATGGCCCGTTACCTTCTACGGGGGTGGATCGGGAGGAAGGTGGCTCATGTGTTAGTGGATATGGTGTTGGCAGAGCTAACACGGGAGGAAATATAGGTTTTGGATCTGGTGAGAAAGATCATAATCAACCCTAGAAAATTTATATGGAGATTTATATCTATCTTCATGAGTATAGAGGCATAGAAGATGCAGCTAAGGGGGACGTGCATATGTACAAGATACTATGGCACGTGAAAGAGATTTTATCCCTAGAGCGTAAAGCGAGCTAGGTTTGCCACTATGCTTTATAGGGTCACACTCATAGCTAGTATAGGAAGTTTGATCCCAATCAGACACTGTGTAGATTATACCATGATATGGGATGCCTTCTTAAAATAATTTATATCCATGAGTTTGAATAGAAAAACATTAGCGTGCTCAAATATATTAAGCAAGGCACTACCGAAAGTGTTCGAGAGTATGATCCTCGGTTTAAAACCTTTTTGTCTAAGTTATCTTATGACATACATGTAAGTTAACATTCACAAATGGTTTTTTGGAGGGCTAATCACACCATTTAGAAGGGCGTTATCACATAAAACTTATCCGAGATCCACGCGAGGTGATTGAGGTAAATTTTCATACTAAGGCGATAGTGAGTGTATACATAGGGTAAGCCCATTTTTAGCAGCTCAGTTGTATAAATGGCCAAGTAGTTAGAGAAATTATATGCTAATTTAGAATAAGAGACGTCTGATGGGATTTGGTGTACAAATTTTGAAGTTGAAGGGCATGATAAGGATAGTTGTCCCAATAGATCAGTGCACTCCCTTTTGTTGGATTGGGAGATATTTCACTTGGACCATAGTTTAAGCCTATGCCCATTATTGCAGTGCGAACCGAGAATGAGTGTGTCCAACTACTACAATATTTTAGGATCTTCCACTCATGACACTGAAGATTTCCATTTAATTGATAAAATCCATGATGTCATTGATGTTGGTGTGTGCTTTTAGACACATGTTACAAGTAACTCTAAGGAGAAAGGTGAGCATCAAGACTATGAGCACAATAAAGGGTGCTATGATGACAACCGTGGTAGAGGTCGGGGACACCGTGGAGGATACAAAATCTGAGGTCGAGGGGTGGAAAAAGTGATTTACCTTATGGAACTTGTTGGGGTTAGCACAAGGTTATATGGATAATATATCAGATCTAATCATACATGTAATAAAAGTAGATATTCTACCAGAAGAAATATACAAAACAAGAGATATAAATCAACATCGATTTAACGTGGTTCACCCAATGTGGGCTACATCCACCAAGAAACAAGCCAATATATTATCCAAAGCTTTCAGAAGATATACAATTAAATATCTACAATCTTCCACACCTCTTAGATGTACAATACTTTCTTTCTCTCAAGCTTCTCCTTCTTCTCCATAATTTTCTCTCTAAAAATTATTCTCACAATAATCATTAACTCACCAATTCTTAGTTTTAAACCCTATATTTCATGCTTATATAGGCATATACAAACTTAGGGCACTTAGCCATGCAATTACAATCAATAGATTTGATTTAATGCTAAAATTAGATCTAATTCCCGTGTGAGTTAAATAAAACACTCACGCACAGGTAACCGACGCCGGTTAGCCCTAACCGATGTTGGTTCCTCCTTACTTGACTATTCTCGGTCATAGGTGATTGATGTTGGTCCCTCCATAACCGATGTCGATTCTTTCGTGTTTTCCTACACGTTTAATATAACATGCTAAAATTAAGTAATTGAGCTCCACAACTCAACAAT
Source organism: Taxus wallichiana var. yunnanensis (assembly GCA_018340775.1). Lineage (NCBI taxonomy): Eukaryota > Viridiplantae > Streptophyta > Pinopsida > Cupressales > Taxaceae > Taxus > Taxus wallichiana. The sequence goes on from CM031241.1 coordinate 469,178,812, forward strand.
CTCCTACTTGGAGATAAATTATTGCATTGTACTTGTATAAGATCATTATTGGATCCTTTCCTTAGCTTTGTTTATTCCTCTTCAAGTATCAAACTCAAAGACCAATAGAAGTGGAGTGTATATCCAAATTCTCTTTTCTAATGGATTCATTAGCAGATCCATAGGGTTTTCACTTGTATGAATATTCTCCGCTTCATTTGCCCATCCTCCAATACCTGCTGTATGAAGTGATACCTCAACTAAATGTGTTTAATTCTAGAATGAAACCCCGAGTTCTTTTCGAAATGAATTACACTCACGAATTTCACTGAATAATTTGTAATCTTTTTTCTCATTTCCCAAATCTTCCACGAACCTACTCATCCATATCATCTCTTCCCTAGCCTCTTGTAGTTGTAACATACTCTACCTCTGCATGTAGAAAAAAGCCACAACCTTCTGCAATCTCAAAATCTAGCTAACTACCGACCCACCTACTATGAAAATATATCCAGTAGTGCTCCTCCTACCATCCAGATCTCCAACCATATCGAATCAACATAGCCACATAAAGAAATATCCAAACCTCCATAGCATAATTGCATGCTAGATGTCCCTCTCAAATACCTGAGTATCCATTGGATTTCTTTCCAATGCTATTTACTTGGATTGGCCATAAATCTACTCATAACTCCCACTTCCTGTGTAATGTTTGGTCTGGTACAAACCATAACATACATGAGACTCCCAACTGCTAAAGCGTATGGTACTCGTGTCATGTATTTGACCTCCTCATGTGATGAAGGACACTTCTCTTTGCTCAATTTGAAGTGTTCTGCCATAGGTGTACTTACATGTTTTGAATCTTGAATGTTAAACCTTGCCAAGACATTGTTGATATAAGCCTCCTGACACAAATACAATTTCTTGTTCTTCCTATCTCCATGTATTTACATGCCAAGGATTATTTTTGCAGCTCCTAAATCCTTCATAGAAAATGTGTGAGCTAGCTTTCCCTTAAGATCACCAATGTCTTGCATACTAGATCATGCAATAAGCATATCATCCACATACAGTAAAAAAATAATATAACTCCCATTTTCAAGCTTCTTGAAATAAACACAATGGTCAAATTCACATCTCAAATAACCATGCTCATGCATGAAACTATCAAACCTCATGTACCATTGCATTGGAGCTTTCTTGAGCCCATATAGGCTCTTTTTCAACATGCACACTAATTTCTCCTTACCCTTTCATTCATACCTAAGCGATTGCTGCATATAAATCTCTTCATCCAAATAACCATGAAGGAAATTTGTCTTCACATCTAATTGATTTAAATGAAAATCATCTCTCAGCAACTAAACTCAATAAAGTATGAATAGAATTCATCTTTACAACAGGAGAAAATATTTCACCAAAGTCAATACCTACTTTCTATGCAAATACCTTTACTACAAGCCTTTCCTTGTACCTTTTATGACCCTCTTCTTCCTTGATCCTGTAAACCCACTTGTTCTGCAATGTCCTCTTACATGCTGGTAACTTAACCAAATCCCAAGTCTGGTTATGTTCTAAGGAGTCCATCTCCTCATCCATGCCATGCTCCCACTGTATGTGGGTCTTATCCTACATTACTTCTTCAAAACTTTCTAGTTCACCATTATCAGTCAATAATAAATAAGATAGAGAAGGTGTAAATATTTTTGAGGTTTACTTACCCTTTGTGACCTTCTCACATAAGTTTAGGGTACCGAGGATCATTCTGGACCTCCTAGACATTTGTTTCCAATTACAGCGGTGGATCGCGCCGGTTTGGCTCTTCTCAGTAACCGATCTGAGTTCAGGTGGCCGATGTTGGTTAGGGGTCAACCAACACTGGTTACTATGTAACACTGTAGGTATGAATTTTAAAATCGAGAGTTCATTTTCATTCAAAAATGTCTCAACCGGTTCGTCTTTGGGGTACCAAAATTTGATCCTTGTACATTCTCTTTTCATTCCATTCAATTTCATGACTCCTAAAATTTTAGAATTCTCTAAATCCCAAAAAGAAGAATATGAAATCACCGGATCCAAAACCAATGAAATTGCATCTCTATGATTTTGCATCCAATTTTTCCTATTTTCCTTATCAATATGCACAAAATCTTATAAACCAAAAACTTTAATAAAATAAAGATCTACCTCTTTTCCATCCAAGCTTCCTCTAGTATTCCTCCATCTAGTGAACTTGAAGGCCCACGATTAATCAAATAAACCTCTGTATCAATCGCTTGCTTACGCCCAAAAATGCGCAAGGGTAATCCATAATGTATCCTTATACTTCTAGCATGTTCCATGATTATCCTGTTCATTATTTATGTAACAATATTCTCTTGTGGTGTTCTTAGAACCATCCTTTCTCTACGTATTCCATTTACTGAACAATAATCATTGAAATACTTTCTACAATATTCACACCATTGTTAGATCTAAGGCACTTTAACTTTAAATTTGATTCATTCTCAACAAGGGCTTTCCATATTTTAAAATTCTCAAAAACATCGATTTATGCTTAATACAATAAACCCATACCTTTCTTGTAGCATCATCAATGAAAGTAACATAATCTTGGGATCCCCATGAGAAGCTACTACCCCTGATCTAGTCACCACACATCCGAGTGTACAAGCTTCAATTTCTGCTCCTTCTTAGTTACCCCAAATTTGAGAAATCTCACTCTCTTTTACTTTCCAAAGACACAATGCTCATAGAAATAAAGATATAAATATTTCAAATCTGATAACTTACCCTTAGCCTTTAAGATCTATATTCCTTTTTTATTCATATGGCTCAACCGATTATGCCACATGCATGCATCTGAGTATGAAGTAGATAACACAAAATAGGAATCAATAACATAGGTAGATAAATATAACGTTCCTACCTTATTACCTCTTTCCACAAAAAAAGCACCCTTGGTGAATTTCCAAGAGTCTAATGTGAATGTAACCATGCAACCAACTTCACCTAGTTACCTTGTAGAAATAAGATTCCTCTTGAGGCTTGACACATGCCTCACATCTTTAAATACCCATGTATTTCCATTCTGCAATTTTAGATGAACTTCCCCTTTACCAGTAATACTACAAGGTCATCATCACCCAAATAAACATACCCAAATTTTCCCTAGACATAATTTCTAAAATAACCCTTATTAGGGGTTGCATGGAAAGAAGGTCCTGAATAGAAAACCCATGATTCTATTCTATTATCCAAAGAAAGAATAAGAGCATCTTGTATTACCTCTGCTATATTTTTTCCTCTTTACCTTTGTATGGGTGTTGGTTCTCTTTATCCTTTGACCAACAATATTTATTTGTATGTCCTTTCTTTCCACATTTCCAATAGGTAATTCCCTTACCTCTGGATTTAGATCTACCATCCCTTGACTTTGATTTCCCATTATTCTTACTCTTGGATATCTCCTTCTACCTGCCTCTTCTTTCTACATTCAAAGCATTCCTAAATGATGATTCCTCTGTACTTTTCCTGCAAATTTCTTCATTCAAGATTATACTAACCACATCATCAAACTTTAAAATATTATTAGTAGATGTTGTATTACTAACAACCATTACCAAGTTATCCCAACTATCGGAAAAGAACATAAGAATAAAAGTTCTTTCACTTCATCATCAAATGGAATATCAACTAATTTATAATAGATCGAAATCAATCAAATGACTAGATGCATATCCACCTTCATGTATCTTATAAGTAAATAGTTTCTTCATTAAATAAAATTTATTTGAAGCACTAATTTTTTTCATATAAATTAGCAAGATATTTCATTAACTCTATCGTAGATGTTGCTTCTGTAATATTAGAAGCCACATATACTGCTAGACTCAATCTTATAGATCCCAAAGCCTTTCTATCAAGAATCTTCCATTCTTCATTAGTCATCTTCGTAGGTCTAGAATTTTCATCCAACGGTAAGTAAAAATCTCTTTGATACAGATAATCCTCAATTTGCATCTTCCATAATTGATAATTACGGTCCGTCAAACTTCTCTACCTTGTATTTGTTTTCTTCTACCATTGTTGTATCTCCCACTTAATCAGAAAACCTTCTGTGAGTAAATCTCTCAACACACAAAACCCTCAAACAAAGCTCGATACCGGTTGTTGGGTTTATCACAAGGTTGTATAGATAATCTATCGAGATCTAAGCATATATGTAATAAAAGTAGACATTATACCGATGAAATATATAAAATTAGAGATATAAATCAACACTAGATTTAATGCGGTTCACCCAATGTGGGATACATTCACCAATAAATAAGCCAATCTATTATCCAAAGCTTTCAAAAGATATACAATTGAATATCTACAATATTCCACACCTTTTAGATGTTCATAATTTCTTTCTCTCAAGATTCTCCTTCTTCTCCAAGAATTCTCTCTCGAGAATTATTCTCACAATAATCATTAACTCACCAATTCTTACTTCTAAAACCTAGCTTTCATGCTTATACGGGCATATACAAACTTAGGGAACTTATCCATGCAATTATAATCAATAGATCTACTTTAATGCTAAAATTAGATCTAATTCCTATGAGTTAAATAGAATAATCATGCACGGAGTAACCAATGCCGGTTAGCCCTAACCGGTGTCGGTTCCTCCTTGCCTAACCGATGTCGGTCATAGGTGACCGATGTCATCCCTTAATAACTAATTTCGGTGATTGTGTTTTCTCGCAGTTTAATATAACATACTAAACTGAACTAATTGAGCTCAACAACTTAACATAACTTGTTATACATGCATATCCCTTGATCGTTATAAGCATGAATGACCAAAGAACATTAGTTGTTATTTTTGTGGGAAGAACCATAAATATGAGGAATGCCCTGAATTGTATGTTCACTTAAGTAAGAAGCATATGCAAGAAAACAAAGGCACGTGAATGGTTAGAGTACAATGCACAAAAGTATAGGACCGTGAATGCTAAAGCTAGCTTCGGATCTTAGTTAGTTCCGATAAAGATTACAACCCGCCCTAAGGCAGCACACACCAAGGAATTCGCTCAATAGAAGCCTATGATTACTAAGGATGAGGTGTTACGTGTGAAGTATTTGGATCCTATACATCGGAAGGAGATTTATCAAGAAACAATGGAGGTCATCAAGAATCTATAGGGAGAGATACCATGTCTTAAGGAGCGATCGCGAGAAGTTAGAGCAAAAGAAAGAAGATGGGTTCCATCGAGAGAGATGTTGATGATTTAAAGGAGGTTTATAAGATGTTGTGCCAAAAGAACATTATTCTATTGTTAGGGAATTGGTTGAAGGGAAATACTCCACACTAGTACTTGAGCATGAGAGACAACTGTTATATGATAATATTCCTCCGTATAGCTTAGATTATGATAAGGATTTACTTTGAATGTCATTGTTGATGGATGGATTTTAAGTAACATTTCGATTGACAAAGGTGCGAAGTAAATGTCCTCATTTTAGATACATGGGTTTAGATGGGTAGACCTCCATTACAACCATCTTCTAATGTGTTGTTTATGGAAAACCGGACTAAGGATACACCTATTAGGATTTTAAAGGTTACATCAATTACTATTCGGGAGGCTAAGTTTACTAGGGACTTTGAGGTCTTAGTGATTTCACAAGATGACAATTTCCCAACATTACTTAGTGCCCATGGTGTTATGCAAACAAAGTTGATTTGCATTTCAACAAGGGGTATATTAGTTTTGAAAATAAGGAAGAATGAGTCATTATCCCCTTGAATACGGTAAATCAATGCCTTATATGGAGCCCTTGAGTGAAGAAGATTTAAGAAGGATTTATGTGTACACCATTCAAGACAAAAGTTATTGAGCCATCAAAGGAAGGGGTTCTCCTATGGGATGATGCAAAATCTATAAGTGATACTACAAGTATTTCTTGTGAAAATTAGGGCCCATGGTACTTATGAAATGCTCAAACACGAGATAAGGAGTGCATATGAGCACGTGAGAAAATCACACTGTGTTAGGAGATTGGGCAACAACCAAGTGCCATGGTATACTTGGTGAGGAGAATTCATAAGTGTTCTTGCTTGCTTTATGGAAGTTCGGTGGGAAGAATGTCATGTATAAAGAAGAAACATGCTAGTATATACCTTGTGTGGAATGACATTGCACTTTGGTGGATCATACACATGGATAATATTTTAGAATGACGGGAGATAAGAATCAATTTTTTTGTTATATTTCATAGGAGAAATGCACCTACTCAAGATCTATGAATTACATAGTAATGATCTTGTTCAACACCACATTCAGCAGTGTGAGAGACTCTGCACATTGGGGTAGGATGCTTTTCCACCTTTGATATTAATCTCTATTTCACCTTGAAAGGTTTTGCACGTGTATGGTATATTTATGTGGAGTTGAATCGATAAACTAGAAATTGGCAAGAAATTATCGAAGGTATGATTCAAACCTTTGACTATTTTTCATCTAAACCCCTGGTCAATGAGGTGTTGCAAGTCATGAAGTGCTTAACTAAGGGAGATAGTGCAAAGGCCGAGGGAAATCCTTTAGAAGTTACTTGGGAAATAGACCTAGGGGCATGTCTAGAAGAAGAGGAGACAAATGCGAAGATCGAGTTAGGGTGCACCTTCTAGAAAAGAGAAGGGTAAGATGTTCTATGTGGTTGATGATGATGAGGTAGAAAACTTAGATATTGAGCATATAAAGGTATGTGTGAGGTCTTAGATAGTGAAAATGAGAAGGAACGTTCCTACCATGATCCTATGAAGACCAAGAAAGTAAACATTGGAATAGATGCTAAACCTAAGGAGGCCATTATTGGAGATTATTGGTCTGATGCTAAAGTTGCTAAAATGATTGAGCTATTACGTGACTCCCAAGATTTATTTCCAAGAGGCTACCATGAGCTAAAAGGTGTACATGACTTGTTGGGTGAGATGAAGATCAAACTAAAAGAAGGTGCACACTCGGATAGGAAGAGGCCTTACAGGATGAACCCTAACTTGTGCATCAAAGTCAAGGAAGAAATTGACAACATGTTAATTTATGGGATCATTGTACCCATCGAGGAGTCAGAATGGGTGAGCCCTATGGTGATCAACATTAAGAAAGATGTCAAAATTAGACATTTGTGTGGATTACAGGGAATTAAATACAACATGTGTGATTGAGCCATTCCCACACCTTTTACTAAGGAAATATTGGAGGGTGTTACAGGGCGAAATCTATTCTTTTACTGATGGATTCTCAGGGTATCATTAGGTAAGGATAGTAGAAGAGGATCAAGAGAAGACATATTTCGCCACCGGATGGGGAATTTTTACATACACGGTTATGCCCTTTGGATTAAAGAATGCATACTGTAGTCTTTTTGTACATAGTGGTACAAGCATTCCAAGATTTTATTAACAAAATTTTACAGGTATATTTGGATGATTGGAAAATCTATGAGTTTGTGAAAGAACAATGTGATAATTTGAGGCTAATGTTTGAGTGGCGTAGGAAATTAAACATCTCATTAAATATCAAGAAGTGTATATTTGCCACCTTTTGGAATTTTTTTGGGCCACATCATTTGTAAAGAAGGCTTCAGGATTTTTAGTGGATCCTTGCTAAGGTAGCTGTGATTTTGGGCCTCGAGGAACCATCTAGCCAAAGAGAAGTGTATAGATTCTTAGGACACACAAGGTGTTACGAAAGTTCATTAAAGGGATATACAAAGATCGCTGCATCCTTGGAGGAATTTTAAAAGGAAAGGGAAGTTTTATTAGGGTGAAGCGCAACAACGCGCATTTGAGACTTTGAAGGAAAAGCTTACCACCATACCTATCTTGCACTTTCCTTTATGGTCCAAGCCTTTTCATGTTCATGTGGATGCCTTTGACATGGCCATTGGTGTAGTACTAGCTCAACCTAGAGAAGGGATTGTCGATTATCCTATTTGTTTCACTAGCAGAAGCTAACCCTAGTAGAATGAAGCTACACAACTACAAAGCGTGAGGCATTTTTATGATCTATGCGCTTGCAAAAGTTTTGATAGTACTTACTAGCTACCCCATTCATCTTTTATACAGACCACATGACATTGAAGTACTTGGTAATTAAACTCATTTTACATGGGTGCATATGTCGCTGGGTCCTTTTGCTTTCAAGAGTTCAACTTTATAGTAGTTGTTAAGCCAGGTAAGAGTAATTTTGGTCCAAACCATTTATCAAGGATTCCGGAGAGGATGCACAAAGTATTGAAGACACATAATGTCCGGATGCATAGTTGTTCGAGGTTGACCCGCTCACCCACATAAGTAGAGGATATTGCTATCTTTTACGCACATGTGTGGCCCCGAGAGGAATGAAGGCATTAGAGAAGAAGAAGTTTTCTATTTACATTGTGCCCTTTATATGTTGATCGGTGGTGATTTATAAAAATTGGGTAGGGATGAAGTTTTGTGTTGTTGTGTACTTGAACATGAGCAAGAAGCAATTATGGAAGAGGTTCATGTGGTATTACAGGTTTGACACTATGCAAGGGATGCCACTGCGCATGCATATTCTTCTTACTAGCATATGGTGGTAAACATTATATAAGGATTGCAAAGCATATTGTAAGGCGTGTGACCATTGTTAACACCTTAAAAATCATGGATAGTGAGATGAGATGAATTTGTGACCCATTACTAGTGCGAAACCTTTTGGGAAATGGGTGATTGAATTTGTAGGACCTATCTCTCCCTAGCCACGCGTAGACAAGATCGCACTATATTATAACTTGTATAAACTATATTACAAGGTGGGAAGAGGAAACACCTACAAAGGATTGTATATCAAAAACTACAACATTAAGGTTCCTATGGGAAAATGTCATTAGCAGTATGGATGTCCTCTAAGTTTAACAAGTGATATGGGTACTCATTTCCTTAATGAGACCATCAAGATATTATTAGATGAATTCATAGTTGCACACCATAGACAACCCCTTATCATCCTCACGGAAATGGAACTATAGAAGCCTTTCAATAAGATATTGAGCCATACCTTGACAAAAATATGTGATGTTGGAAGGAAATACTTTGGGATGACAAAGTCTCTGTTATACTTTGGGTATGCATAATGACATACAAAAGGTTAAATAAAGCAACACCCTTTTAGTTGATGTTTGGCATAGAGAGGTAGTCCTACCAATGGAATTAATGTTACCTTCTTTGCGTATTGCACATGCGCGTAGAGGTTGGATGATGAGAAAAGCACTTTGGAAGAATGAATTAACAAACTAATTTAGTTGGATGAGAGGCATGCCATAAAAAGATGAAGTCAGAAGCAAGAAAAGGCCAGAAAAAGGCATGGCATGACAGACACATTAATGATAAGAAGCTAGAAGTTGGGCAGATGGTACTTCTCTATGATTCAAAGTTTTTGAACCACCCAGAAAGCTTAAAGTGCATTAGCTAGGGACCGTATGTTATCACTTATATACTTGATTCTAGTGATTGTTAGTTAGAGGAGTGCTGGATTAAACACGGTTTCCTAGTTACTTCAACGGGAGTAGGTTGAATCCCTACTATAAATAAGTCTTCTTGGTGTTTTTAATAAGGTAGTATTGCCATTTAGATTATATTTCCTTAATGTATTTATTTATATGTGTTTCCTTTAATGTTATGTTTTGTCAATTTAGTTCAATGTTTTGTGTAAGAAGCGCATTTACGCGCCAAGAAGCTGATTATTATTGAAGTGTTTTCATGTGCAGAGGACCTTACATACCCTTAGTGTGGGGCGGAATATATATACAAGATTCATTTCCAAACTAGAATATTGTCATCTAAGATGGGTATGCAAAGATTGGTCGACATGTGCTTCAAGGAAAGGTGTAGATTAGGAAAGAGAAAATTGCTCATGAATAAATACCACTTATGAAAAAATGGATGCACAATGTGTAATGCAAGGTAGGCTACAATAGGGGAAATTATTTATTAAAAGGCACAATGGCAAAGTACTTTGGCACATGAGGGCGCGCGAAAGGAGTCTATGGCCAAGAAGTAGAAGGCACACTAGAAGGTTATGAATGTGGCATGGAAACATGCAACACGGAAAAGTTGATGAAATGATGAATTAATGCTGGGTATGGTGGTAGGTGGAGAGAAATAAATGCATAATTTTTTCAAAAACTATATAAGGATGTGTGGTGAAATCATTTTTACCTTTGCATACAAGAATTTTGGGGTGAGTTGTTTGTAGAAAGCTAGTGAATGTGTTGTGAAGTGCGGAGAGTTGCAGTGAACTAGTTTTGTTAGTTGGATATTTGCATGGGGAAATCCTACACTCTATTTGGTGAAGTGTTTGAGTGAGGCGAGACATGCAGGGAAAGAAGGTTGATGACTAGGGTTTGGTTTGAGCTAGGTCACACATAGTTGAGTTCAAGAGCTTAAAAGAGGTAAAATAACACAACGTTTTAGTTGATATGTCACCTAAGAGAGAACCTAGAGCGGCCGTGAGAGAGAATAAGTAGAAGAAAGTGGAATACAAGGTGAAGGACACTCTTGAGAGCCATTTTTTAGAAATGAAATACCCGAAGGAGGTGATCATAGGTCGCAGTGCGACTCCCACATCTCGTAGAATAAAAGTAAGTGATTATAATCATAGGACATCGATAACCGAAAGGAACTAGAAGTGTTACTAAATAATAGGATGAATAAATGAATGATAGATGACATGGATGTTTATGATGATGCTGGTGAAAAACTCTTGAGAAAGGTAGGAGTTTTGCAGTTATATGAAATCCCTTACTTTGGGAAACTAGAGAAATTATACCAATGGTGATGAATGAGAGTCCATGAGGACTTATTCTATTTTTTTGGATGAATGATGAGGATCACCGCACTCCTAATTAGTACTTTAATAGGTTTTAAAAGCTCGGGACAGAGGTGAGCAACAACCTATTAGATAAAACATGGATTATAAAAACAAGCAAGGAGTTGGGATACCTAAAAGGTGGGTGTGGAATGGATATCTAAAAGTGAAGAAGTATCTAGTCATTCAAGCAAATGCGACACACTTCTTGACAAAATTGAATGACATGAGAGATGCTCACGGTAAACACTCTATGGCTACATATTGCAAAGAAAATTTCAGAAGGGAAGACCTACAATTTGGTGGCTACATTGCTGAAAAAATTATTGAAGAAGCACATAAAGGTGAGAAGATTAGTATTGGTGCTATCTTTCTATCCCTTGTGTTTATGGAAATTGGAGTGCCCATGGACGAAAAATAAAATTTGGAAGTATCCCGAGAAAAAGAGCTCTCTTGTAGAGATATTTGAGAAGTATGCTTGTAAAAGGACCATGAGTGGCCCGTTTAAACAAAGGGCGAGATGTCATACACACGTATCCTTAATGTGTTTGAAGAAGAGTGGAGGATACCCAAGGAGTTGCCTTTGGTGGTAGGCAAACATGCACAATTTATAGTTTATCAACATTTTTGCATCATGCATTTTGTGATGAAGGACAAGACATGGAGCCCATGGTGTAAATTACCCTATGCCTTCACCGTGGTTCTTTTAGGCATCCATTCAAATGGTTCTCATATGCACACCGATTGGTATACAATGCTAATAAGGTAGACTACAAATACAACACTTTGTGAAAGACTTACATTTATCCAGGTAATTCTGCATACATTGAAAGGTTAATTTCAAATGATATAACTATGAAGGCTATGAGTTTGGAAATTGGTGAAAGTGAGGTAGCCTTTGTATACATTCAACTCAAACCTAGACTGGAAAAGGTAAAATATGTGGACAATAAGTTTAGAATTCTAGGTTTGCTTAAGGGGAAGCATAGAGTTAAACACGATGGTAGATGAGAAACCTACCTCGCCCATTCAAGAAGAAGAAGAAAATATCCATGAAGATAGTAGTGGCCTAGAACACATGGGGAAGAAGAAAGCCTATAGATGGAGAGAGGAAAGATCGCGAGATGACCCTCCGTCATAGGAGTAAGAGGATGAGGTATTCGAGACGGGCTAAATGGAGATCAATGTGGAATAGACCACAAAGGTGCCTCAATTTAAAAGGGTGCTAAGGCGAACAAAAGATCGGGGCATGGGGGCATCACAACCACTCGGATGTCACCTAGGAATTTTCCTAAAAAGAAGGAATAAGAAAAGAAGAGAAGGTGCAAGATAAAACTTTGAAAGGATGAGGAGGATGAATCTAAGAAAGTATGCGTAAGGTACTCCATCACAGCCTAAGAACACATTGGAACTTCGAGAAGAATACATGAAGAAAGATGAGGAGGTCCTTAAGGAAACAAATAAAGGATGAGGCGTGCCCCATGATACACAAGATGGTGAGGGACCGAGACTAGATTCAGCGCCTAGATTCCAAAGGGAAAGAGGAAAAGAAGGAGAAAGGGGTGAAAATAATATGAAGCTCCTGCAGTTGGGTATGTGAATGACACAAGTAAAATCATATGCGTGTGGTTTCAAAGTAATGTGAAGCTTTGAGTACTTATATGGTTGGGAGTTGATGGATGTACGACATGGCCAAAACACATGCACATGTAGCAAATTTATCATGGTCTATACAGATCCATATGGATGAACCCGACTTTGATGTGTGTGAGGAGTCATGTGTTTCGCACTGGTAAAGAAAGCACCCCACATCTAACACATGAATGTTAGGCCTACTATTATGTTGAATGAACAAGTAATGTCTTGGTAAAGGTATATGCCGAGGTTGTATGCAAGCACATAGATAAAGTGATAAATATAAGGGCATTGATAAATGGTAAAAAGGAAAATGATAAAGAGATCCAAAGTGACTGACAATAGAGAAGAAAAGGGTTGAAGCAAAAGTAATCGCTTTGAAGCATGGTAGAGGAGGTTGGAGATGAAATTTAAAGGCAAGGCACACCTAGAATCAAAAGTTCTAGAAAAATTTCCCTCTGTGATGCATTACATACGCACACTGGTAAGGTTGGCGATAGAAGAAGGGCTTGTGCGTATGCCTGCACCAAAGGATGCTTTGCAGAAAGGAGGCAATAAGGTCAAAGGCGTGATTGCAAGGAAAATTGTAGGTTATGAATCTTTTTTACATGCGTTAAAGGATGAACTTAAGAAAGCATATCGAGCCTTGAATATGTGTGCGACACCGAGATGAAATTGTTAGGATGAGGACAATTGTAGAAGATAATGAATACTTAAAGGCCATTAAATATGAGATGCTCAAGTGCGTGTAGAGATTCTTGCTTTGGTAGAAGAAAAGCACAAAGCACTTACAAATTCCTAGGAACCACATGAGAAGAAATTGAACAAAATTGGGAAACAAATTACGGAGAAGATGGATTATATGGAAGGGATGATATCTAGCATGGCCAACATTGTTAGGATTTTGTAGAATGAGAAAGAAGACATGACTCATGATGAGTTAGAATCCATAGCTACGGACGTCCCGGATAAGAATGGATAAGCGCTAAGTGATTGATAGGTGTTAGAAGCGGAGATCAAAATGAATATCCGAATTAATCCTGCTCAAGAGGAGAAAGGTGTAGAGTAGTCTTCATTCTTTTTGGTCATGTAATTATTTTTATTCTTTCATTCCTTATTCTTTATTCTTGAAGAAATGAAGTGATTACCCATTTCCTGGGGTGAAAATGAATTTAGTGTGGGGTAATGTTGGGATGAGGAAGTACAACTCAAGTGTGAAAGAGCATAAGGTTTGGGCACATGGAAATAGGGTGCACAGGAGTGCGCAAAAGTGTTACAAAAAAAGGAGCGCGTGCTGAACAATGGAAAAACATGACTTAGCCATTTTTATAGTTAAGGAAATTTTTGGGACTTGGAGTGCAGGACACACGCAAAGGTATTGAGACTTGTAGACCATGCCACGGTTATTTTGGAACAAAAAGAACTTCGAGCACCATGCAAAGTTTTGGACTAATAATAGGATCTTTACTTAAACTTAACTATAGGAGATCTATTATTATCACTTACATGTTTTATAAAGGTGCATGGCTATTATTAGGATGTAGCCTATTTTTGGATGGTGCTTATGTAGCCTATTATTAGCATGTATTGATTTGCACATGGTTTAGATATACCGTTGAGATTGAGTATTGTAGAGTTATGCTGCAATTTTTTGGTGCACATGACCATGGAGAGTGGTTTATGTATGTAAGAAGCTTCTATGTTTTACAATATTAATACAATGGATCTTATTGGTTGGATATTGGTGTTAGATGTGATTGAACATGGTTCCTACATGGTAAAACTTATTATAATAATTGTTTAGATTATAATAATTGTTTAGACAATCTTTCATATGGTTAGATCTAATTTTGGTTTATGCACTAAGCATCTCGTGGAATATTCACCTATTTGTTATGAATTCAGGTGAACGTTCAATTGTTGATCGAGTGGGTGAAGTGCCAATGCACCTTAATATTCGTGGAGTGAATTCTAGACTACAACATAAGCCAATTAATGATTTTTATCTTATCAAAGCTTCACAAACTGAAGAAAAAATAAATCCACAATAAGAAATTGATAATGGAGTTCACCCGAAGGCTACTTCTCTGGATTATCAAAAAGAGAACTGATCTATTAATATTCCAAAGAGGTACAATTATCCTTTCATAGTGAACAATAGAGCTTTATACCTGTAGTAGTGAAGCTTATAAAATAGGTTTTGCAATATGATTTCTCTTTTAGACTTTTCGATTTCTGTCAAGGAAGGAGCTTTTTGTCCACAAGTTTACCCATGGCTTCCCACAAGCTCTCCACATCCTTCTCTTCCTTTGCAAATGCAACCAAAAAATGCTCACACAAAAAAATCTATAATACTTTGTGGAAAAATAAGACCACCAATGTATTTGTATTGAAATTCTAAGCAAATTTTTCTTTACTCCGGAGTTGTGATTCTTCCCATAGTGCCTCAAAATTGAGGTTTTTGCCTATATATGTAGTTGTGAGTTTAAAGGTAGTCTTGCTTGCTCTATTCTACCTTTACACCTAAAAGTGTTTGTCTTGTCCTTTAAAAATGCAGCGATCTCTTTTTATAATGTGTTGATCCTTATATGGTGAGCTATCTCGTGGGCGATTTGGTTGGAGCGTTATGTTGGTTTCCACGAGGTTGGGGGTTCAAATCCTTCCTCTTACTCATTTTAACGAAACCAAAAAAATGTCGCTTTGCACAATTACGGATAAAATCCCACAAGTGCACCGTATTGGGGCAAAAATTAAAACCCCACAATACACTCAACTTGGTGGTGAAGGGGTTGGTGTTTAAATAGGTAATAAGGGAGAAGGGCTAGTATGCAAACACAATAAGTTCATGGGTCCATTCCTTGCGATGTAGGATTGTTATTATTTTTAGTTAAAAATAAATATTTTTTTATTCTATGTCTCTAATTTGCAGTCATATTTTAATATTTTTTGATTCCATATAATCAATCAAAATAAATATCTAAAAAAACACATTTACTGGTGGAGATCAAAAGTGGTTCACACAACATAATGCAAGTTGAACATTAAAAACTAAATGAAGGAGGGAAATGAAATCTATCCTCGTAGATTTTGACGTGCAAAATAGTTAATACCTTCATTAATACAAACCCACCATCTCACCAATAGCTGTTGAATTTGAATGCTTCCTTTAGATGCCTTCCATACCAACTAGTTTTTCAATAGCTAGAGATAAGTGTTGGATATCACAATAAAAAAATCCTCAAAAACTGAATCCGCATTTCGTAGAGGCTGTGCCTAAATGGAGCCCTCTCCCCCTCACGATTTGGACTTCAAAGACAAAACGTACTTCCCATATGTGCCAATTTGAAAGAATGACACATTCTCAGTCTCTTTTTGATGGATGGACTTGAGTGGCTTGGGTTTTATGTAATTGGAGGAGGAAAAAGTGATTGCAGGGTAGATGATCTTATTTTCAGTCTTGGGGAAGTCTTGTGAAGGATTTAGATGATGATATAAGGTAGGAGAGTGCGTTAGAGAGTAGAAGTTATTAAGGAACGTTAAGAGTGCAACATGGATTTTCTCCATGGAGGAGATAACTGTGATCTTGTTTGCAGTGACAGTCAGAAAAGTTTTCAAGAGCACGATGGGTTGTTGAGCTCCTATGTTTTGATACTTTATGAAGTAGGAGACCCCAAAGAGAAAGAGGATAGTGATGGAAATGAGATTGCTGAAGCGATGTGTTCTTTGAATGCAGAAGGAGAGCATAAGGTAAATCAGGGGGACATGGAGCCAAATGAGTCAAAGAAAGAATTGATTTTAGTCCTCAAAGATGATATTGGTGAAACAACGGTTTAAAGAATGGCACAGAGGAATAGTTAATTGCCCAGTGTAAGGGATCTTTACGCTATGATCATTCTCAGTCTTCAAACAAATTCATCCTCCTTTGTCTATAATTATTTTTTGTTGGTTATCTTTGCTGTGAGAGAATATTAAATTTTGATTTGTTTATCTATGTAGTTAGCTTGAGTTCGATTTCAAATGGCGACACCAAGGGAGCATATTGAGCAGATTTAGAAATTGAATTTTTATATTGGAAAATAAGACACTTGGCAGAACTTTACACCAAGGACGTTCATTGTCTATTGTCTACAGAACTTTACACCAAGGACAATTTTGGTCTATTGTTTTTCCTCTTGTATTCTGCAAACTTTGTGTTTTTTATTTTTTCTTATTTGATGGTAATGATAATCAGACAAAATGATAATTTGTGTTTTTCTTATTCTGCAAACAATGAGAAAGGCTTCACATCCAAGAACAAGGAATCTCTTTGCAACGTTGGAAAATCCACTAAAATGGGCAAATGACAGGAAGGTTACATTGGCGAGAAAGGTATACGATTTTCATTTCTGTACAATAAAAGTCATTGGAAAAATTAGAATGTATAACCGGTTTTGTGAGTTTTTAGACTATAAAACTCACAAATGTTATTTTATACATCTTATTTTCTGATTTTAATTCAGTTTTTTAATAAATAAATAAACATGCATGTGCAGGTTTTTGGCAAACTAAGGAATGGAAATTGTATGTGTCGAGGTCATTCGAAGCTGGGTGCAAACAATGTGTATTCACACTACCAATACTTCAGAAAATGTTACCTGCAATCTTATGTTTTTAAGCCATCTAGAGGTGAGGTTTTTACCTCACCAAGATTCAAATTCCTTATCTTTTTAGATTTTATTTAATGTTATTCATTTTAAGCTGCAACAATTTGAGGTATTTTTTTAAACATATTTTAAGTTGATTTGGTTTCCACATCTGAAACAATGATGTTCATTACATTTGGAGCAAAACACATTAACTTATATTGCATGTCTTGATATTTCTTACATTTGGAGCAAAACATATAAACTTATACTGCATGTGTCCATATTCATTACATTTGGAGAAAAACATACCAATTTGGAGAAAAATATACCTACTAGAAACTATAATTGTGAATGCAATAATGCATTCTCAACTAATTTTGATACATATTTTTAGCAACAAAAAAATACCCCTCAAATGCTGCCATAATTTTAGGATTGGTTTTTTTTTTTTTTAATTTAATTTAATCAATTTCCATGTCATACCTTCAAGTAGGACTTGAGTTTGGACTATCAGGGACAATTGTATCATTGACAAATGTTGTTGGAGTCATTAAGAGGTTCATTGGATGAACCCATGGCGGAATAGGAAAACCAGATATGGTATGAAAGGTTCTATGTGAAGTAGGAGGTTGTGGGATAATGGGGTGTGTAGTAGGAGTTGAATTTATTTGCATTATATTGGTGTTAAGGAAGTAAGGGTGGTAATCAAGAATAGGAACTTTCATCATATCTTATAACATAGAGTTTAGTATGGGCATGGAATAATGCATGGGAAACAAAACATGCAGATTGTTGAACTTGTTATCTCTTTCTCCCTTTGATGGCAAGTGGCTTCCTTCTTTTATAATTCCAATTCCTTTTTTTGGTGAGCTACTTCCCTTTGTTTCTCATGCTCCTGTCTTTCAACAAAATTTTGTAGATACCTTTCTTGCCTCTCTTTAATGTGTTGCAAACTTCTTCTTTATTTTCTTTGCTCCTTTCTTTGCCAACCTTTCTTGCTTGTTTGCCTCAATATGCTCCTTTTTAAATTGTTTCTCTTCAACTATTTCTTGTTTTTTTTGTTGTGTATATTTTAATATCTGAATATAAGCATCAGATGTTAGAAATTGTGAAGCACAAATTATCCGAAGTGCAACATCACTCTTACCTTTGGAAGGATCCCGTACAAATTGTGTTGGTAACCTTAAAAATTACCCAATTTCTTCTCATTTGCAGAAACACCATTATTTGATATAACACTTTCAACATCATGTTGAGTTGTCTCTTCCTCATTTTTATCCTTATCAATGAACTCAATTTCCTCTGTGTCAACATAATAATGAGTAAAGTTTGTTGGTTCAAAGTCTACTGGATCAAGGTTGGTTGGCATAAAAGGTAAAGATATACTTTCATCCTCAGTGTTTCCAATCTGATCAAGTCCTAACTCTACAATATGCTCTTGCAGCCAAGTAGGTTGTTGTGGTGTACTTGCAATGAGAGATCATCCTCTCCTATTCCATGGGCCTCAGTGTTGTAGCTGGATGTGGCATGGTCATGAGTGTTCACAATGTGGTTCACTTCATAATCTTTGGTTTGCATTGTACTTTCTCTTTCTCCATGTACACTTGGTTCCTCCACCTCTATATTAACAACAATCATTGTTTCTATGGTTGGATTGCACATTTTTGTTGTTGTCAGATTCTCAACTGATTCCATGAAGTAATCCTCTCCTATATTGTCGCCAAGTGGTGGAGCTACATCTCTTGAAAAACATAGGATTTTTTCAGCAACATCAACATATGTTATGTTTTCAGTACAATCAAAATTCATGATGTTTTCAGTAGTATCATCATCGGTGACATTTTCAACATCATTTTCATTGTCATCTTCTTCAATGATATATAGTTTACTACATTACATGTCATTATGTAATGCATTTGGATCAAGTGGCCATATACCTGTGCGTCTAAAACCAACACAAATATTTGTAGGTGTCACGACCTTAGCTAGAGCTCTAGACTACCTATTTCTACAAATTCTAACATTTGACTTCTTGGTACTTATTATTACACATCTACCGCATCCTCTCGCCTATGAAATATGCTTTAATAGGACCAAAGACACTAACATCTAGCGGTTTGCAACCTAGGTGTAGTATCTGTTGGAAGTGTCAATAAATCAATCCCCAATCACTTGGCCTCTTCTATAGTTGACAATGCCAGATGGCTTCCATGACCATCAAAATTAAGTAAATGCCTATTTTTAGGGCACACTCCCCCATGCATAGACTTGAAAATGATACAACCAACTTATAAAGAGCTCTCTTGTCATCCAAGCACTTGGATGAAGCAGCCATATCAAGCACATGGCTCACATTCCTTGATGTAATTTTGTGAAACTTTTTGACCTTTAAATAAGTAAAATTTTGGGATAGATTCCCTTACAACATTTACACAACATAGAATTTTCATCCATTCTCTGCTACGAGGAATGATTTTGGGAACATTCCTACAACCCTTGGTGGTAAGCACCCTCATGCCACAATTTCTCCTGCTTGGATTCCTGTCTCATCACAATTCCATATTTTCCCTACACCATAGGAATTGATATAAATGTTAGCTAGTTTTTCATAAAACTTGCTAACCACCTCTGGACATAAACCTATTGCACGATCTCTTTCTAGACCTTCAAAGATCCATAGGACTTTGTTTTTGTCTTTTTTGTAAATCCTTCACACCAATATTTGCTAGGTAATCCTTCTCGAAATGGAGTTTCTCTAGTTTCAAAAATTTGTGCAACACATGCCCTCAGTTGCATAATTCCCACTCTATTCCCTAGATCTTCCATTTGCTTACACCATTCAACTACCTCTTTCTCTCTTATTCACTCAAAATAAGTGCAGGCCCTTCCTTTTTATATGGGTTAGACTATTCAACCAATAATGAACAAATGTATGATGTAAATTATATTTCAATGTAGCATCTCTAATTGAATAATTGTTGAATTCAATATCATCTATGGCCTTTAACATATCTTCTTTTGACCAACTAGACAAAATTCTAACCTTCTTGGTTGAAGTGTTGCCTCTAAAAACAACACTTTCCTCTATTTCATGCCCATTTACTTAACATCCAATAGGTTCTGGTTGATGATCTATAGTTGTGTTTGTATCTCCTTTATTTTTGTTGCACATTCCTCTTCATTTATTGTTGTAGCATCTTGTTGATCTGTTTCATGGTTAGATGTTTCAATTTCAAATTGTACACCTTGTTTTTGGGCATACATTGTCCTCACTTAAAAATCCTCTTTCTCTTCATCTTCTCAAAATGTTGCAGTATTAAACAATATAAAATTAATAAGATATGTATTAATATATCAATAAGAACATCTACAATGGGCAAAGGGTTAATTACAACATTGATAACAACATGTGATAATTTTAACAAGCTTATGATACATGACAATATGAATTATAAAATTGTAGGAAAACTTGTGATTACCCCTTTGGGCACCATTAATGATCAATTAATACATGTTTTATTAATTTCATATTATTTGATAAAGACAAAATTCATAAGCTAGGTTGTTGATTATATATATAAACACTTCTAAAGATGAGGTGTTATCAAATAACACTACATTCATTAGCTTGTTTCTAATTGATCAATATCAATTACAATGTTTCACTTGAACATGCAATCACCCCTTTGGACATTGTAATTGATATTGATCAATTGATGCAGGTCTTGTTAATGTAATGTTTTATGACAACACATCATCTTCAGAAGTGAATGCATGTAAGAATCCTAATTGTAATAGCTTGACTACATATGTTGTTATGGTGGCATCAAATTTGTTGTAATACTGGAATACTTTCAATCACATAGCTTGACTACTGTCAATGATATATATGCATTCTTGGCAGCTACTTTGTGCTTTATTTTAAGTAGGGAGAAGAATAAATCTTTCATTCAGGCCACTTTTTAATGTTTGTTGAATGCCTCTACAAAGTGGGTTAGAGGGAAAGAATTTTGTGCCTTAAAGTTGTAATCATAGCAATCTAAAAATAAAATTTTGGGAGTAGTGCCATTATGTGAACACCCTAAGTTCATTAGTCCATTGGGCCATTTCCTTGTCATGTAGGGTTGCCAATTTTACAATACCTATAAATAAACATTTCTTTATCTTATTTCTTTAGTTTGGAAACATATTTTAATATTATTTGCTTCCATCTAATCTGGTGTGTTGGTGTGTGAGCATTAATTGGGGTCTTATCTGCAATGCATGTCAAAATCCACAAGGACAAATTTCATTTCCCTCTTTTATTTAGCTTTTAATGTTCAACTAGCATTGTGTTTCGTGAACCACTTTGGGTCTCCACCAGTAAATGAGTTTTTTTATGAGATATTCATTTCGATTGATCGGATGGAAGAAAATAATATTAAAATATGATTCCAAATTAAAGATATAAAATTAAAAATGTTTATTTATAACTATCTGTAAAATTATCAATTGTACGTGCAAGGATTTGGTCCAATGGACCCATGAACTTGGGATGTTCGCATACTGGCCCTTCTCCCCTACTGGTGGAGACCCAAAGTGGTTCACGTAACATAATGCTAGTTGAAAATTAATAGCTAAATAAAAGAGGGAAATGATATTTGTCTTGGTGTAGTTTGACGTGCATTGTAGATAAGAAACCAATTAATGCTCATACACCAACACACAAATTTTTCACACAGTTTTTTGGAGTCTTATTTGTATGCAAAATTATGGCTTTCATTCCATCAATTAATGGATATTTCCATTGTGAAAAAATTGTTTTAAGTATTGGGAAGTGTTCACATGAATTTGTTTCTTAAGAAATAGAGTTGTTTTCATGAGCATGGCAGGGAATAGATTGTTCAAATTTGTTTTGATATTCATGGTGGTGAACTATTTTTCATGGTATAGTATTGGGTCAGTAAGAATGATAAACAATCCGCCATTAAGCAAGTGAGGGAGGACTATGATGCATGTATTTCATGACAAATTTTGTCAGAGAAGCAACATTGTGTAGATGACAATGGGGGATCAAATAATTCATTTACTGGACTTGAGAAGAAAGTTAGGAAGGATGAGAAAAATAAGAGAGTAATTACAGTCTGCCAAATGGAAACCTGATCATTTGAGATGTTGTGCACAACATTAATATCAAAAATCACCACACCATGAGAGCATCCAATCTAATCATTCCATGTTTTTAAGCTAACAATAATTCATAAAAAATAAGCACACCATGGAAGCTTTTAATCTTTATAAAATACACAAAATTCATGATTTTCAGGTTTCAATCTGAATTGAACAGAGCTTTAAAAACTAATTGTAATTACTATGAGCTTTAAAAGATAACAATAATTTACATCAAATCACTACACCAGGTAGCTTTTCAATGAGAATATGTAGACTGCAAATGTTACATTTAAGGAGAATATGCAACCAATTCTTGGTATGAGAATATGCAGGAAATTTGAAATTATAAGCAGTAGGTGTGAAAACTAACCTGCAATTTTTGATTCAATCATGCACCTTTCAGAACTTAATAGAAGTATTCTCTTGATATAAAATCGACAGTAACCATGCACCCTATAGAACAAAATCAGCAATAACCAAATCCAGGAAAGTGAATATATATTACCAACATAAAGAATAAGTATCCAATCAAAATGGAAGACATGGATCAAGGTGGAGGGTATTTTTAATCAAAGGTTGAAATTGATTTTGAGATGATCTTGTGGCTGCAGTTATTTGATTTGATATTCACATTTAATTTTTACCTTCATGTTTACAATTTTTTGGTTTTTTTAATGGATGAATTTGAATCTTGACAAGATGGTATGGTTTTTTTGTGCAGGTATGCATTAAAATTTGGATATGAAAATCTTGGTGGTTGAACAAGCAATGTTGGAATATGGAAAGAGATGCATTGGATAGTGAAATACTCAACCCATTAAATAGATATGATGGGTTTGTCAATTGATATGATGTACTTATACTTTGAACAAATGAGTCCTTTATTGTAGAAAATGAAAGTACCAATTAATATTTATTGTGTACTAAATAATAGTGAGATGTTGACCCCATTCACAAATGGTTTATAAATAAACAATTTTTAAACGTCAACAATCAAAATTTTGGATTTTATTCCATCAAGTATTGGATATTTTAAATGAAAAATATTGTCCAAGTATTGGGAAGTGTTCAAATACTAGCCCTTCTCCCCTAGGGAGATAGAATAATCCCGAACCATGTGGAAATAACTCGATAATTATGGGTAATAAAGTGATCAATTCGGTGGGGATTGTCAAGCTAGCAATATAGCTCACCTAAGATGATTCAATCCTGCAAGGAAAATATCAACTCTCCGAACAACATAGTCCCACATTAGAAGAGTTAGAAAAATATGTGGCATATAAAATCATAAATACGATATTGATAATATGAAAAGGTGGCAAAGGCACCCCTCCTTCAAAAGAGTGTGTCGAACTTGGTTGATGGCCCATAGCTAGCAAAGAGCAGGGCTCACCAAACTTTTCATTCGTTGAAGATTGGAGGTGCTCAAACATGAAATTTTACCTTTTCAACATTTTACCATTTTTCCACGTGTCACGTCCGTAGATTGGACTATTGACTAGTGTTGACTAATTTCAATGCCAAAATTTTACCTACAATATCTTTTGTGTATGAGCTCTGCTTTTCGAGTTCCACCGTCGTTGGAAAGTTCTCAAGATGCTCTATGGGATTGTAATGAATTTAGGGAGATTTTGGTAAAATATGAATCGATAAAAATCCTCTGGATCATATTTTTAGCTAAGGGTGAGTTTTTATGGTAGACAATGTGAAATGGTATGAAAGATGTTTCTATAGGCATATGCGGTGTGCATGGTCCAAATAAGTCAACGGGATCATGAGTGAATGCTTCTAGTTGGTGTTATTAATTTATTCAAACCATACAAGGTATGAAGTGGATGTTTGCATCAAGGTCAAGTTGATTTTGGTTTATGAATGCATTATCTCATCTAATATGACTATCAATAACTCAAGATGTGTTTTAGGTCCGGACTTAAGTGTATGAAGTGCTTCCAAACCAAATGAGGAAAGTAAGTTGCCTAGTTTTGTGCTTTTATACTAGATTATGTTGGTATTTTATCGTGGGATTGATGGAATTTTGAGCCATAACTTGAATTGTGCTAATTTTCTCACCAAATTTGGTTCTAAATCCTCTAAAAGGACTGTTTAGGGCCCCCATTCCTAGTGAGGTATGAAAACAAGGAAAATACATTGTAGAGCTAAGGAAAAGATGCGTTTTGATCAAGAAATGTAATGTGATGAATTTAATTATTATCTATGAAATTTTTGGCATGATTCAAGGTGTGTATGACTCGAGATCACGGTGTCTATAATTGGTTCTTAAAGGCTAAAATAGGGTTGATAGTGAAAATTGCTTGTTTAACATGCCTAGAATGTTGAAAGTGACGTGTTGGCTCCTAAAAAGGTATGATTATGTTTCTTTCATGTTTGTAGATTGTGTTCGGATGTGGCGATGCTTATCCAAAGGGTAGCATGGTGATTGCATGCTTGAAATTGAGGCAAAAATCAGGTTTGAGTAATTCTACAAGGTTCTTGAGCTTGAATGTGACCTTTAGTGGATCTTTCCAACCAAAACTTGATGTGATGAAGATGAATAAGGTGAACAATATGTTCTATATGTATGAATTTTTCATTAATGTAAAAAGAGGGAGAAGTTCAAGGTGCTTTCCATCAATGACAAAGGTGGAGATTGTTGGCATGTGGTCCTATTAGGTGTTGTCATTGATGAAAAAGCACATTAATGACAAAGTGGATGAATTTTTAGGGTCATATTATGATGTTGACATATTAGTTCATATTTTTTATGGTGATACAATGAAATTTAGTGAGGATTACTTTCTCTTTCAATCCCATTCAGCGCTTAGGTGATGTTGCATGATGATAGGAGCTTCTTTTATGCTTGAGAAGCATGTTGACATGATGGATAGTAGGTTTGGAGAGTGCTTAGGCACTTAAATTAGTGGTATGTAGCATATACATGTGATTGGCTATGTTACAAGTGCTCATTTAGAGTAGGCATGGATACTAGGAGGTGTGAGATTGAGTTTTGGAGATACATGAGCTCATAAATGCATGTTTTCAGGTGTATAATGGTATACTAGGTATTTTTGGTACATTCCCAATGGTTTTATAATGGGTTATAATAGTCTTTCATTGACCCTACTTCTATAGTGAAAAATATTAAGGAATGACTATACAAATGAGATAGGATGAAGATTTTGAGGTATGGTGATGAAATTATGATTATTGGAGAAGTTATTATGATTTTTCATAGTGATTTTTGAAAAAATTAGGTTGTTAAGATGTGAATTTCTCAAGATATGATAGTTTATGTGAGACAGGGTCAAAATCTAGTGAAAATCTAGCTCAAGTTGGCACTTTTGATGCTCACCCTGAAGTTTGTTATTTACATGGGACATTTTGGATTTAAGTATGATTATAAGATGAGTCTATAATTTTTCACAATAGTAATGAGGTCATTTCATGGTCATGTTTTTATGAACGAATGTTAAGAAGATAAAGTGGTTTAAAACCCTAATTAAACCCTAGTTAGGAGAAGGTTGCAGAAGAAGAGGTATAGTGAATATTTCTTTATTAATTAATAAAAATTTATTATTGTATGATGTATAGGAATATTTTATATTTCCATAAATGTATGGTTGTGGTCATGATGATGAGTGCGCCCACTCAAACAGGTTGGGTTTTAGAAGAAGGTGTTTGGACAAGGTTGTACAAATGAGGTATGTGATAAATTGATGTTATGGAATTTATGTGAGCTGATATTGATGTCCATGAAGGTTTTAGGAAATTTTAATGTAGTTACATGGTAAAATGAGGTCCATTTAGGTTGACTGGTCAAAGGGTAGTTTTGAGGCCTTAAAAAGTAGGGTTCAAAGTGAAATAGTTATATCTAGAGCTAAAGGCGAGTTTTAGATGATTAAAAATTTGTTGTAAAGGGGATTCAGAGGGATTTAAATTTATATCAGGATTTCCTCATGATGAGGTGTTTTGATGAGGTTTCTAGGTCATTCTTTGGATAAGAAGGTTTTTACCAATGTAGACGTATGTGTTTTTTTGAAAATTGAGTTGATTGAAGCATGAGATGGATTAGGTGATGTTTCTATCACCTAGAATGTGAAGATGGATGAATTTGGAATCCAATGAATCAATTTTGAGGTCTTTAATGTTCATAGAATTATTTTTATGAGCTAACCTTTGGAAACAATGATTTTAGCCTAGTTGATTTGATGAAGACAAAAGTGGTTGTGGTTTGAGAAGGTGGTTGATTCAAGGCTTATAAATTGATTAGAAGTGTTGTAAAAGTTCTGCCATTTCCATTGAGTTATCAAATTACATGGTGTAGTTGAGTAAAAGTGATTTGGTGGCATAATGAATTTTCCATGGTGCTTTGAAGGGTGTAGGAAAAAATGTTTTGACAAATACAAAGAATATTGGGCCCATTAAAATGAAACAATTTGATTGATTGAGCTAATTTTTCTACCATGTTTGAATGTTAAATGATATTTTAATCATTTTAAAGAGTTTATGGGTCATGACTATGTATGGTTTTGATGTAAGGGCATTTTTATCTTTGTGCCCATGGGGTTTTGAGCCATTTTTGGCACATGTAATGAGGTTTTTAGCTAGGCCAACCTAATTGGGTCACTTGTGAATGTTGTAATTCAAATTTGGGATGTTTCCTTGATGTATGGGTCAATCCAAAGGAGGGAAAAGGTTTGTGTTTGAATTTGAAATCAAGAGGAGCTTATAAAAGCATTGTTTTGGTGCTTTTGCAAGCTAGTTGTGTGTGTGCAAGGTGTGTGACCTAGGTGTGAGATATTTACAGGTGTTGAAGCATTAATTGAGAATAAATAAAGTGTTTTTCAAGTTGAGGAAGATCAACAAGCATGTTTTCAAGAGTTTGAAGCATTGAGAAGTTAAGAAAGAGATAGATTGTGCAAGTTGAAGACCTAGGGTTTGAGAAAGGGTTTGGAAGAGTTTGGAGCTGAATATTTGGATCACTATTAGATGTGGTATCATCATATTTTTAGTGGTAATAATTCATCAAAATCTTGTGTGATGAGTCATATTCATGCAAGTATCTTGTTGTGTGTAATATCAACAAGGGTTTAGGGGTTGGTGCTCTTTGTGGGGTTGGTGCCTCACTAAAGAAATCTCTTGTGATGTGTAATATTCACTTGAGTCTTTTTGTGTGTAATATAAAAAAAAAAATTAGTGGGTTTTCTTCCCCTTGAGGGTTTCCCACTTACATCTTATGTTATGGTGTTACTTATCTTGCTCTTGGTTTATTGAATGAATGTTGTATGTTGTTGTGCACACATTAATGAATGGATAATTGATTAATGGTTTATGTGAGTGATATAAAATTGAAGTCAATTTTTAAAGTACCGATTCAATTCCCTCTCGAGTCTATTGTGTTTCCAACAAGATATCGCTGATATATATAACTTGTCAAATGCTTAGATCAAGTTTTAAAAATTCTAGAAAGAAATTGATGGGTAATGTGCAAAGGTAATTTGATTACTTCAAATATAAATTGTACCAAAATCAAGAATAGAAGTTGAACAATCAATAAAAAAATTAGAATTCCAAGAAATACTAAAAATATAATAAAGGTGAAAAAATCATTCAACAAACTTTATTTTATTTGCATATGATATGCAAGCCTGTTTGTGATTACAAGCAACAAATATGAGAGGCTACATATTTTTCCAATTCCAAATTGTATCCCTCTTCATGGTAAGCTCATTTTTGACAAGGGAGTGTGTAAAAATATATAAGTGCATCAGACATATTCCATGTCATTTATGCACATTGTTATATGCATTGCATGTTACTGTTAGGTTTTGAACCAAGAAAAACATATCACTAACCATGAAACGACTTCTCATAACATTTAAAGATCATTATCTTGTCCAAATCCTACATTGACATGTGTTACACCATATCTTGTTTTATAATCCAATTGCATGCAACACAATATTACCAATTCAAAAATTAATATCAAGATAATATTGCTTAAGAAACAATAGAAACATGACAATTTTTTTAAAGAGAACCCGACTATTGAAAATTTGAACATAGTATTGTCACACCTCATAGTGTTTTAGGATAATTGGTGCATTCATATAATAGAACTGTTGGGAATTCATTTGGTGACATGATTCAAGTTTTGTATGATGACGAGCATGTTATTGGTATTTACATCAACAAAACTTTTATTGTCTAAAGATGAATTTAAAAAGTTTGAAACGCTTATATATGCAATTTTGATTAAGAAAATCTGAAACCTACTAACATGTTATCAAAACATACATACATGATTTAATAACCATAAGAAAGTTCCAAAATGTTTTTGATATAGAATTTTGGTAAGTGGAAATAGATAGTGACTAGAATAAGAGATTGTTCCTAGTTGTTTTAATTCATGGTGTTTACCTATAATTCTAAAGAGGTACATCAAGAATGCCTTGAAGACATTCACATTTTATTAAAGGAATTATAAAAAATATGTTTCCAGTAGAGATTTAATTAACTTTTTACTTGGTCATTTTTTTTAAATTGTATTTTGTTCACTATCTTTTAATAGTATGTGTTTTGTTTAGCTATTTTTTTAATAAAAATTTTTAGTTTACTTTATTTGATTGTGTTTATGTGATTTTATGTTTTATAAACCATAATATTTAAAGATGCTAGTTTTTATAAACGATAATATTTTTTTACAATGTTCACAATCTTAAATTTAAATAATTTTTACTTAGTCCCTTTTATAAAAAAATGTATTTTGTCCACTATTTTTTAACAATATGTGTTTTATTTAGCTGAAAATAAATTCTAAAAATTTGGTTTACTTGTTATCAATTTCCTATCCACTCTTCTCTACATAGGTTGCATTCAATTACCAAGATTTTTTGTTTGTTTGGTTGGTTACATAAATATCGATTACACCGTTATATATGAGTAAGCACACATCTACATCGAAACCTTCTTTTGGATAAGATTACATGGTTAGGGGTATCTAAACCGTCAAAGTCACCGAGGAACAACCACTGGCCCTATTCGCTTTGGTATCTCCGGTGTTTCCTCAACAAGACTTGATCCTTGGTGGGATCATTCTGAGCCATTCAACCTCACCAATGAACCAAAGGGCCCTTTGATAATTAACAATAATTTTATAATAGAATATGTTTTTAAAATTATCCTCAATATCATAAATAAATAAAAATTATCTTAGTCTCAATACACTTTTCTATACATAAGCTTCATTCATTTACCAAGAATTTTATAACATAATATGATTTTAAAACTATCCACAATATCATAAATAAATGAAAATTATTTAGTCTCAATACAATCATTTTAACCTACAAATTTAAATTTGATTAGATCAATCTTTCTAAATTACTCTAAACAATTGCCAATTTATACCACCCATCACATAAGATATCCTACAAAATAAATAAGTTTATCATCCAAATTATGTATGTTGAGGTTAGTTTATTAATTATATTTAAAAAATAATAATTTAAATTCATTTGGTTTCTATATAAACAATTACAAATAATTATTTGTATTCACTTGATATATGTATTAATGATTTGCTTCTCATTTTACATTGGGGAATTTTAGAATTTAATTAGTGAATTTATGGTTAAAACACACTAATTATAAAAAAATATTCAATTTTTTTAAAGGAAGAAGGATGAGAACATTGCATTGGTGTTAGTAAACATTTACTATTGGAACCTCCTTTATATTATAATATGAATAAAATAATACAATGTGTTACATAGTAAGGGGCGGCTAATAGCAAAGTGGTCACAACCTCAAAAAAGTCAACATAGCAAATGCCACAAGGGCGGACAAAAATATGCCATGTAGGCTTAAAAAAATGGTCACAAAGCGGATACGACGAGCTAAAACATATCAAACATAGAAAAGAAACTTAGGCACATGGATCAGTGGCACCCAGAGGAAGAGGTGGATCATCTCGTGGTGGAAAGAAGCTAGAATAGGATTATTAGTAAAAATTTAGACTATCCAATAGTAAATATAAATTAATACCCAAAAAAGGTTAACTAGTATAATATCCTTACGCCAAAGCGCTCCCCTATGGGAAATGGCTTTGCGGACATTCACGGACTGTGTTAAATTTGATAGCCATTTGGATTTTTTTTTACTTTTAACTATTTTTAACAATTGTAAGTAGAATCCGTGCGGTTACATGAAGAATCACCCTATGGGAGAGGGATTTGTAGAAATTCATGGGACTATGTTAAATTTGACAAACCATTTGAGGTGACAATTTATTTTAGCAAATTTTAGATTTGTTATAATTTATTCTAGCAAATTTTAGATGTCTTATGATATGCATTAAAAAAATCGTGAAACCCAAAAATTATACATATTGTTGTTGATGCCCTATTAGGTTGTGGAGACTGTTTTCATGTGTGAAAGTGTTGAAGACTATACACTAAGCATCTTGTACACTTTCCACGTTGTCTCGCCAGGGGGTTCAGGGCAACCCCGAGAAAATTGTTTTTGGCCTTAAAACATGCCCGATATACCGGGAAACATGATTTTCTCATATGGGTAGGATTTTTGACCCATAGGTTTATGGGATAGTTTTGGCCCATGGTTTTGATACCCACGGTTTTGTAAAACTGCTTAAGTAGATTGTCTACTTATGTGATTTTGTGCATATGGTAGGTATAATGTAACATTACAGATGTGTATGAATTTGGGTGTGAATTCTGTAGATTTTGTTGAGCATAACTCCAAACAAATATGGGTATTGAGAGAGAGGTGGCTTGTAATAAAATTCGAGCAAGTGATTCTTGGTGGACGTAGTCCAAATTGGGTGAACCACGTTAAATATTGTCTCTTTGTGTTGAGTTATTTTATCATGCAATTATATTTGAGATCTCAGTAATATTTTCCGCATATTAGTTCCTAATGTTACGATTCTA
Source organism: Taxus wallichiana var. yunnanensis (assembly GCA_018340775.1). NCBI lineage: Eukaryota > Viridiplantae > Streptophyta > Pinopsida > Cupressales > Taxaceae > Taxus > Taxus wallichiana. The sequence goes on from CM031241.1 coordinate 469,210,039, forward strand.
TGAGAGATTGTTCCGCATATATTATCCCTTATTTCCTAACATGCCTTGTATGTTTCCCATGTCAACTTTAGGCATTCATTGCTATTCAATTTTCTGTGAGTATTTGAATTTTATGTCAGTCTAAATGATAATAGTTAGTCAACATTTCTCAAAAAGGACTTCCTTTAGTTTTGTTAGCACAAAGATGTTACAGGGGAATAGTTATTTTTCTTGAGATCTGTGAGAGAACCTGGATGGATCTCTTATTGAAGTGGCCCAAGTCAGTGAACATTACCTCAACACCTAGTTTCAATAAGATACAAAAGAGGCAAATTTCAGGCTATCTCTTTGCAGGTTTGAATCCTTGCTTTAAGTAAATATTGGTTTACTATAAATCCTTCTTTTACTAATGGAGAAAGGGAGTCAAATCAATTTATATGTAACGAATACATACCTGTTATACACAAGACAACACCTCCAAGCAACCCCCACCCATCTTTTTTTGTCTATGAAAGAAATAGACTATGTAATAAGGGTCGATTCCCTTGAATGTTGTTGGATAATACTTTACAATATTGTATGTCCAATAAGGGCATTGGTCACGAACCAGAGAATCATCATAGGGGAAAACAAAAAACTCACTTTACCAGTACCAAATCTTTGAAGAAGGAACAATGCCAGTAGAATTGCAGCTGATACTCCCACAACAACACCTACAAACAAATAGTTCAGAAAACTGGCATTGAATGAGTAATTGGAGAGCCTGATATGCCCCCAAGAACATTTAGTCATCAAAAGTAATCTCTATCATTTAATACTCTCGTATAAAAAGTTGCTACCTCATTAAATCTTATATCTACAGAAATACCGAATTCATAGGAAAAACCTATCAATACCCCATGAATAGCCTAGCACTTCAAACATGAAGATATAGAGATCATGAATTTGGAAAAACGTATCTTACCCCACGAATAGCCTAGCACTTCAAACGTGAAGATATAGATCATGAAATCGGAAAAAACATATCATACCCCAAATAGCCTAGCAATTCAAACATGAAGATATAGAGGATCATGTTCTTGTGTCCCATACAATGATTATAAGATAATCTAGATATAAAAACATTCAATTAAGCATGAGGTGCTCCTAAATTAGACATGCCAAGGTTGCTCACTGAACAAGTTGAACAATAGAAACTGGTGGCTTTGTTGAGAATGTTTTAGAATTTCAAAGTAATGGTCTACATAAATGTTAATGCAGTACAAGTTAAAGTTAAAATCCAAGAAAATTTTGCTCCAATTTGATTTGAATTTTTTTTGTGTTGTAAATCCTGAGGATATTGAGAAACCAGACAAACAAGAAATTATTAATAGAGCATCTTGTTTAGCCCAGCTAAGCCATGGAATTGGAACTAGGGCAATGGATATGGATCATACTCTGGCTTAGATTTCTTTTAGTCTGAATTCCTTGCATAGCTGACAGCACTGCACAGTGAAAATACAAGAACTTTCAGAACAAATTCATCAATTCAGAAACTGAGAAAATTTTGAGCAGTTAAGAAGAAGCAACAGTTGAGGAAAGAATTCCAATGCAAGAAAATTTTGTGAGAGATAATATACCTGAAATTACAGGAGTCAATGCTCCATCCCCAAGTACCATACAAGTGCCTATCATGACAACTATGAGAAGAGTCCTCTGAAATGTTGCACTATTCTCAAGCAAATGCTTTGTCTTGGAGTTGAATTCCCTCCCTTGATTTTGACTAAAATACTTCAAATTGGAATCTGATTGAAGGCACTTGAATTGGTTGCTAGCCTTTTGGCCAACATTAACATACCGACATAACAATGAATAAAGTGTAAATGTACCTCCTGAAATCAATGAAATCTTTTTAATTGAAAAGCGCACTTTTATAGATATAAACAGGTAATTACAATGCTAACCATACAAAATAAATCTTAGAGTTACATACTGATAGAAAAATGGTACTTGGCTCACTTGACATCATTCTTTGTTAGAAATGAATTATTCTATAAAAAAAGATGAAGGCCTGATATAGACCCTAAATAGTTATCATACAATGAAGGGTCAAGACCTACTCATATAAACCTTAAATGAGTTATCAACTTATCATAGCTTACCTTCTCCATGATCATCTGTCGTAATAACAATGAAGACATACTTGATGAGAGTAATCATTGTTAATGTCTAGAATACCATGCTGAGAATTCCCAACAAATCTTTCTCTTCAAGATTTTGAATAGAGATAGAAGAGAATGTATAAAGTGGGGACGTTCCAAGATCTCCATACACAACTCCAAGTGTCTGATAAGCTAGCAAGAGTGTCCCAAATTTCCTAGTTACCTGTAAAACCATTTTCCATCAATAATATTAAAAATAACTTGATTTTAGGCTTCTACAATCCATGACAATAAGAAACCTTCATTTGAAAAACATTAAGATGGCCACACGATCCATCATCAAGAAGAATATGATATGATGGTCATAAAACCTTGATTTCATGAAATTTTACTCAGTTGTTTCCAAAAGAGGTTTTCTTATTATCCTGAACATGTTTGAAGTTAGGATTATGGGTAGCTACTTACCTTAGGCTTTGCATGGGGCACTAAATATGCCTTTGAGAATGGATGAATTTTGTGAGAACAATATTTTCCCCATTTAATATTGTTGTTCTTTTCAAATGAATGCATAGGGTTATCTTTTCACAACTAGATCTGTTGTGTAATTAGGATTCAGGCTTTTGTAATGGATTTTTAGCTTTTGGGTTAGGTATTGATTTTATTGCCTAACCGAATGTTGCTTATGGTCAATGTTTGTTTGTTTATTGCAAATTTTTTGGCTTTTTTGGGTAGAGTGTATTATTTGATTGTTCTTCTCTTTAGTTCAACATTATGGTAATCTTTAATGCAGTAGTGGGGTTCATTTCTTTGAAAGAGGATATAATTCCTTATGCTTGGGTTTTGTTGATATTTTCTCAGTTTAGGATATCATGGTGTTTTATGTGTTACAATATTCAGTTGAGTTGGCTTATTGATCTTATAAAGCTCTGCTATCAATTTACTGAAATCATTGTAAATTTTGTTATTATTTACTCGTTATATTAGTAATGAGTGAGAATCGAAGATTAATCTTACTATTTAAAGAGCTTTGAGTTTTATTAGTACTTATTGTGCAACATTAGTGCTTTAAAAAGTTACTACTGATCATTATTTGGTACTTTGTATTTCTGTTATTTGATGGAATTTGTCTTAAAACCCTATGTTTTTAACTTTGTTAGTTGACAAAAACTCAATCTATTGTAATCTTTTGGTTACTTCATTTTTTTAAAATTCACAAGTTATTCCAACTATTTGACAATTTTTTAATTAGTTGTGAGAAATCTGTTAAACCCTCCATTTTTTGTGTAATTTTATTGATTTCTGATCCGTATTGTTTTTTGGTTGAGTCTATGTTATTTAAAATTTAATTATAGCTACCAATTTGATGTAGATGAGAAACAATTAATGTGTGCCAACGCAATGGCTTTAGTTATTCTTTTGGGTTCTTTTTATACTCGTAGTAGTTTGTGACATTTGGAAATCTGGTCTGAAATGGGTGTTAAGATGTTGTTCATTTGTTTTAATTAGGTTATCAAGGTGAAATGATGCTTACAGTTTAGGGCCCATACTATTTTGACCCCTTTATTAAGTCAACCAAAGGTTGTTGAGTTCCATAAATATTTTGATATTGTATCTAAGGCATCTGAAATCTCATGTCCATGGTAGAAGGAAAACACTCTTGCTAAAGGTGAGACTGTTTGGATGTTTTCCTTCTCAAGGAAAGAGCAATTGCCACTGTGTTTAGTTGTAATCCCCCCTCTAATTAGGTGCAATCCCTACCATGATTTGGTGTACACCTAGTGTCATTTCACTTGCATGCCTTTGGCTGCTGGTTCATATCCCCTGCTAGCAAATTTCTCCACAGCCAAGCTTTGAACTTGGGTCTGCAAATAAGTGTGGCTTAGCATTTGAGCCCTTAACCTTACCAATTCAAAATTAACCCCTCCCCCAAACAACAATAAAAATACAAATTCATTATATTTGAGAAAACAACAATAGAGCGGTGTTAATTGTATTTGAGAAAATTGTTTCTTACAATAGACATTGAAATGTCAATTGTTTAATGTTACATTTCCAAATAGCTCATGGTATGCAAACTATGAAGATTGAGTATACTATATATGAAGATTGAGTATACTATATAATTTGGATTCTAAGATACAATTTTCAAGGTGGAAAGGGCAAGTTCATTAGGAAACACAACCCTCTATTGCTCATAATTTGAAGAAGCTCAATTTTCTTGTCACAATTCCAGATAATAAAGAAGGTTTGCATCAATAGTCCCATTATCATATGGGTTGGAAGCTCCATTGGCCTCAACCTTTTGACTGCAAAATAAATCTCATTAGCTGATATATTTTTGTTTGATTTCCATGCCTTGAGAAAACACAATTTTTGCACTACTAATAATAAAGATGTGTTGAACTTGACATTAATAGTCCCATATGGGCAATAAGCATAAGCAACCTCAATTGTCTTGACTATCAAATTCAAGCTTTCCAACACATGGCTTGAATAAGTTATCTTTTTATTCCCATAAGACCATTTTTAGGATTAGGAGGCACAACCCTTTATTGCTCTCAGATTGAAGAATTCTAGTTTTCCGATATGACTTGAGGTACCTATGAGGATATGCATTAATAGTCTCACTATCGTGAAAAAAAGTAAGGAGCACTACCAGTAATCTTAACCTTTTTGACTGAAAAGGAAATTTCATTAACCCATGACTTACATAAGCTTAGTTTTATTGCCATACCATGAGATGACACGGTTTTAAGCTCTTAATCCTATATTTCTCATTGATGCAGAAGGAACAAAAGAAATTAGAGTGCATACAGGAAAATAACCATGATGAGTTTGCAAGATTCTAATGTTTGATGCTTCCAATTGTTTCCACTCAATTTCAAATTCACGCAAGCTTTGTGGGTAGTGAGTGTACAATCTCTTTATAGCAATTGGCTTACAATTCTTTAGAACACATTTATAAATAGTGTTTGTAGCACAATAACGAATTATATATTTCTTGTTTAGATTTTCTGTGATTATCATTATGTCATCATACATGTGAAGAGCCATGTCCATGTGTAGTATGACCAACCTTGGAGAACCTAAATGTAACAAATAGATGTGTCAATAAATAAATTCTAATAAGATATTGCTTTTTGATTTGTTGTCTGATAATCTATACAATATGAAATCATGTCTAGCCATGTTAGTTATATCACCTTGGGGGTATCAAATGTATTCATGTTTAGTGTAAATAAAATTGGCCACAAAAGGATACCACTCATGATATAAAATCTGCAAATGTATGGAAATTTTCATGTATTCATGTTTAGTACAAATAAAATAGTGTGCAAAACACTACCACTCACGATATAAGATTTGCAAGTATATATGTACGAATATGTAACCAATTTGAAATGTAGAAATAGAACCTTTAAATGTAATGCTTCATCTATATTTCTACACTTACAAAATCAATCACACCCCTTACCAACATCAACTACAAAAGTAATAATATGCATCTCAATCAAATAACAATACCATTTAACATTCACATTGCATTGTATGCATGCTAATGCTACTTTAACTTTTGGTAGAATTAACATCCGATAAAGATAACGTCTTCCTTGTTCCACAATATTCTAATTATTAAACTTAAAAAACACATAAAATTGTTGACGTAGATTGGAGATGAGAATTCAATTCATTTTGAACAGTGAAACTGAAACATACAACATAAAGCGGTAGGGTGCTTCACATTCTTATAGAACCATTAAGTAGAGTCGAATTAAAGGTTAAGAGCGCCCTAGGCAATAAGGGAAGTGGACGCCCTTCTTACAATTTTAGTCAATAATTTTTTTCCCATCAAATAAATAAATAAATGCTACATACATCATCATATTTTAAAATTTGTATAAGGATAATAATAAATCACTAGTTTAGATAAATTGGTATACAAAAGGAATTAAAATATCCTATAAAATTTTCAAATAAGGACAAGTAATAATCCATGGATGGAGAAATTAATCACAGAGGTGCTAATGCAACAAATACTATTTTTTATACAAGGTTGGTTACTCGTCTTATTTACCAATATCAAGTGGGTGATGGGACTCAAAATTGAACAAAGCACCATTTTTTTGCAAAACAATAAAAATTCTTAGGTAAATCCCATGGTTTTTTGAAGAGTGGTATCTGGACCAAGGCTACTAATTCCTCCATAAAAAAGAGACATTTCCCCAAAATATTAGGAATAGAGAATAAATAATTCTTTCCTTCAATTATATTTGCCTCTACTAGCTACATAGGTGACATTATAAAAATACATGAACCTTACACACTTGAATTATCTAGAGCTACATAGAGAATGGATAAAAACTACCAACAAAATAGAATGAGCTTAAAAATAAACAATTTTTTTATTTGCAAAAATATTATAATAACTTTTTATTTGTATGCTTTATAATAATATAAAGCAAAAAGAGAAATTAATATGGACTTTACGTAAAAATAAATAAATAATAAATAATAAAAATCTTTACATTTAAGTGCCCCTGACTACTAGTGCCCCTGACTACTAGTGCGTAGGCTTAATCCCCTTGCCATTAAGATAGATACATGTGAAGAAGATGATACAGAAAATATAATGAGAGAGGAGAAGAAGAAGTGGGGATGTGATGTAATTAATAAGTAAGGCTGACTGTGAACTTGCGCACTGTCTCAACTTCTGTGTGGGAAACGGTCTCCATGACAGCATGGCCCTGAGCATCGTGGAAGTGGCCAGTGCCTCCCACCACTGCGATCTCACTCTCAGGCAAACCAACGTTGTCTTTGCCAGCAAATTCAATGCTGCTGCCTGCGTATTCAGATCCTTCAAATCTGGCAGTGAAGGCGAGCAACAGTGCACTGTGATCTTCCTCTTCCTCTTCAACTTGAGCTCCAGCAGTAGGCATATGAATATGATAGTAATATCCCTCTCCTTTTCCAAGCAATTCAGAGGAGTGAAGATCAGGCCCTTCTGTCAAGGTGTCCTCAATCACTATTGCATTACCTTGTGGGAGAGTAACCTGAGGATTGGGCTGGCCATTAATGATGCCAAGGCCAGGAGTGAGGGAGCCTGAGCCTACGCCTAACCCTAATCCCTGCAATCCTCCGAGGCCTGTGGTGGAAGGGAGGCCAAAGAGTGGGGAGTTATTGATGGCTCCACTTGGAATGGTTAATGGCAGAGGACCATTTATACCATTACCATTAAAATTGTTTCCAAATGGACTTAGCAAGCCAGGTATATTGCCATTGCCATTGCCACTGCCAGCTTGAAGTCCTGTTGGAAACCCAATTCCAGGTCCAGGTTTTCCTTCGATTATGTGGTGCATGAAGAAGGTGATGGTCGTTGGACTTGTTGAAGTCTCGGCTTCGCCTTCTCCTTCTCCTCCTTCTTTGCTTTCTGTTAGTAATTTTCTACTTGCAGTTGCATAGCTCCCCCACATGGTAACTGCCAGTATAAGAAGAAGCAGCAGCAGCTCATAATTAGTCCTTCGCTCCATCTCCCCTCTTAAATTCAAATCTCTCAAATTCCTGGACAGAAGGAAGGGTGGTGATGTATATGAATGGGTATACGCTGTCTATATATATCCGCGCCATATAACCACTGCAATTCCTTTGGCGTTAGGAATACCTGCTTTCCAATAAACAAAGGTTTATTGAAGTCATGGGTTCTGAGTGGATGAGTGAATGGGTTGTGAACTCATTCCAATTGACTGCTTACGTTGTCGTTTACCTGCAACCAAATTTCCTATGTCACCACTAATTTGTTTGTATGTAATCTGATAAATTATTGAGAATTGGAGGAAAAGTGTATTTTATATAAGGAAACTAGTTACAAAATAAACACTGCACGTATAAAATCAGGGCACGTACAAAATATTAATAAGACTCTTTGCATAATTATCAGGGTACACAAAACTACAGCATGTGACAAAAATCTTATTTCCATTACATTCCATGGATTCATTTCATGTTCCAAAAAAGCCCAATTCAACTCATGATTCAAGAGGATATTGGCGAAGGTTGGGTACCCTGGCATCTCTTATCCGTTGCATTTGCTTAAATATTTCTATGGATTTTTCAACATGCTAACATGCTATTTTCTGCACATTCACGATGATTGCATTGCATGCTCCAAGAACACTTTTAGTTGAGGCATTTATTAATTAAAGTAAAATAAAGTGGTTTTAGGGGTTTTCATTCTTTATGGCGAATATTACAAGAAAGTGGGGATTAAACCCTAGGCAGATCAGAAATTGCATAGGGCGATAACAGTCACGGGTGTCTAAATTTAATTTATTTTAACCTGAAGTCAATATTAATTTATCTTTTTATTGATATTATGTGTGCGTGTGTATTAGAAACAAATTATTAACTAAAATTGTAAGAAGGGCATCCACTTCAATTATTGCATAGGGTGCTCATAACCTTTAAGTCGGCTCTAATTACAAGTATTTCACTACTTCATAAGCACTTAAATAGTGGAAATTGACATGCAAAGAATGCTAAGAAAGCAATAAATTGTATCAAACAAATTACTTTAGACATAAAAGTAAGTATATAAAATCTTAATTTATGTGGCAAAAGTAATCTAAAAAGAGTACTATGTTAGGAAAAGATAAATGATATAATTATTGTTTGATTTTTTACGTATGTTTAAAAAATAATTAAAAATGAAATAGGCTCTAGATTACCAATAAATAAGATAGTGCAATTATTCACAAAAAAATAGGTAGTATGGAAGTATGCCTCAAGTCCATACTAACCCAAAAGTATGGGAAACAAAAACAAAAAATGGGCCTGCAGGCTAAAACCAACTATAAAATCAATACATTATGTGACAACAACAAAGAATGATGAAAGAAGAGGATTGTGGTCATCGAGCTTGCCCCAACCGTTGTGTAGAAAGTCTTTCTCAAAGAATGCACTCCTAATCAATTTGAGTGTCAACGGATGCCTCCTATGGCTTGTTAGTTTTATTTTCCTGCCCTTGAGGCTACAAAATGGCCAAATTTAACTATGAAAACTTGCTGGTATATGGTGGCGGTAGCATTTTTGATGGAAAGGAGGCACGAGCCCCACCCTCCCCATTGAGATGGAGGAGGAGAGTGGTGGTGAGGATGTGAGCCCCACCCATAATGGTTACGTGAATGGTGACAAGACCGACTCTACCAATGGTCATGACCCTTAGAGAGGGAGCTTGACCGGTAGAGGGTGGAATAACATGAGCAATAGTGCAAGGGGCATTTCCTCAATGGTCCATAAGAATTTGGAGGTGGGTCACTTCCAATGCCACCTTCCAAGATTAGACATGAATTTGCAAAAATATTAGACACAATCCTCACTTTGAAAGATTACAACCTATAACCGAATGAGTAAAAAGAGCATCATTTCACTCTATCTAGATAAAAATGATTTCTACTCCTAAAGCACACGAGAATGGGTAAACGTCATAGAAAGCCCGGTCAATCCCCAAGTAAAATATTTTTCCAAAGGAAGTGTTCTCGTGAAATGGATAATAGAATTCTTGAATCTAGGCCCATATGACTTGAGTGTTTTGGTATAAGTAGAAAATATGCATAAAGGTTTCAATACACCCATAAAATGTACAACACAGATTACAAACACCAAGGTGAATGAGCTTGTGGCCAATGGGCAATCCCTAATAAATAAAACACTAGAAAAATTGAGCAAACTTGGGCTCCATAATGACATAGAGATAGTAGAAAATATGTGTTGCCAATACCAAGAAGAAGGGTGAAGGGAACAAATAAAGTTAATTTTTTCCACCATTAGAAACATTGGAGATAGTAAAGTATATACTTTGATAGGAAAATAATTTAAAAATGACATATCTTGAAACCATTTCTAGTCCTTCCACCAAGGACTAGAGGAAAGAATCCTAATTTTGTGTGATATCTTAGTGGGAATAACTTTGAGAATGGCATGATAAAAGCTTCGATTTCCTTTACCTATTGATAATTTTTCCTAAGCTTCACGCCAAAGTAGAATCCGTCGATATGGATGAATAAATATGTGTTGTAACGTGTAAATAAATCATCCGAAAAGATTGAGGGAATGCACCCAAGAAACCTCTACTACAATCTCATTATCAAAGGTAACGAGTGGAAACCACCACATTGAATGGAAATTCACAAATAACCCATTTTGAACTCATTTCCATTCTAAAGAAGCTAGGGTTTGATCTTCTTCTAAGCTTTCCAAATACTTTTGATAACAAATGAGCCAACTAATTTCTTAAGGGATTTGATAAAAAGTAGATTTAGGAGACCTAAATCCTTTCAGGTCTTACAACCACGAGTCGATTCCTCAATAATAGGTTATGTAAAACAAATTTCCATTTATTTGTTCCCTATATATCACAAACAATCCATTTGACACAAAGGGAAGTTCCATGGTGGCCAACATCTAATAAAATTAGCCCTTGAAGTCTTTGGGTAGGAAATTATACTCCCAAGCAACTCGATGAAAACCCTTACCGTGCTCCGAGCTACCCCATGATAAATCATGCGGAGTAATTTTTCCATATTTTGTCGAGAGGCTTGAGAGGGGAAAACATGAAGAGTATTAAATATGAGTGACCATAAAAATTTTTGTAAAAATATGAAATAAATGAGGTCATTTAAGTGTGTGAATAGTCATGGTTCTTATCAATGGTTCTAGGATGGTTGCCATCAATAAAAAAGGGGAATTTTTTTGAATTTTGTGTCATTTGTATTTTCATTTATGTCAATTTCATTGGTGTCAAGTGGTCTAGGTGATCTAGGTATGTTGGTTACATGTTGTTAGGAAATATATCTTAGTGCTCCATTTGTATGTATGGGTGAATAATAATTACATGTGTAATTATTATTATGGTAAATTAGTGAAAGTACATTTACTATGTAAATGTAAATAGTAAATGTAAAATGTGGTTAGTATGTGGTAAGTTAGTAAGTTAGAATAATAAAACAATTAGTGTTGTTTTATTATTATATTGGTGAGAGGTTGAAACCATACGGGTGTATGGTTGTATATGCAGACAAAGGTTGTTGTGAGGATTGTTATTATACATCTCCTATATAATGGAGTGTAATGAAATAGTGAATTAATAAAAATGAGTGTGAGAATAATATAGTGTTTCTGATTTTAATTATTGTCTGTGTAGCTATTTCATGTATTCTGTGTATTAGATCAGAGTAATTTTCACATTTGGTACCAGAGCAGGTTAAATCTGTCTCAAAGAAGATCTTGTAACTTTTGTTTCGTGATCTGGGTTTCTCCACAATTTTTCACGTGGAACGATATGCTATACAAGAAGCTACAAAAGAAATTTCAGCCAAACTCAGTTCGTTTTTGGGAGAAACGTGTAATTTACTATACAACACATTGATCACTACTGCTTTTTTTTGAAGAAATCAGAGAATCAAAGGTAATTCAAATCTACATTCAATTTTTTTGGATATTTAGATTCAAGAAATGGATACACCATTATATAAATTTAATGGGTTGAACTTCCATACATGGAGAGTAAAAATCCAAATGCAGTTAATGAATAAAAACCTATGGAGGATAGTAGATGGAAAAGAAAAAGTACTTACAAATGTAAGAAAAATTGTGGAATGGGAAACTAGAATGAACAAATAATAGATGAAATTGACTATAATTATGAAGAATTTCTATAGTAAGTGAAGTTCCTAGAGGAAGGAGGCACAGGAGGTTGGAGGTCATTCAATGACCTCTCATCACTCACCAATGACCAGGCCGTATCAGCTATGGTTATTTTTTTATACAGTGTGTTCCTATTGTTTCTTTGTGTGTCTGGAAGAGTGTTTGGTTGCAGTGTTCCTATTGTGGTTTGTAGAATAAAAGAAATTTCACATTGAGGGGGGAACATGATCTCAATGTTCCATTTCTAGTTTTCTACATTTCTGGTATTTTCTATATGTGAGCAGCTATATTTCCTATGTTTTTCCATGCAGTGAAATGTGATGAGAGCTGATAATTGTATTTGACACATCATGATGTGGTTGTAGGTAAACCACTTGAAAACCTTCATTTTTGGTTTGTGGTACACCACTTGTAAAACCACCATTTTTGGTTGTTGGTAAACCCTATGCAAAACCATCACCCTTTTGGTTTGTGGTAAACTAGTTGCAAAACCATCATTTTTAGTTTATGGTCAACCCTATGAAAAACCATCTATTAGGTTTATGATCATCCTATAAAATCATCAGATCATGAAAGTAAGTGCAAGTACAAAGGTAAGTTTTCCCCATGTTTGCACTAAGGGGGGGAATGTTAGGAAATATATCTTAGTGCTCCATTTGTATGTATGGGTGAATAATAATTACATGTGTAATTATTATTATGGTAAATTAGTGAAAGTACATTTACTATGTAAATGTAAATAGTAAATGTAAAATGTGGTTAGTATGTGGTAAGTTAGTAAGTTAGAATAATAAAACAATTAGTGTTGTTTTATTATTATATTGGTGAGAGGTTGAAACCATATGGGTGTATGGTTGTATATGCAGACAAAAGTTGTGAGGATTGTTATTATACATCTCCTATATAATGGAGTGTAATGAAATAGTGAATTAATAAAAATGAGTGTGAGAATAATATAGTGTTGCTGATTTTAATTATTGTCTGTGTAGCTATTTCATGTATTTTGTGTATTAGATTAGAGTAATTTTCACACATGTGTTGCTTGAGTCTCTCAAAGGTGGTATGAAGGTCAAAAAGGTCCATGAGATAAGTGAGGTGTGTCAATATGTCAGTAACATGCCCAAATGGTTCTGTCATGTAATGTATGGGTCAAGTCAAGTCATTCTAGGCTTTGGCCTAATGCAAATATATGGTGTAAATCAAGTAAAGTGTTGACCCAATGTGTGGTAATGTAAAATAAACATGGTATGAACATGGAATGATGATATATGGTGTGTAAAATTACTCACATGTACTTATTGAAGTGTTTTAGGCACTTCTATAGGTCAACATAGTTTAACAACCGAGAATCAGATAAAAAGGGCACCTAAATGAGATGGGATGGAAAGATTCAGGATGAAACAAGGTAAAATATCACTTGGAGGTGCTATAAGGATGTTTCCTTAAGGTGTGTGCAAAATTTCAAAGCTGAAGATGAATATTTTACAAGTAATGCAAGGATTTCCAAAACTGGGTTTTTCAAAGTATGCAAATTGAGCACCAAACTTCTTAGTAGTAAAGAAAAATTATGGAGAATCCTTAGGATAATTCATGTGAGACAAAAATGGATTAAATTGGGATAAAATTATGGTGCAAAAATTATTTTTGTAATTTGATAAGTATTTTAGAAGTTCTATCTATTTTTGTAAGCATGTATGTAGCCTTCCAAACCCTAGTTCTGACCAGTTTTGAGAGATTGAGTTGGTTAGGTGACCAAAATCAACTATTTTTCTTGAAAAAATATTAGAACATGTAGAGGAATCCTAACAACACATTTCCATGGTGATTTGTCTTCTTGACACTTGGTGGGCCCCACTCAAAAATAGGCTTTTTAAGAAGATTTCAGTGTACAAGTAAAACTTGCAAAGGAACATATGCTCAAATATGAGGTGGATGATGTTAGGGATGTCTACATAAAATTCATGAAGTTACAATATCAACTGATTTTGATTAAAACTAGAGTATTGGGTGCATTTTTTAGCTTACTGACAAAAGATGTTTGTTTAAAGAAGCTAGTGAAGGAGAATGAAGGTGACCATTTTGAAGTGCATTGTATGAAATTTGTTTCTTACCTTGATCATTATTTTCATGTGTAATATGATTTTTTGAAGTGCATGCTTCAGTTTGGAAAGGTCATTTCTTGCTTAAAGTGAATTGAGCCAAAACTACCCTATTAGGCCTATTAAGAAGCATGATTGAATGACAATGAAGGTGGATGTTTCTCCATTTGAATCATGGTTATAAATTCTTGGAAATGTTATATAAATCTCATATGAAGTTTAAAAGGTGATAGGAATCCATGAAAAGTGTTTTGGAGGTGTTTGATCATGTTGCATTGAAGACTAGTTTTTGAACTCTCAAGATCAGCTAGACCAATCTCTGAGTTTCAAGTTTTTGAAGGCATTATGAGATGAATTGGAGCATGAAAATTATTTTGTGAGTTAGTAGACTTCAATATATTTCCATTGAATATATTTGAGTTATATATCAGCTCAATTCTTGAAGACCAAATTCAGAGATGCTGAAACCAGCCAGAAAGTCTTGCAAAATGGTGTTTCTTGATGTGTTAAGCCTTGATTTGGCTCTTGCTGGTAAAGTTTAATGAAATTAGACATCATAATATTCATTTTGATATATTACTTGGGTCATGAGGATAAGTGGAAGTGGTCTAGTTAGATGGTTTTTCAGGACTATTTTTGTAGAAGTTGATTTAGGCACACCTATGAGCCTAAATAAGTATATTGGCTAATGTGGTGAGTTTCAAAGAATACAAGAACATTATTTTACTTGGTGGGACCATACACCACATGAATAAAAATCTGATATACTTGTGGAAAATTTTGAAGAGCTAGAAGACAAAATAATGAGTGATTTGAAGAGTCATGGCAAGTGGAAGGTCAAAGGTTAAGCCTAAGAGGTATATCTATTCAAGCAAGCTCATTTGTGAGATGAATTTTTGAAAAAACCCTTTCTCTTAATTTTAAGAATTTTTTTACAAATCAAAACCCCTTGGGCATAGCCCAAAACCCCTGGAAGTCTCTTCTAGGTTTGTAGTTGGTTGGAGTTTCATGAGAAGGATGTGAATGAAGAAAAATTGGTGATATATTTGTTGGCTATAATATGATTTGATGAGTTGTAATATGATTTGTATTCCAATAAATAAGGTTTCTTGTGTTCTTGATACATATTCATCTCTTGATGAGTTTTATTTGATCTAACATTAATGTATAAAAGTATATGTTTGATGTTTTGAAATAGAAAAGTGAAAATATTTATTAAAGGACTGATTCACCCCCTTCTCAGTCCCTTGTCAATTCTAACAAGATAGAATATGGGTATAATTTATAATTCAATATGATTTTGAAATACAATATGTACCTGGTAAGGAAAAAATTGATGCTTTAAGTAGAAAAAGAATGTGTGCAAATTCTTTGTCCTTAGAAAGAAGTCAATTTGAACAAGAGATAAAAGATGCATTGCCTAATGATAGTTACTTTGATGAATTGTATTCTGGTTTGAAAAATGGAACATCAAATATGCATTTAAAGGATATACTTACTTCTTATTTACTTGGTGTGAATGGGTTGTTGTACTATAAAGGTAGATTGTGCATTCCTAACCTTCCTAACTTAAGACAACAAATTTTAAGAGATTCTCATGATATTCCTATAGCTGGTCATCCTGGATTTCAAAAGACATACTTATTAGTTAAAATAATTATTTTTGGCCTAGAATGAAACAAGATATTAGAAAGTATGTACAATAGTGTATGACTTGTCAAAAATTTAAAACTAAACAATGTAGTAAACCTAGTCAATTACAACCTTTTTCTATTCTTGATTGGAAATGGGAGTTAATTAGTATGGATTTTATTATAGGATTACCTAAAACCAAGAATGGTCATGATGTTATCCTTGTGGTGGTTGATAGATTAACTAAAATGGTGCATTTTCTACTAACCAAAATCAAAACCTCTGCTTCTGATATAGCTCATCTGTTTACTAAGGAATTTTTGTTTGCATGGTCTTCCTAAAGATTTAGTAACTAATAGATGATGCAACCTAGAATTTACCGGATAACACCATGGACACGCTCGGCACATCACTTAGCCTAGAATAAGCACTCACCCAAATCATGTAAAGGTACCAGGTCCCTCTTTAGGGTTGTTGTAGCGAGGATGTTAACATGCTTTGAAGGAAGAAACATATAGATTCATAACGAATCCATCATTCTACAATGCATGCTACCCTCAGATCTATGAAAGAAAAAGTTTAAATAGTAATCATGATTGAATCAATAACATGCACTACTCAATTACACACAAAATGACACTTAAATTCAGCCAATATCTTCCATCTATTAATAAATACAGAAGCTCCTTACAGTAATGTCAATCTATACCAATGCACACATGGATATGTTACAATAATTCAGTCATATGCGTATATCTCTATACCTCCATACATCCATCACACACACACACACACACACCCTTCTACTATGTACCTAACATCATATATATAGGGTGGGGACTTTCCCTTCACCACTTATCTATTCCAAAAATAGGCTACATGCTATTAATAGCCACATGCCGTTTACATGAATATCTACACATGTAAGTGTGCTATCTATAGACCTCTTACAGTTAACTAAAGTGTCAACCCTATTCTTAGCTTGTCTCCATGCAAAAAACTTCGATCGAATCCTCCAAAGATAGACAATGTATGGCGCGCACATCTTTGCATCGTTGGTGTGTTCCACACACCATCTTCTAAAAATAAGTGTTCATGCTCAAAATGGGCCGAGTCTTGAAAGTTGAACTTGCCTTCTGTGCGCGGGTCCTTCCCGTCCCTCCACGCCCTTGATCTTGGCCTTCTCTCCCACATGAAATCCTTGTGATCTTTGACAAGTATTATTTGATCAACATTACCCCACACTAATCTCATTGTCATCCCGACAATGGGTATCTCCAAAAATAGAAGTAAAGAATAGAAAAATGGAAAGAATAAGAATGAAAGAATGTAGATAAATAAAGAATTTTATAAGGTTATTAGGTAGCCTCCTCTTTATCAGTTTGAAGTATCAACTCGGATACTCCTCCTTCATTTCGCCTCCAAAACCTACCATTCAGTGAGTGCTTGTTCTGCTTTTTCTGGGATGTCCACAACAATGGATTCCAACTCATCCCTCACAATCTCTCCTTTTTCATTCTACAAAACCAACACAACACTGGACATTGATGTCATTATTCCTTCTAAAATATCCATCTTCTACGTAATTAGCTCCCAAGCTCTTCCAACCGAGTCTTATGCGGCTCTTGTGTTAATTGCTGTGTCCACGTGCTTCGTTTATCCATTGACAATATTTTTGCATCGCCTAATGTCTCATCCTTCATTGCTTTATGAACCTCATTATTTTCTTCGTAGGTCTTTATGTTGATAAGCACCTCCTGAGTTGTGCATATGTTTAAAGCCTGGTTTGCTTTCTTCAATACTTCTTGTAACACTTACAACAACCCTTCATAAGATGTAATCTTTCACATCACTGATGCTTTCTCTCATTCAACATCTTTCTCTGAGCTTCTTAGCACTGGCATACATAGAGGTTCATCTTCAAGCACCAAGTCCACCAACTTTCCTACATAGTGTATTGCTAAAGGAAACATTTGTGGTACCTTGGCCTCCAAGAGTGGCCTTGCTCTAATGACATTGTCCCCAATATCCTCTGTGATGCTGATAAATACTTCATTTTTCTTATGTGAAAATTCCCTCTCTTGTGTTATGTGCACTATCTCTGCATCCTCTGTCTTCATCTCCTCACGTAGTGTTTGATTATTGTAGCTTTGTCCATGTTTCTTCTAGAAACTTCAGCAAAAACCTTCACCAATGTGTTGCTTGACTTGCTCATCCAACATGATAGTAGGCTTTAATGTCATGTGTCTAGCTTGGGTGCCTTCTTCAACCATCTCGAAATGCATGACTCTTCACATACATCAAAGTCAGGCTCATCCATGTGGGTGTGCATTGACCATGATAGTTGTTTTCGAGTGCGCACAATCTCCATATCCTCATCCATTAGCTCCCATCCAAATAAATTCTTCTATGCTATCGTGCTCTGGAAGCGGTTGCGAATATTTTACTCGTCATCCTTTACATACCCCATGGCTGGTGGAATGTGCTCTCCACTTGTTTTTCTAGACCGCTACTACTTAGGAACTTTAGCTTCCAAATTTGGGACTTGTGTCTCCATGTCCTGAACATTCTCTCAAGTGTCTCCTCTGGTCTTTTCTCGTCCTCTTCTTTTTCCTTTGATTCCTCACCTTGTTCTTCTGTGTTCTCTGGAAGTGTAGGAGAATTAGGCGCGCTTTCCTCTGACTCTTCCACCTCCTCATTTAACTTCAGTTTCCTCCTTTTTGCATGGTTGCCTCCTTCTATGGAGAGAGTCTGGGTGATCTGTGCACTGTGGTTGGAGTAGCACCTTGGGTCTTGTTATCCTAAACACCCTCTTAAATTTGTGCTCCCCTTGGACTGCATTCAAGTCCTCATCATCCTCCTCTTGTGGTTGAGGTGGTGTAATGGCTCACTCAACTTCACCCTTATTTCTAGGATGTCTCATACCTCTATGCTTCAAACCACCACTATCTTTGCGCTCCACCTCCTCATCCTCCACTTCAATTGGCTCTCATGGGCTTAGGTAATCGGGATATTATCCATTATATGCTTTCCTTTGGTGGTGCTTTGGAAGTCCGAGCTCACCTTCCACACACTTGTTATTCTCCATCTTTGGCTTCAACTGAAGATACACTAATGCTGCCCCTACATCTGCTACAACTAGACTTATTTGCTTAATATTCAACACCTCGGAAATGATCTTCTCAGCATAAGCACTTCTTCCAGGATACACATACTTCTTCCTCAACGTATGGTAGTCGTAGTATACCTTATCTACATTGAATACCAGTCGGCGTGTGTCTATAAATTTGTGAACATATGCTTGGAAATACCTTGCAGTGAATGCGTAAGATAATTTACACCAAGGGCTCCATAATCCATCTTTCATTGGGAAACACGCGATGCGAAATGTTGATATAAAACAAAACTGAACTTGTTTCCCTACTACGATGGTAATTCCTTTGGGATGTGCCACTCTTCCCAAATGTCACGTGGAGCTGTCATACCATTTCTCCACCCTTTGATTTACATCATATGTCATGGACCCTTTACATAGGTACTTACTGAACCTCTCAGCGGTGACTTGTTCTCCATGGGGTATTCCCATACTTTTTCCTTCATTCCATCTGGTACTCCAATTTCCATGAATACCAGTGATAGTAGAACAGCCCCAAATTTGATCTTCCCTCCCGTGTGTGCTTCCTTGACTATTTTTCTGTAATATAGCCTATAATATTGTAGATTTCTCCTTCGACATCTTACACACAACATGTAACCATAGAGTATTTACCTCGTGACCACCGCTCCTAGTCATTCAACTTTGTAACAAGGTGTGTCTTGCTTGCACAACTGGAAAATTCTTCAATTTGTCTATATCCATACTGCGGACCCTTTAAGTACCCCAACTCCTGTCTGGTCTTTAAGATCATGAATTTATCAGTAAGATCATTCTTTATGTCCTCTCATGCGGCCTTCAAACCTGTAACTGATGAGATAAGCACATATGAGATTCTAACTCTGCGTCCTACAAAGTAAAAGAATTCCTCATGCATTCTGCTCATGAGCCACTGATACAAGGGCTCATACTTCCCAAAATATGGAAGCTCATATAATTGGTGGAACCTAATTCTCTTCAAAAGCTTCTCACCTGCATCATCATAAACTGGCATGTCATCTGTCGTACGCTTGTTCATCCTAGGTAGTGTTGTCCTCTCAATTTTCCCCACCCTTTCAAATCTAATTTCATGAAAATTGGAGCCCTACCATAGAAGAAATTCATGTTTTAAACTCCTTAGATGCTCGTTTTCATTTCCCACGATGTTTTTAATCAAAATTCCTCAATCTGCTACCGTTAAAACGTTTTACCTATTTTCAATGGATGGAAAATGATTTTAGTTCTTCTTTATGCATTTGGAATGTGTGGGACCTTACATCTCTCTTTTTTAACCTTTTGTAGAGAAAGAAATTCTTCATCGGGAGCAAAAATGGTGTTTTCTCGTTTCTGCAACTTCCTACATTCTTTTCCCCATCAAATTCTTGCTCGAAAAGGTGAAGCTACGCGTTTGTTTCCCATTGGATGCGGTTGGGTGGGTTCCTTTTTGAACTTATCACTTTTGGTGATTTTGGAACAAATGTCGATTTTCCCCGCATCCCCACCGGTCCCTGATTGGCTAGAGCAGTTTTGGTGGAAGTTCAAGCGACAGATCCATTTTATTCTCTAAGGCATTATGGTGAAAGGGTGAAAAGTTCTAAAATGACCCATGGCCCCACCCAAGTGAAAGGATAAATTTGAGTTGAAATCTGTAGCAAATCAGAAAGGGACACGTGTTCATGTTGAAAAGTCAATGGTAGAGGCATGGAATTTCGGGGAAAGGTTGGAATTTTCCTTTTTCAAAATAGATAAAAAGCGAAGCACGTCCCCGACAACCAATCAAGCGAATGCCATGTGTTGAAGAATCAGAAAGGGACACGTGGCCATTTTTTAGTTCACAGCGCTTTGGCAGACCAATGGAGGACTTTGGGAATTTTAGCCTTGTTTCCACAAAAGGTGAAAAGTTCTAAAATGGCCCACGGCCCCGCTCATGCGAAGGGAAAATTTCTAAGTTAAGGCCCACAGCAGATTAGAAAGGGACACTTGGCCTACATTGAAAATTCAATGGTGGGGGCATGGACCTTCGGGGAAAAGTTGGAATTTTTCCCCTTTTCAAAAATAGATAAAGTATAAAACTGAAGCGCATTCCCACACCCAATCGTGCAATGCCACATGTTGAAGGATGAAATTGGAACAACGGGCCTACGGGGAAATTGAGAATTTGAGCCTTTTTCACCAAAAGGTTAAAATGTTGCAAATTGAGCCATGACCCCTTTTTCCAATCATGGTGTGCCACATGTTCACGTTGAAAAGTCAAAGCGGGTCGATGGAGGTTTTTGAGAATTTGAGATTTTTGTTAAAAAGAGTTTAAATGGAAGATTTGAACTACATTTCCTCAACCACTTAGATGGTGCCACGTGTCTGGATTTTGGTGGAGCTACGGGAGGGTGGAGCAAAATGAGAAATCACACTTTTTCTCCCAAATGTCAAGAAATGCAGTTTTCTCCCAGGGGTCATCGTCGCTTGGATCTTTCCACGTGTAGGGTCCAAATTTGAAGGTAAAAGGGGGAAAAGATAGCCAAATGCACTCATCTAGTTTTTAGTGCCATTAAAAACCGAGCTCTACAAAACAAAAAAATGAATCATTCTTCATTCTTTTTCTCTGTATTCTTTTCAGTTCCCCATGAGATGAATTTTGGTTTATTATGGAGCCAAATTGATAAGTTTGAAGGGATGTAAAGTTTAATCATTAGAAAACAGAGTTTATCGGGCATACGAATAAAAAAGGGAGAAAACTTACCAGTAAGCACTTGAGTGCTATGAAAGTGGTTAAAAGGTGGAAATGGCAGGACCACATGAAGAAGAAAATCATGAGATGCCCCTACTAAAATAATCATGCTTGAACTAACGAAATATTCACCTTTTGAACCTCTATTTTTCATGAGTGCGTTTGTTTCATGTCACTTTCCAAAAGCAGATCTGCAACAAACATTATTCCTTTTGGATATTCTTTTCTTGGGGACAAAGTATGGATGTACATGAATTGTTATAAGAACATGGTTTTGGCCATGGAAAAGGGGATTTTGGTTTTCTAGGGAAGGTTGTAAATTCTGAAGTAATTCAATATAGAAGTTCTTTATTTCTTTTCTTATTTTCCTCTGTTATATCTTTCTCTCTCCTTTCTCGATTCAATGGATCTTTTGTTTTACATTCAATAGAAACTTTGTGTTCTGGTCTATGTGTGAATATTTAGAACTTTGTGTCTGCAGATTTGCATCGGTGGTGAAGTAATTGATCCTTTTCTATATTTTCTTGGTTCAATGTAAGTAGGGAGATACTCTACTATCTATATTTCCCAAAAGCATTGTTGTTTTCTTCCTTCTCCCATCTCCATATTCTTCTATTCCTTCTTATTGATAATATTTTAAGTATGAAAACATTCTAGTATATCAAGGTCCAAACATTGAGAGTTGTATATCTATACATTTTTTTCCTACTTTCAATAAGGGAACCTCTCCCATTAAAGAGGAGGGACTTGTTGTCCCCTGACTGTGGTTTCAACCCATGTTCCATTCTAAAACCCAACAAGTAGTGAGAAAGGACTCGATCTCCTTATTGTTCTCCGAAGTCCTATGATTGTATTCACTTACTTTTCTCTTTCTGATGGGTGAATCCCATTCTTGGCCGATGATGACTCCTTCTGGATATTGCATTTCTGAAAAATCACTTTCAGGTGCCATCTCTTCCTCCTCGATGACCACCTTCTTCTTTCCTTTTGCTGATGTTACAGATGCCTTCTTAGGTGCCATTTTTACCTTACAAACGTCTCCTCTTTAACTCTGCAACTTTGCGAATCAAACCCTAGCTCAATTCAATTGCCCTAGGTGGAAACTTCATGCCCTAACTCCTCTCTATCTCCCTACTTCACTCAAACCCTTCACCACCGGGACGCAAGCTTCTATTCACATAGATTTGGTTGTCACGCTTTGTTTCACACCCTTTGCACACCTTGACCCAATCACTCGCCTTCGCACTTGGCTCTTTCCTCAAATACTCTTAGTCGCAATGGTAAAAATGAATCCACATCCCATCCTTATATATTTTTTTCAAATTTTGATGCATTTATTGCTCCTTCACCTACCAAATATCCCCTCATTCATTGACCAAATTCATTTGTTCCACGTGGTACATCTTCGCACCATAGCTATAACCTTCTAGCGCATCTTCCTACCCTCTGGTCATAGACTTCTCTTCAGCACGCATGCCCTTACACCCAAGTACCTTGTCACTATACCTTCTCTTGGTAGTTATCATGGCCTCCGCTTACCTCATGTTATACTTTTCTTTCATTCATCTCCATCCTTGGTCACTTTTGAGAAGAATCTTCTTTTGACTTAAAGCACACCCGTAGCAGCTTATTCCTTTCACCTTTTAATTCCCACAGTCTTTTACTTGGATAACTACAACCACCCCACACTAAAGGTATGTGTAGTCCTCTGCGCATAAACATTCTTCACATAGTAATTAGCTTCATGTGCGTAAGCACGCTTATTACACAAGAACAACAACTAAATTGACAAAGCATAATGACAATGAAGGAAATACATTAAGGAAATAAAAATTGAAAACCTAATCTAAATGGCAATACTTTGCCTTATTACAAACACCAAGAAGCTTATTTATAGTAGGGCTTCACCTACTCCCGTTAAAGTAACTCATGTAGCTATGTTCCATCAAGTGTTTCTAACTAGAAAGCACCTGATTCAAGTATGTAAGTGATGAAATATAGCCCCAACCAATGTACTTTGAGCTTTCTGGATGGCACAAGAACTTTGAGTCATAAAGAAGTACCATTTGTCCAATCTCAAACTTCTTATCCCTTATGTTTCTATCATGCCATGCTTTTTTCCTGGCCTTTTCCTGATTCTAACTCCATCATGCTATGGATCGTCACTCATCTATTTGAATCATCTTCTCAATACGCTCTTCTAAATCATGTTCATTAGCTAGACCTCCAGCGCAATGCGCAAAGAAGGTAACATAAATTCTATAGGGAGAACGGCTTCCGCAAAACCAACTGAAATGGTGTGGCTTTGTTCAATCTCTTATAAGTTGTTATATATGCCCAAAGAACAATTGACACTTTGTCATCCCAATCCTTTCTTCCAACATCAAAATTTTTGTCAAAGTCTAGCTCAAAATCTTGTTGAAAGCCTCAACAATTCCATTTTCTTGAGGATGGTAGGGTGTATTTTATGGTGTGCAACCATAAACTCATCTAATAGGATCCTGATTGTCTCATTCAAAAAGTGTGTACCCCTATCACTTGTCAAGCTTAAAGGACATCCATATCTTGTAAGAACATTCTCCCATAGAAACCTAACTATTGTAGCTGACGTACAGTCCTTTGTAGGTGCTGCTTTTACCCACCATGTGAGATAATATGTGCAAGTAATTATATAGTGTGATCCAGTCCTATGCATGCTAGCGAAATAGGTCCTACAAAGTCAATGTCCCATTTCTCGAATAGTTCGGCACTAGTAATTGGTCTCAAAGGCATCTCATTTCTTTACCCTAGTTTCCTAGGCACTTCGATCACAATGATCACATGCCTTACAATATTCTTTACAATCCTTATACAATGTCTCCCACCATAATCCAACAAGTAGGATCTTCCGGGAAGTCGCATCACCTGCATAATGGCCTCCTACAATACCACCATGAGCTTCTTCCATAATATCCTTGTGCTCATGCTCTAATACACAATGACATAATACTTCATCTCTACCTAACTTGTAGAGGTCACCACTGATTAACATAAACAATGTCACATGTATAGCAAGTTGTTTCTTTTCTAATGCCTTCATTCCTTTTGGTGCCACACCATTCTGTAGAAAGACAACAATGTCTTCTAATTCTAAGGGCACACATTGTAACCTATATAACTATGCATCTAGCATGGTTTCTTCAATTGTCTATGCTTCCTCTCCTGAGTTGATTCTAGATAAATGGTTTGGTCTAGAATTACTTTTCCCTGGCTTCACCACAACTGTGAAGTCAAACTCTTGAAATAGGAGTACCCATCTGCATATGTGCCCCTATAATACGGGCTTGTTTACCAAGTACTTCAATGCCATGTGATTTGTATAAAACACAAATGGTGTTGTTAACAAGTACTTTCAAAACTTTTGCAATGCATAGATCATTGACAAAGCTTCGCGCTCTGTAGTTGTATAATTTTGTTCAACAGGAGTCAGCTTCCTACTAGCAAAATAGATTGGATGATCTATAATACCTTCGCTAGGTTGAGCTAACACAGCACCAATGGCCATGCCAAGCATCCACATGCACATGAAATGGTTTATCCCATGAGAGAAAACATAGAATAGGTGTGGTAGTAAGTTTCTCTTTTAATATCTCAAACACGCGTTGCTGCGGTTCCCCCAATAAAATGTACCTTTCCCCTTCAGTAATTATTCCAAGGGTGCAGCAATTTTGGCATACCCTTTGATGAATTTTCTATAATATCTTGTATGACCTAAAAATCCACACCTCACTTTGACTGGTAGGCGCTTCTAGGCCTAAAATGACTACAACCTTCATTGGATCAACCAACAAACCTTCCTTACATATTATATGTCCTAACAGTATCCCAAATGGTGTAGCAAATATGCACTTTTTGATGTTCAAAGAGATACTCAATTGTCTGCACTGTTCAAACATTAAGTGCAGATTGTCACAATGATCTTTCACAAGCCCATATACTATCCAATCATCTAGGTAGACCTGTAAGAAGTTGTGAATAAAATCTTTGAATTCCTGAACAACTATGCATGAGAATACAATAGGCACATTTTTCAATCCAAAAGGCATCACAGTATAGGCAAAACTACCCCATTCAAGTAGTAAATGTTGTCTTTTCTTGATCCTCCTGAGCAATCCTAACCTGATGATACCTAAAAACCCATCTGTGAAGGAATATATTTTGTGCCCTACAAATCCTTCTAGTATTTCCTCAGTAAATGGCATAGGGAATGGATCTATGATGCATGCAACATTCAGCTCCTTGTAGTCCACACATATTCTAATCGTCCATCCTTCTTGATACTGATCACCATTGGACTAACCCATTTTGACTCATCAAGGGGCTTGATAATTCCAAATTTCAACATTTTATCAATTTCTTCTTTTACCTTTTCACGCAAATTAGGATTCATTCTGTAAGGTCTCTTTCTAATTGGTCATGCACCATCCTTAAGTTTTATCTTCATTTCCCCAAGTGATTCATGCACGCCTTTAAGTTCATGATACCCTCGAGGGAATAAGTCCTGATAATCCTTGAGTAACTCAATGATCTTTGCTACCTCCGAGTCTAACCAATAGTCTCCAATTATGGCCTCTTTAGGCTCAACCTCCAAACCTATATTCACCTTCTTTGTCTTCATGGGTTCATGATAGGTGTGCGTATCCTTGTCTACACTGTCCAAGACCTCGTGCACCCCCTGAATGTTCAATATCCGTGTTCTCAAGCTTCCTCATCATCCATGATGTAAACCATCTTTCCTTCTCTTTCTCAAGGCAAGCACATTCAAGTAGTATGGAGTCCATTTCTTCTCCCCGTGTAAAGCGCACTCTAGATTTTGTCTCGCCAAATAATTCCTCAATATGCTCTTCTACATTTACACTATCTCCCATAGTTAAGTGCTTGATAAATTTTAATGCCTCTTCCATTGGAGGTTGGGAAGAAAATTAGTCAAAGGTCTTGATCATCCTTGCGTAGTCAAATTTTCCATTTTCCAGTCTCTCGATGTAGTTCTGCATATACATACCAGGCATGTGTGCATCCTTATAGCGTAGAATACAATCTATGCACCTAAAGTGAAGGTGGTAATGCTTCATGTCCTGTTGTCTAGAGTCTCTCACACTGCTGAATGTGATGCTGAACAGGTTGATCACCATGATAAGTGCAGATCTATGTAGGTGCATTGTTTCTTATAAACCTAATAGATAGGGCAATTCCAATCTCTTCCCATTCTATAAGACTATCTCTGTGGACTACCCACTAATACGCTGTTGTCCTGCAAGGTATATACTAACATAGCTCTTCTCTTAATTTGATC
The DNA here is from genome assembly GCA_018340775.1 of Taxus wallichiana var. yunnanensis. NCBI lineage: Eukaryota > Viridiplantae > Streptophyta > Pinopsida > Cupressales > Taxaceae > Taxus > Taxus wallichiana. The sequence continues at coordinate 469,236,779 of CM031241.1, forward strand.
TATCCACTATGTTTCCATGGCTTTCAAAAATGTAGGAAGATCTTCTTCCCTTGTATACCAAGGTATTGTGCTACCTATCCGTCGAACAAAATGAAGTCCATTCTACATGCAACCGCACTTTTTACCTCATGCCCTACCGATTCATATGTACCATGAGCCCAATTGTCATAAGCAATACTCATAGTATCACTAATAGAATGAGAATCCTCCCACTGTAGGATGCCTTCTTTTGATGGATCATTGACCTCTAGGGTCCTGAATAACGTGTACATAAATTTTGTTTAAGTCCTCCTCACTTAGAGGCTCAACATATGGTGTATACTTCCCATCTTTCAAAGGTATCACAACCCTTTCCTCCTTGTTTTCAAAGTTGATATACCCCTTATTGAATCTCAAGTTAGCATTATTCGCATAACACCAAGGGCATCCAAGAAGGGCTAGAAAATTGTCTACTTCTACAAGTGTTAATACCTCAAAATCCCCAGTGAACTTGGCCCCTTGTATAGTTATAGATGCATCTTTCAAAACTCCTATGGGAGTGGCCTTAGTCCGGTTTTCCATAAATAACACATTAGATGATGGCTGTAATGGAGGCCTCCCCATTTGTACCCATGCATCTAATGTAAGCACATTTACTTCCACACCTGTATCAATCAATATGTTGCTCAACAACCACCCATCCACAACAACATTTAGAGTAATTTATTTTTCATAGTCAATGCTATCAGGGGGAATATTTGCATGTAGAATCTATCATCCGGTCTCAAGACTTGTGCGTGGAGTGTTCCCTTTTAACCAATTTCCTAATAGTGGAATAATGTTCTCCTGGCACAACATTTTGCACACCTCTCGCAAATCATTAATATCAATTTGGACTATCTCTAATGCTTTCTTCTTGCTCCTTTAGGTATTGTATCTCACCCTAAATATTCCTTAGTACTTCCATGGTATCCTGGTAAACTTCCTTCTGATGAGTAGGATCTGGGTACCTTGCATGCAAAACCTCCTCCTTAGTGATCGTAGGCTTCGGTGTAATGCCTCTCTTACGCACGCTGCGCTTCTTCGCCGTGTGTATTAATCTTCACTATCAATGCCTCACGTCCTTTTTCTATCTTGGGCATCCACTAATCTTTTACCACGCGCTTGGATTCTAACCATCCTGCCTTTGTTTTCTTGCTTATGCTACTTACTCAGATGCTCATATAAGTCCGGCACTCTTCATAGCTATGGTTCTTCCCGTAGAAATAACATGCAATATTCTGAGGAAATTCGTGCCTATAGTGGTTAGGAGATCCACATGTATAACATGTTCCATGAGGGAACTCACCTCTTCCTCCACTACGGCCTCGTCCTCCATATCCACCATGATATCCACATCCCCTTCCACGACATCCTTTAAAATGCCCCTCATTCCTGTCATAGCGCATTTGATTATGATCCCGATCCTGGTGCTCATTCTTACCCTTAGAATTATCTGTTACACTTGTCTATCGTACCCCAATGTCTATAGCATCCTGGATCTGACCAATCAGCCAACAATCCTTAGTATCATGGGTCGTGGACCTACAAATTTTGTAAAAGAAAGATACATTCTTCCTTAATGCATGCTGTAACAAAGGAAAGTGACTAGCATCATGATTCAAATGACATATCTCACAATCCAACAGTAATGAGCGTACAGATCTGCAAGGGAAACTATCCTTTTTGGGACCTTCTACTTCACAATTTGTACACCAAATTCCTGAGCATGTTTCATGGGCTAAATTTGCTGATAGCTTCTCTAACTACTTGCCATAGCTATAATCTATGCCTCTAAGAATGGACTAACGCCAATGTCAATGCTCCTAACTACCTCAGCACGTAAATTGCTTCCAGCTGCTTTGCATGGATCAGTGTATGTCTTATGTGATAGTGCCCTTCTAAATGGTGTAATCAATCCTCCAACGAACCATTGTGCATGCTAGCTAGCATGAATATCATAAGATAGCTTAGATAGAAGTGCCTTAAAATGAGAATCATACTCACATACACTCTCAGTAGTGCCATGCTTGATATCCTTGAGTGCACTTATACTCTTCTGCTCAAACTCTGGGATATAGAACTCTTTCAAGAAAGCATCCTTTAATGTTGCATAATCCACGCAAGTTTGATCAGGTTCAAACTTCCTATACCAGCTATGTGCACATCCTTGTAATGTAGTAGAAAATTGACTTGCCTTATACTCAAGCTATGATCCCTTTAGCACACCACAAGATTTCACACATATGCACATGTTCGATAACATCCTCTATACCTCTATATTCCGGGAGATGAAGAGACATATCCATATAGATATTCTATGGTTACTGCAGACCTTGACCACCTGATCTAGAACCTCATGTGTTCCCTCTACCTCCAGAACCACCAAATCCACCGGAACTAGAACCACCTATACCTCTTGATCCTCCACCTATAGCTGGAATAGGACCTATAGATGTACTCCCTGTGCTCTAACAATAGTACTATACTAAACCCCTACAGTCTATGAGGTAGTTCCACTTCTAGAGGTGAATCCAACATTCTATGTGCTCACATTCTATGTGGATGATGCACCTAAGAATGTTCCTCCAAATATCATTAAAGTCATCTATCCTGCCATTGATGTACTTTCTCCCTAACTTACTCCTTCTCTCCTACTTCCCAAGTTATCTTGTTGGTTACTTATCATACTAGATACTAGAAAACCAAGTGCAAGGGCTAGGTCACTAGGTGGATTAAGATTGTACCCACGGCCCGTAGTCTCTATTGGTGCACATTCTATGTGAGGTTGATGGGGGATCTCTGTCATGTTTTCTAAGATGGGGAGTTCCCGATGCTCTGCTCCACATATTTTACATGAGCTGTAAAGACTTCACGAGCCATCTCTCTCATCAATGCCATACTTTCTACAACGAAATGTTGCTTCTCTATCTCCCTCTCACGCGCCTCATTATACTTAAGTCATTTCTCCTCTCTCTCTTTCCTCTCTTCCACTTGGTATGCTATCTTTCACCAAACCTGCTTCCTACCTCTCATGCGTGGTGAAGTTTAGTTAGCCATTAGTTTACTCTCCAGGTTCAAAGTCACCATCAAGATCTTGATCACCAGTGGAATACCTCTCAAATATGCTCCTCTTGGATACCGTAAAAATTGGAATTCAGCTACCTTTGGGCAAGAGTATGTCAAAATTGAATATTCCATAATATAACTATTTAGAACACCACGAAACCACGTATCCACAACGCGAGTCTAGATCTAGATCAACATCATAAAGGGTCTGAAATTCTTCATGTGTCCAGACAAGTGCACGATACCTCCAATTCTACTGAGATGCATAGGTAGTAAGCCACTCGTATAGTTCTACTAGAAAGATAGCGAAAAAGCTCTCATATAAGTTTTCATATAGATTCTGTTCTACCCAAGTGTGTGCATTAAACTCAGATCCACTGCTAAACCACCATGCATATTCTTCCTCCATATCATGTATCCATTCCTCAATACTTGCTAGAGTTAACCGATATGTCTTCATCGCAAACCATCCTGAAAACAACTGAAAAAGAGGTCCCGACAATGGAACCAATGATGCAGCCTAAAATTTACCAAATAACACCCCGACGCACTAGCACATCACTCACTAGATCGAGCACTCACCCAAACAGCGCAAAGGTACCAGGTCCCTCTTTAGGGTTGCTGTAGTAGGATGTTAGCATGATGAAGGAAGAAACATATAGATTCATAACTAATCCATCATTCTACAATGCATGCTACCCTCAAATATATGAAAGAATAAGTTTAAATAGTAATCATGATTGAATCAATAACATGCACTACTCAATTACACACATAATGACACTTAGATTCAACCAATATCTTCCATCTATTAATAAATACAGAAGCTCCTTACAATAATGTCAATCTATACCAATGCACACATGGATTTGTTACAGTAATTCAATCATATGCGTATATCTCTATACCTCCATACATCCATCACACACACACCCTTCTACTATGTACCTAACATCATATATATAGGGTGGGGACTTGCCCTTCACCACTTATTCCAGAAATAGGTTGCATGCTTATTAATAGCCACGCATCGTTTACAGCATAGCCACACATGCAAGTGTGCTATCTATAGACCTCTTACAATTAACTGAAGTGACAACTCTATTCTTAGCTTATCTCCATGCAAAATGCTTTGATACGATCCTCCAAATATAGACAATGCATGGCGCACACGTCTTTGCATCGTTGGTGTTTCCCGCACGCCATCTTCTAAAAATAGGTCTTCGTGCTAAAAATGGATAAGTCCTTAAAGCTAAACTTTCCTTCCACACGTGGGTCCTTCCTGTCCCTCCGCACCCTTGATCCCGGCCTTCTCCCCCATGTGAAATCCTTGTGTGATCTTTGACAAGTATTCTCCGATCAATAATAGAGATCCTTGATTTACTTCTTCTTTTTGGAGATCTTTGTTTGATGAATTGGGTACCAATTTGAGTTTTAGTATTTCTTATCATCCTAAGTCAGATGGACAAACTGAAAGGATAAATATAATTTTAGAGGATATTCTTAGAATTTATACAGGTGAAAAACTAGAAATTGGAACAATATTTGCACTTGATTGAGTTTTCTTATAATCAAGGTTATCATACTACAACCAAAATGACCCCTTTTGAATTTGTTTATGGTAGAACTTAGAATACTCCAATTTCTTGGTTGAATCCTAAACATAGATCTTGGTATGTAAATGATAACTTAAAATAAATGGAAGATATTATAAATAAAGAAAAACAAAACATGAAAGTTTCCCAAGATAGGTATAAACATTGGGTTGATTCAAAAAGATCTGTTAGAGAATTTGAAATAGGTGATCAAGTATTTCTTAGAGTTAAACCTAAGAAAAATTCTTTAAAATTAGGTAAATATGCTAAATTAGCTCCTTGTTATTGTGGACCATTTGAAATTTTGGAAAGAATAGGAACTCTTTCTTATAGACTTGCTTTACCTCCTGAGTTATCTAGAATACATAATGTGTTTCATGTAAGTTTGTTAAAGAAATATGTATATGATGCTAACCATGTTATAGATTGGAAAAACATAGTTATTGAACCTACATGTGAATTTAAAATTGAACCTGAATTAATTTTGGAAAGAAGGACTAAAAATCTTAGAAATAGAGAAATTAAAGAGGTTAAAGTAAAGTGGACTTGTTGTGATGTTGAAAGTGCTACATGGGAAAGAGAAGATTTTCTAAAAGATCAGTATCTTGAATTATTTAACTAATAACTTGTGTTGTTCTGTGTGATTTTCATAATAAACTTGGAACTACTAAGGATAGTAGTTGATTCAAGGGGGAGAAATGTTATGTGACTAAATCCCTGAATCTTTAATCATTAAAGACTTGTTGATTTATTTAATAAAACAAGTTTGAATTGAGATTCTTTGTAACAAAGGTGTTGTAATAATTATTGTAAAATAAAATGGGTGTGAACAACCCAAGAATTTGATTAAAGAAGATTAATTAAGTAAAAAGGTGTGGAACCATTGTGTTGGTTCATAACTACCCATGAAATATTATAAAAATAGATATGAAAGTGAAAAGAGAACATGATTTATGATTGGAGAGAAAATAGTTACAAGAGAGAGTTTGAGAAAGACTATGTAATTGTATCCAAGATTTAACTTGTGGAGTAATTCCAAAGTTCACTAGGTTATAGATAAGCTTGGGAAAGAGGAGGAATACCAGAGGTGTCCTAACCAAGGGTACAACATACAACCTCAGATGGTTCCTATCCATGACAATGCAAATGTACTCTTGGTGTAAACCATTTCCTCTCAATAGTGTGGCCATAGTCTAGTGTTTGTTTACCTGTGTGTGCATTGGAATTTTGTATCAAATTCCTGATCATTTGTCTTAGATAAGTTCTCTCTATAAAACTATGTAATCCCTGTTGAAATTTAATAAAAGGAAGTTTAAATCTTTTGTTTATTTAGACAAATGTGCATGTGAATGTATTCTGTTATTGTATTATGTATTTTTGATGGAATATGTAATTATTTTTATACAAAATAGAGAATCACATAATTTGAGATATGTATAATTTTATTAATGGTTTATACAACGTAAATGCAGAATAAGAATTGATGTGTGTAGTCGAATTGTAGTTAGTAGATTATCAGTTTTTTGTTATAATTTTAGAATAGGGAAAAAGTTTCATTTCACATTTGATCTATCTTTAGCATTAAATTTGATTGAAACATTAAAAGAAGGAATAATGAGAGATACAAAATTTCCCAAATCACAAATATTGTTAGTGTAATCATCCTCATGATCACAAGTACTTGGATATTTAACAAAACATACATACCATGTGTATAAAAACTATTTTTAAAATAGGGACATAATTTACCATTTACAACTTAAATCAAAAAATGGGCTTATTGAGATAGTAGTGGATGACCTATGTTTTAAGTCTTGGTAGTGGATAACCTTTATCAATTTGAAACTGAGGAATTTATGTAAAAATACTCATTTAGATATCAATGGTTTCCTCTTTTTCATAGGTCAAGTGGTTTTTTGATAATCAAGTCTAAGTGTGTTGTTTTGATAGTAAATATCAGCTTTTCACCTTGTTTTTAGGTGAGTATTAGATTGGCAATTGACTTATGCAATGAATGTTACAATTGTATGTCACTAACTAAAAACAAAGGTACTAAATTTTAAAAATATGATTTAGATGTTTTGTTTGCATGTTTGGCTTATGATGTTTATTCAACTTTTAATTATCATTTCGACATAACACAATGAATTTTTTTTTAGCCATCCAATATGATCATAAATTAACATGATAGGTAAACATTAATAACTATTTTATTTATCAAAGTTAATATTTGATTATGTTGTTGGAAATAAGCATAAAAACAAGTTTACAAAAGCAAAGTTTCAAAAACACATATTTATGAAATGGGTTGTACTAAAATAGTGTCTAAGATGGTGTAAAAGGTGTTTCCTAACTCGTGCAAGCTTTGAATTCAGAAAAAATACAAACTAAAATATCTCTAAAAGGTAAAGCTAGATTAACCCAATTGCACCCCATTTGTTCACTATAAATGACTTCATTCACCACCACAACAAGGAAATGTTGAGATCATTGAATGTTCAAGTTACATTTTACGATTCTAAGTAGGACCATATATAATATTTGTAGTGTCTCTCCACCTAGTGCCTTGTAAATTTATAGGACCAATGTTACAACTAGGAAGACATTGGAGGCAAATGAACATCTAACACAAGGCATATTTGATAGCTAAGAAAATACATGTTAGCGTGTGTGTTGAGGAAAATATTGTGGTTTGTTTGAAGTTCTAAATGAATCAAAATGCATGAACCCTTGGTACTCGATAGTGTATATGAAATGTTTGTAAGAGCCGCATTCAAAAGTGTAATATATGAGAATAATGGAGTGTACTTGTAAATAACTAGTTTCGAAGTGAAATCTTTTCTACGCAAAGCATGCCAAACACACTACTCCTCCAACTACATCTATCACGACACCCCGTATTGCCTTGCCATCTCACAACCTTCTATTTCCATGCCATGTAAGGTCATGACTTGTTTGATTGAATTTCTTACATGGTCTACTACCATAGCCATTGATCTCAATAACCCTCTTTTTTTGGGATTTAAGTTTGAAATGGTAAATTGTATCCTTAATTTTCAAAAAAAAATATAATCATGGAGGCATTCCCAAATTTGTTTTCCACTACGGAGAATAACTATCTATGAGAAAATAATTATCAATCAATCTCTAAGCCCAACACCCAAGCTTCTTAAATGACAAGGTTTGGGATCCTTTGAGCCATTCATAACACCTAACACGATGAATAGGAAGATGAAATTATAAATGGAGAGAAAACAATAACTCAATACAAAAGGATAATAAATGGTGGAACCACTAAGACAACTAACTCCTATAGACATTAAAAGTTGGTAATTGATTAAATAAAAATGGGGAATAATAGTAGTTAATCTAATCTAGAACAAAATGTAAATACGGTAAATGAATGCAGAAATAACTATGGAAAATGACTCAAGGAACTATGAAAATGGAAATCCTAAAACCTAGAGTACTAAGGGAGTTAGAATGAACTCAAACATTAGAGGAGCTCACCTGAATGTGTTGTAGAAGTGACTAGAGAAGAAAGAAACCAAAACAATGTACAGATGCCCCAAAAATGATGGATCTCGAGCTATTTTTCTAGAGTAGAGTGCCTGAGAGGGACTGTGGCACATGTGGGCACCCTGGTCTACAATATGGGTGCTCTTGTTCGTGAAATAGGTCCAAAATTAGTTTCACAGTTTCGAAGGTGGTTCAAAACCCCAAGTGTTTGTCACATTAACTTTTTTGCACTACTCTATGTGTCATGATAATGCAAGATGGTAGAAATGCCTGCAAGAAACCAAAAGAAGCATAAAAACCATAAAAAATAAGAATGCAAATGAATGGGTCAAACTAACCTCAACTTCCATAATAGTGGACTTACTAATTGAGTGATGCACTACATTTAATACCCAAACCTAATTCTGTGTGTGTGTGTGTGTATGCATCATGTGCCCTAGGTTCTCTTGTGTCAGTCGTACTTTGTTAAGTAGCAAGAAATAACTAGATGTAAAAATGTAGTAGAATGGTGGATGAAATAGAATAGAATCCTCCTAGCTTATGTGATGCGATGAACCAACCTTTTCCTCCGTGATGGAGCTAAATGTATGTAAATTATCTTAAAATACATTCAATGAATACAACCCTAGGTGGATCATACTAGTGACTAGCACTTGGTCCCTCATTATAGTCTCGTAACTTTATATTTATAGGGTTCTCTTGATCTAATTTCATAATTAACCCCAAAATGGCCGACCACCAAAAAGTTAAGAATCTAAAATGGTTGGAAAGTTCCTAAAATGTGGTGGGAAAGTTTAAAAAGGATCGGGTGCCCTTGGCAGACCAGGGCACCCATGGGCACCCCACCAAAGTTAAAATAACACAAAACATCAAAAGTGACTCGGTCAAAGTGTGCAAGAGGTTGGGAATGATGAAAGAAAATAAAGTAAGATGGCCAAAATATGAGAGTTAATTAGTACTTTCATCACTCAAAACCTTCTAAATAGTAGTATGAAACCAAGACTAAATAATGTCTAAGCTACATGATTTTGTGTCTACATTTTCCCCGACTTTATGTTGGTGAGCGAAATATTGGTAACATAAAGTAGATAGAGATGCATACCCGATGTTCATTAAGATTGTAGTAGAAAATATGTTGAAGGACTAGAAAAAGTGAGTACCGACAACAAGATGATGGAGTGCGGAAACTAAAGATGAAAAATTGTAAAAAAGTGATGAAATTGAACCTAGGGAGGAAAAGTGTGTGTACTTTACAATGTGTGTGATGTACCTACATGGTTAGTATGGTGTGTGCTACCGTAAAATGTTATTGTTAACGCCGTCATTGTTTTTTTATGGTTGTTGTTTCCCCTATTTGATGTCTTGTTTCTCATCCGGATGGACCTACAAAGAGAAAATGATCAAGTATTCAAATATATATGTATGTATGTGTAAAATGAAATGTAAAATTTACATGTATATAAATGTAAAAATCAAGTGAATGGAAAATTTAAATGTAACATGTGCACCTGATCCATGTCGAGAAAGAGGGTATAGAATTATATCATGTAAATGTCTGTCAGTGGTTTTTAGGTGATTCACACCATAAGATGAAGAATTATAGGGAGGAATTCTATTATATCCTCCAACCTTTAACTACTTCGTAAACATGTGTGAAGAGATCTCTGTACATCCTAGTTTTTTGGGTGATTCGATGTCACTGGCCGAAGAAGTATAGGGAGGAATTCCATTGTATCCTCCAACCTTTAACTACTTCCTAGAATGTTAAGGACAACCATGTCCTGTAAAATCCACTTTGTATGGAGTTTGAATACTTTTCTGAACCAACTCACTATATGTAACCCAGAATGCCAAGGGCACAAAGTGCACTGAACTAAACTAGTGTAAATGTGTTGTGTAGTATGTAAAACCCCAAATGATGCCCCCTCTTTGGGAGTGTATGATACTTCGCTAATAGGAAAAAAACCCAAAAGAGGACCAACCGCATGAACTTTCCTCTACTTTACAAGTGGAAAGGAATATGCTTGGTAAAACCAAGGCATGCACAAATAAGAGGCTAGCCAAAGACAAGTGTTAGTATGAACAAGCATGCATATAGAAAATAATGTATAAGCTACACAAACATTGTATAAGCTACTAAGCAAAGTAAACATGAAAAAATACAAGTAAGATACATAAAGTAGGCTGAAAACATGGGACATCACTCACGATGTCACAATACACACAAGGCCATTATGTCTACATACAACAAACAAGTTTGCACACCAAACAAATGGAAAGGCTCACATACAAAAACAAGCAATAACAGACAATGTAACAAACAAGTATGGAAGAAAATATCCATGCATAACAAATGTTGCACATGAATCACCCATTATCATGTTAGAAAGATAACTAGTATGTCAAAAGTGTGTATAACCAAGTAATGTAAAGTGTTAAGTACAAAATGAAACAATAACACCTATGAGAGACGAATGTGGATGCCCCCGACTAGTGTAGGAAGGGTAGAAGACGAGCATTTATGTTGTGTGTAAAATACCTATATCTACTATCACAACTAGACAAAGGCATGAATGTATATGTGTGTATGATATAGATAAATTACATATGAGTAATCTAACTAACATGTGTAATAAAGAAACTATGGACAATGAAAAGTAAGAGAGAGTAAAAGCAACCATAATATACAATATGTTGTAGATGGATGGAATGGAATGCAAGATGATGGTAGGAGCCACGTGCCCTCGAGGGAATGGAAATGTATGTAGTGATGTTCATTTGGTTTTCCCCTTCACTAGTCAAGAATGAATCGTTAAACGAGATTGTGTTATTAGGAAATGGTCAAAGTGTGTTTTGTCTAACACATTAAAAAATGTAGGTACTATAGACACCGAAAAGAGGTTACGTAAAACCCCAATGATGATTCAAATCTCTTCGCAAGGTGTTCGAATCTAGAAAATCTCACCAAGTGTACATTTGCATCCTAGAAAGCCTTGTCTAGCTTTTGCATGTTTTGTTCTAACCTCTACCCCCTTTTCCTTGCATTTTTCTTTAAGTTATAACCGCCACCCTACTTGGGCAGCGGTCCCATGACCACCACCCGATAGGGGGGCGGTCAAGTAACCGTAACCACCTCCCCGCATAGGGGTGGTGGTCCTGTGCGCATTTTCCAGAACATTCTGATGATTTCATCAAACGTAAAAATTCAAATTTCACTGCATTCCTCAACCACTAAAGCTTGCATTTATGTTTTGGCCACCCAGTAAATAGTGTTTTCCCTTTGTTTAATATTAGAAGAGTTCAATTTAGATTTACCCTCTAGTAAATCCAAATGCTATAAATACCCAACTTGCTTTCAAACAAATGGCCCCTCTCCTTCTGTGTTTGATTATTCAGTTTGTTTGAAGTTCTTGCATGAGTTTCAATAGTTTTATATTTTACATGAATTATCAATCTCTCCTTTCTACTTTAGAGATCATTTGATCTTCTTTCTTTCATCTTACTTCATTGTTGTCCCATATAATCAGTTTAGCATAAGGTAGTTTCACTTTTAGATTAGAATCCATCTTAGAGTTGCAGGTTTTGTTTTTCACAAGAGATAGATCCTAGAATTCTCAGCGTATTTGTGTTGTATCCCCACAATAAATCCTGCTAGGAATTACATAGTCAAGCTCTGTTCACTTGCACTATCCCTCTCTTACTTGCATTGTATTCGGTTTATATCCAAAGCTGCCATTGTTCGAGTATCTTCTTCTGCTGACGACTATCACACTCACACTTTTCTAGATTCACGAGAACACGAAGGAATGAGGAGATCACACTAAGGGGACAAGTCACGACACAACTGGATTTACCACTATTCTGTAAACTCCAGGTTTGAGCTATCAAAGTTGTAGTTACAATATATCAAATAGAGTAGCAAATTATTTCATTTCAGTTAAAGCTCACTTTCGATATTGCTAGGAAGTTATGGGGAATGATAGTTTCTGAGAAACTATGATTCATTCCTCACTTCTGAGGTAGGATTGAAGTCTTTCGATTAAACTAGTTAGTTATTTAAATATTTAGGATAAATTCACAACTACATAGGAAATAGCTATACCAGGCTACCTTTCTTGTTTTAATTCTTGTTATTAGATTAATTGTCCATTATCTAAATATATTAGAATAGCTTCTCTTTTAATTTCATTCAAATACGCATCATTGAAAATACAAAAATAAGAGAAATATAAGCATAGTGTAGATATAGCTTTCATGGTTAATTTTCTCATTTCAGTTAAATTATCTTTTATGCATGACAATTACGGGACCCAGAGAGCCCAGGGAATACGTATTCAACCGATAGTACCTCAACCAAATCTCTTCACAACATTAATGGATATAGATCAAGGGCTTAGGATTCAGGTCTTTCAAATGACAATAAACCCACAAGCAATTAGTGAACAATTGAGACAATTGAATATTGAAGACGACAAAGCATACACATTTTGGTCAAATCAACCCAACTATAGATTACCTTGATAGGATATCCACATGACCATACAAGAACCCGAAAGAGAACAAATATTTGGTTATGATCCATTAGTTCCATAGCCAGATGCAGGAGACCTTCTCATCGACATAGACACAGGGTTACGTATACAAGTTTCCAAAACCCCCGTAAGGTATTCTGAGAAGATCGCACAACTCCTGGTACTAAACATAGAAGTTGAAAAGGCTTATGACCATTGGATAGTCGGAAGAAGAGATTGATTCTTCACATGACCATAACAGGTCCACAACAACCACAAACTCATGGTTGTGATCCCCAGGTCCCACAACCCAACGGGCCTACAAGTCAGTTAAGTATTGACACCGGTTTACGAACACTGGTATTTAGATCCTCACCACTCCCACCAGATATCATAACACAATTTTCCGTATTAAACATAGAAGCCAATCAATCCAACATTTTCTGGGCTAGACCAGAAAACCACCCATAGTTTATTATAAATCCACTACACCTCTCATTACCATTTTCCATGACCTTGTCTAGAAATATACACAAAGCACCTACAAGGTCATTTTCCACGTATCCAACAACCAATAGATAGGATCTCAAGAGCTCGACATTGATTGGAGCCTCCGAGAAGCTATTATATCCGAATGGTCCATTACACCAATTCAGGTTAGGAGAGCTTTCTTTGCCTTAGATTCATAGATTCCATTATTGTGTGTTGAGGATATAAGATTTCCCAACTAGTTTTTCTATATCCACATATATTCCATTTCCACCAGTTGTCTCGGCACGACCTCGGGAGGTCGGGTACGAAGAAGAGCTACTTGTAGATTCTCATGCTCGCATGTCACTTTTCTATCGTACAAAATTGGTGAACCCGACGTGAAACAAACAACTATTCCCCTTTTATTTTCATTTCTTTCATCCATCTTCACTCTTTCCCATTATTCTGCATGGGTATTCATATACCCCCCGAATATGTCGGATACGATGCATATGGCAAACCTCTCTCAGGTCTCAAAGCAAATTATGGTCAAACAAATAGACAACCATCACCCTCACTTTCTGCATGGGCTGACAACTATTCAAGTAATTACTTGTCATCACAAACCTCCTCAAAGAACTAGCTCTAGTTCTTCATTCCAAATTGAGGAGTTGGATCAACTCACACAAAACGCAAACAACCAGAGCCCTCAGGCTCTAACAATATGACATTTACTGAGAATCCATTTCATCTCCTCGGGTTTTTGTTCGACCACAAATCAATAGACAGTCAGATCCACTCCCATTTTTGGATGAGGAGTATTTAGCATGCTATGCTAGAAGTGAACAATGCTTCCAAAACATGTACCCACCTATAGGAAGTTTGCAAACACAACCCGATACCCTACTCCAAGAAAACACCCCCATTCCTCCACCTATGGGAAATACTCTCGGTGAAGCTTGGTAGGGTAATGATCAATTCATAGTAGGGTATCATACCCCTTTACAACCTCAAGGTGTACAACAACCACCATTAAGGAAAACACATATGTCTTCACCAATCGAGGTCATCTCAACCTTAGTTGAGAAGGTTAGAGGATTAGAACTTGCTCAAGCAAATCAAAATTCATATTTCGGGCAAAGCAGAATCCCCAACCCTCCACATCATCCCAGCCAAGTTGACCTCCTTACAGAACAGCACGTTAGGCATGCCTCCTCAACATTCATATAACTATCCACAAAAAACACCAACTAGAACCACATTTTCAAATGCCACTCCAGTTGAAAATATGATACCTCCCGCTTAGCACCAAACAACCCATACCAGAGCAATGCTCCTCCCTACTTAAACATTTATTCAAAATCACCACAGGAGACATGTTCTCTTCTCCCGGGATGTTCACTCAACCACAGGGATTTCCTTATGTCCCTGCAAATACATATGCTATGCCATATCAACAACCCATTCCACCCCCACCCCCTCAACAAGCACCATCGATGGTCAAAGCCTATGCAGTAGGGACTTACTTAGAATATTTAAAAGAGCCCTAGACTTCACCATACGAAATGTCATGCTTCCAAGACCTCTTCCCGATTTACCCAAATACAAAGGGGAGGGAGATCCAAATGCACATATCAAGGCCTATGCCATGGCCATTCGAGAATTACTCCCTTGGGATGGGGTTGTTGCTAAGATATTCCCTAAAACCTTAGAGGGTATTGCCCTTGATTGGTATTACAGAATACCTGAAGCCTCGATACACTCATTCAAACAACTTGTGTCAGAGTTTATCAAAGCTTTTGACATGAACAAATTATTAAGAACAGAATCAGGGAATTCTTACATATTAAACAAGAGCATAATGAATCCACTGCTCATTTTATTCAAAGATGGCGTACGGTTCTCTACTCATCAAGTGCTCCAAACATGGATCAAATGGAACTATGTGATTTATTCCTTCATTCCCTCAATAGAGAGATAAAGGAAGAAGTCCAGAAGTTCCCACTAAGAACTTATGATGAAGTACTTGAGAGTGCTCTCCGAATAGATCAAGCAAAGAATAGATAGTGGTCGTAAGACATATGGAACAAATGGGAAATTAATCACTCCCAATCAAAACACTACGACCTATCCTAATGCCGAAAATACCAATCAAGGACCCAAAATCCTTAACAAAAACCGGGGGTTACAACAGATGGAGTAATAGACCAGGTTAAAAGGGAAAACGTCATAAACATTTCACCACCCATTAACAATCAAGCGAAATAACAACTTTACTCCAACAATCAACGCGGTGGATTTTAATCATCCATCACGACAACAACAACAACAACAATGAAAAAAATCCAAACACAAGGTCCAAATCAAAACCCAACTGGATATCAGAGTCAAAACCAAAGGCAACAACCTCAAAATTTTAACTCTAACAACCAACAACCTAATCAAATTTTGGACCACAACAAGTTTCAAATCAACAACCTCGAAACTATAATCCCAACTTGTATTGTGGTTTCCACAAGATTCAAGGCCATGATACTAGGACTTTCCATGACTACAATAAATTCATGCAACATTTTCCAAAAGACCAAAGACAACTCTTTATAGATATGTTTTTAGCAAATTCTATAGTACCCACGCCAAACACTTACACAGAGGGCTTCCTCAAAATGCACCCCTCAAGATCTTTAACGATCCACTCCCAAATCACTCTAACAATAACAGTTAGATCCAAATGGGACAAACAAGGGTGTTATGACAGGAAATAATGATCATGAAGCCTCAACTTCATTAAATCCACCGGTCGCACCCCAATTAGGAACTCGACCACAAACCAAGATAGTTGGCCTGGTAGAGTTAGATACCGAGCTACCCATAGAAACCATAACAAGAACATGAGATTATTCTTCTCAACCAGTTCCAAACTATCCATTAGAACCAGACAACATTCAACAAACATTGGTAAAACCCATAGGCGCTTATGATTTAATTAATGACTTAACAAAGACCTTCTCTCATATTTCCTTCTTGGATTTGTTGAAGAACTCTCCCACCCATAGGGCTGCTCTCTTAGAAGCATTAGGCCTTGGTCATTTAATTAACATCACTCCTCCTCCGAAATGCAAGTAAACCATGTAGACTTTGATGTCTACCCTCCAGGGCAGCCAGATAGGGATACTGAGTTTATATTTGATATAAGCAAAATGCCAACAGATGCTGAAATTACACAAGAGGTGACCCAACTTTACATTTACAAGTATGGGTTTACAATAATTATGTTAAGCACACAATGATTGATGATGGGGCAGTAGTTAACATAGTCCCCTTTTCACTTTTCTTCAAAATCTAGGATATGGAGAAACAAATTGTTCCACAACACGAAATACGCTAAGAGGTTATGATAGCCTCAAGGCCACTTCAATTGGAACCATAGTTTTACCAGTCACCTTAGGACCCAAGACAGTCCTCACCAAATTTTATATTATAGATCGGAAACCAACTATAATATGATCCTCGATCAACCATGGATACACCGCATGAAGGCAATCCCTTCCACGTTATTCCAGAAATAAGATTTTTGCACCTAGGGAAAATATTTGTGGCACAAGGTGACCCAAAACCATTCGATATACACCTAGCAGACTTGAAGAAAAGACCAGGTGTTCACTCCGAGTTTGAACTCCCAACAAATCAACTTAACAAACCAATCAATTCAAAACCAGAAGAGAAATTGATACCTACAACACAATTAGAAATTACAAATCTAGTCGAGGCATTCCAACACTCAAAAATGAGACTAACGTCATAGAAATGGTATCATTAGGGACTACCACAAAAATTGTTGAATTACTAGAGAAAGATCTACCCATTCTCCTACCATTTGATTCTATGGGTATGGGATACACCCTAGGAATTGGTTCCCTTCCATCAGATGAAGTTTGTATGGTAGAAGTAACGAGGTAAGAAGAAACAGATGAGGAATGTCCCAACATCCATTTTTCCAAGAAAATATTGGACTCTCCACTTCGATGGAGCTAGATGTCACTTTGGAGCTAGGGAAGGTGTGATCTTTACTTCTCCCGAGGGAAAGATCCTACCTTTTTCCTTTAAGTTAAACTTTGAGTGTACAAACAATGGGGCTGAGTACGAAGCCCTCCTCCTTGGCCTCATCATAGCCAAAAGGATGGGTGTTGATAACATTAGAGTGCTAGGAGACTCACAACTAGTTGCAAACCAAGTCTCTGAGGTATATGAGACTAGAGCTGAGCATTTACAACTCTATAAAATGGTGGTATTAGATCTAACCAAAGGATTCAACTTCATATCAATCGAAGCAATCCCACGAGAGTAGAACCTTCTCATAGATTCAATAACAACCTCAGCTTCCCATTTCACTCCAAACAGTGAGTTGGAAAATACAAGTTTCATGGTATCACTTCATACTGAACCATTGGTGCGTAAAATACCAACAAACCCACTCCTGACACATATAGAAGCTGAGAATGAGTTTTCTATCCTGATCACTTTGACAGTGATAGAGTCACTCTCGAATATCTAAATGCCTATGCGGAGCTACATCTCGCTCATCACATAGTGGATCTTTCCCTAATCCCACATTCCTCTTCCTATTTTGGAAATCCCATGATAGAGTCTCCTCCACAAAAGGATCTCGATATCTACGAGGTAGAGAATGGAGAAAGTTTGGAACTACTCCGCCCCACCTAAATTTGAAGAAGGTAACTTCCTTAATCGAAGAAACAATTGACATAAACATTGGAACGGAGGAAGAACCAAAAATTTTGAAGTTAGGATCCTCGTTAACTCCAGAGGAGATAGAAATACACACCAAATCCTCAAAGGAACATCAAAAGGCTTTCACATTTAACTACAAAGAAATGACAGAATTACACCACATATCATGCGTACATAATCTTGTCACCAAACCAGATGCAAAGCCAATTAAACAAAAGTCAAGACCAATGAAACCAAAAGTGGCTCTCATGGTGAAAGAAGAAGTAATGAAACTTCTCCAAGTGGGATTCATCAAACCAGTTGACTATTCACAATGGGTATCTAATATCATCCCTGTTCTCAAAAAGAATGGGAAGATACACATTTGCATAGACTTTCGGATATTAACAAAGCTTGTCCCAAAGATGACTTCCCATTACCATCCATTGACGTTATTGTTGATGCAACAACTGATTTGAGCTTTTGTCCCTCATGGATGGGTTCTCAGGGTATAATCAGATTAAAATATCTAAACAAGATCAAGCCAAGACCACATTTATAACTCCTTGGGAACTTATTGTTACGTTGTCATGCCATTCGGTCTTAAGAACACCGACACTACATACCAATGAAATGACATACATATTCCATGACCTTATTCATAAAATTGTGGAATCCTACGTGGATGACTTGTTGGCCAAGGCCAAGAAGCATTGTGATCACCCAGAGTAGTACTTCGTATCATTCTCTCACGATTGATCAATATGGCATCACATTGAACCCAGAGAAATGCATATTTGGTGTGACAGAGGCAAGCTTCTGGGTTACATTATATCCTCACGAGGGATTGATGTCGATCCAGCCAAAATCTGGGTTGTTCTCGAAATGATTCCACCATCAGATGAGTCTGGTATCAGATCATTTCTTGGGAAACTCAGGTGCAATTCGAAGGTTCATTCCAGACTTAAGTTTTGTTGTTCATCCAATCAACAATCTATTAAAGAAAGATTATAGCATTGATTGGATAGAAGAATGTAACGAGGCCTTCAAGTAGTTAAACGCTTCTTATTGTCTCCTCCCACGTTAATGCCTCCTAGACCAGATCATCCTTTGATCCTATATTCATGGGCTACTGATGTCTCCCTAGCCTGCATGTTGGCTCAAGAAGACAATGATAAATGAGAACGTGCAGTCTATTTCATTAGCCGACATTGCTTGATTATGAAACACGTTATACATAGGTAGAAAGAGAATGCCTTGCCATAGTCTTTGCAACAAAACGTTTAAGACATTACATGTTAAATCAAGAAACAAGGGTCATCAGAAGACAGATCATTTACGAACATTCCTCACGCAAGGGTCTTTATCTAAAAAGGTTGGATGATTTATAACCTTAATGGGTGAATTCAATTAACATTTGTAAACCAGAAATCCATTAAGGGACAAATCATTACAGACTAGTTAGCTGACAATCCATTAGATGGAGGTGATCTGTAGATCTGACTTTCCCGATGAGTGCATATACTTTGTCAAAACCAGACCCCCATCTCTACATGCCCTTGGTACACTAACATCATCAATTTTATCATGGACCATACGTACCTAGAAGGTGCCACATCACAACAAAGAAGGTGGTTACACATTATCACTACTAAATATGTTATCTTAGAACAAGTGCTCTATCGTAAAGCCTTCGATGGAATGCTTTTAAGATGCGTTGACACTGAAGAATCCAAAAAGATTCTTTACGAATCCCATAGTGGGATATGTGGAGGCCACTTTGGTGGTCACGCCACTACTCAAAAAATACATCGATGGGCTATTTTTGGCCCACTCTAGAACATGACGTAGTAGAGTTTGTGTGCAAAATGCCATAAATGCCAAGAATTCTCCCACGAGATTCACATGCCAGCACAAGCTCTACAACCAATCGCAACCCCATGGCCCTTTTCCACGTGGGGCCTAGATTTGATAGGGAAATTCTCTCCCTCATCAATAGATGGCCATAACTTTATAATCACGGCCACAAAATATTTTACCAAATGGGTAGAGGCCATGCCTCTCACCACCGTACTAGGTTCTGTAATCGCTAAGTTTATTTTGAATCAAATCATTTACAGGTATGGTGTCCCACAAGTCATTATCTCAGATAATGGCACATCCTTTAAGAATGATGAGGTCCATGAGTTATGTAGTAAATTCAAGATAAACCATCATACGGCCTCTCTTTATTACCCTCAAGCCAATGGACAAGCTGAAGCCACAAACAAAACATTAAAAGCTATTCTCCTCAAAATAGTTAAGGAGAATAAATGGGATTGGCATTTAAAATTATACCCGGCCTTGTGGGCCCATCAACCTCAATAAGAACACCAACAGGGGCAACCCCTTTCTCATTAGTATTCGGGGTAGAAGTAGTTCTCCCACTTGAGGTCGAAATACCTAGCCTCCGCATCTCATTACAAGGGATTTTGGGAGAAGAAGCCTATAGAGAGGCACGCCTCTCTCAACTAGAAAGCCTTGATGAGGCCAGGCTAAATGCCAACAAAGGCACAGAGCCTATGCTGACCGGATGTGCTGGCAATATAACAAAAAGGTCTACGAATGAGAAATATATGAGGGAGATCTAGTTCTAAGACTAGACAAATCCAGATTGATAAGAAAACCGGAAAGGAAGGAAATTCCGCCCAAGTGGTTGGGCCCATACCGAGTCATGAAAGACTACGGAAATGGTGTGTATCTCTTGTGTACATTAGAAGGTGAGGAGTTCAATGAAATAGTCAATTCCTTGCATCTTAAATGGTTTTACGCATAAGGCATCAACATCACCATTTGTATATTATATCTACCTACATTGCATTTAGTCACTTAGTTGTTTCATTTTGTTCACTCATTTCATAACTATTGTGGTCAAGGAACTTATTCTTAAGCAATTCATTACAAGCTTCTGAAAATATTGGCAAAAGCATTCAAAATCATATCTCTTCAGTTTTCATAATATCATCAAATGGTTCCAAAATCATTTCATCAATTCGACAGACAAAGTCTTGACAAAAACCATACCAAGGCCTGCATACTTGGTCATACTCATTCTTTTCTACTTGGTTAAGTTGTTCTTACCTACGGTCTATTCTAGAAGCTTCTTGGTGTCACATCTATCCTTCTTACATCTCTTTGAAACAAGGATACTCCAAAGTCACAAATCAGAAGTGTCAAGTTAAATAAAAATGCTAAACCAAATAGAATATTTTATTTTTACACACTTCTTTGCCCCACCAACCTTCGGTGATGAGCCCGCATCTCTTACTAGTGATACGAGGTTGAGAAAGGAAAGAAGTGCCCTTACTCACCTATGTCCTACCTTCGGTGATGAGCCCATGCTTCCTACCAGTAGCATGAGACAGGGTGTAGGGGGTCCATTCACGCAAATTAGTGAATATTAATATTTTAAAGCAAAGTATACTAAGTGAAGTTAAATATCCAAATTCCAAAGAGATCAAATCCTTAAAACCAGATTTTTGTCAACCAAGTTTCCATCCATGGATCTAAGTCTAGATAAACTGAAAATAAGTTACATTCTAAACTATGTAGTAGTTTCGAGTAAGAGTAAGTACGCAAGTCTGAATTTGATTTCTGTCAAAACCTTGTCTTTCTCTCATCATTTCCATTCATTCAAACTCATATAATTGTGTGCCTTCCCAACTCTTGGTGTTGAGCCCTCGCATCTTACTAGTTGTGTGGAGTTAGGAGTGGGGCAAGTTCATCTCTTTTATCACTATATATTCATCACATTTTTCCAAAATAAGAAGAAGCAAATGAACATTGCCCAAAGAAGCCAAAAGTTTAGTACTACAATATGTTTTCATCATCACATATCAACATTACAAAAAAAAAATAAAAGAGAAACATTATGTTCAACATTTGTTATCACTTGTCATCCATTGCATACATTCTGAAAAGCATATAAAAACAAAGATTCTAAAAACATCTAGTATACACATGGGAAACGAATCACAAAATTCTAGATACAAGAAGATCTAGATCCAAAATATATATATATATATATATATATATATATATATATATATGATATATAATATGTTTTATATACAATGCCATCATGCACTAGGCATGGTCAAAATGCTCAATGAGCCCGAAAAATACAAAAACACTCATATAAACATCCACCAAAAATCACTACAAAAAGACACCATGATCTCTCAATCCCTGTGGGATCCCTCAGATGGTGCACGACCACATCTAGGACTCCTACTACTGCATGATGACTCTCAATGAACTGAGGGCTCACAATCATGGCCAGTAGCTGTGGTCTCACTATGAGAATGGCTCCTCCTCATCAAGCACTCAACAGTCCTATATCCAGCCAACTCAATATAAGAGAGGTCATGATCTTTTCCACCTTCCAAACAGGGGCAAACACATCAGTATGTCTACCAGCTACTAAAGGCTCTCCAACATCCTCAAGTAAGCTAAGCACCCAGTACCTCTCAAGGGAGTAAAGAGTGTCCACACACCTAGTGAAATCAAGTCTCACCATCCCTCAAGAAATGTCTACTAAATAAAAAAAAGAGAAATAAACAAGTTAGAAAATTGTCCAAAATAAGGTCAAAAACAAATGAAACAACAAAAGAGAAATATCAACTAAACAATTCTAACTAAAAAAATCGAGAAAAGAGTAGTAACTCACTCGGATCTCTAGGCCTCTAGGTGGGATCTCTAGGATCTACACCTACCACTGACGCTACCGCCGACTGTGGAACCTCCCCAAATCTAGAAAGAAATGACGTCCTGCTACGGACTCATCATCTCCCCCAATGTCCCGAGAAGGAAACTCCTCTGAGATCGGGTCACCTTCTCTGCACTCTCCTCTACCCTCTCGGCCCTCAAGATACTCTGAGTGTCATGCCACTCAGAGTCACTATCATCCTCCTCATCTGTCCCACCAGCCCCACCTCCAGTCTCATCCCATCCTCCTCTCCTCTCTCTCCTCTCCTGTGAACTCCTCAGAGTCTGAGTCCACATCAATGGGCTCATCTCCCTCTCCACTATGAGCAGGACTGCTCCAATCTGAAGTAAAGGTGCTCGAGGAGCACCGGCTACCCCTCGGGCATGAACCACCCACCTAGCTATGATGGGAACTCCAGGAGTGATCATGGTCCAACCTCGCCTCTAGACCTCCCTGCCTCACGAATGACCTTATATACTAGCCCCACTGGAGGAAACATATCAATATAGGGGAGGCCAAACTGCTGTGGTACTCTGTCAAAGGGGTGGATCTCCAACTTCCCCATCCTGTCTATCAGCTGACTGGTAGTATAGCAGTAGAAATCAATGTGTGTGTCTCCTCTCCCCATAACCCTATCATGGCTTGATAAGGAGTGGCCTCCATGTCTACAATAGTCAAAGAAGCCACTGGCTGGTGTGGCATCCTAAGTACAGTCATCCCTGTCCACCTCACTACCCTGATAGCCCCAGGATCCTCTACCTATACACCTCTCCCATAGGGAATGATGCTCATACACCCAACTCATAACTAGAGTAGGGTGACTCAATGACTATCCCTGTAATCTGACCACCCTATATAAATCATGATAGGTGGTCCCAAGAATGTCTACTCCCCAAGCGTAAACATGGCCATGCACCTCAATCTATGTAATAATAGGGAGCCCAACAGTATAAGAGAGTATCCCTCCTTGTCCCCAATCAACCGTGAGGCCAAGATACCCATAATAGCCTGACGAAGCACAGGGATAGGAGAATCAACAATGGAATGGACCTTCACCCCCTTCTTCGAGCCCATGGAGACAACAACATCTCCCATGTAGGTGGCCCACTAAACCATCTGAGATCTGGATACTATTGTCTTAAGAGACAACCACCTCCCAAGAATCGGGACCCCAATATGCGATAAACATCCTCTAGGGTGATGGTCCACTCACCCCTAACTCCTGGAAATCGAAAGTGTTCCGATCTACATCCCAGTATGAAAATAAGTCACACAATATGTGACTAGCAGGTGCAACATGAGGGACCTGTGTAATCCTCCAAATGCCAGCCCTCTGTAGAGTATCTCGCTCTGCCTGAGTAAGTGCCTCTAACACTACTGGGAGCCAATCACACTCCCTCTCTCTACTCCATCTGATGTACTCCTCCTTCTTCGCATCCACCCAAAATAGAGAAAAAGAGTAAGTTAGTAACATAATCCAACTAGAAAATTATCAAGAACATATAAAAATGTCAAAAATGCAAAGACAATTAAAAATTACATCTTTTTTTGCATTCTGTTTGAAACCACCACCCTGTGCAGAGCGGCGGTTTCCTAACCACCACCTTTTGAGGTGGTGGTCATGTAACCACCACCTTATGAAGTGGTGGTCCCATAACCACCACCATCATAGGGTGGCGGTCCCATGACCGCCGCCCTATGTGGGCGGCGGTCCTGTCCCCGAATCGCCAAACGGCTCTAAAGCCCTAAAAACACTTTTAAAAAGAAAAAATGCACCATTTTAACTAAAATAAAGACCTACCCTATGGGTGCCCCCCTAGAGACTCATTTAAAACTAACATTTTCAAAAATAATCCCCCAAGACAAAGATTTTCAACATTTCTATATTTTAGGTTTAAAAATGATAAATTGAGAAGAACTAACCTGAGACTTCACGGTCGATGTCCTACTCTCGAGGCATGATCACGATCTCACAATGAACATTTTGACTATACTCTCATCGAAAATGGTCACCGTGGGTCCCAGAGCTCAAAACCACCAAATCGACACGCGCAAATGAATAGTAAAATGAGTTCATTATATTATATATATATATATATATATATATATAGTATTCTAATTTTGTTTTGAGTGTTCTTACGCAGAGTTGGAGCACCGACGGAGGTAAGTTCTTATCCCCGCAAATGGTAAGTCCTCATTTCATATTAATTTAGTATTTATTTTTTTGATTTATTTTATCTATCTGCACTTGAGTCCTCTTTTCATTTTACAGATAGCGGGAATTTGGATGGCAACATTTTGACACACGGCGTGTCAGGTATAGCTTCTAACTCCCCATTTTGGGACCACCATACTGACCCACCGTTTTATGCCTCTTCATGGCTAAAATGCTTCTCCGAGGGGGAAATATGTACGTACCCAAAAATGTAGGTATTGTACTACCGAAAGAGGTTACGAAAACCCCAATGATGATTCAGATCTCTTCGCAAGGTGTTCAAAATCCAGAAAATCTCACCAAGTGTACATTTGCATCCTAGAAATCCTTGTCTAGATTTTTCATGTTTTGTTCTAACCTCTACCCCCTTTTCCTTGCATTTTGTCTTTAAGTTATAGAACCACCACCCTGCCTGGGTGGTGGTCCCGTGACCGCCACCTAGATAGGGCAACGGTCCTATGTAACACCTCCTACATAGGGGCGGTCTAGTCCTGTGCATTTTCCAAAATGTTCCGATGATTTCATCAAATGTAAAAATTCAAATTTCACCCACATTCTCAACCACTAAAGCTTGCATTTATGTTTTGGCCACCTGTAAATAGTGTTTTCCCTTTGTTTAATATTAGAAGAGTTCAATTTAGATTTACCCTCTGGTAAATCCAAATGCTATAAATACCCATCTTGCTTTCAAAAAAATGGCCCCTCTCCTTTTGTGTTTGATTATTCAGTTTGTTTGAAGTTCTTGCATGAGTTTCAATAGTTTTATATTTTGCATGAATTATCAGCCTCTCCTTTCTACTTTAGAGATCATTTGATCTTCTTGCTTTCATCTTACTTCATTGTTGTCCCATACAATCAATTTAGCATAAGGTAGTTTCACTTTTAGATTAGAATCCATTTGATAATCTTAGAGTTTTTTGTTTTGTCACAAGAGATAGATCCTAGAATTCTCAATATTTTGCGTTGTATCCCCACAATAAATCCTGCTAGGAATTGCATAGTCAAGCTCTGTTCACTTGCACTATCCCTCTCTTACTTGCATTGTATTCGGTTTATATCCAAAGCTGCCATTGTTCGAGTATCTTCTTCTGCTGACACTATCACACTCACACTTTTCTGGATTCACGAGAACACGAAGGAACGAGGAGATCACACTGAGGGGACAAGTCACACACAACTGGATTTACCACTGTTCTAGAACTCCAGGTTTGAGCTATCAAAGTTGTAGTTACAATATATCAAATAGAGTAGTAAATTATTTCATTTCAGTTAAAGCTCACTTTCGATATTGCTAGGGAAGCTGTGGGGAATGATAGTTTCTGAGAAACTATGATTCATTCCTCACTTCTGAGGTAGGATTGGAAGTCTTTCGATTAAACTAGTTAGTTATTTAAATATTTAGGATAAATTCACAACTGCACAGGAAAATAGCTATACCAGCTACCTTGCTTGTTTTAATTCTTGTTATTAGATTAATTGTCCATTTTCTGAATATATTAGAATAGCTTCTCTTTTAATTTCATTCAAATACGCATCATTGAAAATACAAAAATAAGAGAAATATAAGCATAGTGTAGATATAGCTTTCATGGTTAATTTTCTCATTTCAGTTAAATTATCTTTTGCATGACAATTACGGACCCAGAGAGCCCAGGGAATACATGTTCGAACCGATAGTACCTCAGCCAAATCTCTTCACAACGTTAATGATATAGATCAAGGGCTTAGGATTCAGGTCTTTCAAATGACAATAAACCCACAAGAAATTAGTGAACAATTGAGGCAATTGAATATTGAAGATGACAAAGCATACACATTTAGTCAAATCAACCCAACTATAGATTGCCTTGATAGGATATCCACATGACCATACAAGAACCCAAAGAGAAACAAATATTTGGCTGTGATCCATTAGTTCCACAGCCAGATGCAGGAGACCTTCTCATCGACATAGACACAAGGTTACATATACAAGTTGCTAGAACCCCGTAAGGTATTCTAAGAAGATCACACAACTCCTGGTACTAAACATAGAAGCTGAAAAGGCTTATGACCATTGGATAGTCGGAAGAAGAGATTGATTCTTCACATGACCATAACAGGTCCACAACAACCATGAAATCATGGTTGTGATCCCTAGGTCCCACAACCCAATGGGCCTGCAAGTCAGTTAAGTATTGACACCGGTTTACAAACGCTTGGTATTTAGATCCTCACCACTCCCGCCGATATCATAACACAATTTTCCGTATTAAATATAGAAGCCAATCAATCCAACATTTTCTGGCTAGACCATCCATAGTTTAAAAATCCACCCATAGTTTATTATAAATCCACTACACCAAAGCACTTGAAAAGATAATGTCGATAGTCCCGAGTCGGCACTCAGTGCGCATAAATTTTCATGTTGGCATCTGTTTTGGTGCGCCCTTTAAAAAAAGTTGGTGGCACATTTATTACACCTTTTTCTATAAATAGGCGCATCCGACCTGTCATTTTCACGATTAAAAACATGAAAAAGCTTTTTCCTCTCGCACTCGGACTCCTATCATGCCCTTGTCACTTTACGTCACATTCGTGGACCCCGCATCATTTATTCCATCTTATATATTCCTGGTAAGTGGTCCTTGCTCTTCTTGTGTTGATTGTTTGTGGGTTTTTGTATGGTTTTAGAGGTTGATTGTTAAAAACAAAGAAATGAACATAAGAATAATACACAACCTCCACCCATTTTACAAATCAACTCTCCCCCCCAAACTAGGTTTTACCCTCCTTCCAGATCCGCTGGCCTGGAGGGCTTTGTCTCAAAATGAATCTAGAATCCTCTTTGCTCTATTCCCCTCACTGTCCAAATCTGTGTTGAAAGAGGCCAAAGAGCCACAAACCTATCAAAAGAGGGAAAATCCTTGAAAATTATTAACCCATGGTTTTTCCTTCGCACAAATGCCATCATTTTTGAACAAAACATAGTCGCGCTAAGGGCAAATTATCCCCACTTGCAACATACATATTTCTTGCGCCTTATAAATTCTCAAAACCCTAACGCTGGCGCTATAGCAACTCCGGCTACACCAAAGATTTCATTGTGTTGGGTGAGGTGTTGGGAGATCCATCTTGGACTTAAGGGAGTGGGACCGGAGGAGAAGAGGAAGGAGGTGGAAGAAGGAGTATATGTAGTGGATGTGAGGAAATGCATCGAGACACTTGGTGGTAGCATTAATAGAGAAGCCAACAAAGTGCTCATGAGAGGAGGAGACACTGCAAGAGAGGAAACTGTAGGGGTGGAAGGGATCTGAGAGATGAGAGAAGAAATGTTGGGGGACAACTCGGCGAGGGAAGAGAAGATGGAGGAAGAGGAAGGGGGAAGAAGAAGACGAGGGAGAAGACACAACCAAAGGAATGGTTGGTTAAGTGACATGAGGAGGGGAAAGAGGAGCGAGGAGAAGGGATGGTGGTAACCTTAGTGGTTACAGCAGTGGAAACATCCTGAGTGGGTGTGCCCATTGGAATGGTTACCACTTCTTCTTCTTCAAAGTGATACTGGGCTTACTACTGTTCTGTAGCGGTAGAGGGAGGGTCTCGGGAGCTTCTTCTTGAGTGGTGCTCGATTCTCCCTCTTTTTCTTTCCCTTTTACCTTTGGCAAATGCTTTGGCCTAGCAGGCGCATTACCCAAGGGAGACGTGGTGAAGTCTACCCCAAGGTAGATGAGGCCATTCTTCTTGCACTAGTGTTCTGTGCGCTGTAGAGTGCCTTTGACTCTTTCCTCAATAGTCTGAGGTGCTCTTGTTCTATCAATCTTCCAACACCTAAGTCCAGCATGGATCTCCCAACACCTAAGCTAGCTCATTGGATTTCTTCTCATTTTTGTAAAATATTTAAAAGTATGTTGACACAAATGATGACATCATCCATGTTACACCATGGGATGTTGTCATCCACCAAGTTGCCCCAAAGTCAACAGTTGACTTTTAGATATTTTGTAATTAGTTGGTGGTTCCTTTTTGCCTTCTTCCTCCTTCTCCTTCTATATATACTTGAATACTTGTTGTATTTAGTGGTGGACATTTTTTAGATGAAAAATAGAAGTGAGAAGAAAAGGCTTTGTACTTTTTGTAAGAAAATATTAATACAAATATTGAGACTTTGTGCTTTGAATACATGTGTTATGTGCATTAGACCTTTCTTATGTTAGATCTGTGTGTTTATTCTGTTAGATCTATCTCTAATTTTTGTCATTTTCTCATCAGTATTGCTTTGTTCATTTATGTAAGTAGGTTTGGCTCCGTTTATTACCGAATCCCAAAACATAAACCCTCTGACCTTTCTACTTTGGAATTCATTTCTTTTCTCCTTTCGGATCTATCCTTTCTCCATCCTTCCCTTCATTCCTTTCTATTCACAATAGAAATACCCCTACTGGGATGAGATCCCAAACCCCTGAAGGCAGAATATTGTGGGACTTACACAGATTCCTGCTGGTAGAATAGCAATAAACTAGTTTCTCTTTGCTATCTCAAAGAGGGGCTATGCCCTGCACATTGTTGGCTCGTCTATCCATAGATCTGCCCTCTCGATAGATTTTCGGACCAACACTAATGCCTATGGTGCATTGTGTGGAATTCATATGTAGTGATACCTCAACATTCAAGTGTGAGTTAAAGCACACGAGTGTTTCATCGGGTAGTAATGATGTTATAGTAAGAATGAATATGTGTATGTTATGAAATTAAATAATAAAAAGATGAGATGTAAATAAAATGCTAAATGATGTATGCATAAATGCTTAAGAATGTGATGTGGTATGAATTAAGAATGATAATGAAAGAATGAGGGATATGTATATGATGCTAATGTGATGAGGGGAAGGGGGTAAGCTACTATTCCCCCAAGTGTGTGTCTAAAAGGGATCATGTAAAGTCATCAAGAATATTGTCATCCTCTAGGTCAAATTCATATGGATAAGCATTAGTGACCTGATAAGAAATAGTTTCTAGTTGATCATGTAGTGAGCCATTAAGGCGTAAGTTGTACATTCCCATAACATATTCCTCATCAATGAATGGAGGAAGTGGGAAACCGTGTGCATACCAATGAGTGAGATTTTTTGAATATCCAAGAAAAGAACTATTGTAGATAAAAACACGACTGAAGGGCATAGGAAATGAAATGTTTGTATGACTAGGATCTAATGTGCCTCCAATATAAGTAATCCAAGATTCCCCTAATGTGAGTGGAGAAGAACAAGGGGTATATGATAAGTAGACCATAAGATGAAATACATGCAAACCATAAGTGGCAGTAATATTGATAAAGCCATAGTAGAGATGAGGGTCATGAGTAGAAGGATGAAGATCCTCAAAGGTAAAACCAAGATGAGCTAGACCATCATGGGAACATATAGTGACATCACATGTAGGATCAAATGGAATATGTTCCCAATATGATTCATTCATGAAAATGTGCAATTTAATGGTGGGCGCGCTGAGGTAGGTGGTGTATGTGAAGGTTGATGTGATAGAGCGATGTCCATAGACTTGAATGCCCCTTATCAAGAATAATAGAAGTAGTAGTAACAGGTTGCATAGAAGAAATTTTATCTATCACACAAATAGTACCATCAAGTGGTGGTAAGTGAGGTGGTTCTTCCCTAGGTTAGGGCTCATCTATAATATTTATGTGTGGGATAGGAATATTAGTGTTAAGAGCCCAGTCACAATACCGAATGGATCGTGGTCATGAAAAATGGTATAATCCATGTTGTCATGTAATAATTTGACACAATTATGTATAGTAGAGGTGACATCTTGCATGGAATGAAGCCATGGCCTTCCCAAAATACAATTGTAGGAGACTGGGAAATCAACAATGAAAAAGATAGTGTGTACAATCTTTGGAACAAAAGTGATAGACAATGCAACATGATTGAGATAAAGATAGAAAAAACCATCATAAGCATGCGTGAAATACTATATGGATACGACATTATGAGTAGTAAGGTCTAATATCTCGAGGAATGACATAGGACACAATTTAAGTTTAGATCCATTATCAGTCAAAGTATGCTTGACACTACGTTATGAATGCGAGAGATAATATGTAGAGGTGGGTCATTATAAAAGTGTGAACATCAAAGGAAGGTTATAATTAAATACTAAATGTGAGGAAAAGGCAATCAACAAAGGCTCAATAAACCATGTCTAGGTGCATGTCAACATGGTAGCAAGAAAATTTTGGACTCTATGTAGTAAATCTAGATTAGAGAGCAAATAATCATTGATGGATATACTCAAGTGACCAAAACCTAAGATGAAAATTAATGAGTAGAGAACCTAGAAGCGTAAATTATCGAGTCAGGTTCACCAAAATGATTAACTAAAATGAACTAATTATGTAGTAAAGGGATAGTAAATCTAAGCTATGAATAGTTGTAAATAAAGTAAATAAATTCAAAAAAAGAAGTATGTAAATAAGCTAAAAATTACTCAAAAGGAAATGCTAACCCTAATGTGCAAGAAGGAAGAGGAAAGAACTCAGTTGAATAGAATATACTCTCATAAAAAATGTCTCAATAATGACTAAAAATTTGTAGGTGGTAATGATTATGTAAAAGTCCCAAAAAGGATGTATCTAGATGATCTAGCCATATTGAAGTGCTTTAAGAGGGACCGAGTTACTGCGGTGCTCTAGTCAGTAAAATAAGCGCCCTAGTCTACGTAAAAGCTATGAAACTGATCTTCAAATTTTGGAAGATGATCTAAAACCCTCACTATTTTTCACATTAAGTTGGTTGTCCCACATCGGATGTTAGTGATAATCCAAGATGATAAAAAACACCTACAAGACCCCAAAACAAGCATCAAATCCTAAAAAAATAAAAATGCATATGAAGGGGTGAACAGACCTCAACTACCACAATGGTGGGCTTACTAACTAAGCATTACTACATCTTGACCCAACGTAGTTTTATGTGCAAGTGTGTGTGAACATGCCCTAGGTTACTCTTATGTCATTCACGCTTTCTAAAGTAGCAAGCAATAACTATGTGTAGAAAATGTAATATAATGTGTACATGAAAAAATATAATCCCTCCCCTATGAAGTGTGATGCAGATGTCATATCCTTGTGCCTTGATGATGGAGCTATGTGGTTGTAAGTGATCTCTAATGTAATAGATGGATGCAACTCTAGATGAGTGATAGTAGTAAGTGATGTTAGGTCCCTCATTATGGTCTCATAACTTTATATTTATAGGGTTCTCTTGATATAATTTTGTAATTAACCCCAAAAAGGCCAACCACAAGAAATATAAAGACCTCAAACGGCTAAAAAATCCCAACAAGTGGCAAGAAAGTGCAAAAGGACTAGGACACCCTTGTGGGACTAGGTGCCCATGGATTCCCTAATACTAATTTAGGCACCCCATTCGAGGCTAAAATGACACGGGATGAAAGAATTTGACTAGGCATATGGGTGCAAGAGGTCAGTAATGATGAAATAAAATAAAACAAGATGGCCAAAATACAGGGATTCACTAGTACCTTCTTCACTCAAGAACCTTCTAAATAGTAGTATGAGGTTAGGATAAATAATGTCTAGAGTGCTCAAATTTGTGACTATAGTAAATGACAATGTAAAATGACCCAAATAACTATGAAAATGGAAATGTTTAAACCCTAGAGTACTAAGGAGTTATAATGAACTCAAATGATTAGAGGAGCTCCTGGACTTTGTCGCAAAGTGAATGGAGTAGAAGAAAGCCGGAATGACTGTGCAGAGTCCTCGAAAAGGATGGATCCAAGCTATCTAGCTAGACTAGAGTGCTGGGAGATGGACTGAGGTTCCTATGGGCACCCTTGTCTGTACAATATGGGCTCTTTGGTCTATGAAGGAGGTCCAAAATTGGGTTTTACATGTTCAAAAGTGATCTAAAACCCTCATTGTTTGTGCAATAACTTTGTTGCAGACTTCTAGGTGTCGCCGATAATCCAAGATGATAGAAATGCCTACAAAACACCACAAAAGTGTCAAAACCCTAAAAAATAAAGAAAATGAATGGGTTGATTGACCTCACTTGCCACAATAGTGGCTTATTAACTTGAGTGTTGCACTAAATTTCAGACCCAAATGTAGTTCGGTGTGTGTGTGTGTGTGTGTGCATCATGTGCCTTAGGTGCTCTTGTGCCTATCACACTTTGTGAAGTATTGAGAAATAACTAGATGTAAAAATTTAGTAGAATGGTGGATGGAATAGAATATAATTCTCTCACATTCTTGTGTGATGTAGATGAACCAACCTTGTCCTTTGTGATGGAGTTAAATGTATGTAAATGATCTCCAAAAGCCTTAGATGAATGCAACCCTAGGTGGATGATAGTAGTGACTAGCACTTGGTCCCTCATTATGGTCTCATAACTTTATATTTATAGGGTTCTCTTGATCTAATTTCATAATTAACCCCGAAATAGCCAACCACCAAAAAGATAAGAAGCTAAAATGGCTAGAAAGTGCCCAAAAGGTGGTGAGAAAGTTCAAAAGGAGGAGGTGCACCCTAGTGGGACCAGTGTTGTTTGGGTGTGGAGCCTATGTTTTGGTCTTCTTGAATCAATGTTGAAGTGATGGAGCTCGAACAGTTAAGTTTGGAGACTTTAGGAGCATTTTGTAGTCATTTGTTGTGACGTTGTTGTGTAGTCACTATGTCGTTCTTTATGACGTTGTTGTATGGTTAGTTTTACAAATGCATTCTTGAAAGGTCACCAAGGGAGCTCTTGTGGTTGTAAGAGGTAAGAAAAATGGTACTTTGTATTTAATCAAGTGGTGTTGATTATTGTAATTTAGTTTTTGTAGATGGAGATGAAACTTTGTGACACTAGAGACTCGATCATATGAGTCATAAGGGCATGCAGATTATAAAGGACAGGTGCCTAGATTAAAGGAGTTAGATTTGGACTTATGTGAGGACCGTGTGTTTGTGGAAATAGAAGTGGTGTGATTCCTCAAGGTTGGACCTACTAGGAAGGAAGGTAAGTTAGAGTTAGTGCATACAATGTATGGGGGCCAGCTCGGGTAAACTCTATTGGTGGTTCATGTTATTACATCACTTTCATTGATGATGTAACTAGAAAATTTTAGGTATATTGCATTAGAAATAAATCTAATGTGTTTGAAACTTTTAAAAGATGGAAAGCCTTGGTTGAGAATGAAACAGGTCTCAAGCTGAAATGTCTCAGGTCGGATAATGGAGGGGAATATTGCAGCAATGAATTTCTTGATTATTGTTTGGTAAATGGGATCCACAGGAAAAGAATGGTTCCAAATACTCCACAGAAAATGGAGTGTTAGAGAGAATGAATAGGACAATCATGGAGCATGCTAGGTGCATGAGGTTACATGCGGGGCTTCCACTCATGTTTTGGGTGGAAGTGGTAAGCATAGTTGTTTATTTGATTAATAGAGGACCCTCTATGGCCTTTGATGGAGGTATACTTGAGGAGGCTTGGTCTGGTAAGAAAATTGATTACTCATTTCTTAGATTATTTGGATGTGAGGTATTTGTTCACATTGATAAAGATGATAGGACCAAGTTAGAGGCTAAGTCTGAGAAATGCACCTTTGTTGGATATGGTGAAGATGATTTTGGTTTTTGTGTTTGGAGTCTTAAAGACAAGAAAATATTTTGGTCTAGAGATATTGTCTTTAATGAAAAAATCATGTATAAAGATCATTGCGAGAAGATAAAGAGGAATCAAAGAAAGAATCCACATGTTAGAGGACATTGCGGAAAGCAAGGTGTCCAAGGGGCCAGATTCCTGTACAACATGTTCCGGTATAGCCAGATTCAGTACCTACTCATCAGAACCCCAAACTCCCGAGGTGAGAAGGTATTCTAGGGTGAAGAAGGGAACCCGAATGATTTACTCCATCTTTGAATTATTTATTGCTCACTAACAAGTGGAGAGCCAGTGCTTTGAGGAAGCAGCGAGGTGGATGCCGGGAAGAAGTGGGAGTAGGCCATGGATGAAGAGCATAGATCTCTTATGGAAAACCATACTTGGGATTTGGTGAAACTACCCGAGGGCAAGAGAGCAAAGTGAGCAGGTTTATCGGTGATCTAGATAGAGAGCGGATGGACGTGGCGAAAAGTGGATCCTTCGGTATTTGAGAGGGACCATGGGAGCAGCATTGTGTTTTGGTGGATTAGACACTACATTACGTGGATATGTAGATTCATACATGGCAGAAGATTTGGATAGCAGGAGGAGCACGACAGGTTATGTATTTACGGTTGGTGATACAAATGGTGAGTTGGATTTCATGGTTACAAAAGGTTATGGCTTTGTCAACCACAGAGGCTGAGTATGTTGCTGCCATAGAGGAAAGCAAGGAGATGATTTGGCTACAACAGTTGCTTGATGAGTTAGGTCATAAGAAGGAAGTTAGGAGACTACACAATGATAGTCAGAGCGCTATTCATTTGGCGAAGAACTCTGCTTTCCACTCTAGGATGAAGCACATTCAGTTGAGATATCATTTCATCAAGATAGCTTTGGAAGAAGATAAGTTGAAGCTAGAAAAGATTCATACCAGTCATAATCTTGGATATGATGACCAAGGCGGTCACAAGGGAGAAGTTGAAGTTGTGTTCAACTTTGATTGGCCTTCATGGTTGATAATGAAGAGTTAAGAACTTTGTTAAGTGGAAATAGTCTCCATGTGGGAGATTTTTGGGGTGTGGAGCCTATTTTTGGTCTTCTTAAATCAATGTTGAAGTGTTGGATCTCAAATAGTTAAGTTTGGAGACTTTAGGAGCATTCTACATTCATTTGTTGTGAAATTGCTATGTGTAGTCATTGTGTCGTTGATGTGACGTTGTTGTTAACATGTTGTTACTCGGTATTAACGTCGGGACTATTTTTTCCAACCATGGGAAGTTGAAAGATCGTGACTTTCAATCTTCTAGGGTTGGCTTTAGGACTTCTTAAGAGGATTTTAATCCTATAAATAGAGGTGTTAGGGTATCTTGAAGATATCTTGAGTATTTAAGAGGTCTTGAGTCTTAATGATGAAGAGAGGTGATCAAGAGTGATCAAGGTTATGCAATTTGGTGTCAATTGTGGTTTAGATGGTTTAGCATCTTTGGAATTCTATTGTGAGTTCATAACGAGAGAAGATCGTGAGAGTTTTTTTACTCTTGTTTATAATAAAATCTGAGTAAGTTCTTGGTGGACGTAGCCCACATTGGGTGAACCACAAAATCTTGTCTTGTCTTCTTTTGTGCATTATTTATTTATGTTGTTATATTTCGCAAGTATAATTCTGCTATATAGTTTCCTCTTTGTTGTGGTTTGAGGAATTGTTTCGCATATTTGTTCTCTAATTCCTAACAAGTGCGCCCATGGGTGCCCCAGTCAAAACTAAAATGATGTAAAATGATGAAATTTGATTGGGCATGCGGGTGCAAGAGGTCAAGAATGATGAAAGAAAATAAAGTAAGATGTCCAAAAGATGGGGGTTAATTAGTAGTTTCTTCACTCAAAAACCTTCAAAATAGTAGTATGAGACCGAGACTAAATAATGTCTAAAGTGCATGATTTTGTGTCTACGGTAACTTAGCACTTGATAATGTTAATATTGACTTAATCCTTTGAATAATGACTTTTATGTTATTGCAAATAAGTATAAAAACATAATTTATAAAAAGGAGTGTGTCAAAAACACCTAGTTATAAAATGGGTTGTAGTCAAATTGTGTGTAAGATGGTGTAAAATGTGTTTCGTAACCCATGCAAGCTTTAAATTCATAAAAAATATAAACTTAATTATCTCCAAAAGGTAAAGCTAGATTAACCCAATTGCATCCCATTTTTTCAGTGTAAATGACTTCATTCACCACCAAAACAAGGAAATGTTGAAATCATTTAATGTTCAAGTTAGATTTTACTATTCTAAGGAGGACCATATACAATATTTATAGTGTCTCTCCACCTAATGCCTTGTAAATTTATAGGACCGTTGTCATAAAAAACAAGACATTGGAGGAAAAAAACATCTAACACAAGGCATATTTGATAGCTAATAAAATACATGTTAGGCATGTATTGAGGAAAAATAGAGGTTTGTTGAAGTCTTAAATGAATCTAACATGCATGAACCTTCAATACTTGGCGATGTATGTGAAATGTTTATGCGGGCCGTATTCAAAAGTGTTATATATGTGAAAAATAGAGCGTACTACAAAATAAATAGTTTCAAAATTGAAATCTTTTCTACGCTAAGCATGCCAAGCACGCTACCCCACCAAATTCATCTATCACAACTCCATGCCTATAATATCCCCTTTTAGGATATTATTCAAATCTGCAAATTAATTTATCAAATCGACTCTACAAGGATTAAACCCTCCTAGCTCAACCTCAAATAACCCAATGTCAGCACTAATACAACCCAAATGGGGTGTGAGTAGGCCAAGGTAGTGGGTTAGATGGGAGAACTAGTTAGGAAAATCAATCTTATCCAAAACTGAAATTAATTGCAGTAGTGAATTTAATTAGAAAGCACCAAAACAGTGAAACTTAGAAAATTCATAACTTGCTCAATATTCCATATTTTTCCCTCAAATAAAATGCACATTAATCTATAATTCAAGACCTTTCCAAAGAGCTATAAATCTAAATTTTTAGACCACTGAAACCCCTTCAAATCAAACCCCAAAATCAGAAATCCAGTCGCTAGGGTTAGGATAAATTTCATAAATTATTTCCAACACTTTATAACCCTCCAATGCACCCCAAATAATTGCTCAAACTCAAAAAAATAAGCCAACACAAATCAAATTATAAATATAGCTGATTTACCCTTAAAACATGCCAAAATAATGCCCAAGTCAAGTTTTCATAGCTGGAATAAATATACCAAAATAGATCAGATTGAATAACCACTTCAAAAGTCATAAAACCATGCCAAACATTCACTTATGCCATTCGCTATGACTGGAATAAATTGCAGCATTAACAACAGCACCTAAAACAATCTTAAACACTCCAAAGATCATCAACAAAATGCAGATTTCCTTCTAAAATGATGGCATCAAACATGGAATGAATATATCAAATAACATTCACTCAATGAAATCTTAGAAGGTCTCACAATCTCTACAATAATGGTGGTGTTTAAGAACACCTTTTTGTGATCACAAATGGGCATACATCCCTCCTCAAACATGAAGATATTTTTTGTAAAATTATCAACATGCCCCCAAGGGGTCGCTTCCTTATTCTTCTTCCTATATAGCTTTAGCATTTGAAATCTCCAAGTTTCCCTCCTTCCTTAGGTTCATTTTCTCATGTAGAAGGGCCACTTTTAATATGGGTCTCTTTTCCTAAAAAGTCAAACTCTAAAAAGAATATTAATTCCCTCTTTTAATATTTTAAAATAAAACATGAGAGGAGAATTAAATATTTAATTTAAAATAAAAGGAGTAATGACACTTCTCCCTATTTTTACCCTTTAATCCATGGGACAAGTGGATTAAGGTTTTTCCCATATTTTTAATTAATTAATGTCCCAAAAAGGGGACATTACAATCCTCCCTTCCCAAAGATTGCTTGTCCTCAAGCAATTGCAAATTTGGATGCTCCAAGATTGAATCATTCTCCCATGTGGCATCCTCTAATGGAAAGTCCTTCCATTTCACCAAATATTTTTGATACTATGTCTCCTCAAGTTCCTTTCACGAGTATCAATGATAGATACTAAAAATAAAATCAATTTTTCTTCTTCATCTAAAGGAGGAAGCTCTAAAAAAGGAACAACATGCTGCCCAAGAATTTTCTTAGTATAAGAAACATGAAATACATTATGGATATTACCACTTTCAGGAAGCTCTAACTCATAAGCCATCTTACCCACTTTCCTTATGATCTTGTAAGGTCCATAGAAGCGTGGTTTCAACTTTTCCTTACCACTTTGTTTGAGGGTAGATTTCCTATATGACTACAATCTAAGAAACACACAATGATCCACTTCAAAATATCTTTCACTTCTATGTTGATTTGCATACAACTTTTTCCTTCTTTGGGCTTGAATAAAATTCTCTTTTAGTGCCTTCATGATATCAACACTTTGCTGCACTAAATCTTGTGCACTATACTTTCTACTATCTATCATCACCACATCCATAAAAGAATTAGCATCATAACCATAAAGTTTCTTAAAAGGAGTCATACCTATAGACATATGATGTGTGGTATTGTAACAAAACTCAGCTATGTGTAACCATTTGATCCATGCAAACTACTGCCCTGAAACATAGAACCTTAAGTATCCCTCAACCCACTTATTCACAATTTCATTTTTCCCATCATTTTGTGGGTGATAACTAGTACCCATGTGAGTTTCATGCCGGTGAGGCAAAATACGTCTTGCCAAAAAGACTCATAAACATGTAGTCCCATCACTCACAATGTTTTTTGGCAATCCATGTAATCTGAAAATTTATTTAAAAAACAAATCAGCAATCATAACACCATCAAACTTGGTAGGAAGTGGATGAAAATGTGCATACTTAGTGAGAACTACATATAAACAAATCTTACCTTGAATATTTGGCAAACTGGTGATAAAATCCATGGACACACTTTCCTGTTTTTGGGATGGAATAGGTAGGGCTGCAAAAGACCATATGGAAAAGTATGTTCATTCTTATTCTTTTGACAAATAACACACTCCCTAACATGCTTAAGTACATCTTTCTTCATACCTTTCCAAGAAAACCTTTCTCTTGCCATCTTGTAGGTTTTGAAGTACCCTTGGTGTCCACTCATAGGGGCATCATGTGCTGCTCTTAAAATCAGATTTTTTACCTCTGAATTTGGGGCCAAATACACCCTTCCTTTGTAGAGAATGAGGCCATCTACCACCTTGTACCTTTCATCAACAATTACCCCATCAACCACATCATTAGAAAATTGATTCTTTGCATATTCTAGAGTAATTAAATCCTTCCAATCAGTTGATGTAAAAGATACATAACATAATTCAAATTTCCTTGGTGGATGATTACAAAGAGTGGATTTTATTTTCATGCCTTGGAAAATGATGTTCTTGTCTCCCATCATGAATTTAAGAAACATTTTTTGATAATTGAGGGTGAAATCCCCCAAAGAATGCAAACATTGCACTCCTAACACAAGATCCATATCTTCCATATCAATCATATAAAAATCATCAATAAGTTCATAGTATCCTATGGAAATGGAAAGCTTGGAAACTCTTCTAGTGCATGATAAGATAAACCCATCAGCTATGGTAACATTAAATCCTTGGAAAACTTCATCATGCAAATCAAGCCTTGTTACCAACCTCTCACTAATGAAATTGTGAGTTGACCCACTATCGATTAGAATGATTACCTTGTGCTTGTGAAGTATACCTTCCACCCGGAAAGGAAGATATTTGGGAGTGCCAAAAGAGCTGTAAATGAACCTTCCACTTCTTTTTCTTCTTCCTCATGTGCATGCGCAACAACATTCTCATCACCCACATCATTAATATCACAAAAATATGAATCTAATTAAAATCTAAATCAATGACTTCAATAAAATGGATTTTCCATTTAACTTTGCAATTGTGGCCTCTTACCCAAGGGTTCTTACAATAAAAACACAAACCTTTCCTTCTTAATTCATCCCTTTCATCCTTTTGCATGTTGTTTTGGGGCTGATTCCTATGTGGTGGCATATAGGGCTGATTTGGCCTTTTTGGGGCCTCTTTTGATGACCTAAGGGGCTGTCCCCTTGCACTTTTATGGGCTGCTGCAAATCAAAACCTTGGCTTCCCTCTAAATCCACTTTGGGACAGCGAATGTGGGGTATTAGAACGCTGCCCTTTAGGCCCAAAATCACTTCTATAAGTTGCACATTCCAAATCTAGAGCTTGAATAATAGAATCTTGTAAAGACATAGGATTAAAAGCTCTTACCTAACCCTTTAAAGGATTCATTAAATCTTCCATGAAGAGAACTACTAATCTCTTCTCACTAACATTTGTAACCATGACTATAATCCTCTAAAAATATGCCACATACTCCTTAACACTATGCATTTGTTTGAGTTGTGCCAACTCACAAAATGGACCTTTCCTATCAAATCTCTCCATATTCCTTTGGATAAACTATTTTATAGTTTGGATCAAATCATGCCCTTGTGTGTGCATGCCATGGAACCACCATTCATGTGTCATACCCTCCAAATGAAGAGTGACAAACTTAAGGGCCTCTTCCTCATGCATGGGGTTAAGGGAGAAGTAGGTCTCCATCTTTTGCAACCAAGCTCTCACCGAAATTTTGCTAGATCCATCAAAACTAGGAAGTGAAACTTTTCCCAATCTTTGTTGGAGGTCCTTAGGGGGTTGCTTATGGGCCTTCTTGGCCTTGTTGCCCATCTTCAATGCACAAAACTCATCAAAGGTCAATATGGCCCTTAGTGGCCGGATGCAAAGTACCATACTCAATGTTGTAAGATTCAATGGCCTCCACTATTGATGGCTCTTCCACCTCTCTATGGGTATCCTTAGGTAGGAAAGTGCCTTTAAAGAACTTGGGAGGGGTTGTGTTGAGCCCCTTTCTCCACTATGTGAGCTCCCTCTCCATTGGAGTTTGGAATTTTGTCATTTCCCAATGCTTCCATAATGATCTTGGTTATTTGTTCACTCATAGTTTTCTGAAGCTCCAAACCACAACTTTACATTAACTCTTGTAGAAACTTCACTTATCCAAAGTGAAGGCCCCTTCATCCATTGTCACCTTATTTCTCCTTTTGTAATATAATTTTTTTTTCCCTGCATCCACAAATGATAATACAAGAATATAGGAAAGAAGCTTTGATATCACTGTGATATCCCCTTTTGGGATATTATTCAAATCTGTAAATTAATTTATCAAATCGACTCTAGAAGGATTAAACCCTCCTAGCTCGATCTCAAATAACCCAATATCAGCACTAATACAACCCAAATGGGGTTGGGGTAGGCCAAGGTAGTGGGTTAGATGGGAGAACTAGTTAGAAAATCAATCTT
The DNA here is from genome assembly GCA_018340775.1 of Taxus wallichiana var. yunnanensis. Lineage (NCBI taxonomy): Eukaryota > Viridiplantae > Streptophyta > Pinopsida > Cupressales > Taxaceae > Taxus > Taxus wallichiana. The sequence goes on from CM031241.1 coordinate 469,278,722, forward strand.
ATCCAAAACTAAAATTAATTACAGTAGTGATTTTTTAGAAAGAACCCTAACAACTGAAACTTAGAAAATTCATAACTTGCTAAATATTCCATATTTTTCCCTAAAATAAAATGCAGATTAGTCTATAATTCAAGACCTTTCAAAGACCTAAATATATGAATTTTTAGACCATTGAAACCCCTTCAAATCAGACCCCAAAATAATAAATCTAGACGCTAGGTTAGGATGAATTTCATAAATTATTTCCAAATTTTATAACCCTCCAACGCACCCCCAAATAATTTTTCAAACTCAAAAAAATAAGCCAACACAGATCAGATTATAAATATAGCTTGTTCACCCTTGAAATATGCCAAAATAATGCCCAAATCAAGTCTCCATAGCTGGAATAAATATACCAAAATAGATCATATTGAATAACCACTTCAAAAGTCACCAAAACATGCCAAACATTCACTTATGCAAGTCGCTATGGCTGGAATAAATTGCAGCATTAACAACAGATCATAAAACACTCTTAAACACTCCAAAGATCATCAACAAAATGCAGATTTCCTTCTCAAATGATGGCGTCAAACATGGAATGAATATATCAAATAACATTCACTCAATGAAAGCTTAGAAGGTCTCACACTCTCCACAATAATGGTGGTGTTTAAGAACACCTTTGTTTGTGATCACAAATGGGCATACATCCCTCTTCAAGCATGAAGATATTTTTGGTAAAATTCTCAACATGCCCCCAAGGGGTCGCCATTTCTCCTTATATAGCTTTAGCATTTGAAATCTCCAAGTTTCCCTCCTTTGGCACATTTTCTCATGTAGAAGGGTCACTTTTAATATGGGTCTCTTTTCTTGAAAAGTCAAACTCCAAAAAGAATATTAATTCCCTCTTTTAATATTTAAAAATAAAACATGAGAGGAGAATTAAATATTTAATTTTAAAATAAAAGGAGTAATGACACTTCTCCCTATTTTTACCCTTTAATCCATGGGATGAGTGGATTAAGGGTTTTCCCATATTTTTAATTAATTAATGTCCCAAAAAGGGGACATTACAATGCATATTCCCCACCTCCCCCAGAGACCACCTATCAACTTGTTGTTTTCACTCCCTAGATGGCCACAATTTGTTTGATCGATGGCCTTCCATGGTCTACAACCATAGCCATGATCTTATTGTTCGTGTCATAGCTAGTTCAATCTTTCAATCGAGTTAACACCTTTCGGCATAATTAATATCGTGCATTCCAAGTTTTCAAGATAATATTATTGTTCCCTTTCCATTGGCTTTATATGCTACCAAACTTTTGACTATAGAAATAAAGATCTAATAATTGACATATGTGCGAGCGAGGGGGCTTCAAATACACTCGATGTTACATCGTTTTCATCTTTTAACGGTTATCTACGATCTTCTAATGCTAATTTCATGAATCTATTTCCATCCATATGTCTCATTCATCCGTGGTTCGAATATGATGCCACTATCTCACACACATTTTTCGAGTGACTAGTAATTTTTTAATACTACCCTTCAAAATACAAAACAATATTATTTATAACAATTATTCTATATTTATTTTATTATTTTAAACATATGTTTTTATTTATTTTAATAATTCACATATAAATATATTAAAAAATGATGGTCATATTTTAAATATGCAAGTGACATGTGATCAGACGTATTACAAATATTTTACTGCTAAAATCACAAAAATAACGTCTAAATGACCGTCAAATTTATCCCTTGCATTCAACATAAGAAATCATTTCTTCGGTTGGGAGATATCTTTGATTTATAGTTATAAATTAGAGGATGGTGTGGCGTCAATACCCTCGAAGCCATGAAAATAGCTCATCACCCTTACATCATTTTCATCTATCTATCATTCATCGAATGTTAATTTCTTCACTCCAATTTCCATTCATCTATCTCATTTGTTAAAAGAAACTAGTGCTTCGCTAGGGGAAATATTTTCCAACCTTGATGGCGTGATTTTACCAATTTTGTAGTAAACGAAACACCATTATGGTTTTCCACCATTCGATTTTCATCTTTCCTTTTCAATACCAAATCTATATTGACTTGAAAACCACCAGAGTCTATGAAAAATGTAGATGAAGCTTGATTGATGATCTATGTGTAGTAGTTCATTATTTAAAATTATGTTAAATAATGTACTACATTTTTTTATAAAAATTATGTTAAATTAGAATTTATGTCTATTGCATTATACATCAACATTATTATCATAGCATTCAAATAAATAAATAAATAATTATTATTATTATAATATATACACACTAATTTATATTAAAAATAATGATGGGCATATTTGACATCCATGAGTGGAAGACTAAAATTGATATTAATACAAAACACCCACATCACAAAAATTGATCTTCAAGTAGAACACAACAAATAAAAATTATCCCCTTTTTCCCATATGAATTCACATGGGTTTCAAAATTTCCAATCAACGACTCGTAACAAACGGACAATTTTTCCCTCATAAATTTAATTTAAATATTACACAGTCCACTACAGCCAAGAAAATATGTAAATAAAAATATGCCACCATAATCAATACGCCAAACACATGTTCCACGGATGCAACGTGTGTGAACAGAGTAACCAATACACCACCATAAGCGTTTTGGTGTTGTTACATAGATGCAACGTGTGTGAACACGAGCTCAACTAAGAAGTACTTTGGAGCATTAAAATGGTTGGATGCAAAGATGGGGACACTACTTGAATGACGAAACCCTATCCCAAAAGTTCATGCTTCGTGGTTCGAACTACTTCTCTATCGATGCTACCCTCCGATGGCCTAATCCTGGAGCATGAACTTTTTATTCCAGCTTTTGGAAGACCTTGCCCAAATCATTTTTCGTGTGCACCATCTATGCATGTATCCTTATACTATGTCTACCTCAAAGATAGGAAGAATCAAAAGGGCTTTGATGACTACAAAGACTGCTTCGACCTCTGTTAGATCTCTGCGTGCAAGAACTATTTTGACCTCTGTCACATCTATGTATTAATTTATTATTATGTGGATGAAACATGGATTAAATCTACTCCTTACATGTCAATTTATTTGTCATAGGGGAAAGTCTCATTCCAACCGAGAAAACGCCTTCATCGTAATTACATGGGAAAAAGGTGTCCCTTGTGTTGAGTTGTGGAGATTAATTACTTCACATTAGCATGCTTTATGAATTTGTTGGAATACACAGTAACTGGTGTCGAAAGGTGACTTTCATTGATCACCTATGTAGACCCAACATTAGTCAAGCAAGGAGGAATTGACGTCGTTAAGGCTAACCGGCATTGGTTTCCTATGCATGATCACTTTATTTAAGTCACGGGAATCAAATATAATCTTTGTTATAAGGTTGATCTAATGGTTGTAATTGCATAGATAAATTTCCCTTTTTATATGCTTATATAAGGTTAAAAGATAGGGTTAGAAAGGTGAGAACTCATTAAGATTGATCATAATTATAAGAAATATTTCTTTGAGAGAAAAGAGAATCTTGTGAGGAAGAAAGTACTGTACATTCGAGAGAGGTGTGGAAGATTGTAGATCTTTATTTTATATTCCATTGTGAAGCTTTGAATAATAGATTGGTTGTTTCTTTGTGGACGTATCCCACACTAGGTGAACCACGTTAAATCTTGTGTATTATTTCTTTTGGTTATTTCCATATTTATTACTTGTATGCTTGGATCTTATATATACATTTGTACAACTTGTTTGATCTAACCCCATCAACTAGTATCGAGCTTTGTTTGGGGGTTTGTGTGTTCATAGATTTACTCATAGAGGTATTTCTAATTGAATGGGGCTATAACAATAACATAAGAAAGAAAATACAAAGTGGATAAATTTGATGGCCATAATTATCAATTATGGAGATGCATGTGGAGGATTAAGCAGTATCGAAAGATTTATATTTACTTTGTAGTTGAAGCAACTATGATAGATCTGATGAAATCTTTAGCTAATTTATATGAAAAACCTAGTGCTTCAAATAAAGTTTATTTGATGAAAAATTATTTAATTCTAAGATGTAAGAAGGTGGATCTGCATCAATTCATTTGAATGATTTCCGTTCTATTGTAAATCAATTAAAATTGGTTGATATTTCATTTGATGATGAAGTAAAAGAACTTTTATTATTATGCTCTTTTCTAGATAGTTGGGATAACTTGGTTATGGTTGTTAATAATGCAACATCTGTTTCTAATATTTTAAATTTTGATGATGTGGTTAGTATAATTTTGAATGAAGAATTTCATAGGAAAAGTACAAGTGAATCATCCGGAAATGTTTTGAATGTAGAAAGCAAGGGAAGGAAGAAGGAGAGATCTAAGAGTAAGAATGATTAGAAATTAAAGTATAGGAATGGCATATCTAAATCCAGAGGTAAAGGAATAATTTGTTGGAATTGTGGAAAGAAAGGACATGTAAAGAAGGATTGTTGGTCCAAGGAAAACAAAGAGAATTTTCCGAGACAAGGGTAAGGAGGAAAATATTGTTTCGAGGTAATGTAAGATGCCCCTATTCTCTCCTTATATAGTAAAATAAAATCATGGGTTTTATATTCATGAGCTTCTTTCCATGCTACCCCTAAAAGGGTTATTTCAGAAATTATGTCTAGGTGGTTTTGGGCATGTTTATTTAGGAGATGATGAACCATGCAATATTATTGGTAAATGTGAAGCTCACCTAGAAATTCTAGAATGGAAATACATGGGTATTGAAAGATGTGAGGCATGTGCCAAGCCTCGGGAGAAATCTAATTCATGTAGGATAACTAGGTGAATTTGGATGCATGGTTAAATTCACATCCGACTCTTGGAAAGTTACCAAGGAGCTCTTGTTGTGGCAAAAGGAAAGAAGGTAGGAACATTGTATTTGTCTACCTGTATTACTGATTCCTTTTCTGTGCTATCTACTTCATTTTTAGATACAAGCATATGGCATAACAAGCTGGGCAATATGAGTCAAAAAGGAATGCAGATCTTAAAGGTTAAGGGTAAGTTATTAGATTTGAAATATGTAGATATTGATTTACTGTAAGCATTGTATTTTTGAAAAGCAAAAAGAGTGAGATTTCTCAAAGTTAGAGGAACAAAGAAGAATCCAAAATTGAGCTTGTGCACTCAGATGTGTGTGGACCATCCTAGGTAGCTTCTCATGGTAGATCCCAATATTATATGACTTTAATTGATGATGCAATAAGAAAGGTACGAGTTTATTGTATTAAGTGTAAATCTGATTTTTTTGATACTTTTAAAATATGGAAAGACCTTGTGGAAAATGAATCCAATTTAAATTTAAAATGTCTTAGATTTCACAATGGTGGTGAGTACTACAAAAAGGATTTCAATTATTATTGTTCAGTGAATGCAATACACATAGAAAAATGATTCCTAGAAACCATAGAGAATAGTGTTCTTTGAGAGAATGAATAGGACAATCATGGAGTGTGCTAATAACATGAGGATACATGTGGGATTTTCCTTTACAATTTTGGGTAGAAGTATTAGACCCGCTGATTTGTTTAATTAACCATGGGCCTTCAAGTGCACTAGATGGTCGAATACCAAAAGAAGCTTAGACTGGAAAAGAGGTACATTTTTCTTTTCTTAGAGTATTTGGTTCAGAAGATTTTATGCATGTTGATAAAGAAAATAGAAAGAAGTTAGATGCTAAATCCAAAATATGTACTTTTATTGGCTATGGCTTTGGTGATTTCATATTCTAGTTTTGGGATTTAGAAGTTTCTAATATTATTAGGATTCGTGACATTGATTGGAATGAAAGGAGAATGTACAAGGATCAAGTTTTGGTACCCAAATATGAACGCTAGAAATTTTGTGGAATAAAACCCATTCTTGGATTTAGAAAAGACATTTATAGGTATTGGTTTGGTCAGCCTAAACTAGCATCGGTTGGACAAAACTAGCATCGGTTGCACTAAACCGACATCGATTAGTAGAACTAGTGTTGGCTACAGGTGGACCAGGCATCACATCATATCGAGGTGGATAATAATATACAAGACGTATAGATTGAGCCTCCGGCACCCCAAATCTCAGTAAGAAGGTCATAAAGGGTAAGTAGACCTCCAAAAATATTTACACATTTCTTATCTTATTTATTATTGACTGATAGTGGTGAACCAGAAAGTTTTGAAGAAGCAATGCAGGATGAAACCCACAAACAATGGGAGCATGGCATGGATGAGGAGATGGAATCCTTGGAACAAAACCAAACATAGGATTTGGTTAAGTTGTCGATAGAGTAAAGGGACATTGTAGAACAAATGGGTTTACGGGATCAAGGAAGAAGAGGGTGGACAAAAAGATACAAGGAAAGTCTCATGGTAAAAGGATTTGCAGAAAACAAGTATTGACTTTGGTGAGATTTTTTCTCCTGTAGTAAAAATGAATTCCATACATATTGTATTGAGTTTAGTTGTAGTAGAATATTTTCATGTAGAGAAACTTGATGTCAAGATGAATTTCTTTCTTGGTGATTTGGATGAAGAGATATATATGCAGTAGTGCTTGGGTATGAAGTCAAGGGTAAGGAGAAACTTGTGTGCAGGTTGAAAAATAGCTTGTATGGGCTTAAATAAGCTCCAAGACAATAGTATATGAGGTTTGATATTTTTATGAATGAGCATGGTTATTTGAGATGTAGATCTTACCATTGTGTTTATTTCAAAAGGATTAGAAATGGAAGCTATATTGTTTTATTATTGTATGTAGATGATATGCATATTGCAAGATCTAGTATGTATGACATTGTTGAGCTTACGAAAAAAAATTAGCTCACACATGTAAAATGAAGGATTGTAAAGAAAATATTTGGCATGCAAATTCACAGAGATAGGAAGAACAAGAAATTGTATTTGTCTCGGGAAGTTTATATCAATAAGGTGTTAGAAAGGTTTAAGATGAAAAATTTAAACTCCTGTAAGTACACCTATGGCTGGACACTTCAAATTGAGAAAAGATCAGTGTCCTACATCACATGAGGTCGAGTACATGGCATGAGTTTCATATGCTTCAACAGTTGGAAGTCTTATGTATGCTATGGTTTGTACCAAACTAGACATTACACATGTAGTGGGAGTTGTGAGTAGATTTATGGCCAATCTAGGTAAAGAACATTGGAAAGCAGTCCAATGGATTCTTAGGTATTTGAGAGGGACATCCGGCATGCATTTATGCTATGGAGGGTCAGATACTTCTTTATGCGGCTATGTTGATTTAGATATGGCTAGAGATTTGGATGGTAGAAGGAGCACCACTGGATATGTTTTCATAGTAGGTGGTGCGAAAGTTAGTTGAACTTTGAATTTTGAGATTGCGAAGGTTGTGAATTTGTCTGCTGCAGAGGTAGAGTATGTTGTAGCTACAGAGGATAGTAAAGAGATGATATGTATGAGCAGATTTTTGGAAGATTTGGGAAAGGAGAAAGAGGATTGCAGATTGTACAATGATAGTCAAAGTTTGATTCATATGGAAAATAACTCAGTGTTTCATTTGAAAATGAAACACATTCAGTTGAGGAGGTATCACTTTATATGGAAGCTATTGGGGATGGGCAAAATTGAAGTTAGAGAAATTTTATATAAAGGAGAACCATGTAGATATTCTAATGAAGCCGTTAGAAAAGGAGAAGTTGGAGCTACACTCCACTTCAATTGGTCTTTGAGTTACAACTTGAAGAGGAAGAAACAGGCCAAGGAAAGGATCCAAGGATTGAACCATGCATAATACGATGCAGCAATTTATCTCCAAGTGGGAGATTTTTGAGTTGTGGAGCTTAATTGCTTCACATTAGCATACTTTACAAACTTGTTGGAATACATAATAATCGGTGTCGATCGGGTGACCATTTTCAGTCACACCGAGGATCAACATTGATCAATCAAGGAGGAACATGCATCAATTAAGGGTAACTAACATCATTTTCTTGTGCGTGATCACTTTATTTAAATCACAGGAATTAGATCTAATATGTGTTATAAAGTTGATCTAATGGTTTTAATTGCATAGCTAAGTTTCCTAAGTTTTTATATGCTTATATAAGGTTAAAAGATAGGGTTAGAAAGGTGAGAACTCATTAATATTGATCATAATTGTAAGAAGGATTTATTGGAGAGAAAAGAGAAGCTTGTGAGGAAGAAAGTATTATACATCCAAGAGAGGTGTGGAAGATTGCAGATCTTCATTGTATATCCTTTATGAAGCTTTGAATAATAGATTGGTTGTTTCTTAGTGGACGTATCCCATTGGGTGAACCACATTAAATCTTGGTATTGTTTCTTTTGGTTATTTCCATATTTATTGATTGTATTCTTAGATCTGATATATATCTATATAACTTGTTTGATCTAACCCCAACACCTTTCCCATTCCCATGGACCTCATGCTTGAAACTTAGTTCCCTATTGCTATTCCATCTAAGTCTAAAAGATCGGTGCTCTAATGTTAATCCTTCACACCTAAAAAATGGTGCTCATTGCTAATCCATAGGTGACAATATAAATACGCACCATTATGAGTGTTTTATTTTTCCTTCATCTATATAAACAAGAAAGCTAGAGTTTAGAGCCATACAAATGTGACGCATGTGATTGGCTTTCTTGTTTAGGGAAATGATGGGATTGTGAAATTTTAGTACATCGCATATTATATACATAAACATCATAGCATTGGAAATATTTTGTCATTGGTATTGGGTGAGGAATTAAATGGTTTTGGTACTTCAATGCAATTCACGTATACAATGCATTGGATTGATTATTAAAGGGGTGTTGATTGTAAGATTGAATTAGATAGTGACCAATACAATCATATATTATATTTTTAGCTCTAATAAATCCAAATTTGTATGATTATTGATTCGATAGAAACAAATAAGCATGGTTATATGAAAATTTTGTTATTTCACAAACCTTGGGCATCAACTTAATAAGTAGAAGGTACAACATTATATAGATTATAATGAGTATATTCAAAATAATAGTATATAAACAATTAAAAATTAATGTAATGAGTGGTGTTGGGTGGGATGAAATTATGGCTCGGTAAAGCTAGCAGCAGCCTACTGGCTAGGGATCCATGTAGGGATGCGGAGGCCTATAAAGCCATGTTTGTCCACATAAATTCATCCAACCTTCTCCTCTTCACTTGAAAATGGTGGACGTATAGACTAGGGCTTTTTTCGGGGTAAATCATTTATGGCCGCATCTGCAGGTAAAGTTCTCTAGGGGCTCTGCATAGCTTTCATGGATGCCTTACATTATGGATAAATCCGAGAACACTCCAGTGGTTAAGCTCTCCATGTCAGAGGTAGCTAACTCTATTTCTGTTCTCAAAGCTACTGCTTTTATTTGTAGATTTAATGGCTTTTGGCCTCAGACAGAAGCTCTCCACAAATGGATTCACTCCACTTGGTCAAGTGCTTGTGAGATTCAACTTTGTGTAAAAGGGTTTTTTATTGTCTAGTTCTCTTCTCCTATTGATTATCAACGAGTGCTTACCGATGGCCCATGGTTTTGGGGTAGGGATGGCCTTTTTCTCACTCGTGGTTTGTGGGTTTCAATCCTTCTACTATGGTAGTCTCCAAAATGTTGGTTTGGGTCCGTCTCCCTAATCTCCCTCTCCCCTTTTGGCATCATGTTGTTTGTGAAGCTATTGGTAACTCTATTGGTTGTTTCCTTAAGATGGATGATGAAGAGATCCGAAAAAGGTTATTCACATACACCCGTATTTGCATTGAGGTGGACCTCAGCAAGGGTCTTTTTGATAAGTTGGAGTTACTTCATGAGGGGTTCAGATGGATTCAGATGCTTGATTATGAGAATACCGCCTTCCGGTGCAGACTATGTCACCAAATTGGTCACTGCACGAAGCTTGCATGTTCTATAAGACTAAAAAAGAAAAAAGTGGTTGCTTCATGGCCTAAGGTGGCACCATTTACAAAGCATGGTATCAAGAGAACCACGAAGATTAGAGTCCATGAGTGAGGAGATTCCCCTTCTGGCGGTAGTGTGAAGAGATCTCATGTAACTGATTCTTTAGAATCGACCACGAGAAGGATCTCCCTTGCCTTGATTCTCCATTAGCCTTGACTTCCCAGCCCGAGAACTAGACTGTGGTCACGAGGTCTAAGGAGAAGAAAGGAGACTTTGTGCCTCCTGCTAATTGACCTGTTACTCAACCTGTGGTGTATTTGATAGTTCCAGTTTCTTTTGTCTTAGTCGTGGCTCCTCATGTTTCAGCTTCTCTCGTTTTTTGGCTACACGGGTCCTTCTAGGCACGGGCCTGTTTAGTTTATGTTACCCTATGGACATTTTTGTGTTTACCTTCGTGGAATTTATGTTTCTTTCGTGGTGTTTGTGAGGTCATGTCCACTACCGGCCACCCCCTAATATGTAACACCTTGTATTATTTTGTCTATAATTAAATATTAAGGAGGTTCCAATAGTAAAAATTAATGTAACAATTTTAAATGTGTATATTTAAATAAATATGACATTGATGTTAATAAATATTGTTATTGTTGCATGTTCTTTGTGAACACTCTCTTCATTTTAGGCAACAACAAGAGACATGCTTAGTGCATCTTGGAATTGCTTCTGTGACTCCTTCGATAGCTCTGCAAACTTTACATTCCTTGATACCCATGTTAGACATGCCTCTTCAACACATATTGAAATTTCTTCAACATTAAACATACTTTTGGTGCAAGTGCTAGAAATATTTTATTAAAGAGTTAAAGTCATCTCAAAGATGAACCAAACAAACATTTCATGTTAATAAATATGTATTTTGTATCACATTTTCAAATGTATAAAGATTTGGTTTCACTCTACCATTTCCATTTCATTTTCACTCTCTATTTCCTAGCCTTATAGTGTAAACCTTCAAATCTAGAACCATTGCATGATCACAATGTTGACAAATGAATCTATATTTAGAAATATTATGAAAAACACAACATAAAATTTAATTAATAAAAATAATTTTAATAAATATTAAGAATATTATTTATATATAATGGAGAGGAAGACCAAGAGGACAAATTGTCTTATATATATAATTATGTCGAAGGCGTTTATACATTGGAATCAACCCGCTCTTGTCAAACATTAGAGGAACTTGCTATTCTACATACATACGTTGATTAAAACCATCCTCACCATTCATTTGAAATTTTTGGTCATTGATGACATGGTTGCATGAAATTAGTGATGGCGGTATGACTTATTTGCTCTTGTTGCTCGATTATGATCTAAACCTTGTTGGCATGTAGGCCTAATAAGTGTTTTCATTGATGTAAAACCACATTAATGAAAATTTGTATGTTTTAGGATGATGGTATGATGATGTATGCAGTGCTAACATGTTGGTTCAGATGTGGTTCAGTCTGGTATAGTGAGATTCAATGGTGCAAGCTTGCTTTAAAGCAAGCCTATACAGGTGCCTAGGTGGTGTTGCATGACATAATGAGCTTCATGGATGCTTGGTGAGAATTTTTAATGATTTCCAACATTATTTAAGGGTGCTTGAGAACTCACAACAATGTAAAGGTGCAAGTATAGGTGTTTCATTCTTTAGGGGTGCTCATTGGGAGAGGTATGCTTACTTGGAGATGTGATAGAGTGTTTTGGAACCATATGAGCTCATGGAATCATGAATTCAGGTATATCATGGTGTTTAAGGTAACTTTTGGGTCACTTTTAGTGGTTTTTGGTTCATTTAATGCATTGTTTCATTGACTCTAGTTGATACATTGAGCATACACATGTTTACTTAGGTAATTTTTAGTGAATCGAGATATTGAGTCATGGTATTGATGATATGATGAATGGATATGTTATTTTATGTGTCATAGTTCTCTCAGCAAAATTTCAGGTGCCATGTTGAGTATTTTGCAAGATATGCAAGTTTTGGTGAAACGAGGTCAAGAACAATGCAAAATCCAAATTTCTCGAGTTTGAACTTCGGGATGCTCGTTGAGAAACATGTGATTTTTATGGGAAATTTCAGCTTTTAGATATGTTCATAAGGTGATTCTATGATATTTTATAAGAATAATGAGGTTGTTTCATCATTAGGTTTTTATGAATGAATGTTAAGATGATAAAAGGTCAAAACCCTAGTTAAACCCTAACTAGGAGCAATGCAAAAAGATGAAGTATTATGAGTCTGTTTGATTTCAAGATAAAACATGATTATTTTGTGTTGTATTATACTCCTAATTATTTCCAGAAATTTATGTTTGAGATCTTGAGCATATGTGGGCCCCACCTAAAATAGTAGTTTCTAAAGAAGAATATATTTGGGAAAGTTGGTCCAAAGGAGTGTTATGCCAAATTTATCATGTGTGATTTATGTGAGTTTTAATTGATTTATATGGATATTTCTAATCATGTTTATGTAGGTTCATGGTGTTTTGGGGTCAAACAGGTTGACTTGGTCAAAGGGTAGTTTTGGGTTCTTACAGAGAAGTGTTCAGTGTTTTGATCATAACTTGAGCTACAAAAGCAGTTTGAAGATTATTAAAGTTATTTTGGAAATAATATTTAGATATCCTTCCAATGGTATATGGATCACCTCATGATGAGGTCAAATGACAGGGTTTCTAGGGATTTCTTTCAGCAAGATTAGTTTTGGAAGTTCAAGACAAGTTATGAAATTGTTAAAGTTTGATGTTGTTTGAGGAATGTGATGGATTGGATTATGCCTTTTATCAAATTTAACATGAATCAAAATGAAGTTTTCATCAAATGAGCCTATTTAGAAATCTTGATGACATGTATAAATGTTTTTTTGAGCTAACCTTTGAAAGTATCATTTTGGGAGGTTGTTTTGATAAAGGAAAATCTTGTTGTGGTTTAAAGAGGAAGATGTTTCAAGGCTTGAAACAAGTTTAGGAGTTTCTACAGGTCCTAAAATTTATTGTGAGTGGTTACATGACATGGTTTGATGCAATATAATATATTTGGTGATAGTATGAAGTTTCGAGGTGTCTTTAAAAGGTGCGGGAAAATGTAGTTTTGAAAATTACAAAGATTAATGGGCCCAATAAATGAAATATTTTGATTGGTTGATTAAATGTGTGACCATGTATGAATGTTTAATGATGTTTTACTCATATGTAAGTTTTCATGGGTCATGAAAATTATGGGACTCATGTTAGGGCATTTTTAAGATTGTGCCCATGGGGTTTTGAGCCATTTTTGGCACATGAAATGATGTTTTTGGCTAGGCCGACCTATATGGGTCATATGTAACTATTGTAGTTAAAATTTATGAATTTAATAAAGGTTTATGGGTCATATTTATCATGAAGTACTGACCTATTTTGGTTTGGAAGGAAGAAATGGCTATAAAAGCCAAGTTTGAGCTCATTTTGTGAGCTAGTCATGCATGGGGGAATAGTGCGACCTAGAGAAGAGTTGATTGTAGGTATGAGGAAAAATTTTATATCTCACTTGATGTATGAAAGGTTGAGGAATGCATGGCATAATTATATCATGTGATTAGAGACTTGAGAAGTGAAGAAAGAGTAAGAATATGCAAAGTTGAAGACCTAGTGTGTGAGCTAGGGTTTGTGAGCTGAATTTTGTATCTCCATCAGTTGTGGCAGAAAAATTTATAGAGATCAAACATCTCCAGGTGGCTGATTTTGTGATTGGTCATCCTTAGGGTTTTTAGCCTCCTTGTGGAGTGGGAAATTCACTAAATTAGTGGTTAGTACTCGTAGGGTTAGTGCTCTACTAAATTAGGGTTATTGCTCCTTATATGGTTGGTGCTCTACTAAACTAGGGGTTGGTGCTCCTTGTAGGGTTGGTGCTCTACTAAATCAAGGGTTGGTGCTCCTTGTGTAGTTTGTGCTACACTAAATTACTTTTCTTTGTGTAATATAAGAAGATTTTCAGTGGGTTTTCTTCCCCATGAGGGTTTCCCACTTACATATGGTGTTCTTGTGTTGAGTACTTTACTTTATTTCTCTTGTGGATTAATTTTTCATATGTTATTAAGCACACATGATCATGGATGTTTCATATACTATCTAATGGATGAATGCATGGTTTTGTAAATTGAAATAAAATTTTGTAAATGAATTATTCACCCCTCTCTCTTTGTTCCTCCCTGGTTTCTAATAATTGGTATCGAGCAAGTCCTTCTTACGAAATTTGAAAACTTGAAGGAGATCCTTTGAAGAAAAAATTGAGATGTCTACTAATCAATGGAAGAAACAATATGAATTTGTTGATTCCATGATGTATGAACTACTATATAATATTTTTAAGATGTACAAAGATCATGAGATAGCCATCAAGGACTTGAATCTGAATTGGAAAGTTTTTCTAATGCTCTAAAGGAGAAAGAAGATGTTTGTTCCAGGTATGAAGAAAAATTAAAGGCTCTTGAATCAGATCTAGAGGATGCTTCTAACAGGTTAAGGATGTATGAGAAGCTTGAGAATAGTTCCAAAGCTCTTGATGAGTGCTTAGAAGGACAAAGAGGCTCAAATGACAAAACAAGCCTAGGGTTTGAAGGAGAGAAAAAGAAGGATGATCATGAAGCTGGTCCAAGTACTAAATTAGTTGAGAAGATGACCAAAAGGGAAGATCCAAGAAGTTATAACATAGTTAGACAACCTAATGCTATGAGGTATGGTTCTTTATTCAATGGATATTGTTATGTTTGTCATGATTTTGGTCATAGAGCTAGAGATTGCAAAAAGAGGACTCCAAGGAATGAAGTAGGTGTCTTCAAAGGTGAATGTTACTCATGTTGTGAATATGGACATAGAGCTAAGGATTGTGGATGGAATCTAAGAGTGTTTGAACCTAGGAGGAACAAGAATGTTGTTGTTTGTTTCAAGTTCCACAAACAAGGTCATATTGCTAAATTTTGTGTTCAAAGTGAGACTCCAAGAGGTACCAACAAATTTCAAGCATCAAATGGAAGGGTTTACAAAAGGAAAGTCAACTCTATGATTTTTATATCTGATTCACAAGTGAATGAGGTCAAGAGAGGTGATTCTCATCCTACCATGTAGAGTTTGAAGACTATCAAAGAGAATTCCAATGCTATGAAGGTTGAAAACAAGGTCATCAAGCCTAATCCAGTTCAAAGGAGCATGTTTACAAAAATTCAAGAAGATCACTAGAACCTTCATGATAAGATAATAAAGCTATGAGTTCAAGATACCTCCAAGGTTGTTAGGTATGTTAAGTAACTCCATCCATTTGTTTGAAATTTGAGATCTTGCTGCTGATAGGTGTCTCATGTATACTTGAGTTTTTGTCTTGATTGTCTTCCATTAAGGACTATCAATGTTTCATAAGGTCTATTATCTCTGTCAAGGTGTGTGAATTTCCATAAGTCATTCTTGAAGGATGTTTGTTATGAGAGTATATATGCATAAATATTTGTGTCATTACCATGGTCAAGAATCTTGAAGTTGATTTATCATCTTCACAAGGTTTGCATAAGTTTTTCATGAGTATATTTTTATAGAAAGGTGTCTAAGCCATAACTTAAGGTGTCTCAAGAATATCCGACATGATCTATGTATGGTGTCAAGAGTTTTCATGACTTTTGTTAATTATATCTAGATTCTTTGATATGAAAAATCTTCTCATAGGTTGTCTTGTACCATCATGATTTCATAAAGAGGTATTACTTATCGCTTTTGGTTTGTGACACCTTGTTGATATTGTCTTCAAAAGGTGTCATGTTCTTAATGAAACCCTTGTCTCGGGGGAGTCTTCCTTGTCAAACATAAATGTTTCTCTATAAGGTCTTAGTCTAATTATTTATTTTGTTAAGGGATCTATGTATTTGGCATGTTATGAAGTTTTATAGCTTGAAATATTGCTCTTGTCAAAGTACATGTCTTTTTCATACAAGTCTCGTGAGCATGCACAGGTGTGTTCATCCAAATGTATGAGAAGATTGATATAAGAACAAGGTCTTAAAAGGTCAAATTTTTGTCTTGAAGTTGAGATGTTATCCATGTGAGGTCAGTATATGTGGGTCATGCTTATCCTAGTAAAAATTTCATCTCTCCCAAATGTGTCTTATAAAGGCTACACCATCCAATCATTTCAATGTGTAAATTGTCAAGTAACTCTTCAAAGTGTCAAAGTAACTATAAAACTCCGATAAAGTAAGATGTTCAAGATTTAAATAATATATGAAAATATTAAGAATTTATCCTTATTCATGAGGTTACCTTGTGGTCATGAGTCTCATTGTCATGTCTATTAAAGTAAGTTTACTTGGACTCATGAAGTGTGTTTTAAGTTCCTAAGTCTATATTTGAAAAAGATTGAAAGTATATGTTGCTCAATGAGTTTCTTTAGCTCTGTGAGTGTTTAGAATGATTCAAGATCCTTGTTGTCAACATTTTTACGATAAGAGCTCTAAGAATTATCAAGAATGGGTTGGTTTCAATCAAGATATTATATGAAAAGGAACATGTGTCTTAAAAGGTCTAGATATCTTATGAAGTCATGTTTCTTGGGTCATGACGCTAAATGTACCAAGCATAAAGTACCTAGTGAAAAAATTCTCATTCATGAGGTGTTTCTTGAGTATTTGGAAAATAATGAACGTATAAGTTTGTGTGCTTTCTCTTGCATCATTCATCAAGTGTCAAAAGGACTATTATTAGGCTTGCTTAGGTATGTATTTGATAAATTTGAAAGAATGAAGGATCGAGACATTGATTAGACATTGAAATGTTAAAAGAAAGACTCAGTAGGTTGTTCTCGAGCCCTTAAAGAATCAAGTTCCATAATAGGTCATCATATTCTAAAATTGACAAAGAAGAAGTCTAATAAAAGTTGATCTTAGAGGAATGAGACTATGAAACTCTGATGTATGTGGTGAGAGAGTTAAAATGTGTTGAAGATCCAAAAATTGTAGAGGTTTAGGTATAACATGAAGGTACAAACTCGATAACTAGATTTGAGTTCTTAAACCCTTGATCATGATGAAAAGGTGATGTCTCTTACTCCAAGAATTTTTTTCTATGCAAAGTAAATGATCACCTACATGTATATCACAATATGAAGGACCTAGTATATCCGTGAGAAATGCTTGAGATGAAAAAGAAGTCATATTGTAGAGATAGTATGCTCAAAGCTCAAAACCATAAGATTACAATTTCATCATAGTCAAAAGATGATATGTGAAGTCCCCTTTAAGGTAAGAATGAGGTATGAATAAGTATTTGAAATGTGTCTAAGATTGTACAGAGCACAAGTTCATTCTTTTAATTTTTCGAAGTATGGTTGTCATCCCGAGAAGTGTAAAATCATGCTAAGAGTTTCTCTATGAGAATCATGAGTTACAAAGTCATATCGACAAAGAAAATGAACAATTAAGAGAGAATTGATTGTTAGAAATCCCTAGCATGACTCGAGAAGATTTTTATGATCATGAATGTGTTAGAAAGGTTGTTCTCAAGATTTATCAGTTGAAGGGATGTGGAATGATCTGCTATAGGTGTATGATCATAACGGTGAGGGTTTGCACTATGAAACCCCGAGGCTTGAATCTCTATGCAAAGAATGTGCTTTCAAGTGCTATAAGTTCAAAGTGGAGTCTACATGAAGAATATTATGATTTCTTAGGTCAAATATGTTTGAAAACTCTTAGGTCTAGTACAAAATATTGAAGAATATTCAAGTTCTCAATGAAATTATATAAAGCCCGTCAAGTAGCATACAATGAAGGAGCATTGTGAAGGTGCAAAATATGAGAGATGATGTTGTCTAAAGAGGCAGAGTATAACAAGATGCAAGTATGAACAAGTTTGGCATCAAGTTTATATTGATAATTTCTTAAGAATCATTAATATGATCTGCAACTAACCTCGGAAGAAGGATTAAATGAGAACTAAAATTTGTGAAGGAATAGTAGGTCATATGTTTGCGTCTTAGTCAGTTCTACGAGGGGGTTGAAAAGATTCTTTCTCAAGAGAATGGAGTGTTTTGGGCCTATTAGAATAGGGGAGTGCATGAGTTCACTCTATGATCGGTACAAGAGATGTCTTATCATAGGGGGCATCCTCTTGTGAGTTGAAGCCTAGACTCATATGTGAATCAAAATTTAAAATGTTGTCAAGCATGAAAAGGTGCACCTACAGGTATAAACATGTTGCTCAGTGTGTATGTGCCTATCATAATGGGGGAGTAAGTATTTGTGTTCCGAGAAGAGGTAATGGCGATCTCTAGACCTATTAAGGTATGTTCTTGCAAATTATCCATGCTCATATCAAAGGATTATTCTTCTCAGTCAAATATGATAAGAAAAGGACTAAATAATTTGTTTAGGACATGGAAAAGTGTTGATAGTATTTTCTAGTCAAATGATCAAGGTAAGATGCATGCTATTGTGCTTAGGAGCTAGAATTAAAAGCCATAACTCCAGTGGGCACTATTTTGCCAAAGCAAGGTATGAATTGCATGTTATGACTTGTTGAAGTTGATTCTTAATACACTAAGAAGCTTGATTAGGGACATGATTCCTTGAGTCACTTTGGAGTCAAAAATAGTAAGGAATAAGCAAAAGTTGTGTCTAGACATGTAGTATAAGCTCAAGAAAGAAGGTACGATGGACTTGTAAGCTTTTTGCTGACATTTTTGGCATGTTTATGATGAAGATGGTTTGAATTCAATATTGCTACAAAGAGTTTCATGGTGCTCAAAACAAGGGTTTAATGAAAAATTGCTTGTTTGCATGCCTAAGAGGATGGAGTATGATGTTGTTGGTCCATAACAAGTATGACTATGAATTTTTCATGGTATAATAATGTTCTTCAGCTGTTGATAGTACTTTTCCACATGGAGGTTGATGTGTACATGCTAGAAATAAGGCCAAGAATCGATTTTGGGCACAAATCAAGAGAAAGAGTCAAATTGAGATCTTTGGTTGATGTTTCTAACCAAAATATGGAGGTAGATTCTGAAAAATGTGAATAAAGTGAGTAACATGTTACCTTTGTCATTAATGTAAAACAGGAAGAAGTTCAGGGTGTTTTCCATCAATGACAAAGGGGAGATTGTTGGCATGTAGGCCTAATAGGTGTTGTCATTGATGTAAAACCACATTAATGACAAAGTGGATGTTGTAGGATGATGGTATGATGATGTATGAAGTGCTAACATGTTGGTTCATATATGGTTCAGATTGGTACAAAGTGAGATTCAATGGCGTAAGCTTGCTTTAGCAAACCTATATAGGTTCCTAGATGGCGTTGCATGACAGAATGAGCTTCATGGATGTTTAGTGAGCATATTGGAATGATTTCCAACATGATTTGAGGGTGCTTGAGCACTCACAACAATGGAAAGGTGTAATTACATGTGTTTCACTTCTTTACAGGTGCTCATTGGGAGCAGGTATGCTTACTTGAGATGTGACAGAGTGTTTTGGAGCCATATGAGCTCATGGAAGCATGCATTCAGGTATATAATGGTTTTTAAGGTGTGTTTTGGTCACTTTCAGGGGTTTTTTGTTTAGATATTGGATTGTTTCAGCTGACTCTAGTTGATATAGTGGAGCATAAGCATGTTTTCTTAGGTAAGTCTTAGTGACTGGAGAGATTCGGAAATGGTATTGATGTTATGATGATTTTATATTTTAGTGTGATGTGTCATAGTGCTCTTAAAAAACATTTTAGGGTTCCATGATGAGTATTTTGCAAGATATGCAAGTTCTTGTGAAATAGGGTCAAGATCGGTGCAAAATCCAGCTCGAGTTTGAACTTCAAATGCTCATTGTGAAACATATGCTTTGCATGAGATCTTGTGGATTTTAGAAATGTTTATAAGGTAATTCTAAAATATTTTTAAAAAAGAATGAGGTTGTTTCATCATCATGTTTTTATGAACAAATGCTAAGAAGGTAAGAAGTTCAAAACCCTAGTTAAACCCTAACTAGGAGCAACTGCAAAATATGAAGTATTATGAGTTTGTTTTGATTTCAAGCTCGAATGTGATGATTGGATGTTGTAGTAGACTCCTCATACTTTCCAGAAGGTGTGTTTTAGATCTTGACCATATGTTGACCCCACTTATAAATAGCAATTTCTGAAGAAGAGGGTATTTGGGATAGTTTTTCCAAAGGAGTGTTATACAAAATTGATCTTGTGTGATATATGTGAGTTCTAATTGATGTATATGGAGATTTACAATCATGTTTATTCAGTTTCATGGTTTTTTGGGGGTCAAACAGGTCATGGGGGTTCATTAGCTAGGGAATATCCTAGCATGTGAGTTCATATTGAGGTAATTAAAATTAATAAAATTAAATCAATATACCGGTAGACATGAATGGCTGAAAGGGTTTAATTTATTAATATTTTAAATTAGGTATTGGGGGTAGGTTAGAGAGGTGGGCCAAAGGAAAGGAGGTTTATTTTTAATATAAAACTAAAACATTTGAACCCTAGTTTTTAAAATAAATACCTTAAAATTACAATTTAAGGAGTTTGGTCATAAAGTTAAATTATAACCTCTTTTTGAACAAAGAAATCTCAATTAAGAGATTCTTAACCAAGAAATAATAAGATGGTAGAAAACTAAGATTGATTATGCTCTTGAACACAAGTGACATTATTTCACCATCTTAATTATTTGAAGAACTATTGATAAATGATTAAAGCTTAACATTTATAAGGTAATTGGTAATAGGTCTTGAATGGATTCAAACTATCTTTCAAGAGAAAATACATATTAAAAACTCCGAGTGAGAAATATGACATATTTTATGTTTAATATATTAGGTAGAAATAAAAAGGGGTAAATAACATTGTCAAGAAAAAATGGGTAAGTAAGGTACATGGAAAAAATAGCAGTGTTTTAATTCTAATAATATAATAGGAGGGGTATTATCAATGGAGGTAAAAACTATAACATGGAAAAAATAGCAGGTATTTTAATTCTAATAATATAACAGGAGGGGGTATTATCAATTGAATAATAAGAGGTAAAAACTATAATTAGGGTTATTATTTAATACCCTTCAAATGAACATGCTATATCATACTTTTACTAAGTGAACCCCCGTGAAACAAGTTGACTAGTCAAAGGGCGCTTTGGGTCGTTAAGGAGCAATGTTCAATGTTTTGATCATAACTTGATATACAAAAGGATTTTGAAGATTATTAAAGTTTTTTGGAAAGATAACTCAGATATCATTCTAATGGTATATGAATTACCTCATGATGAGGTCAAATGATAGGGTTTTCATGGATTTCTTTCAACATGAACAGGTTTTGGCGATTCAGATAAGTTATGAAATTGGGAAAGTTTGATGTTTTTTGAGGAATGTGATGGATTATATGATGCCTCTTATCACCTGGAACATGAAGAGGAATGCATTTTGCATCAAATGAGATTATTTAGAAAGTTTGATTATATTTATAAAAAAATTTGTGAGCTAACCTTTGAAAGTAGCTTTTTTGGCAGTTGTTTTGGTAAAGGAAAATCTTGTTGTGGTTTGAATAGAAGATGTTTCAAGGCTTGAAACAAGTTTAGAAGTGATATATACGTCCTGACATTTTTTTGAGTTGTTAGATGACATTTTTTTATGTAGTATAAGATATTTGGTGACAAAGATGAAGTTTCCGGGGTGTTAAAGGGTGCAGAAACAACAATATTGAAAATTACAAAGATTAATGGGTCGAATAGATGAAATATTTTGATTGGTTGATTAATTGTGCAGCCATGTATGATTTTTTAATAATGTTTTACTCATGTATAAGGTTTCATGGATCATTAAAATTATGGGACTCGTGTTAGGGCATTTTTAAGATTGTGCCCATGGGGTTTTGAGCCATTTTTGGCACGTGAAATGATGTTTTAGCTAGGACGACCTATATGGGTCATATGTAACTATTTAGTTCAAATTTTGAATGTAATGAAGTTACATGGGTTGCATTTATTATGAAGGACCAACCTATTTTGGTTTGGAAGGAATAAATGGCTATAAAAGTCAAGTTTGAGCACATTTTGTGAGCTAGTCATGCATGGGGGGATAATGCGACTAGAGAAGAGTTGATTACATGTATGAGGATAGAGTTTGAGAGCTGATTTTATGTATGACAGGTTGAGGAAGGCATGACAGCATGAGAGCATGTGATTAGATCTTTGAGAAGTGAAGAAAGAGCAAGAATATGCAAAGTTGAAAACCTAGTGTGTGAGCTAGGGTTTGTGAGTTGAATTTGTGATCTCCATCAGTTGTGGCAGCAGATTTATAGAGATCAAACATCTTCATGTGGTTGAGTTGGTGCTTAGTCATCCTTAGGAGTTTGTAACCTCCTTATGGAGTGAGTGTTTCACTAAATTAGGGGTTGGTGCTCCTTGTAAGGTTGGTGCTCTACTAAATTAGGGGTTGGTTCTTCTCAGTAGGGTTGGTGCTCTACTAAACTAGGTGTTGGTGCTCCTTGTAGGGTTGTTGCTCCTTGTGTAGCTAGTTCTACACTAAATTAATTTTCTTTGTGTAATAGTTTCAATGGGTTTTCTTCCCCATGAGGATTTCCCACTTACATATGGTGTTCTTGTGTTGAGTACTTTATTTTTGCTCTTGTGGATGAATTTTGCATATGTGATTCTAACAAACCCGACATTTCGATTCCCTCGATTTGTGTTGCAGACATTGTGTTAGGGTTTGGAAGGAGATGGGAAGCCAAGTAGTAGGGACACAAGTTTTGACACACATCTCCACTTTTAAAAGATGCTTGCAAAATGTATCCAAACGTGAAGATTTTTGAAGATCTCAAAGAGCGAGAACTGGACGCCCTCCCTAGTGAGAGATTTTCTCTCCAGTTTTTACAGGATATAACCTCTTGTTTCCTGGATGTGGACTAGAACGTTGCAAAGCTTATACTAGAAAACAAAAAATATATTTGGAATACGCTAGATTTGAAGGAGATCATTAAGGAATATTTTGACAATAGTCTCGAGACTTTGAGATTCTGCGAGGAGTTGGAAAATTGACTAAAAAGGGAAAGAAGTAAGCAACTTAAACTTCAGATCGCTTTGCAACATATAGCGCCTCAAGGATCCCCTCTCGGTAAGGAGCAGTACGCCAAGATTGTTGAAAAATTGAATGCTTTTAATTTGGCTCTAAGGATGCATGATCAAGACTACAAACTCTGCAATCATCTTCAATTCCACATGGCAATGTATTCCCTTAATTATTTTGTTCCTTTTGTTAATAAACTACACCATGTCTCTATCATTGTTTAGTGGCATGATCCATGCCTGTTTTTTAGGATCTAGTTGAGTTCTTATTCTCGTTATCTCCTTCTTTCTTGTATCTTGCTTCTTCTTTTTAAATGTAATCCTTTCTTCAAACTTCAACGCAAAACAAGAAGGAAAAAGATAGTTTTTGAATAAAACAAATATTTTGTTCTCTCTTAGCTTTGTTGTTCGCTCACTTTGTGAGCAGATGTATTATTATTTTTTTATTTGCACAGTATAGTGTAAGTGTTGTTTTTATTTAAAATCTTCAATTGGTATCGAGTTGGTTGCAGGACTGTTCCTTTTTGCAAAATTTGTAGGTTAATGGTTCTCTCCAAGAATTATCAGAATGTCAAATGGTGGCAATTTCTCATTCCAACTTTCATTTGTTTACCGAGACAACTACGATTATTGGAGTATAAAGATGAAGACCCTACTATTATCCCAAGATATCTGGGATTTAGTAGAAGGAGGATACATGGAACCTACAGATCAAAATGCTTTAAATGCTTTAACAAAAAATCAATGAACTCAATTGAAAGAAGACAAAAAGAAGGACAATCGAGCTCTTTTTGCTATCCAATCTGCATTGGATATATCAATTTTTCCCCATATAGCTGGTATGACAAAGTCAAAGGATGCATGGGAGGCCCTACAAACTACATACCAAGGATCTGACAAAATAAGGTTGGTAAGACTTCAAACCCTTCGAAGAGATTTTGAAAGTTTAAGTATGAAGGAAGCTGAGTCTATTCAAGAGTTTATTACTAGGGCTCAAAGTATTGTGAACCATCTTAAAACTCAAGGGGAAAGTGTCATAGAGAAAAAAATTGTAGAAAAGATTTTGAGATCTCTTCCTCCAAAGTTTGATCCAGTGGTCATAGCCATTGAAGAAAGTAAAGATCTAACCACATTCAAAGTTGCAGAGTTGATAGGTTCTTTGCAATCTCATGAGGAGCGTATGCAACGTTCTACAGTGAACCTAGTTCAAGCCTTCCAGTCTACTGTAAGAATTGAAGAAAAATCTACAACCCCTTCTCAATCAAGCAAATCTCAAGGGGAGTCTTCTACATCTAGAGGACGTGGCAGAGGAAGAGGAAGAGGAAACAAAAGAGGAAGAGGAAGAAGTTCAATGGATCGGAGAAGCATCCAGTGCCAGTATTGTGAAAGGTATGGACACTATGAATCTGAATGTAGAAAGAAAAAATCTGATTTGAATAAGTCAAGAGCCAACTATACTGAAGAGTCTTTTGAAGAAGCAAAACACTCTACATTCTTCGCTTGCAATTTGGAAAAAGAACCTCAAAAGGATGTTTGGTTCTTGGATAGCGGTTGCTCAAATCATATGACAGGTAAATCTGATCTCTTTGTCAAATTAGATGAATTTGTAAGGAGTCAAGTAAAATTTGGTGATGATAAAGAGGTTGATGTAATGGGAAAAGGTACCCTTGCAATGAAAACTAAGCAAGGAGAAACTACATTTATTCATGACACTTTGCATGTGCCCAAATTACAACATAATATTTTAAGTATTGGGCAACTTGTAGCAAAAAATTACAAGGTTGTGTTTGAAGATAACTGCTGCAAAATATTTGATAAATCAGCTAATCATTATCTTGTAGCAAAGGCTTGTATGACAGAGAATAAATTATTTCCTCTCACTTTGGAGTCCACTAAGATGCATGCCCTCAAGGAAACCACAAGATGATTCATGGTTATGGCACCAATGGTATGGTCATTTGCATTTTCAAGGATTAAGTTTGCTTCATAAGAAAGGCATGGTGAGAGGACTTCCTGCAATTCAGAAAAAGAAGAAGTTTGTTCAGGGTGTGCACTTGGCAAGCAACATCGAGACAATTTTCAGTGAACAAATCATGGAGGGAAAAATCTCCTCTAGAGCTTGTGCATAGTGACATTTGTGGTGACATGCAAGAGGAATCTTTGGGTAAGAATATTTACTTTCTGACATTTATTGATGATTTCTCACGCCACACATGGGTTTATTTTCTTAAGCAGAAATCTGAGGCATTTGAATGCTTCAAGCATTTTAAGGCTATGGCAGAAAATCAAAGTGGGTATTCTCTCAAAATACTCGAGCAATGATAGAGGGGGAGAATTCACTTCCAATGAGTTTGCTGATTTTTGTAATACTCATGGAATTAAGAGACAACTTACGACAGCTTATACCCCACAACAAATGGCATTGCAGAAAGAAAGAACCATACCATTATGGAGATGGCACGAAGTATGTTGTAGTTCAAAAACCTTCCTAATTGCTATTGGGAGTTGCAGTAGCAACCACAACTTATATTTTGAATTGAAAGCCCAACAAAATTGCTTCAAAATATCACTCCCAAGGAAGCCTGGAGTGGACACAAGCCCTCAGTAGCTCACTTTCGTGTATTTGGTTTCCCTGCATATGTTCATGTTCCAGAAAAGAAGCGGAAGAAGTTGGATGCAAAATCCCAACTTTGTATCTTTGTGGGCTATTCAGATTTCACAAAAGGATACAAGTTCTATAATCCTGACACAAAGAAATGGATTATTAGTCGAGATGTGGTTTTTGATGAAGGGGGAGTATGGCAATGGAAAAAGGAGTTCAAAAACTACACCACTCATCATGGGTATAGAAGATGTTCAACAAGTTCCTCCTCTCCCCACAAGCTCAAGTGGAAGTTCAAGCCCCAGTTCACCAAGTTCACCAAGTTCCTCTTCAGGTGATAGTTCTAGTCCACAATCAAGTCCAAGTTCTTCACAAAAGGTACGAAGTTTAAATGAAATTTATCAAAGGAGTTCTAATGTGAATCTAGTTTCCAATCTTGCTTTGTTTAGTACCATTCAAGTTGAACCTTCGTGTATGAAGAAGCCATGAAAGAACAAGTATGGATTGATGCTATGAATGAAGAGATGCATGCAATTGATAAAAACAATACATGGGAATTAGTGCAACTTCCTAAAGATAAGCAAGTGATTGGTGTCAAATGGATTTATAAGGTGAAATATCATGTTGATGGTTCTATGAATAGACACAAGGCAAGATTAGTTGCCAAGGGATTTGCACAAACACCTGGAGTAGATTATTCAGAGACTTTCGCTCCAGTTGCAAGATTTGATACAATCAAGATTATATTGGCTATTGTTGCACAACACAAGTGGCCAATCTATCAGATGGATGTAAAATCAGCCTTCCTAAATGGTTTTATTGATGAGGAAGTCTATGTGGAACAACCTATTGGTTATGAAATTCCAGGAAAAGAACATTTGGTTTACAAGCTAAAAAGGGCTCTTTATGGGTTGAAGCAAGCACCTCGTGCTTGGTATGCAAGGATTGATAGTTATTTCTTGAAGAAAGGATTCATTCAAAGTTCCTCAGAGCCAACCCTCTATATCCAACATCTTGGTAATGATATTCTAATTGTTTTCCTTTATGTTGATGATCTCATTTATATAGGTAATAACCCATCTCTCATGGAGAAATTTCAAGCAGAAATGAAACAAGAATTTGAGATGTCAGATCTGGGACTCATGCATTATTTTCTTGGAGTGGAGGTGCAACAACAATCTGAAGGTATATCCATTTCTCAAACCAAGTATGTGGCTGATCTATTGAAGCGGTTTAGAATGATGTCATGCACTGCAGTTGCCACTCTTGTTTCCCTTGGTGAAAAATTAACCAAGGAAGATGCAAGTTCCAAAGTAGATGCTACTTTATATAGAAGTTTGGTTGGGAGCCTCATGTACCTCACTACCACGAGACCTGATATTATGTATGTTGTGAGCCTCATCTCTCGGTTCATGCAGGATCCACATGAGTCTCATTGGCGTGCTGCAAAAAGAATTTTAAGGTATGTGAGTGGTACACACAATTTTGGCATTCATTATTCTCCCACACATAAGTTTGAGCTATGTGGTTACACGGATTCTGATTGGGTTGGTTCAGTGGATGATAGAAAATCCACATCTGGTTATATTTTCTCACTTGGTTCTGGAGTTGTCTCATGGAGTAGTAAAAAGCAGGCAACCATTGCTCTCTCTTCCGCAGAAGCAGAGTATATTGCAGCAGCAATAGCTAGTTGTCAAGCCATATGGATTAGATGATTTTGGAAGATTTGCAATTGGTTCAGGAACATCCAACCACTATTTACTGTGATAACAGTAGTACCATTGCAATGA
Organism: Taxus wallichiana var. yunnanensis; assembly: GCA_018340775.1. Classification (NCBI taxonomy): domain Eukaryota; kingdom Viridiplantae; phylum Streptophyta; class Pinopsida; order Cupressales; family Taxaceae; genus Taxus; species Taxus wallichiana. Next base: position 469,306,214 of record CM031241.1, read on the forward strand.
CAAAAATCATGTGTTTCATGCTAGATCGAAGCACATTGAGATTCGACATCACTTCATCAGAGACTTAGTTCAAGATGGGACAATGGAATTATAGTTTTGCCCTACAATGGAGCAAGTTGCTGATATTTTTACCAAAGCTCTACCTACAACCAGTTTTGTTGCTTTGAGGAATCAGTTGGGACTCATCCCCGTTGCTCATGCAGGGGGAGATTGAAGGATGCATGATCAAGACTGCAAACTCTACAGTCATCTTCAGTTCCACCGCAAGTTATTCCCTTAATTATTTTGTTCCTTCTGTTAATAAACTGCAGCATGTCTCTGTCATTGTTTAGTGGCATGATCCATGCCTGTTTTTTAGGATCTAGTTGAGTTCTTATTCTGTTATCTCCTTCTTTACTGTAGCTGCTCCTTCTTTTAAATGTAATCCTTTCCTTCAGACTTCAACGCACAGCAAGAAGGAAAAAGATAGTTTTTTGAATAAAACAAATATTTTGTTCTCTCTTAGCTTTGTTGTTTGCTCACTTTGTGAGCAGATGTATTATTTTTTTATTTGCACAGTATAGTGTAAGTGTTGTTTTTATTTTAAAATCTTCAAGCTCTGAACCCGTTTACTTGGGACTTCTTTCTGAAGCTGGACACCCTCCAAACACGACACTCTGAGATGCTGGAGACCCTCTTGTGAAAAGAAGGAAACTGGTGAAGAAACATTGGTGGATTAAATGTTGGTGCATTATTCTTGGTGTGAGGCTTACTGTTGCCGTATTTGTTGTTATGTGGTTTCCCTACGGCCTTTATTTATCTCTTTGACCTCTCTGTGTTAGCCGTGGATTCAAGCCCTTGCAAATATTCCGGTTTGTTTGTTTTTCAGACAAAAAAGAAAGACTAGGCTGTGTGTAGGTACTAGACTTGAATTTTGTGGTGTTGTGTGCAAATCAGTACTATCCTTTCCTTAATTTTCAAACTTGGAAAGATGATCTACAAATATTTATATTTCCATCTCATACAATGGATACGTAGTAAATATGCGGGTGTTAATGTCCTTTCCACGTCTCACATGTGCTGCAGTCTACACCCCCAAACTTTTTAGTAAGAAATATTAAATTGTCTCATTGAAATTCAATGACCTTGAAAGTTGTCGGATTGCCTTGTTATTGAAGAAATTGAAACCCAACACTCTCCTTAATCTGGGAAGACGTTGCTAAAAAATAATGGTGAGAGAGCCACATACGGTTAAGCAATTTATAGTATCACTGAAAATATAGAGATCCGTGGAATTTACTGTCACTGACAATCTAGAATCCATTGATTTTACTCTCATCCATGCAATTAGAGCATATTTAAAATAATAATAAATATTATCAATAAATGAAAATCTCAATGTCAGTAGGAGAAATCATGTAGTGGTGATAATACAAAGTCATACATGTGAATTCTTATTATAAAGCCATACACGAATTTTTATTTTTCCTTTCATTTGTTCGAACATGATTGTTGTGTAGGAGAAATCTGTTTAATTTCGCTCCTTCCATGATCGCAACTGGCTCGAATGCAACATTTCTATGAAATTTCTTTATCATTTAGCAGTGATAATGCATTTGGTAGGAGAAATCATGTAGTAGTGATAATACAAAGCCATACACAATTTCTTGTTTTGTCTTTCTTTTGTTCGAACGCAATTGTTGTGTAAGAGAAATCCGTTTCATTTCGCTTCTTCCATGATTGCAATCGCCCAAATAAGTACACATACTCTAAGCTTCATTTCGGAAGGCATTACGTTTTATATACATTACAAAAATTAGGCGAATGTGAGAATTATGGCATCGGGTGTGTACTTGGCGTTTGTGGGTCCTTGCATGAAAAACATGGATGACTTTTTTAATACTTGACCGTGTATAATTACTTGTGAATGACCATCTATGTCCTGTGGAAATTTATTATTGATATAAATTCGTATTATTATAATAAACTTGTATAATAGTAATTTCATATTGATTTATATTATAATAAATTATAATTAAAGTTATAATCAATTTGTTATAACTATTATTATAACATAAATTTATCATAATTAATATTGTATTAATTTTAATTACTATCAAAGATTAGATACAATCCATGCATGAAGGACATAAGATCTATTTCTTCCCTAGCCACGAATAAGGAACATGGTATGTTGCATTCAAGAGGTCGTGTTCCAAACCCAAAACCTATTGGATTTTCCCCATTTTTTAATTTTGACTCCTTTAAGAACAAATTGGACTCTCATGGAAAATGCGAACAAAATGCAGACGATTACATGGATCGTAGTAAAAAAGAAAATCCTTTTTCATGTCAATGGTTATTGATGGAAAATTTTGTCTAGAATGTTGACGAGGTAAACCCTTATTGTTGCCCTTATAGGTAGAGAGATTCCCTAATCATAAATGTGCATAAAATCACAACCCTTGGATGTCAGATCTTTTACGCATATCTCCATCTCCAAATTTTCCCGCGAAAAACGTTTCACTTTCCCTATCCTTGGACTTCTCATCCCTCTACCCCTTCTCCATCGAATCTCAACCTCTTTTGCTATTTCAGTCCCTCCATTTTCACTTCGATCATACATGCCCTTCAGCATTTCCATCGTACAATGCAAGTAGGATTGCTAGTCTACTAGTAGAGTTTTATCTTCCCAATACATTTAAGGAAAATTAATCCTAAATGGTTGAACTACCCCTATGGCCGAAGACATATACAAATGCATGAACGCATAAATGACATTCACAAAAGAACATATTTGTGCATTATAAACTCTCTTTCAAAATTGATGAAAGAACATTAGGATTTTATTGAAAGAGGTAAAATACTTTGGAATCAATAAATGATTTGCTAAGAAGAAAAAGTAAAAGTGATTCTATTTGTTTTCCTAGATTTATTTATTATGTGATCTTTTAAACGCCATTAAGCAAGCATTTTACTTGCACAAACAGAAAAGGTTGTCGAATTGCAGGGTATCTAGAATGAAATGTTTCCAAAGATGTATGAGATCTGAGTAAAGATTCATTCAAATACAACAACAATTGTGAGTAGCCAAGACTAATATGAAGAATCAATAATTGAAAATATCCTGTGAGTAGCCAAACTGTTCTCTCAACAGGATAATTGAGAAATGGATATCTAGGATTGGGTGGCAACAATACAACATTATTACAAATAGGGCTCAGATTCTTGTCTTCTTTTAACCACCTACAAATTAGCAGCAACAATGCTTGGCAACCACACACAAAGTGGGAATCCAATAAAATGCACTAAAAGCAATGGAAATGAAAAATTAAAAATAACTTGATGTTTCTTGTATAACCTCCAACTATGCCAAAACTTTAGTTTCCTTTCTCCTAAGTGTTCCATTCCCATGAGTTTGAGTTGTCAGATCCACAAGAGGAATTCTCGCCTTAGATCCATATGCCTCTGCGATTTCTTTAACCTCAAATACCTTCTCCAAAAGCTTCACTGCCTCTTCCTTGGACTCTAGAGTTCCTTGAGAAATAATTTCAAGCACAGGGTCGATGGCCCTAGATTCATGTAAAACACTAGCTCCCTTGGCTAAAATGTCATCATCGCTCACCAATGTTGCCATGACATGAATTGTGGCTCCAGCAGCCCCACCCTCTTTTTCCTATAACAAGACAAAATGTAGTTTTGACATCATAAGGGATCTATGCACTCTACATACTGGAAGTTGCATGGGTTTGAAGCAACAACACCCAGTCACTGTTGGTGCTACACTAAGACAATGACTATTCAAAGAAAGATTGCCAATGGTAAAAGTTGCTCTAGATTTTGCCAGAATTGTTCCGAAATGAAGTAGATTTATTAGTATAGGGTATGCTCCCAACTGCACAAGCGTATGTTGAGTTTCCAGACTTGATGGGTCAGTAAATCTAAGGAGTGCTCCAACAACATTTTCCTTTGCCTTAGAAGTTCCATTCTTCAACACTTGAACAATTGCCGGAAGTGCTTCAACCTCTATTAAAGCAGTACTAACTTTCCCGTCAGAATCAGGGAGAGTCGACAGTATGCCTGCAGCAGCTAGAATCACGCATTACTCTCTCTAAAATTATTTGAGACGTCTCCCTCACTCTTGTTAGAAAAAGAGTAATTTTGCCCCTAGAAAAGCAAAAAGCAATTTTCTTTTACATGCTTTTAATATTAGATGATTTAGTTTTAGATTCCTAGTTTAGGAAAAGCTATTAAAGCAAATAAATCAAAAGCTTTGTATTGCACAAAAGCATGTACTTTTAGTTCTATTTTTAGGAGTGTTGAGTGTTTTATTGTTAGATGAAGCCATCTATTTATTAGAGGCAATTGTAAGTGTTTTCATATCAAACACATTCAGAGAGATTGTATTGAGCCGAAGCTCTGAGAAGGAAGGAGAAATATATGCACATAAGTGTTGATCTGAGTTTGCAATAATATGTTTTATTTGCAATTCTTTATTTTATTTCTGCTAGTTGTTATTTTATGTGCCTAATTTCTACAACATTAGAATGGAACTTTGAAGAAAGCAAATGATCCAATATGAGAGGAACTGCATTGACATTGGCAATATGCTTCTTGTTCTCGTGATTTGTAGATATATTCTTTAAAGCTCCCAAAGTTGCAGCTTTTGGTTCAAGGCTACTTGAGATCATTTTAATGAGGGGAGGAATTGCTCCTTCATCTCCCAAGAGATTTATATTTTGATTGGTCAGATCCATTTTAGCAAGCGCTTTTACCATTTTCAGCTTTGAGTCTTCTAAACCTGAAATATCAAACATTCAGAACTTTTACATTATTCCTAAAGATTACCCCAATGAAAGAGAACAACCTCGGGACATATTGAGGCAGATAGAAACAAAACTAATATTCATTTATTGTTAATAATCAATTCTAAAATTGCATCCTAGCAACAATTTGAAGACTTAAAAAACAATGGAATATTTAAAGGTTTAGACCAATAAATAGTAGATAAAAATCATATAATTGTCAAGAAGTAAGGCCATATTGACGCTTATTATTTATTGTTAAGTAAATGGCATTTACTAGTTTCAATTTCTCTCCCTGTCATAATGTTTATTTCCGTGTCAAACTACCTCCTTAATTCAACCCCACTTCAACCAAATCTTTAGGCCTCTTGTGCAAATGACAAATCACCACCTAAGATTGAGCTGAAGAATCCCATGCCTGCACTATTTACATAATTTATCCATTGAATGGTCTTTCAAGATTACATTGTGGTTGAGCTTAATGCTAAACCTCAACATCAGTTCAGACTCTACAGTCTAAGTTATTAAAATCCAATAAATTCTATATTTTTTGACAAAAACTTATGCTGAGATGACAATTAACATTTGGTAAAGGGTTGATAATGATGCAGCATCATCGTACTAATCTGACACTGCATGAATCATCTTCATGATTTCCAAATTCGTGCAATTATGCAAAACAGTGTTCAAAGGGAACATACTATGTTCCCTCTGGTTTTGTCTTTCTACTATGGATATGGTAACAATATCTACTGTTTAGCCATAAAAGGTTGAAAGCAATTTTCCTCTTGTTGAATACACTTGCAACTTTGATTAAACACTAGGTTTTTGGACTTGGAGAAAAAAAAATTGATAACCCAATCAAACAATGACTACTTTATTTCAAAACATATTTATGTGCTTTTTAATTTTTAACTCCATTGCATTGTGAATTCTATAATCTTGAGTAATAAATATTGAATGAAATGAATGCACCCAAGATCTTAAGAGAACGAAAAAGATCTACAATTCATGGGTGGTTATCATCATTATTGAGGATATGAAAGTGAAAAGAGAGAAAATTTGATGTTGATCACCATTATTGAGGGATTGCAGAAACTAACAAGCACAATTAAATGCGAGACCCATCAAAAAAACATGTTTAAAGATCTAGAGTGACTATTGAGAATAACACTTTTATAATTCATAACTATTTCGAATCTTGTGAACTGTTGGGTCGCAAAAGTCTCACCGTCCTCAAAAGTCTTTTAAGTAGTTCTATGAAAAAGAAATTTTCTTCACTTAATATTCATTAATGCTACAATTTCATTTTTACCATTGCCAAGCTTCTTGGATTCCCTATGTGCAAAATGTTACAATGACTGCAAAAATGTTTTGAATTGTGTGTTTCATTAAAAAAATTTGAATGTATTAAAGTAGTTCAAGGAAACTAGAATATTTTTTCTATGGTGTGCTTAGGATGTATTGAGGATTTACATGACAAATATATATAGCAAGTATCATGAAATGTGTAAAATTTCACATGAATATTCTCATAATTATAATAACTTCCATTATAGATTTCTTGTGGGAAATGTGTAAAAGCTCACACTAATATGTACAATTGAATATATACGCATGATTCAATATTTTCCACTACCACCGGCACATTCATATAATGAATCAAGAGAACTTAACATTAGAAATTGAATTAAAAACTTAATATTAGAAATTACAATACTTTCCACTACCATCGACACCTTCAAGTTAAAAATTAACAATATTTTCCACTACCACTGCATCTTCATATAATGAATCAAGAGAACTTAACATTAGAAATTGAATTAAAAACTAAATATTATAAATTAAATTTAAAAAATAATCAAATTATTAATACGTGATGTCTTTTTATTTTAAAATTAAATTTGTAACCAAAAAATAAATATAAACTAATTAAGCTATGGTATTGTATATGGTGTTGTTCTTTTCAATGTATATATTGCTTTGCAAAATGTTTTTAGTCCGTCCCATGTTTATAGTCAAAATATCTTGTTGTAGGGGTCATCCGATTTTAATGTTCCCCTATTTTGGTATCATACAAAACATGCTCCTCCCATTTTCTTGCTAGTGTCTTGTTATTGGCTTGATATTTTATTGCCTACTAAATATGATGGATATTAGTATTGTCGGTCAAAAAATTGTACTAATGCTATTTGATTCGATATATCTTTTACCAATGCAAAATGTATGATATCATAAAGAAATTGTAAAATTTAGACTTTTATGGATAGGAAAAATAATTTATATAGCTTACCTTCATATGAGTAGCTCTATTGTTCTTAAATGCAAAAGATGAGTTGAATAACTCCAATAGTCATTACACATTGTATCAAACACCCATACAAATCTCACCATTTGGAATTATCATGACACCATCTCAGATAAGCTTGGAAAGATCTTGGAGCATGATAGAAATCCTAAGCCGTCTTGGTTAGTTGGATTTATTGCATGCATTATGTGTTTAAACAGTACACCACAAACATCCACTTCGCCTATGCGAAATCAAAGGAATAGCTACCCTTCACATGCTTTCTCGGGTCTTTAATAACCCCGGTCCAGAGATGTTAGTTTGCAAATTTGATTGTTGTTGTTAAGCGGCTCCGTTCTTTGTTAGTTTGCTTGTTTTTATTGTTTAGTTGTTGTTTTGTCGCTACGACTTAGCTCTTTACTGCTCTGTTTCATTTTTGTGTTTTGGAGTTTTGCTCCATTTGATCTCCTCTCTGTATCCGGATTTTGATCATTTCTCTGTTCTTCTCTTGCCCTTTCTGGTTGTTGAGCTTTTTTGTACAAGGGTATAGTCCCTTTCAAAAAACTAATTTACCAATAATTAAAAAAACTCCAATAGTCATTATATTTATCAACAATATAACAAGTAGAAATTGTTTCAAACCATATGTTAGCCAACCTTTTGCCTACGGAAGCCTATAAGATGTACCCATATATCATTAGGTATGCCATTTGTATGTATGCATAGAATTGTTAAAAAAAAAAAGAACTAGGCATTTCAAATTTAGGCAACTTAACCGAGATGTATTGTACATACTTAACTTGATCCAATTATAGCCTAACCTTATAGTATTGGAAGGCAAGAATGCCATGCATGGCCGATAGTTTTGTTTCCATCCATTTTGGTCAAAATTACTTGTAACAATGCTACACCATAGCTCCACTAGGTTTTCAATAGAGAATCTATAGTGAAGTGCAGTGTCTCAAAGCAACTCTCATCGGATATGGAGAGCACATATTCATTTTTTTGAAAATGTCCTATAATTTTGGAGGAGCTGAAACTTTACATCTAGCAATACAAAATATACGAAGAAATCCACATAACCACTTTTTTACTAGTACCTATATTTGAAAATTGATATATGACCACAACGATTGTGCTAAGATTCATTTAACATAGGTTTAAGTTTTATTATTAGTTTCTTTTGATGTTTCAATTATGTTTAAATACCCATGGTTATAACATATTTAGGTACATTTCTATGATATATTGTGTGTTATACACATTGATTAGCATACATAGATTATGGTGACACTAGCTTGACACATATTACTCAATTGCATTTCCTACTCTAAGTCATACAATTTGGTTGAATTTGTTTTTCTAAGACCATATTAATCCTACATTCTATTAGCTAATAAAAAATTCCAAACCACGTGATTGTATTTTTAATTAATGATTTTTAATATATTTCATAAAACTTACCATGTGAATTGGCTAATAAAAAATTTCAAACCATATGGTTGTATTTTTAATTAATAATTTTTGATATTTTAATAAAAATTTACCATTTGAAAATAATATAAGTTAAACTATAGTTTTATCAAAAATATAGTAACACATTTGTTCTTCATCTTCTTTTTCATCTTATTTGGTATGCACACAACCATTGATGTTATTTCCATCATTTTCATGTATGTGACGAGCCTCGAAAGTTTAATGTCTAATCTCTTGACATTTAAAAAAGGCTTCTTGAAATCGTGCACCATGAACTCTAATGTTTGTGAAATGGTTCTTCCTTTGTTTGACTATTCTCTTGTGTTGTTTGTTCTTTCCTTATTTCTCTTCACCATTGGCATTCAAGGTCCCCAACAATTATGCTACTTGAATCCACACATGAGTAATTTTTGACATGGATTGTAGTAATCTCTCTTCCCCTTCATATATACAACTTCACACGGAAATGGATTTATCTATGAAAAACTAGATTTATTCGTCTCTCTTCTGTTTCACTTACATCATCTCTTGGAGCTAAATCCCCTTAGTTTTCTTCCAAAGTAGCTTATATAATTTGTATTTTGTATAATAAATCCATGATTTCATGTAGTCTTTCAAAAAAAAAAACAAGCCTCCACACCTCCCCACCTTATTGTTCTAAAACATATTTTCTTCACAAATTTAAATCTAATGTAACATCTCCTTGCAAACCTACACAAAATTCTTGTCCATCTTACTTCACGATAATTTATTTATATCTTTCACCTCCCTAACATGTGTGTGACTTGTTCCTTTCTATATACCAAATGATGGAATTGTGGTTAGATGTTCTAATGAAAATCACTCAAGACTACAGCGCTCTAGCTCTACTATTCAATCTCCCTTGACCTTCCTAGTCTCGCACAGAGAATCTATTGGAATGTTCCTTATAAAAGCATGCACTAAATTGTTATATGGGATTTCTAATCTAGAACTAAATTCCACAAGCATAATGACAATAAAGTAGATCCTGATACAGTTGAACATCCAAGTTCATGTGTAATCTTATGTCCATCAAAAGTGGTAAATTCAAGGAATCAACATAAGTTCATCCATATGTAGTTTGTTTGGGTACAAAAATTATTTTACATAGTTTTATATGCATAAACTATGTTGGTATTTTGAGCCTATCTATTCTATGTTTGTTGTTTTTGCACATATTTTTGTTTGGAATTGTTAGAATGTATGAGGAATTTTGTTGTGTTATAATTGTTACACATGCCATATAATTCAAAAATTACAAAGCAAATTTCTTAAAGAATCGATCACATGACTTCTCACAACGCTTGATATATTTTCTTATTCATATGGGTGTTATCATTCTCATAAAGTTTTATGTGATGGTTAAAAATGTGTTTTCTATTCTATTTCATTTCTTCCTTATCCTGGCACTTACATCATTTGACTTGGCTCTTTCATCGCTTATCACCAAGGTAGAAACTTTCATACGTGAGTATTAAACGGTGGACCTAAATATGGGAAAAACGGTCCATAGAAAAAAATGATAATACGATAAATCATATATTTAAAAAATATGATAATTTTAATAATTTAAAACATAACTATACATCAAATTTAAAATTACAAGATATGAAGAACTTGTATATGTCCATAACAAATTATAGTTCTTACTACTTAATATCTAAAACATTATAAGGCATGATTTTAATTAATAATAAATAATACTAATAATATTAAATAGATGTGTGTTTTTTTGGAGTTTTTATTTTCGTCAGTGTTTTTATCTGCTTCTATTAGTTTTTTTGGGATTTTCTGTATTATAATTATTTAAACCTTGAAAATCATACAAAAACGAAAATTCAGCCCGTGTTATGGGAAATTTAGAACAACACGTGGAAATCCTGCAAAGGTTAATGGAAAGCTAATTATTTTAAGTTGTATTGGCAGGTGCCCTTGTATACACGTATGCACAATGTGGAAGCAAACATAATGCACGTGACCTGTTTGACAAAATGCCTTACACAGATGTGGTTTCATGGACTGCCCTAATTGCAGGTTATGTATACGATGGATGCTTTCAAATTCTTTGAACTACTGAATCACTCTGGAAGATTCCCAGGCCATGTAAGCTTCATCTATTTTATTAACATGCAGTCATACACGTGAACTGTTTGACAAAATGCCTGGAGTAACTGTTCTAATGTCCAATTTTTTTACATTGATTTGTAATCTGCGTAATATGCAACATGTTCTCATGGAATATCAAAATTGCAGTTAAGAGTAGACATGGGTATCCTAATGAAGCATTCATACTGTTACCTTTCAGTTGGAGTGTGCAATGTAGTGTTGTTAGTATATTCAGTAAAAATTTCTTTCAACTGACCATTACTTTTTAAGTTTCTATCTCTCTACATAGCTATTGTTTATGTCATTTATTGAAGAAAATTTATCCCGACTTTTAGACTCAAAGTAAAATGTCTGCTTAGTTGTTGAAATTGACAGAAAAAAATTGAATGTTTGCTTGTAGAGTCAAACTTTGAATGTTTTCTTGTAGAGTCAAACTTTGAATGTCATGTGGATTGGATTTGTTTTCATTTGGTTGATCATTTCGGTTCACTTGCCTTTAGTATACGTCCACATTTTACATACATGTCTGTCAGAGTATTTGATCTCGGGTAAATTAACTTGTAAATGTAAGTCCACATACAACACCAAACTGGGGTGCTTGGCAAGGTACTTACAAAATTTTGACTTATTGTAGCCTCTCTTAAGAGGAGATTTAAGCTTGAAAACATATATGGCCTACTAATTTTCCAAGTTGTTTGAAGTTTTTATTGTCTACAACTCCCTGAAATTTTTACATCTCATATACGGTGTAAATCACAACAAACCCAGTCTATAGGCAGTCAATTCCCGGTTGGCCTTGTACCATGTTCAAAATCTCCCTTTATGGCATGGGTTGAGAGCATGCATGAAAATGTTGTGGAGTTTGGCTTTAAACATGACAATTGCATTTGTTTAACTGCATCCATGACCATTTCAACAAAACCCATTATGTATCCTTCCACCATGACATTCCATGAGAGGAGTTTTGTGAAAGGCATTTCTCTGAAAAGGATTAAAGGATTAAAGCCTAGTCAAGAGCACCATTTTTACATACCTTGAAATCACATTTCTTTGAGACATTTTTGTCAAATATTCCAAGTGACTTATGTATGCCTACGCATTTTGCATACATGTCTACCGGGCACTTACTGACCTTGACATCTAAGAAAAACTAATTTTTATTATCCTTTGATGGATGTCCATATCATGTTCAAAGCTCTTATTTTAGCACAAGCTAAGACAATAACCTTTAATTTTGACGCCACCTATGCAAAAACAAGTTTTCCATGACAATATTTTTAGTGGATATACTTGTATTGGGGGAATGCATTCCCACAATATGGCTTCCAAAGTTGTATCATACCTACAAACTACCTATCTCACGCATGAGAACCGTTTATAATTGCACAGTAAAAAATATTAGTTATGTAGACTCATGTAGTTTAGTCTACATAATCTTATTACTAAGATCATACTAACTATCCTAGTCTCGTGTCAATTTACTACACTACGCTAGTAAATCACCCTTTCTAACCTCTTTTAAACCCCATACATATACTAACTATCCTTCTCTCCTCGCATCACCTAGGTGATCTTGGAGATCAAAAATACTTCTAAAAAACCTTTCGTCACGTTTAAAGACGCTTATTTTATGCTTCTTAATTAGATTAACATTTCAAAAGTTGGTTAAAAATGAATTCTATCTTTTGCAAAGCACGTTTAAAAGTAATTTCCATAAAACTTGTTTTAGTGGAGTTTTCACGTTGTGTATGCTCTTCCTTCACACCTTTTGGTGATCTTAGGAATAAAAACAACACGTAAAATCTCTTTCTTGATATCATTTTTAAATGGAAAATTACTAACTCCGTACATGTAGGGCCTAATGCTTGTCAAAGAAAGGATCTACAAAAATAAAACCCTCTAATACACGTGTTTTCATACAGGTTTCCAAACGGTGTGCTACTTAAAACCACATTAAGTTAAGTAAGATAAAAAAACACACCACTTCACATCACATTGTATTGCAGGTTTCGGAAAAGGGTACGTCCTATCCGCTCAACTAGAACATAACCCCTTTGGCATAACGCCTTAAGCTACAAAAATGGGGGTGGTTCTAGGAACCCTAAAGTAGTCCACCGTTGAGTAACCTCGTGGATGAAACAGGAAGCACTCGTTTGGATCATAAGCTAAAGCTCAGAAGAATTTTCCACTTGAGATCTATCATCTACTCTTATAGATTTTACATTGCAAATTAGAGTCAAAGAAAAGCAATTCCTCATGTATCGCGACCCATTGAGAATACACGTGAAAAGCATTTTTATGCTCATCGTATTTGAAGGGGATAAAGAAAAGTCAAGATACTTCCAAATTAGTCTAGAGATGGTAAAGCGACTCTTTGGGTAAATCGTGCTAGCATTAGAAAAAACCATGTTGACACCTAGTTGAGCAATCTTATTAGGGAAGCCATTTTTGTCTTGGAGCCCACTTATTTTTGATTAGTTATTCATTTTTTGTCAATCCATCATGAAGTGACGATAGCTTACTTGGATTCTAAACCTTATTTCTCGAAGATCGACAAAAGAACAAAAACAAATAACCCATGTAAGTTAGATCTAAGTGTATTTTACCATGAAATTAACTCGACTCTGACTCATAGCTCATTTAGAACATTTACACTAACCTAGATTTCATTCTTGCCTTTAAACTTGGATGAGGTGAAACTTTGCCAAGTGGCACTTAGTTAGTTTCATCTTTTTATCTATTTGATACCCTTGCATTCTCGCTTCCCATTTTGGGGTGAGAAGGAAGCATACCCTCGTGAGTCTTATCAAAGCTCACGGTATTCACCACTTTTTTCTCGCTTCCCATTTTGGGGTTTTATGCCCATCCATGTTTGCGGCCCATTGGGTTGTTAAACGTCTAAAGTGTGCAAGTACATTTTTGTATCTTTGATAGTCCTTTGATCTTGATTTCAAGATCATCTTCATTATTATGATTTCAGTTCATCATTTATCTCTCCTTAAATTTATAGTTTTCTCACATTCTAGTCACACATCTTGGTACTTACATCGTGTTTTCAATTTCTTGATAAATTGATATAAGTCCCTTTATTTTTCGGTTAAGTTTCTCATGCACAACTACAAACTTATTACCATACGCATACTTAGTTTCAGTTTCAACATCATCTAAGTCTTTTAAGAGTGTCAATATTGCCTTATATATACCGCAATAATGTCTTCTTGATACTAAAACCTTACTTTCTTGGTTAATGTATCAGGATAATGTTGTTACGCTATGCATATTCACAACTTCCATTTTTTAGAAAACTTAGCTTTCATTGGCATTTAAACTATTTTTATTATACCTCGTCAGAGATATTGTGTCGATACCACCACTTTAATATTTAGGCCTTGTTATAATTCTAACTTGACCTATGTATTGATAGGATATTGTCACTATCCGCTTTGGACCCTTCACCGGAATCATAGTTTAGGGTATAAACTTGGCAAAACGAAAATTCAAGTGATCATCTCATTTAAGTGTTCATATGAGTGTTCTTTGAATGATAAAAATGACTGTAAAATATTACATCTAGAACAAACTGAGATATTTCAACATCACATCAAACGAATTACACAAACATATACCTAGGTTTCACGCAAACTTTGAAGACATCTAGGCAAAACCTCATATAACTTTGACTAGTGATGCCTAGAATCATGAAGATGGCATCCAAACCAAACGAGCGTGACTTAGGAGAAAACCCTTTTGAGTCCTTCCCATTTAACAAAAACAACTTAGCACCTCTCTTTTCACAAGTCAAGGATATAGAGCCATTGATTGATCATAGCAGAGAAGAGTCTGACTCTTCGGAGAACAACATAAGTTAGACCTAGGTCGATTTGACGAGCTCCTTTATTATAACAGAGATCAAGTACTCACAAGAGTCCTAGAATTAGGAGCTAAGCTTCCACATGAACGTGAAGTAGAAACCAAGATCATTAATCATAAAATGGAAGAACGAACATCCCTCTTAGACATGGATAACCCCTTTGATGCAGGGTATGCTTCTACTTCCGGGAAACATCATAACACCGTTTAAGGAGACCCATCAAAGCCACTTGGTGATTCACGGTGACCTTATTAAAAATCTTCACGTAAAGTGAAGATTGAGCACAAAGCCTCACCACCTCCCAAGTTTGATGAGGAAGATGATCCTTTAGTTGAAGAAGAGATCCTTAAAAACAAATCTTAAAAGCGAGCCAAAAATTAGCAAACTTAGGGTATTCAAGTAAGAATGTATACTGAAGAAAAAATCGAAATGAAATCTAGCGAGTTCCACTTTGATCCATATAATTACATGACCTTTAAAGTAGATAAAGCACATAGACCAATGTCACCTACCAAAGAACAACTCATTCGGAAGGAATTACATCGATGAAAGATACATTTACTACGCTCTGAAGGAAATGTAGGGCACGATAGGAAATATATGTATGAAGAACTATGCCCTTACCCCTTCGATAAGGACATGTTATGACAACCCTTCCCAAAGCATTTTTCGTTCCTAAATTTGATAAATATAAAAGAAAATGTGATCCTCGTGATCACATCAAGGAATTTTATATGGCTTGCCAAGAGGTCACATACAATGATAATTTCTTAATACGACTCTTCCCTCACAACCTAGGGTACTGGCATTGGAATGGTTCTTTAGCATACCCAAGGGCTCTATTATAACGTGGCCCGCGCTAGCGGAAAAAAATGTACAACATTATTCCTTCAACATGGAAAATGATATCACAATGAATGACCTTTGCAATGCAAAGCAAAACCCAATGAGACCTTTAAAAGCTTTTTTTACAACGATAGTGAGGGTTGGAAAGTCATTTCCCTTGTGCCTTGCTAGAAAAATAGCTAGTAATAGTATTTTTCTAACTTAAACCCGAGAAATAGCCTTCCATCTACAAATATCTTTAGCGGATCTAACTTCGAAGAAGTCATAGAGAAGGGTAGTCAAATAAAAAAGGCTCTCATCGCAAAATGGTACACTTAGACCGATCGTCAAGGACAAACAGGAAACAAAATTCTTATATAAACCAAAGTTCTTCAATAAGAACAAGCATGTCGTTGGCGATGGCGTTACAGATTCCAAACCATACAAACTGGTCCTATTTTAAATCTCTCACAAGGACCTCATCCCAAGGCACCCACTAAACGTATGTTTACTCCATTAACGGAGAATCCCTATCTGCCATACTAAAATAGTTAGATGCGGTGAACATGGTGGAATACCCAGCTGCGATAGTACCATATCCAGAAGATGATCTGAAAACTGGTTGGTTCAAAGAGCATGAGTACTGTGATTTCCACCATGTTAAAGGACACAAAACATATAGGTTCTTGAGACTACGTCATTACATACAAGACCTCATTGAAGAGGCTAAAATCACCGTAGATTCCCCCGACTTAGGACAAGGTCCTAACGAGAAAATGGGTATCTTCAAAGAGCCCTTCCCTAACCATGCAAATAAGAAGAAAAGGAAGCCAAATCACGGGAAAAATTCCAATGACTATATGATTGTTGCTTATGTTTATCCCACTAATGATAGTCCTTTTGATTCCCTCATAGGATGTATCCGTTCATCTGATGAACAAGTCAATACTATTATTCTAACCCCTTGCGTCAAACCGCAATTTGGTCCTCATTCTTTTTAGTAGCCACGACTCCGCCTTGTCTTTGTAATGGCGCTACTCCACGATTTTGTGCAAAAACACTGGTATTTGCTTCTGTCCTGCCATGAATGGAGGATTGTCTTCCTTCTCATGAATCTTCTCTGATGCGATGGAATAACTTTAGTTTTTTCCCTACTAGGGCTTCCCCAAACTTCTAGTTCGTGCCTCTTGAAAAGACTTCCTTGAATTGTGAACCAACCGCTCTGATACCAATGTTAGCACCTGCAAAGAGAAGAAAGAAAATAGAAAGAGCAAACTGCACTGTTGAAGTGACACATGCAGAGGTTTATTTATTATAGGAAGAGGTGGTTGAACAGCTTACCAACCAAACAACTACATAACTGTTTTACATGCTATATAAAGTGTTATATTTTAACAGCTAAGAAGAAAAAGTAAAAATTGATTCTATTTTTTTCTAGAGTTATCTATATTATCTACTATGTAATCTTTTAACAGCCATTAAAAAAGCTTTTTACTTGCCCAAACAGAAAACCTTGTGGAATTGCAGGGTAGCCAAGAGTATGACATGTATGAGATGTAAGTAAAGATTCACTCAAATACAACAGAAAATGTGAGTAGCAAAGAGTAATATGAAGAATCAATAATTAAAAATATCCTTAGCCAAACTGTTCTCTCAACAGGATAATTGAGAAACGGATATCTAGGATTGGGTGGCAACAATACAACATTATTACAAATAGGGCTCAGATTCCAGTCTTTCTTTAAGCACATACAAATTAGCAGCAACAATGCTCAGGCAACCACACACAAAGTGGGAATCCAATAAAATGCACTAAAAGCAATGGAAATGAAATATTAAAAATAACTTGATGTGTCTTGTATAACCTCCAATTGTGCCAAAAATTTAGCTGCCTTTCTCCTAAGTGTTCCATTCCAATGAGTTTGAGTTGTCAGATCCACAAGAGGAATTCTTGCCTTGGATCCATATGCCTCTACGATTTCTTTAACCTCAAATACCTTCTCCAAAAGCTTCACTGCCTCTTCCTTGGACTCCGGAGTTCCTTGACAAAGAATTTCAGGCACAGGGTCGATGGCCCTCGCTTCATGTAAAACATTAGCTCCCTTGGCTAAAATGTCATCATCGCTCACCAATGTTGCCAGGGCATGAATTGTGGCTCCAGCAGCCCCACCCTCTTTTTCCAGTAAAGGTTCACCAATCCGGGTAGAGCATCAGCCTTAACAAGACAAAATGTAGTTTTGACATCACAGGGGCCTCTATGCACTCTACATACTGGAGGTTTCATGGGTTTGAAGCACCAACACCCAGTCACTGTTGGTGCTACACTAAAACGAGGATTATTCAAAGAAAGATTGCCAATGGCAAAAGTTGCTCTAGATTTTGCCAGAATTGTTCCGGAATGAAGCAGATTTATGAGTATAGGGTATGCTCCCAACTGCGCAACCGTATGTTGAGTTTCCAGACTTTATGGGTCAGTAAATCTAAGGAGTGCTCCAACATCATTTATTTATCAGATGTTGAGACTACTAATTGGTTCACCTTTTTAGCATGTTAACAACTTGTGTAAAATCGTCTCTCTCAGATTGGTGGATCAATTGTATTTGGACTGCAAATTAACTGCCCACCCCAACCGCAATAAACCTAACCTAGCTTAAATAACCCAAAATAGTATGATGATTAATGAAGTGTGTGTTCATTTTTATGGCCAAATCCCCAATTACCCATCATTATGACGTAGACGAAACCTCTACAATTGCCTCTATCTTTGGCACTTGTCAAAAGTAGAGTTGTTTGATGTTCCTTTGTTTTTATGCAGTTAGTGGGTGATAGCATGCCATATTTTGGCATTGACCCCTCCTTTTTGTGGAGGGCTAATTAGAATAGGAGTTTTGAAACAAGGCATGGACATCCTTCAAAGTATTATGAAGAAGGGGCATTCGTCAGATGTTTAAGTTGCAAGTGCCTTGGAAGATATGTCTACAAGATGTGGAAGCATGTGAACTATTGACAAAACCCTTGAAAGATGTGTGGTCTCATGCACTACACTCATTGTGGGATATGCACAAAACAAATAGGTTTGTTGAAAAGACCTTAAAAACTTTCGGGAAATGCAATTGGTAGTTGTAAATCCAAACTCCACAACCTTTGACAACATCCTCTCAGCCTCTGTCAAAATGGGAGATTTAAAACAATGTACATTTTCCTCTTCAAGAGCCAACATCTACTACATTTGTGAAAAGTATGGCAGCTCTTACATATGGCGGAAGTGGAGTGTTTTCTACCGCTTAGGCTTAATCAAATATAAATGCAAATAAAAGTGAAGGCTTAAAATCTTTAATAAATATTAACAAAACCTGATATTTTTTGAAAGTTTGGGAACTTTGCAAGGTGAAAAGGGTAAATTAATCCCGTTAAGTTTTGCCTTTTTCTAATGTTTGAGTTCCTTTTATTTTTAATTTATCAATTCTAATATGATGTATTTGTATTGTTTCTAGATTAGTGTTTATGAAGGCAAAATGCATTTGTGGCATATTCTTGCTAGTGAGAAATTTATTAATGCACCTTAATATCCAACATCCTCTCAATTTCGCCTAAATGAGAGATTCAAAATTAGGTTTGGTCATCTATCAAAGAATCATGGGAAAGAGATCTTTTATAGATGTCACACTTGGAAATTCTATGGTACATATTTATACAAAATGTTGATTCATACACAAGGTGTGAGAACTTTACTTCTTATGGTTTTGGTTTGTCAAATTTTTTTAAAATTTTAGGACTTCCTTGTTGGGAAGTTGACATTGATATTAAAGACACACTTGAATTAAACTATATTACGTAATGACAACATTCCATTTTCATCCCATTTGGCGTATCTATAACTCATGTGCAATTGCTAGTAATTACTATATGTTATTCCATGCACCGGTACCACTTTTATTTTTAATTTATCTATATTATTTGCTTTCCTACATTTCATCTTTATTTCATTTCAAGAGTAGTCGCTTATTATGAATTGCTTCAAAATGACAATAGCAAGATTTCTTGATTTGATATAAGTGGATGTTATAGGTTAAGTGGCTTTAAATTCCTCTTGTACCATTTCTTTGAGATCCTCGATGTGAGCGTCAACAATTAAATCCATTTTTTTGCTTTTATGTATTTATTCTCTTGCATTAATCATCTAGCATATGTTTTCATTTAATATTAAAGGCACAATATACATTAAAATAGTGATTGGAGTATATTAACATTCACTTGCATTTTACTTGTGTGCTTGTTAATATGACTTACATGTCTCTCCTCATTTATATTCAAATGCTACTCATATATGAAGAATGCTAAACATGTATGTACAATAAAAAAAGAAGACACGAATTCATTCATGAAGTCCTTCCACCATATTTACGAAACATGTAATCTTTTGTATGTCTCATGTGAGCGTCAATGATTAACTCCACAAACATACAAAGGTGGTTTTGATATTTTCATAAAGATTACATGTTTGAGAAATATGGTGGAAGGACTTCATGAATGAATTTGTGTCTTCTTTTTCTTGTGTACATACATGTTTAGCATTCTTCCTATATATAGCATTTGAATATAAATGAGGAGAGACATGTAAGTCTCTGTAACAAGCACAAAAAAATTGCAATGAATGTTAATATACTCCAATCACTATTTTCTAAACATGTAATCTTTATGAAAATATCAAAACCACCTTTTGTATTTTCCATGTCTATCAAGTACTTTCTTTTTCCATCACTTTTCATCCATCCCCATCTTGCAAAAACCAATAATTGACGTTATCACATACATTATGCAACAACCACAACATAAAATTGTATTTACGAGTAGTATCGAGATGTGCATCCCATCCGACATACCTTGCAACTCGTGCACTTACTAGTGTTATTATTACTCGGATAAATTAGACATTGAACAATCGTCTTGAAGATGCATTGAACAAACATTTCATGTTTATAAATAAGTACTTTGTATCGCATTTTCTAGTGAATGACAATTGAGTTTCAATCTTCAATTTCCATTTCATTTTCATAGTCGATTTCTTGAGTATACATTGGTATCAAAGCACCAATGCAGGATATCCATTAAAGAAAATAAATTCAAAAAGAAAACTACTTGATAGATTTTTCAATTTTTCATTTCAGCCTCGAAAAATATCACTCACCCAAATTTATTTTGTTGCATTTTTTTAATCCTTCAATACTCTTTATTTGAAACCCTCATTCTGCAAACTCAAGTCTTCACCAAGTCAATACTTTGGTGGATGACAAGCCAGTAAAACTACATAAGGGAACAAGTAATCACTTGAGCAATACCTTTTACTAAGGATTGTATTGCAAAATAGTATGAAGATTTCATAAACAATTTGAAATATGATGAAGACATAAAGCAAGGAGAACAAACTTTGTGTAAGGAAAATAAGGTAACGAATAAACAGAAAAAATTTGCTAAATGGACAACACAACATTGGTGTCTCGAGTGACCTACAACTATCTATATGGATTAAGGGGGATGTAACAATATTGTACACAATCCTAGATGTAGGCAATATATAGAATAATCAACCAAAAAGCTATATTACATGGGAAAAAGGTGTCCCTTTCCCATTCCCTTGGGCCTCATGCTTGAAAGTTAGTGTCATGTTGTTATTCCATGAAAAACAGAAAGATTGATGCTCTAATGCTAGTGCGTCACACCTAAAAATTGGTGCTCTCTATTTTCTATATTCACTTCAACATTATTGATCAACCACTCTTTATTTTTTCAGATATCTCCACAATACATTGCCTTAATGACTACACAACTGGTCCTTACCCCTTTAAAAGATTCACAAATATGTCATGTGGTTGTAGGAAACTAGAGTTTCACAATGGTTCCCCATACCCCTTTACCCAATACGAGTGGACACCTATATATCTAGAAGGAGCGTTCAAAGAGACTTTTCCTTGTCTTTCGATTTCAATCCTCCTTTACATCGCCATTGTAAATATGTTTTGGTTGGTTTCTATATCACGGGAATTCCCGCTCTTATTCTCCATCAAATTTGATTCTTTGCATAAAACTTTTCTTCATGTCAACTGCATTTTCTGTCAATTTTTCCCATTCTCTTCACTCGCATTTCAAGTTCTTTCCTTTAAACAATCACCATAAATAGTTACGCATGTCTAACATTAATACACATTACACCAACATCCACCGAACTAATTTTAACTTGCACTCGACTCTCTCTTCTTCCATGTAACTAACAAATCAAATACCTTACCCAACACAACTACGCTTCTTAGTTTCCTCCCTTTTCCACATATCTTTCTTCCACCAAATCCCTTTCGACGTTCACATCCCCTTGCTCGCATGTGATTGCTAGTCTTAGCTCCAATAAATCCAAATTTGTACTAGTATTAATTGTGATAGGCAACAAATAAGCATAGCTAAATGAAAATTTTGTTATTTCACAAACTTTAGGCATCAATTTAATAAGTAGAAGGTACAATATTATTAGATTAAAATGAGGACATTCAAAATAATATTATATAAACAATTAAAAATTAATGTACAATAATTTTAAATATGTAGATTTAAATAAATATGACATTGTTGTTAATAAATATTATTATTGTTTCGTGTTTCCTATGAACACTCGTCCTTAGCTTAGACAACGACAATAGACATGTTTAGTGCATCTTGGAATTGCTTTTGTGACTCCTTCAACAGTTTGCAAACTTTTTGTGCCTTCTTTACCCATGTTAGACATGCCTCTTCAACACATCTTAAAATTGGTTCAACATTACACTCATTTTTGGTATAACTACTAGAAATATTTTATATTATTATTACTTAAATACATTAGAAATTAAAATCATCTTGAAGATGAACTGAACAAACATTTCATGTTGATAAATACGTACTTTGTATCACATTTTCAAGTGTACAAAAATTTGGTTTCATTCTTCCATTTCCATTTCATTTTCACTCTATTTCCTAGCCTTATAGTGTCAACCTTCAAATCTAGAGCCATTGCATGATCATAATGTTAACACATGAATTTACATTTAGAAAGAATGTGAAAAACACACCACAAAATTTAATTACTATGAACTAATTTTAATAAATATTATAAAAAATTATTCTACATATAATGCAGAGGAAGACCAAGAGGACAAACTATCTTTTGTATATAATCTACTAGTCGAATTTTATCTTCCCAATACATTTAAGGAAATTAATACTAAATGGTTGAACTACCCTTATGACCGAATACATATACAAATGCTTGAATGCATAAATGACATTATATGATACGATCTTTAACACTGCATAAAAGGACCACTCGAGACCCAAGAACAACCTAGGTTTAGATAGGAGAAATTATAGAATAATTTCTTTTTTGAAAAGTGTGTCCACTACCAAGCTTCAAGCAACAATTGTCACAACAGGATTCAAAGTCAATTATAATTTACTAAATGAAATTTTCTCGTTGTAACATACATTGGATCCATATTACAAAATTAATGAGTATAATTAATCCAATTATAGTTAAATTTCTCTTAGGAGTTAACTTAATAAGTAATTAAATTAACATTATAGTTAAATATTCCTTAATCAATTTTAGAGGGTCAAAGGGGCCAAAGGAATTAAATACCTTGGGTATTTAATTCCACCAGGTCTAAACAATAAACAAGGTTCTTATTTGCATGGGATAGAAAAAATTTCCCTTATCCCCTAACGTGACCCCTAAAAAGGTCAACCCATGCTTTAGAATTATACATTTAAGTTAATAAGGGGTAATTTCCCATTTACCCACTCTCAAATTCATCTTTGCACTTCAACCTGATTTTCATATATTTAATGCACTCAAGGTATCCTGAAAACATTTCCATTAGATAGGAAATTTCTTCCCCTTTCCAATGATATAAAGAAGTCCTCCTAACTCCTCATATTTCTTAAGTTATAGGCCGGTGGGCCTGGGAAAGAAAAATTTTCCCAAAGGCGGGCTTGTGGGCCTAGGGAAGAAAATTTTCCCAAGGCACAAGGGACACGTGGCACGTTGATAAGCCCACGCAGGGAAGGTGGGTCGTTGGAGGTAATTTGGATTTTAACTCTTTTTTATTGGAATGGCAAAAGGTTAAAAAACCCCACGCCTCCACCGCGCCTTGAGTGACTTTTTGCATTTTTGGAAAAAGTGCCTAAGTAATTTTCGGGCCCGTGGGTCCGAATTACAAAAACTTTCCCTTTCTTCTTTTTTTTAAACTCGGTGAAGTAAAAACTTCAAAAGGCCATAACTTTCGACTGGAAGCTCGGATTTGGGAAAATGAGGACTTTTTGAAAAGGGCTCGAACTCCTCTTTGCATAGGAACCATCAAAATTTATTTTTAACAAACTTAAGTGGGTGAATTTGAAAAAAGAATTCTTTCCTTCCATTAAAACGTGAATTAAACTTTTTAACTTAACGAATTAATTCAATCCACCATTCTTTCTTCTTCAACATGCCAAACCGACATGGAGGATTTCACTTGGAAAGATTTGGATGGATTTTGTAGGGTTTAATTGATGGGTTGAGTTTCAACACAAGTTTCCCCTTTTCTTGCCAAAATGTCTCGAGTTTTTGTCTAAGTCTGATTAATTGAAGTCTGATAAATTTTCTTGAGAAATTCAACTATTTGAAAAGCGTTTTGATCTTCCTTAGCTTACATTATTATTTCAATTTGTCTTTCAAGTTGTAGAGTACTTTGTAAATTTTTCTGATAAATATTTGTAGTTTTACAGTGAATCAAAAATAGAAATCATGCTTAAACTCGAATGGATCTACTTTTCGTTATCATCCTCTAAATATTTAAATTCATTCAAATCTAATTTACAAAATTTAACTTTACTTCAATTAATGCGTGAAGACCCAAAATGTAGTTCTACTTTCAAATCATGCATTTCAAATGAAATAGAGAAATGTAATATTTCTTTTTCAATTTTCAAACAGAGATTTCACAATATATTTCAAACACATATTTCAAATGAGAACCATACCATTTGTGGTAATTAAAACAACTTCTATTGAACTCCAATAATTCTTTTACAACTTCCTTTTTCATTCATCAAATACAACTTACAGAATATACATCTTTCACATTCGAATGTAGATTCCATTTCCAAAACAGAGCAACTTTCCACCACAAATAATATTACAATGCCATCCACTTGAAGTGGGATTTTTTTACAACAAGGAAACCCCAAGGGGACTGCGAAATTTTTCTTCATCCTCAGCTCCATAACAACAACAAGAAGATCCACCATATATCTTTTGATCACAACAAAAAAATGGAAGAGGCAACGCTCTCCACCCAACCAAGAATTCTAATGAAGAGGAGAATTCATCCTCCGCATTGGCCCTTGAGCCCCAACCCCAAGCAATAAGAAATGTATTTGACTCATGGCAACAAACACGCTTCCTGACACAAAAATAACACTAAACTAGGTGGTATCCTACCACGTCCGTTCATATTGGGGGATTAAAAATCGCCAAAAAAGGGTCAATATACCGGTATGCTATGCGGGTGGAAGGGTTTAGTTTTTCCAGTATGGTGAATTAGGTATTGGGGGGGGATAGGTACGTCGGCGCGAGCTAGGAGGAGAGGCAGGGTCGGCGCGAGCTGGGAGGAGAGGCAGGGTCTGCGTGAGCTTGGAGAGCTGGGAGGAGAGGCAGAGGGAGCGGGTTTCTCAGAGGCAGGCGGCAGGAGCGGGTGTCTGTGGGTGCGTCGTATCCAGGAGCACGCAGGAGTCGTCTCAAATCTGTATTCCTGCCAAATCTGACGGGTATTGTGGAGGCAAGTCATCTGCCTATAACCCATCTGCATTGTTTCTTGAAAACTGGATATGTCTTGCAGTATGAAGTCTTTGGCACGCAGTCTTTGGCACACAGTCTCATTTTTCATTGAATCCAGTTGCTTAATGATTCTGATTAGGATATTCTAGGTGGGTTCTCAAATTGGGTCTGTTTTTATTCTCTCTCTTTTTATTTGCGTATACTCTCTTGTTTGAACATTATGTTGTTTGAAGATTCATGTTTTTGGCCAAAACTATTCGAGTCTCTAGGCTGCAAAGTCTCAGTTGGCACTTTGGTCACAGTTCATAAATATTTCTTGTGTTATCTTAATCCTGTACTCAAAAGAAATGTGTTTAAAATCAGATCACTGTATAGTCAACTTTGGCTTGACCTGATATCTTTCCTTGGTTTTGGGTTTATTCTGGATCCATTGTCCATGTCCATGTCCATGTGTTACAGGTCTTCCCTGCGTTGGGTGCCAGTGGTACCTCACTAGATAAGCTTCTTGTCATTAATGATATCTTCTTTAGTGTATGTCTAGCTATTTGTTGATAAGCTACGTGATGTCTGTAATAGGTTGTTATTTGAATTAGATTTATGTCAAGCTATCCAGTCTGCTTGCAATAAACTCTTTCCTTGACTAAGGACTGTGAAGGCTGAACAGTATATAGGATACTTGTTTTTATCCATTGGCACATTATCATGGCTACTCGTTTCTTCCTCTTATGCTTATCTGTATGGGTGAAGGGGTGTGATTGAAGATTGTTTAAAGAATTGTGCATAGAAATTTAAAATCTGTATCACGGAAAAGCCTATTTTAATATAAACTCATTGGTCAATGGAATCTCTCCTTGTCAATTTTTGAAAATGGATAATCTAATAAGTTTGCTAGAGTGAAATTGGTATTGTATTGAATCTCTTTATATGCCCTATAATCATGCCCTTGAGCTCAAAGACAACGATAATTTTTCAAGATTAAATCAGTCAACCTTGTTTGAAAAGTTAACAGAATACTTCCTTACAGATTAGAACATTAAATAGTATATGCTTGTCATTTACGTAGAGAGAATTGTTCACAGATATGCATGAGACAGTCATATGTGCTATGCACACATTAAATTGTATGCTTTTGGTGGAAGACAAGCTGTGAAGATTATGCGTATGGATGCCTTGAATGATTGTACTCGAGATTCATTTGGTAGAAGATTGAAGGAGTCACATCTGATAATGTTTTACAAATAGAGAAGATTGAAGGAATCAAGTGCAAGAATATTTTAAAGATGGCGAAGATTGAAGGAATAAAGTAAAAAAGCATTTGCAGATAGAATGGTAATTGATGAGTTGGATGGCATTGACAAGATGAAGAAGGTGAGCTATATTAACAATATTGTAGGTTAAAGTGTTCAAGATTCCACAATCCATAATGTCAAGAAACCACAACTTCTAGATTGATTGTGTAAAATGCTTGAAAATATCAATGTTACAAACCACACTTTTTGAATCATCATCATATTGATTGCATGTGTCTGCCCTTATATTAGGATAACAAGTAGACCATTTCAACAATGGTTAAAGGAGCACCCTTCTGATATCCACTGAGATTGCATTAAAATCTCAGGTCTAGCAGAACACTCTCATAGGACATCCTAGGGCATATGTATGGAAAAGGCTAAAATTTTAGAGAGGAAGGAACACTACATGTAAAGAAAGGTATAGAAGCTATCGAGATTAGCAAGTATCCAAACAATCTCAATCGAGATGATGAACTTGACCTTAGCGACACATGGAGACCCATCATTCATCTACTCAAGCCTCCTGGTTGATTTCATTAATAATTGTAGGCAAGAATAATAACATATCTTTTATTTATTTAATATTGGATAGCGACATTAATTATTGGTGGTGCGGACGATTGTTGATCCATACAAGTTGCTATAAATTAATTTGGTTTAATTATATAAGAAACACTTTTCTGCTTTCGTATCAATTAATCATCCTAAAGATGAACCTCAATGTGTGGTTCAAATTGTCGATCCTTTGAATCAACTTACACAATTAAATTATTAATTTGAAAGTCATAATTCCTTGACATTTCAGGTGTCGATATAAAAGCAAGAAAGAATAGAAATGATAGTTTGAGCATGGGAAAACACAATGTAGGTCAAGGTTTAGTAGTGACCAGCCCAAATGCAAGAGTATTTGACCAAATATATCAACATGAAGGATTAAAAACATTATGTATGAAGTCAATGTAACTTGAACCAATATATCAGAAAAAAGTAGGGTATTGAATCAAAAAACATAAAATGTAAGGAAAAGATCAGTTCATGATGAGAAGGGGATATATATGAGATCAAAGTAGATGACAACACCTAGATCCCCCTTCCATTTCCCTTAAACCTGTTAAGGTACAGAGAAGAAATTTGAAAACCATTGTTCACTTGAGAGGACCATTGACAAGTCTGAGGAACATGTAATATAAGTGAAGGCTCTCAGAAATTGCTACAGAATTAAGAATGATCTTTAATCACATAAAGGAAGAAAGAACTAAACAAAATGATGAAGAGGAATACATAATTTTATTTACGAAATAAACAGGCAGCAAAGCCAAGACTTGTCAACATACTCAAGTAAGATGGAGACTGCTTTTTAGAAGCAATACAAGACATTATTTTCCTACAAGTAACTCATGACTAAACGTCAGGGGACAAACCTCAGATTTGAACGGATATGATGTTTTATATGATATTTTCAGTACAAGAAAACATCATATCCATTTCTCCTGGTATAAGAGCACTAAACCCTCGGGTGCAAACATGTCTTGTCAATTGGGAAAAGAAATCAGTCATGTCAAAATGTGCTTCCTTCATCAGGACCCAGAGAGGATGACTTGCTGAATATGCTACCTCATATGCAAAAGAAGTATGTTTTGAGAAAAGAGAATGCATGCAAAGTAGTGTCTGAAATAAAGTAAACCCATAGAAGAGATGATCGGAAAATTGATGGGATAATTGCCAAAGAGGAGTTCCACTACTCTTGTGCACTACTCTTGTTCCACTGCCAAACTGATGGTGCCGTAAGACATTGCAGTAATCTTTCTGGATTGTGCAGGGCTGGTGTCGGAATTGCTTGCAGAGACCATGCATCTCTTTCAGTAGATATCTCTCAATAGAGCACAGGTCACGACCAATCAAAAGATCCTCTATAATGGAATTTCTCAATTTACTTAGTTGACGAACATCTCCGTTCTTCAGTATGAAAGATAAGAAGCCAATATTTCTTTCTAGATTAACTAACCTTGCTGGAATCACAGATCCCAGCCAAGTTTCTATGTTTGAACTCTTATGATCCATGACTTCCACGGTCCCCAGATCTCTTTACCATCACTGGAAAGCCTTAGCAATAACCTATCTCCTGAAAATATCAAACCTTCCTTCTGATTCTCTTGGAAGAATATTCCTTTGTCTTCACCGGCTATTGGGTCTGAGAACATAAGTACAACTTTTTCTCTGTATATTATGGGCCCTATCGGCTTCTCTGGCCTTCCAATTGTAAATTTAAAAATCCTATTGCAGTGATAGCATGATCTCGACCCAACAAACAATGGCTTAAGATTTTCTCCATGTTTGAAAAAGCCAAACACAATTCTGAGTGCGATTGATCCGGCTTATCTATGCAACAATAGGACTCTTGTTCAATGCTGGATGTGCTACATCCCAAAGGGAAACTGGCAGTGTTCGGGCATGACTTTCCGGCACCTCTCTTGCACATTGAGTCCCGCAAATAAACAATGTTGGGGCAGAACTTGGGTAGATTTTTCAGAAAACATGAAATGACACGTTCTTGATTGCCTTCTAGTTCTGAGAATGATGTTTTTTTCCTATTCTCTTGCATTTGAACAATGCGATTTTCCTTCCACTTGCAGTAATCGTCATACTCTGATGGCTGGACAATTTTTAGAAGGCACATGAAATCTTTGTTGCTCGGCATGTTGAAGTCAACATCAGATGACTTCGTCCAGTTCTCTAGTAAATTTTTAAGCATTTCTGAATTAGTCGTTAATTCCTCACGTCTGCTTGCTTTTGAAACATTCAGGGCCGAATTAAGGGTTCCGAGCGCCCTAAGCAGTACTCGGAGCGTGCGCCCGCCTCCCACCTGGGACCAACAACCCACGTATATGTGAATGTTTTTAAAACAATTATAGACTCATTATTGCAACCATGTCTGTTATTAAAAACACTCATTATTACAACCATGGATGCTATTAAAAACACCTCAGGACAGAAATAAAAAGCACTATTTAAAACCAAACATGTGAAATTGTTATCTTGACAATGAGGGATTTGAATTTTGAAGCATCAAATTTTTAGATCCTCTCACAATTTTCTGAAGGACAGAAAATCTTACCTAAATGTCCTCCATAAGCTGCAGCATTCAAACATGTTTGACGGTTCTCCCTGGGCCAGAAAACTAGAAACAACGGTGTGGCTGCTAACAACAGCTTGGCTGAATCCACGTGACCATGCTCTGAATCTATTATCAATGGCGTCTCTCCAAACTGATTGTGCCTGTGCACAACATACTTGTTGTGTTTAAGAAGAATCCTGACTACCTCTTGATTACCCTTCTTGGCAGCCTCGTGTAATGGCGTATTCTTATCAGAATTACGAGCCCCAGTCAATAGGGAAGGCCACTTAAGCTCTTAGCGTTATGAAGAATCCATTTAACGAGCTCCACATGGCCTTCCCTTGCAGCAATGTGGAGGACTGTGTTCCCCTCAAATGTAACCTGGGTAATATAGCTCCCAATTGCATTCTGACTGTGTAAATCTCGAAGGATCTTCAGATTGCCCCTTTTGACAGCGATGAAGAGATCTCTTCAAACATTGTAGTCTCTTGTCAGAAGAACACAACGATAAAACCCTTCGGAGAAGATATAGTTGTCACTTACCGTAGATACAGTTGTAGGTGGTAGGATCTGTATGTCTCTGTTTCTGGACATTTTCGGGTCTGACATGTCCGTTGCTTGTTCTTGAAATTCAGTTACACTCATAACCATAATATGTCGGTATTTGAATATTATAACATCTTTTAAGATTTAGCGGCCATCTTGTAATGATTCTAATTTCCAAGGTGGGGTGCGCACATGGAAAATTCAAAACTGGAGTCCACCACATGGGCTCCAATAATTGGAGGGAAATACATTGTAAAAAATATTAATTAAAAACTTTATAAGTGCATTTAATAGAACAGTCTGTGGTCCTTATCTCCCAGCAATGAAATTCTGTATTACTGTCCATTCTGTACATATGGTGTTTGTGGCTGCACATTCCAAATTGGATGGATAAGAATGCAGAGTTGTACATTATATTTTTCCAGAATTAGCGTCTCTAACAATTCAGATTGAAGGAAACATTATCTATTCACAAATAATTGGAGATTCTGCCTAACAAATATCTCCATAAATGTTGAAGCCATATAAAAGTAGTATCTCTCCATTGCATATTTTGTTTGATAAATATTTGCCTAGAAGGCCTGTAAAAATTGAGAATGTATTTGGCTTATTCAGTTCAAAGTACAAACCATTAATATGTGTAATTTGAAGTCTCTTTTTCTTTACTTTCTATCTATTTTTGTTACAATAATTAAAATTTGTATAGTAATGTGAAGGGTCTTATGTAGCTGCATTTTTGTGTTAAATTTATAAATCTTCATGACATACATTTTCCTTTTAAATTGAATTGAAATAAACAAAACATATACTTTAGAAATGATATTGTAAACATGTCCCAACTATTGAGAGTTATGTAGTGGTATTATTCTTGAAATCATGAATTCAGGGATTCTTCATACGCCACACTCCTCCTTCCACCCTAAACTGCTCCACATACCCTACACCCAATATATATTTAACAAACTTTATATTTTAACCTCTTATCCTCCTTATTATATTTTGAATAACATTTAAAACTCATATATGAACTCCCGTGATAGGTAACAACCTCTCATATTCATATTCCAATAGATGGCCAACATCAATTCATTTTAATCACTGAATATTTCTTTCTAACAAAATATGCAGGAACTTCTTCACCTCAAGATATTCAATACAGCAGAGTTCAAATATAAATTCATTAGTTCTATATTGTATGCAGTGACATTCATTGTGGATTGTGGTCTGTTTTGTTTGAGTTTTCTCTCAATCACAATCTACACAAAAGAATAAATCTTCTTTACTGATTTACTCTGCCCATGCATTGTTTTGAGCCATATGATTTCAAGTATTTCAACTCAAATCCCTATCCACATTCAATGATGCATATGTAGAATACTCAAAAATACCACGTTTATACTTCAAGTCACCAGTTTTCATTAAGAGTGAGAGCTTGTCTGAATTGAAGAGGACGACTGAAATTGTTTGCTTCAGTGCGAATTTGATTGGTTGTGATTCTCAGCTTGCTCAGATCTCCAGGATCCTTGGCCATTCAATGCCGACAACATGTTTGTATGTTCCTAAGCTCAATTTATTGCATCACAACCCACCTCTACGTTGGATCATTGATTCAAAGAACAGAGCATCCATCATTTCGTGTTGATTGTTCAGTTCAGAATCACCACTCAACCGTCATTGCATCGAGACTCCCTTGCAACGTTTTGTCATCAAATATCACTGCCATTTTCCTGCAACAGTATTTACACTCCACGTGGAGACCTCACCATCCATGTAAATTGATGTCAAGATCTGTTGTGTAGATCTGTTGTGTAGTTAGATCCATTTTTGACAAAGCGTGTTTTGAAACATACTCTTGCATTTCATTTAAAATATTTTAAGAAGGTTGTTAGATACTAATAAATCACTCGTGACCAATAGTATTTTTTTTAATAATTTTTATTATTTGTTTTTTAGATTCAAATATTTTTATTGTATTAATATGATACATATTGATGGAATTACAGATGGATCCAGGGGATGATTTGGATATTGATATTGTAACTGGTGAAGGGAATCATGTCATTGGTATAGTTAGATGTCCGAGGGATTCTACATTTTCTATTGTTCGTCATGAAATGGTGAAAGATGATGTTGTTGAATATCCATTTGAGTTTGTTAACAGTAAAGGGCATTCATTAAACCCAAAGCAAGAGAAAAATTGGAAAGTTTCTTCATCAACTATAGGCATCAAGAGGAAACATGAAACTTTGGATATTGGTACAGCTGAAAACAATATAAGCGAGATGGTAGAAAAATTTGCAACTGTTGGAGAGAATGTGATGGATTCCATGTTTATACAATCAAGATCTGCTGAATATTTTGAGAATGTGAATGAGCCCATGCAAAAACAATCAAAATTTGCTGAAAGTTCCGAATCAGTAGAGCAGGTTGTAGTTTTTGATATCAATTTATTGAAAAAATGGGAAGACAAACTGAATGAATTAAAGGAAAAGTTTGTCCTCGAGAAGCTTAGTTTGAAAAAATGTTTAAAAGAGGGAAAACCTGAAATAAAACTTCATTGTGGGGCTTGTGGAATTGATTATGGATCAGGGGATATATCATCAGCAAGTCAAACTATCCGTAACTACAAGAATTCTCATATGAAATCTGAAAAGCATCAACATAAAATTACAACAATTGGAAATAGTGAAAGTCCATCATGCAACCAAATAACACCAAAAAATGTGTCTGGAGATCGATTTGAGATTGAACATGCAATCAAAATTCTACACGATCTTAACAAGACACAAGATTCAGATTTGTTCAAGGTGGTGGAAGCAACACTTGGAGAATATGCAGACAAGAGAAAAGTCAAAGTGGAGTGTACACGCTGCAATAAATGGTTTTCTTTAGTTCCTGCTAGTGGTAGTATTGCCTCATCTATAAATGAGCACATGAAATCAAAGAAGCACACACTTACTACAAATAAGACTTCTACAGTTGAGTTGAGGAGTGGCACAGTTGGTAGACCCAAGAAGCCTACCATTGATAAGTCCCAACAAAGTTTGAATAGGTTTTTGGTCCCATCATCACAACCAATAGTGCAAGAAGCTTCTACAAGCACAAGAGTTTCACATGCAAGTACGTTGCATAACTTGTAATTATTATTGGATTATCACTTTCTCTAATCTATTATTACTTAATAGTATTTTTAATTATATATTTCCTTTTTACAGCTCATGGATCTCACATATTACTTCTATGTTGGGGGTTTTGGGAACCATATATTTATAGAAATGGGAAGCGATTAGACACTAAGATCTTAATGGATGATCAAAAGGATGGGAAATTTTGGGCCATTGAGAAGCATACCAAGAGATCAATATGTTATAATGGCATTGAATGTAGTATCAATGGAACTTATAGGCATATTCATTGTAAAAGGGTCTCTGAGTCAGGATTCCCCTTTGATTCATTGACATGTACATTTTGTAAGTTGGTTCCCAATTGTGATGACTTCAGGATGCGTTTATATCGTGAAATGATAAGCTCCACTAAAAGACATGGGAGAGATACAGGAAGAGGGAGAAGATTAGACTTTTTGACTCAAAGTGAACTCAAAAGAGTTTCACGAGATGCTAATACAAGCCTAAGAATAACAATGCGTGCTCTTTGGTGGGAGAGGACGATTGTTGCTTCATTATCTATTAGAATTAGATCCCTAAAGGAAAAGTTATTTGAATCTATAGAAAGGAAAGATGTATATCGATTTTGCAAAGATGTGTGTGAGGCACATAAAAAAGGAAAATTACAGGGTAAGGATGTAGTTTGGGAATTTGTACAGGATATCTTTCACAATATTGTGCATTCTAAGGAAGGAAAAAGGTATAGTAAATCCACCAAATCTATTTATGAGATGATTAAGCTATGGGGAGGTCCTAGATTGCATAGCTTTCTTAGCTTGAATCTAGATGGTCCTTGATATCTACTGACTCTAAGGCAAGTTCGAAAATCATTAACATACATTCCGGGGAACATGAATACATTTTTAAGGCAATAGGAAATATTTATGCTAGTTATAAGTCCAAGCATGGGATAGAAGGCCCAATTCTGTATGCCTTGCTTTGAAGATGAAAGCTTGATTGTGAAAAAATATATTAGGTGGGTTGCAAAAATGATACTTTGGTGGGTTTTGTGGAAATAAAGAAGAACACCAATGCCAATCACATTTCTTAGTGACGGTTGGCGAAGGAGCGATGAGGATATGAAAATATTACAGATGCTTTTAAGAACAATGTGATTGGACACTATGCACGTGTTATTATTGCAAACCCCTTACATGATATGCTTCCTCGTTTGGTTGTGGTTCTTCATCCAACATGCAATAGGTTCAATGCAGATTTTGTTCATCAACATGGAAAACAATAGAAGTGATGTGGAAGAAACATGTAGAAATGTATTTAGGACCTATTATTGGCCATTCCTCAGATGGAGATAGTAGAAGAAGACATCTTATGTTAAGGGATTATTCTTGACAATGGGATCCAGATATCAAATTCCATGGGAAGGATGGAGGCTAACAGGTTCATATATTGATAAAAAAAAGTAACAGGACTTCATGATCAAGATTACATCCATAATGGAAAAAGTTAGTGAATCCTTTATTCAGTGGTCGACGGGATTTGATAGTTGGAAAAGAGTTGATTAGTTTTAATCATGTTCGAATGGTTTATAATAATTTTAAAGTGGATGATCACAAGTTGAAAGTTGAAGATATAGAGAGGATAGATCGACAAAATTGGGCTTGACCTGACGCATTGCTTGAGCATGTTCAAAATTGTTTGAAAGATATGAGAAGTACAATAAGTGGCAGGACAGAGAGGACATTAGGTACAGAGATTTATTTATCAATTGTTGCTGATTACATTGACATTTTTTTGTCTAATACTCTGACTCTTTGGGAAAGAGTGCGGAATGCATCAAGAGTTCATCATTTCTTTATATTATGGCTGTGTTGGGTACAAAATCAGTCCCAAACAGATGTTAGCATTAATTTTATCAGCAAAGAGGCATATCTTGATGTGCAGATTTCTTGCCATTTTGTAGTTTTATTGATGAAATTGTTTCGGGATCACTACCCACACTTACCATGTGTGTTGCACCTAACTGGTTCAGATGTATGTGAAAACTTCTTTAGCAAAGTTGGTGGCATGGTTGGAGTAGAAAGGTCCTACGATTTCACTGATTTACTTCACACTGTTGGAACTCTTAATAGGGTTGCTGAAGAAGAAGCAAGTTCCCAAGGACTTCATTTTAATAAATCTCATAAGAAGCAAGAAAACATATGGAGTAAATTGCATCAAAACATGAAGTATAACCCTATTGTGTTGTCACAATATGATACAATATCAACTGATGATAAAATTATAGAAGCTCTAAAAAAAGGATTGAATGATGCACAGGGCATTTTATCAAGTCTTGGCATGAAACCCATTAATAACACTCAATCTTCTTGGTGGCTTAAACCATGGAAAGAGGATCAAAATTATCCAAAAGTTCAAGTTGTGGATGAAGTACTTCATGACTCTCTTCCAGAGCATTCTATCTCTATATTCCAACCTTCATCATTGACGGTAGTTGATGGAAGTGAATTTCAAACAATGGAAAGTGAGTGGAGGCATGAGTTGGATGAAATATTAGATTCCATTGAGGATAATGAAAGTGCAACCATTAAACCAGTTGTTGATCTCGATGGTAAGGATATGTATAAATCATGTTTGGTTAGTCAATTGAATGGAAATCCAACATTATCCAAGGATAGGCTGACCAAAGTGAGAAATGGGGTGTACTTTAGACGAGATGAGAGAGCACCAAGAAAGGGTGTTTCAGTTAGCTTTGGCATTGGGTCAGATTGTGGGGTTTTGTTTGACATTGATTCTATACCCATAGCTGAACGGACTACAAGAAAAGGGGTTTCTCGAAGTACAAATCACGGTGTTTCATGCGGAACATGGTACATTGGGAGGGTTCAAAGAATACGGAAAAAAGATGGTAATAAAGTGTTTGATTAC
The DNA here is from genome assembly GCA_018340775.1 of Taxus wallichiana var. yunnanensis. NCBI lineage: Eukaryota > Viridiplantae > Streptophyta > Pinopsida > Cupressales > Taxaceae > Taxus > Taxus wallichiana. Next base: position 469,342,425 of record CM031241.1, read on the forward strand.
CATAATGATATTGATCTTTTGGATAGACAAGAAGGAATTGAACTTCAACTTTGTTGGTACAATAAAATAAAGGGGAAACACATATACAAGTATGATTCTACAGACCATCTTTTTGTACAACTTGAATCTATCATCGCGGCTGCCAACTTATCATATGATTCTAGGAGCAATACCTACAAATTAGAAGATAGTGATTACATTACTTTTGAAAATTTCACAAAAAACTTAAACAAGGTGTAGTTTTAAAATCTTTTTGTCTTCCTTCTTTGAATTTATTTTTATTATAGATGATTTACAAATCTTTGTTAATTTTCATTTTTATAATTTATTGATTCATTTGTAACCCTATAGCATTAATTTTATATTTTTTGGTATGTGCTGCAGTGAAAGGTTCGGATATTAATGAAAATGGTGCTTGATGATACCGTCCGAAAATGATGCAATTTTAGATTTTACAGGTTAGTGCAAACATCCTCACTCTCCTTAAACCTACAGAAATATCTAAAACTCGTAATATAGTTATTTGATACGTGATTTTATCTAAAAGTAAAAGTAAGTGCTTGTATTATCATGCAAGGAAAATGAGAGTCAGAAAATTTGTTTAGTATGTGTCACTCTCCATGTTCTACTTTGGGTTTTTAAGAGCGCTTAACTCGGTTGGTGGGTTTGTTTGACATGGGTCTATTTTTCCCACTCAACTTTTTTTTGTTGTTCAATACATGGAGAAAAAAACAGCAAATACGATACTTTTAAAGCTATCTGATTCATATGTTTGATTTAACCCATAATGGTGCTTGAGTTTAGGACAGCTATTAGCCATATCTCTGTTGAACATAGTTCTCCATAACATTATGTTTATTTAATTATGAGAGTAGAGAACCATACTTTCTTGTTCTTGCTAGTAAATCAAAATCGACTTACATGCTACTTTGCCGAACTATCCATTCTTTTAAATTTACAACGTTAACTTGGGTTTTAGCATGGTTTAACTCCTTTAGATCTCAAATAAAGTGCTTGTATTATCATGGAGGAAAATGAGAGGTGCGAAAGGCTGTTTAGTATGTGTCACTCTCCATGTTCTACTTTGGGTTTTTAAGAGCGCTTAACCCGGTTGGTGGGTTTGTTTGACATGGGTCTATTTTCCCACTCAACTTTTTCTTGTTGTTCATACATGGAGAAAAAAACAGCGGGTACGATACTTTTAAAGCTATACAATTCATATGTTTCTGATTTAACTCATAATGGTGCGATTTTAGGACAGCTATTAGCCATATCTCTGTTTAGCATAGTTCTCCATAACATTATGTTTATTTAATTATGAGAGTAGAGAACCATACTTTACCGTTGCTAGTAAATCAAAATCGACTTTTGTACTTTTTTGCATGACTATCCAATTATTGCTAAATTTACAATGTTAACTTGGGTTTTAGCATGGTTAACACCTTTAGATCTCAAATAAAGTGCTTGTATTATTATGCAAGGAAAATGAAAGGTTCGAAAGGCATTTAGTAGTATGTGTCACTCTCCATGTTCTACTTTGGGTTTTAAAGAGCGCTTAACCCGGTTGGTGGGTTTGTTTGACATGGGTCTATTTTCCCACTCAACTTTTATTTTGTTGTTCAATACATGGAGGAAAAAACAGCGAGATACGATACTTTTAAAGCTATACTGATTCATATGTTTCTTATTTAACCCATAATGAGTACTGATTTTAGGACAACTATTAGCCATATATCATTTTAGCACGAGTTCTCCATAACATTATGTTTATTTAATTATGAGAGTAGAGAACCATACTTTACCGTTGCTAGTAAATCAAAATCGACTTACGTACTTGCTGCTGACTATCCAATCAACTTTGCTAAATTTACAACTTTAACTTAGGTTTTAGCATGGTTTAACTCCTTTAGATCTCAAATAAAGTGCTTGTATTATCATGCAAGGAAAATGAGAGGTCTGAAAGGCTGTTTAGTATGTGTCACTCTCCATGTTCTACTTTGGGTTTTTAAGAGCGCTTAACCCGGTTGGTGGGTTTGTTTGACATGGGTCTATTTTTCCCACTCAACTTTTTTTTGTTGTTCAATACATAGAGAAAAAAACAGCAGATACGATACTTTTAAAGCTATACATGGAGAAAAAAATAGTAGATACAATATTTTTTATAGATTATTTTAAAATCTTTGTTAATTTTCTTTTTTTATGATTTATCAATTCATTTGTAACCCCCATAATATTAATTTTATATTTTTTGGCATGTGCTGCAGTGAAAATGGTGCTTGATGAGACCATTTGACGACGATGCAATTTTAGATTTTACAGGTTAGTGCAAACATCCTCCCTCTCCTTGAACCTACAGAAATATCTGAAACTCGTAATAAAGTTATTTGATACGTGATTTTATCTAAAAGTAAGTAAGAAATCCATGATACAACCATATGAGAATGTATTTCTTATTACATAAAGGTTTGTACTTCTGCAAATAATGGTCTGAATGCATATGTGTTATCTCTGTGCAAGACTTGGAGCAAAGAAGAAATAATATAAGGATATTAAACTATCTAAGGGTTGAAAATCTTTGTAAGTTAATAACTAGATTGTCTTGAAAGAAATTTGTAAGTGTGCATAATGGAATCTGTGTAGGCATATCAAGGAGATATTGGTTGTTATATAGATATTTATTTTTGAGGAGTTAGATTCAGCTTAAGGAATGATGAACATAGGATAACCAAACCTGAATTCCAAATCTGTCCTACTTTCTATATCACCAGAACTGGAGGTACCTGCAATAGAGAAAAGTTAACAGCCAGCCCAAATCATTCGTGCTTTCTTAAAGTCCCAAGGTGGGCTTCAATTCCCTATCTTGGTTTTTTAGCTGAAAATAAAATTAAAATTGCACTCACATAATTGGACCGCAACGTTTGGAGGACACTACTTAGGCTTTTGAAAATGCTTTGTCAGTGGCTGCTTAGTGCTTGTTTTACTGTTGTATTTGCTTGCAGAGATCAAGAAGACCCTCTAATCAAGCGAGCTCTTACTATTCTTGGCGCCTGATAAGTAAAATTTTGTTGTGATTATGATAGGATAAAAATCATAGTTCATCTTGAAATGGTAAAATGAGAAACTAATGTGTCAAACAGTATACCGGTATGCACAAGATTAGTAAAGGAGATATTTCCTTCTTTAGATTATCATGAATCATGCCATAAAGTTTTTCTGCATAAGCTGTAAATTGTTGCTTGAAAAGAAATGTTGGGTACTTAGCTTCCACTTGACGTAAAACATCCAGCCTTCCAATTATCCCACCATTTCCTCTAGAAATACCCTAGGTAGCCGGTAAGTGGGTACGGTTCGGGTACGGGTACGGGGATCCGGTACGTCGGTACGGCAATTTTTTGGAGGCCCGGGTACGGCACTTGGGTACGGCAGTACAATATACATATAAAATATTACCCACTGCCTAGCTATTTAATAATGTCCTGGAAAAGGGGATATTACAATTCCTATTCCTTTTCATTATTTCTATGTTCACATCTTATAACATTGGTATTAAAGCCATTAACGCTCAAAGGGGCTCAAGATTAGAGGGCATGTCTTTCAAATTCGGAATTCATCAAAGGAGACTCGTCTTTCAAATTCGGAATTCATCAAAGGAGACTCGTCTTTCAAATTCAGAACTCATTTAAGGAGCAATCATTGAAGGCATCAAAGGAGTAGAGATTGAAGGTGTCAAAGGGGAATACATTGAAAAGATCGAAAGTGCAAAAATGCCTTTGATCTACACGAAGATTCAAACAGAAATACATTCGCGAATCCTTTAGCGCACGGGTATAAGAAGCATGAAAATACAGTCACGTCGAAAGTGTAAAAATGCCTTTGATCTACACGAAGATTCAAACAGAAATACATTCGCGAATCCTTTAGCACACGGGTATAAGAAGCATGAAAATACAGTCACGTCGAAAGTGCAAAAATGCCTTTGATCTACACGAAGATTCAAACAGAAATACATTCGCGAATCCTTTAGCGCACGGGTATAAGAAGCATGAAAATACAGTCACTAGGGCCATACGCGAAAAGATAGTCGAATCTACCAAACACAATAGGCAAAAATATGTACCCGGGGCCTGCAGGGAGAACCCTGCCCGTACCCGCGCCGAACCGGACCCGGACCCGTACCCGCGCTAAACTGGACCCGAACCTGCAGCCCTTAGGGGCCGTACCGGCTACCTAGGTCAAATACCCATGCTAGATTGGGATGATCTGAATCCTTGGATACAATTTATTAGAAATTTAAAAGTCTAATGATTTAAATAACCATACCGGGTGCAAGAGATCTTCAATAAGAATATCAGATAAAATACTATATTCAAATAATCGTATCTTACTTGAGCCATCCTCCCAAACAAAGAAACAGATGATAATCTTCCACGTTGAGAAGCTATGCCAGCTGCAACATTTTCTTTGAGTGTGCTTTGCAAGAGGAATAACAGGTTTTGGGAATGGAAGCAATGTCATAACAGGTTTCTTGTAATTATAGGTTGGACTTCTTGTAAATATTGACGAGAATTAAGAATGACAATGTTCATGTATCTTCTTGTGTTTCTTATAAAGTGTATGGCTGGACTAATGCCAAAACAATAATATTTTTATGATAACAATTATAGAATGACAAGGTTGGTTTTGGGTGATGAAACTACAAGAAATATGATGAAAGTTACTCTATTGATTAGACAAATCTGTAGCTTGGTGATTTAGCGATGACTGTGCAGGTTTTGGGAAAGAAATAAGGGCAATCTAAGTTGGGTAATATGGTTAAAAGCATAAGCAACACCAATAATATGCATGCACAGGGAGGTAAATGGATTAAGTTGCCTTTATGACTGTCTAGGAAGTTCCAAGATTGGAGAAGTGGTATGAAGAGTGATTACAAAGCAAGAAGCTTATAAATGTACCCTGTTCAAGGATAATCTACAGTGGTCTTAGGATCTGCAAGTCCATGTTGTCATTACAGTGATGAGTAAGAAGTCTAAACTCTGTAATTTTGTGATTATAGTGAATTTTAGACTGGAAAACTACGACTTAGTGGAATCGTGGTATAGCCCAAATGATCAAGTAGATCTCCAAGGTTCACTCTTACCTTAATTGCTTGTAATATACCTTAGGCTAGTAGGCTTACCACTGCTATGCACCGCATACTTCTGATTTCAAGATGAATTTTAGTCATAGAAGGCTTGATTCTAGTCTCCAATAGGTTCTTGGACAATCTCTAAAGATTTCAGGTTCCAATTCCACCAATTGACCTTCCAATTTCTTAACAGTCCTTTTGTTACCCTGTCAACACAGTCTAGAACAACTCTATCAGCAAAATACCATACTGTATGGTCTTAAAATGATCTAAAAATTTCAAAAACAAATAAAGCACATTCCAATCTTTATTCTCTCCAATTTTTGTGATTTTTCACCGGTTAATTTGAGTGCAATATCCAGTTTTCTCCTTGATGCCCTAACTCAGGGTTTCACAGTCTCAGACCTGCCCGAAAGGAGAAAAATGACAAAAATCTTGGGATCCAAAATGTTTTGAAGCCTACTGTTAGTTTCTAAGGTTCTATCCAGACATCCTTCAACCTTCCAAAATTTTAAATCTTAATAATGAGCCTCCCTTCGAACGTTACAACTGGAAACACAGTCAACCCTGCCTTTTCAAGAACTGTAGATGAAGACAAAACCCTAGGCTCTTGTTGGCTCAAATTCAAATTGGTGGGGTTCCACACAACGTTCACTCACCTTATGATACACGACACAACACTGATTTTATCACCTTTCAACCACTATAGGTTTCTAAAGCCTGATTCAAGACACAACTCAAAATTTGTAATCAAGAAATTGTAGTCTTTTATAACCCTACTGGACAGTATAAGAAACAATGATTGATACTCACTCTCTTTGAACTATAGATTTTCCCAAATACATACAACCATTACATGAATACAATGCACTTAAGTCTTAAACTTGTGCACAATTACTGAGAATCATACATGAGCAATTCACCTTTCCCACAGTATTGTAGAGCTTCAGTAGTATTTTCAAGGATTGATTCACTTTGGAAGTGGGCTAACTCCAAAACCCTCTCTCTCTCCAACTCCCTCTCTTAGTTGACCTTTACCAACACTGTCATGAACAGTGAGAGTTAGATAATAGGTAAAGCTTCCAAATTTTCTTGAACAGTGAGAGGAGAGTACTGAGATGGTTAGTTCCAATTTTCATACTTCTATGTTACTATAAGGCCTTCAAATTATTGTCCTTACTTGAATGCTTACTTCCTTCCTTAATTCTTGTCCCACTGTACATTGCAATCTTCCCATACAACTGTCAACAAAACCTGAAGACTGGGGGATTATTCTTGCCTAATTCATTTTAATTCTCCTTTAGACAACCAGTAGGATGATTTCTAATAAATTTCAATGCTTGAAATTGAGTGGAAAGTCCTTACGAAGACCCTACAGGTGCAAATTGATAAGTTATTAAGTTAATATTTGGTCAATGCCTATAGTCAGACTTTGATGGTTATAAGAGTTATTGAGTACCTTAAGGGGTTCATTAAACATTTCTTTGACAGAACACTAAGCAATAGATCTATTGATATGAACATATGATCTCAGACTGATGATCTTAACTTGCACACAAACCTCATAGTCTCTTCTTGTACTTACATAGATTTAGATGACCTCAATACACTATTCACCATCTCAGAACATAGTCAATGGTCCAATCATGATATTATAAGTGTTATAACACAGATATAACTCATGTTTGTATCCACTAGAAGATCACTGTAGCATCAACACAATTTGTACTAACCCTTCAACACTTACCTTTTAAGGTCTCTACAGGCCTAAATGGCATAGAATAGACATGTAGATACAACCTTTAGAGCATGCAGAACATTCACCAAACCTTATGATGATCTCAGAGATTTGAAACATTCCTACTTCCCTAGTTGGCATCAACACATATTCAATCAGCCCCTGTAAACAAGCCTATTCAAAGTTCTAAGTGGGGTGTCTCTTGCATATTGTATCTGATCCTTCAACTATCTGCACTTCTAGATGGGGTGTCTCTTGCACTAGCCCAAGATTCTATCTTGTTGTAAAATCTTAAGCAACTCTAGAACTATGTTTATACCAACTCCAATCGATGGCACATCATAGAAAATCCCATTGCACCATGAAATTTTTTCCCCATTTTTCAATCAAACCTGTGGGAAAACACTTCTTTGTTTCTCAAGCTAATGGCATGGTTGGAATAAATAACTTCATGGTTATCGCTCTAATGAGGAACTTATTGAATTCAACATCATCGATTTGCTATGATATCCTTGTCTAGCCTCTGATGGTATAGATTGTTCTTCAAGAGAAGCCAACGACAAAATTTTACATCAATCTTCATTTCCAAGTTCCATGGAAATATCCCTTTTCATTTGATAGACTAGGTGCCATGTTTTGTTTTTTCCAAGCCCTATATAATACAGCCATTAAAGGTACTAAAATCATTAAGTTCAATTTCAAAAGTGCTATCAGTTCCCTTGGGATGATCTTTTCTCTGGACAGTAATTATTCAATTCATCGAATCAAAGTCCCAAAAAGTTCTAAATGAGAACTCCAATTCTCCAAGAGATACATGATAAACCATTCAACTGCTGCAAACATACTGTCACAGGGACAGTGTGTTGACTGTTAGATCCTAATTTTATTGGGCCTGTGTCAGTAGTCTTAATGCATCACCCTCCCAATTAATTGAAAATATCCCTATATACAAACCATTGTTCATAATTTGTGTGAAGACCCCGATAATTAAAAAATAGAACATATGAATTTCATGAGAAATGTATGCCCTGTAACTAAATACTCAAGATCTAAAGGTGTTTATGAATGGCCAGTGTCACTTATGATCCTATTGAATTTGGTCATTTGATGACATTGATAGGATCTAACTTTTTCATAGAATTCAGGAAATGTGTATCTAACATAATGCCCAAGAATATTCGTTATTATTTTAAGTACATGCAAAATAGTAAACATAAACTGTTTCAAATATAATTAAAGATGCCAATTGTGCTTATTGGAAAATGTAGTAGAGGATCTTGTAGGCCGTAATGAAATCTACATGATCCAACTATTTCTCTCTAGGTTCCTCTAAAGTCTTGAACCAGTTCCTCTAAAAAACACAGGCCCTCTGAACACATGAATTGGGACCAATTTAAATAGATGAATGTATGGTCTTGCTTTCTAGATGAATGTAATCATCTATTTCTATAAATGAATGTAATCATGTATTTCTAAAGAATAATAGAAATTTTGTAAGGATCTGCATCAATTAGTGCATGCATTTTATATGACTTGATAAACCAATCAATGAGGATGAACACTGGGAGAATCTCAGCTGTCGTCCTGAGAAATGCTATGAACCTTCAAGGGATACAGTTTGTGAAGGCTTCTTCACAAAATTGAGAGGCAATTGCTGTTTTTTTCTTTTCAAGTCCTACACAATTACACAAAATTGGTTAGCCTTATGTACAAGGCATTATACACATTATTTCAAATGAGATGTCCATGAAACATCATTAAGCTACCTATGTCTTTAAAAGCCTTATTTGATGTCAGGACTGAACCTTTCCATTCCTCATAGATATGCTTTGGCATTTTCTTTCTTCTTTTCAAACCAGGCACCTGAAATGATTCAAAGTTCATAGGTGAGCATATTTCACTTCAGATATCACCATAATCATTTCAAGGCCATCTAGAAGTTTTTTTAATCAAAGGTATCAAATCTTGTAGCATATGCAGCTACACACAAAAAAAAATCTATAGATTCACCTAAACAATATTTTGGATACAAACACCACAAGGGGTGAGCTAAATAAGGTGGCCAAGCCTTAAGAACAATGGAAACCACCTAAAGTTTCCCGGATAAAGCTCATCTTTGACAAGGCAAAAAAGGACAACCCAGGAGCAACTGATAGATAATTCTTCATAGATTGTTGAGGCAAATCCATATTAATGAATAATGAAGACCTTAGTTTATGCTCTAACAACATTGCAAAGGTTCAGACTTTTTCGAAGGACATCCTTCTAGCTACAGATTGAAGGAGATTCAAAGCAAACTATTGAGGCACTCAAGAAGGACCTCTTTTAGAAACTACTTCCACGACATTATTTTTAGACATTAGACAGTGTGGTAACTAAGTGGCCTATTACCTGGCTAACCTAGTGATGGACCAAAGTTGTAGGAAAATTCTTTGGGAATTATGGAAAAACCCCACTTTGATTTAAATGTCATGCAATTAGTTAACAAGGATAAAATTGAACGGAAAAAGATTGAGAATGAAGTTAAATTTAATTCATAACCTGCATCTTTGAAATAATCTTCTCGCAATCAGTCTCAAAAGTTTGAACAATCATTTCAGAACTGTAAGTTGGCAGCACAGTAACAGTGTATTCATGTAAAAGAGCTACCATATATCCTCTTATTATTGTGATTATCCAGCCTTGCAAGTGATCGTGTTCCAATTGTATTGTTGTTTTGCCCTAGTTTCTAAACATTTGGTGCTAGAATTATATTTCATCATTTTGTTCCTTAGTTCAAAGATTCCAATTGATAAGAAGTTGTTCAGGCTTTTGGGGTTCAACGGTGAGTAAGCTTTTCTGCCTCAATCAAGCTCTTTAGTTTTTTAATTGCAATTTCCAGTGTATGGTGATTTTTCTACTGATCTTTCTGTTGATCTTGTGGAATAAGCTGTAGTGGGTTTATCCTTTTGCCAGTTTGTTTTCTTCCTTTTCCAGGCATGTTGGAGGCTTAGCTTCTGGTATTTTGGGGCAATACTTCATTATAATTTTCAATATAAATTTTATTCGTAATTCTGCATGTCTTCTTTTCTAAAAGTAAGTAAGAAATCACTAGGTATTCCAATAATCACTGCAATCTTTGTATATTTTCCATTGCTTTGAAGAATAAAAATAGTTGTTTTCTGTGGTTGGCAGGCATGATTAAGATAGTACACTTTTGTGGGAAACATCTATGCAATCTGTAGCTATTAAGCAACGTAGACTGTAAGAAGTAAGCTCAGTGCACTTCTGTAATCTATCAAGTTTTTGGGTTTCATATTGGAAAGGAAGTGGAATTTGTTATATACAGTCTTCCCTCAGCTTGTTGTACTATGTTGTTATTTTCAGCTTGAAGGTGACTTGATCATGTTATAGACGGCCTTATTCATCATGGTTTTGTATGAGTCTTTGAACATGGAAAAGAGATGGAATAAGTCTCCTAAACTTTGTGTTTTCAGATTTCTGTTGCAACATGATGTATTGTTGAATATTGTGTTTTAGTGTTATTCTTTTTGAGATCTTGTGTAATTTCAGATGTTTCAAAAAACATGATGATTTTTTCATTAGACTCAGTTGTATGTAGTCATTATGTACTTCTATCAAATTACATGAATTATATATGAAAAGAACATTGCTTTGAAGTATCTCTTCTTGAGTTGCCCAAATGTGTGACATTGACATCCAAAGAATTTGAATAATTCATACTTGTTCTAAACTTGATTTGAGAGGAGAATGCAATCAGTTGTATCAGACCCCTATAATAACTCAGTTACATTTGATAAGCCGTTACATGATCTTGTTATGCTTCCTAAATTGACTGTTGTCTCCATGGATGGTAAGCCTCAGTTCTATTTGGGTGAACTGTGTTAACAAAGAAGCATCATTTTTCCACGTATTCATGTTTGAACATACCTTGAATACTTTTATGTGTTAAGTTTGTGATACCTGTTTCAAATAAGGTTTTTATAACTCAGCCTTGAAAGTAAAATTCTATTAGATATAACAATTTAGTGGGAAATTGTAACATCTTATCTATATAGCATTGTTGTCTTTATACTAAGCTCCTTAGATCCCCCTATATATGTAGCTGTGTACTTGTATATACAGCGGTGTATGCAGCGACAATACCTGTATATGCAGTTGTATACCTGTATATGTAGATGTATATGCAGCGATAGTACCTATATATGCAGCTGTGTAGTGATCCCCCTACCTGTATAGTATAGTTGTATAATAATTTTATGGCACGGGAAGCAATTATAAACCTCATGTTTTATCTGTATAGTACAACTATGTAGTAGGCCTTTCATCTATTTCCTCAAGGGCACAATCCAATGCAATCTGAAGTATGGCCACCATTTCTTCCTCAATGTTGGGATTTCCATGTACCATTCCTAAAATGTTGCATCTGATGTTATCTTCATTCACTTGCACCAGTCCAAGGGTGATCTGTTTGGACCCCTGTTTGTTGTTGCAAAACACACAACAATGTTGAACACTAAAAGTTTCTCTTCAATGTATGTTTAAGTTTACTATCTTTTTTTTTAATAAATACAATTTCCCATGTGCAGTTGTTTACATATATGCAATTTTGAATTCAACACAAGCTCAAAATAATACAACTACATGGATTCACAGGATTCAAAACTTATTAAAGGTTATGCAACCAAAGTTGGGAAGATGTTTTAATTGCAGAGGAAACTCTATTGGTTACCATAATCATCTCAAGACTATGAGTGCTAGAGGGAGGCTCACTAACTACTATTTCCAATAAAGACTTTCTCAACGTTAACAATATTCCAAAAGACAATAAGAGTCCATTCATGCTGCTAAGAGATTGTCTCTAATGAACCATTAATCATTAAGAACACATACATTCCAAATAAAGATTCCATTGTAAAATAATTCTAAGAGGCAATAGATGTAAATTCAAACTCAATAGTGATAGTTTTTGTGAACTAATATTGATCCACTTATTGAGAAAACATTTATTTATCTAATTGTATGAATTTATAAATATTTTGAACTAATGAAAAGAACATTAAGCTTATTTTTTGGAATCTCAAGATTCCTTTTTTGGGCATGTTACGTCAAATTGTCATGATATGAACTAGTTCATTTTGTTTATGGCAATGGATAAATTCTTCACGGAACTTGATTTATTTTAATTGCTCCCTTACTTTTGCTAAGCCATATTTCAATTTAGTTAGTTGTGTTGCATGTAATATATCTCATTTGAAGTTTTCTTTTATGATGAATTCAACAATGACTTTGAAATCATTATCATTATCCTCATTCATTCTAATTTCATGTATTAAATTAAATTCAATGCTTTGTGTAAATGAGTTTACATCCATTGAAATTATTATTTTATTTTAAAAAATTGGGTATTTATATAGACATATAATAATAAAGAGTCCATGACTAATACTTGATAAGTGCTAATATAAAAATAGATTTATCTAAGCAATTATACTTGATAATCTTCCCAATTTATTTACTGTGGTCTATTTGAAAGACTCAAAAAGTGCAAGAGGAGTGTGGTCACAAAATTAAATTATAGTCTCTTATTGACTAAGAAAATATCAATTAGAAGATTATTAATTAGGAAATATTGAGATGCAAAGGGAACATCCGATTTTTTCAGTAACTAAGATTGAGTATTATTTTCATCTTAAATAATATTGTTTCACCATCTTAATTACTTGAAAAACGATAAATTATTAAAGAATAACATTAAGGTAATTGGTAATAGGTCTTGAATGTCTTCAAACCCACTTTCTATAGAAAAGATGTATTATAAAACTAATATGTGAGTGAGAAAGATGATATATATTTTATTTGACATATAGGGGTAGAGATAAAAAGGGGTAAATAAAATTGTAATGGAAAAATGGGTAAGTGAGGTACATGGAAAAAATAGGGGGTATTTTTTTAATAATATAACGGGAGGGGGTATTATCAATTAAATAAGTAGAGGTAAAAATTAAAATCAAGGGTATTCTTTAATACCCTCCAGGCATACGTCTTTATACCATACTTTTACTAGGTGACCTTATACATTTGATTCTCTTATGCCTCCCCACACTCTTATGGCACCCCATAACGAGTAAAGAAATGCAAGCTATTTCTTTTACAAGGTGGAACCCAATCCCAAACTCCCTCCACAATAACACTTATACCTCCCCAAAACTCTTATGCCTCCCCACAAGAGATCCCCATAGTCTTCTCCTACACCATACCTAGGCAATCTACCCAACCAACCAACAACATACCAAAATATTCAAAGCATTCACATATGCATAAATAAAAAGAACATTTTAAAGAGCCAAGCTCCTACCTCTCCATGGTAGAGTTTGCTCCAAAATTTCAACAAGATTTTCCAATCCAAACAATCCAAAATCTCCAACAATCCACAAGCATTCAACAAAAATTTCTAACTCTCTTCAAAATTACAAGAGCTCCAAAACCAAAAGAAGTAACCAAAATGAAATCACCAAAATGAAGTAACCCCAAAACAAGCCAAGGAATTTGAATAAATAGAAGAGGGAGAGGAGGAATGAGGTGGCTCCATGTAGGATGCTTGTTATGTTTGTGGAGCCTATTTTCATGTTAGAGTGTGGTACATCTTCTATGTGTTACACTCGGTATTTTTACGGTGGTCCCGCTTGTTGGTGAGCGGGTCGGGGGTTCGAGGGCGAAGCCCAAGAAAAAATTTTCATGGGTGGTTTATTAACCCATGGGTAATGGGTAACCGTTATGGGCTGTTTTTGGGCCCATGGTTTTTTTCGGTACCCATTGTTTTGTAAAACCGCCTTTTCGGCTACCCATAGGTTTATGGGACGGTTTTAGTTTTTTCCCATTATTTTGATACCCACAGTTTTGTATCAAACTGCTTAAGCAATTTTCTATTTATATGGTCTTATGCATATGATAGAAAGAAGAAAATGTATTGCGAGATGTGTTTTGAATTCGGGTGTGAATTACAGTAGAGTTTGTTGAGCATAGCTCCAAATGGATTTGGGTATTGTATTGAGAGAGTGGAGGCTTGTAATAAAATATGAGCAAGTGATTCTTGGTGGACATAGCCAAAATTGGGTGAACCACATTAAATCTTGTCTCTCTCGTGTTGTGTTATTTATTACGCACTTTTATTTGAGATCTGTAATATTTTCTACATATTAGTTTCTCTTGTTGTGATTCTTGTAAGGGATTATTCCGCATATTTTATCTCTTATTTCCTAATAGATGCCACATCACACATCCTCAACTCCACCTCACAAGTCAACTTCAAACTCTAAAGCACAATTAAAAAGGTTGGGTGAATAAATGACCTTTTTACTTACACACACAAACCAAGTCCACACCCCAAGTACCAAAATTAATTCCATGCAAGAACCATCAATAAAAAACTTACAACTTTTCTTCCCAAAATACATAATAATGCCTAATTTTGACTCCCCACCCATAGGTAGGGTTGGTGTAACAATTTAAGAGGTGTGGGATAAGTTTAACTTGTCCCACAAGCCTCCAAAATCAGCCCCTAAGGACAAATCCGAATTTCAAAAGGAAGGTGGAGTGTTTCACACTCAAATTTACTTACACATCTCTTACAACACATAATCCAAGAGCCATCAACTCTAATAAATGCATTCTTATGACCCTTTTAATTAATTAACAACATGATTACTCACTAATCTTGACACAATTTAAATAAATAATAAAGGGAAATACATCACCAAATAATCACATACAAAGATTAAATAAAGGGAACACAATAAAAGAATACACATAACCCCTTGGTCACATTTGAAGGTGATCCCCCATGGGAACCCCTAACAACAATACAAACATACACAAATAACAAATACACGTTGTCATGATGACCCTTGTTGAATTCATCTAGAATTCCAATGTGGTTGGTTTCCAATCCCTCGATGTTTGTTGTGACATGTTTACCTACAAAACAAAATACCTCCTTCGGCCTTGTGGCCGCATCAAATCATCCAAAATAAATATAAAATATAACTTCCAAAATCATCTATATATGAATCAAAACATCATCTAGACAAGCAACAATCTCCTTTACAATTCCATCCATAATCATATGATCACAAGATTAATTCAATTTTCTAGGTCTACTTAATATGACGAAATAACACATGTCCAAAAACACATATACATACATAACCATGTCAACATCATAACAACATCAATATAAAATGTCTCCAATAATCCATATGCATCATATGTGAATCAAAATCAACCACAGTCCATGATCTCTAATGTTTAACATCATACCAACTCAAAAGCTATAATAATGTCCATAAATATAATCAACACTATCATAATCAATATCAAAGGTGTCGAAGGGAAGTGGGCACTACATCCCCCTCCCCTTAGACTTGACTTCCTCCCGAAGTCACCGGAATAGGTGTTGGCCCGAACTCGTAGAAAAGTAGCATCCTCCCATTTAGCCAGCCTCATCATATTTGTCCCACTGCACTTGAATCTGGTCAATCTCTCTGTCTCGAAGGTCCAAGGTCATGCACCCTAAAATGCGGATGGGCTCCACTATCACTCCCCGATCCCGCACCTGCAATGAGGTCCAATCTAGCACATGAGAATGGTCTACAATATATCTCCTAAGTACTAAAACATGAAACACATCATGGATGCGAGACAAGCTAGGTGGCAACGCTGCAGACGGTAGGCCAAAGAACCAATACGCTCAAGATGAACCAATACGCTCCAGATCTCAAAGGGGCCTACAAATCTAGGAGCTAACTTAGAACCTTTTCGTAACGGATAGGGATCTTATGTGGCCTAACACGAAGGAAAACCTTCATGCCCACCTCAAAACTACGGTCGGTCCTATGTTGATCTACATACTTCTTACACTTGCACATGTCATGTGCCTCCTTCGATCTATGTCCGTCATAACCACATGTTGTTCCATGTCCTATAATAAAGCTAGCCCAAGAGAAACCATGTCCTCTAACTTGTCCCAACTAAGAGGTGTCATGCACTCTCTACCATACAAATCCTAAAAAGGAGCCATGCCTATCAAACTCTAAAAACTATTATTGTAGGAAAACTCCACCAAGTATAAATACTCCTCCCATCTCGACTGATGATCCATAACATACATCCTAAGCATGTCCTCTAAGATCTGATTCACCCACTCAGTCTGTCCATTTGTCTTAGGGTGATACGTCGTGCTAAAATTGATCTTCGTCTTAAGGGCATGTTGCATGGTAGTCCAAAAGTGGGAAGTATACAGAGGATCGCGGTCACAAATGATCTTCCATGAAATCCTGTGTAATCTGACAATCTCATCTAGATATACCCGTGCCACTGCACTAGCTATATAGGTGGTCTTCACCGAGAAAATGAGCCACTTTTGTCAATTTATCCACTATGACCATGATGGCGTCGTGGTGGTATCTCGACATCGGTAGCCCAACAATGAAGTCCATGGAAATGGTGTCCCATTTCCATTCCGGTATAGCATGTGGAAAGAGAAGGCCAGCTGGATGTTGATGCTCGGCCTTCACTTTCTGACACTCTAAACAACGTGACACAAACTGAGCCACGTCTCTACAAAGTCCCTCCAATGATACAACTGTCTCAAGGTGGCATGCATCTTCTTCACCTCGGGATGGGCTGAATAGGGTGCACGATGTGCCTCTGTCAAGATGTCCTGCCTCAAGCCTCTGTCTCTGGGAACATAAATCCGGTCTGTGCTTGAGAAGGCCATCTTGCCTCCAATGAAAACCCATCAAAATTCCCCTCAAGGGGTCTC
The DNA here is from genome assembly GCA_018340775.1 of Taxus wallichiana var. yunnanensis. Taxonomy (NCBI): domain Eukaryota; kingdom Viridiplantae; phylum Streptophyta; class Pinopsida; order Cupressales; family Taxaceae; genus Taxus; species Taxus wallichiana. The sequence continues at coordinate 469,359,111 of CM031241.1, forward strand.
TAAGACTCGATCTCCACTCTAGCTGCAATGTAGAAACTGTCATGAGGAAGTTGTTGTAGGATCCTACTCCACAAATCTATGCTCACTAAGGTGGCCATAACCACATGTCTCCTCCTGTTGAGAGCATATGCAACCACATTCTCCTTCCCCTTCACATGTTTTATCTCCATATCATACTCACAAAGCAACTCCATCTAACGCCGCTGACGAGCGTTGAGATTAGGTTACGCGAAGAGGTGGCGAAGACTCAAGTGATCAGTCCTTAGTGTGAATCTCTGGCCAAGAAGGAAGTGTCTCCATCAAACTAAGGTTTGCACAACTGCCGCAAGCTCAAGATCATGAGTCGGATAATTGAGCTCATAATCCTTGAGTTTTCGAGACTTAAAAGCAACTACTCTACCCTCCTGCATCAACACACCTCCAAGTCTTGCGAAGAAGAATCGCATACGAAAAACTCACCCGACGGATCTCGCACTACAAGAGGCGCTGTCATGAGGCATTCCTTCGAAAGTGTCTGAAGATCTGCTCACATCATCGACCAAACAAACTTCTTCCCTTTCCGCTTAAGGGAAGTGCTAGTCTGTGAACCCGAGAGAAAGTCCTAAGCAAATCTCCTGTAATATCACTGCTAAGCCCATGAAGCGAGTACCTCTGTCACACTAGCGGGTCTTGGGCCATCCATAATAGCTCAAATCTTGGAAGGATCGATAGCGATACCTTCCCCAGAAATGATGTGGCCCAAATACTACACCTCTGTCTGAAAGAACGCACACTTCTCCAAGTTCCCATAAAGCTACTACTCACAAAGACATTGAAGAACCTAGTGAAGGTGCCCTCGTGTTCCTCACATGTACGTGAGTAAATAAAAATTTCATCAAGGAAGATGAGCACGAAGCAATCCAAGAATTTCCTAAACACCCCATTCATCAAGCTCATAAACATTGTGGGGGCATTCGTCAAACCAAAAGGCACCATGGTGAACTCGTAGTGGCCATATCTCGTACGGAAGGTGGTCTTATGAATGTCTGCCTCTGTAATCCTCAGCTGATGATAACCTGACTTAAGGTCTATCTTAGAGAAAATTGTGGCCCCCTTCATCTGATCAAATAAATCATCAATGCACGGAAGGGGATAACGATTCTTGATCGTTATTTTTTTTTTCAGTGGTAATCAATACACAACCGTAGAGATCCATCCTTCTTCTTTGCAAAATCACTTTGATGCACCCCAAGTGGACTAGGATAGATTAGGACTTTCTCCAAAGGCCCTATAGCTGCAACTTAAGCTCGCAGAGCTCGGGGTCATCATCGATAAGGTGCTCATGAGATAGACTCTGCTCCCAGAACCAAATCTATGTGAATATCTATCTCACATGGGGGTGGTAACCTCGTAGCTCCCACAGAAAAACATAAAAATGTTATCTCAAGATAGGATGGTCATCAAGCGATGGTCCACTAGACTCATCCTCCGATCGGTCACTAACTGTGACAACATACATCTGACAACCCCGTCGCACACACCGCTTTAAGGCCGTATGATGGAGATTTTGCTGATGGAAATAGGTCTCCTAACCCCTACTATCACTGACTCAACTCCTAGATCATCTGTACATGATATAATCTTATGGTAACAATCCACTCTAGCTCTGTGTGTAGACAACCAGTCCATGCCCAAGATGACTCCATACGAACCCAACGGAAGGATACGAAGATCCGAGGTAGTGGTGAAGGGTCCCAAATCTAGTACACTCCTTAACTAAGGATTCTACAGAGATTTTGGCTCCATAAGCCATCTTGACGTCCCAACTAAGACCATGCCTAACTATCACCAGCCTACATCACTCTAACAAAGATGGTGTAAGAAAAGAATCAGAAGAACCAGAATCAAATAGAATGGAGGTAGGAACACCACCAATGCTACCTGTCGTCTCAATCATGATACTCTGATGCTCAGTCTGGCGGTTCTCGACTATTGCATAGATCCGATGACCGCATCCCATGTCACCAATAGTAGGATCTGAGATCTGCACCTTACCCTTGTTACTAGGGTTATGTGGGTAGTCTCTCTAAAAATGTCCAGCAACACCACAACCAAAACAACCGCTTGATCCTCTCCCATGAGTATCGAGGTCAGTCGATTCTCTGGGTCTGCATCTTTGTGGATCTGATGATCCGATTGTGAGCTGAGGTCTCTACTGACGAGCTCCTGCTGACTGAGCTCTCGGTGCACCATGTGTCCTAATGGGACCCCTAGGAGGAGGCCCCATACTCACCCCCTCGTGCATCAAATCTATGTGGAGTGCATACGATGGGCAAGACTACTCTACCTGTTGTTGCTATGGTCTAAAGATGATTGTGATGAACCCTGTCCACCACAAGGAGGAGGAGCTGACCCCCTCGATCTGTTGTCCTGCATATGTTGGATGCGGCTCCGGACTCAATCTCTGCTTTGTTGTGTCATTCCTCGAGTCTCCTCTACTATATAGGCCTTCTCAATAGCCTCAGCTAATGTTTGTGGATAATGGATACACACCACACCTCCAATGTCTAGATTTAAGACCCGAATGAACCTTGTGGATCTCATGCATGCTCATCTTGCATGTAGTCGACATATTGGAGTACATCCAGAAATCAACTCTCATACTCAGCTACTGTCAAAGATGTCTATCGGAGGTCGTGAAACTCATCTATCCTCTATTGAATGAACCTTTGTGATAAGTACCTGCTCCTGAACCGCTCCTCAAAGAGCTCCTAGGTAACCGTCTCTGAATCAACGTGGAGCTTATGTTCCTCGGTCCTCCACTGAGACACCGACTCCATCCCTCGGAAGATGGATTGCGACACAAGATTTTGTGTTCTTTAGAACAAGGGCAGAGCTTGAAGCACTGCTCAAGCTCACCAACCAGGCCTCTACCTAAAATCCACCTGTGTCACCAAAATAATGAGATGGTTGTAGCTTCAGGATCTCCTTGATATGATCTGCAGCTATAGTCGCGATCTCTAGGCCTGTTTGCATGCTCATCTCTAAGCCTAGGGCTTGAGACCTATCCTAGTGTCCAGAAATCTGGTCTCCCTGCCCCCTCTATGGTGACTCTACTCTTCCTAACTCCATGTGGGATTTCTCTCCTCTATGCTCCTCATTGGGTCGAGGAGATGCATGAGCCTCAACAGATGGCTCCCTATCATGTCTGGCTGACCATCCTCCTACGGACCCTCCGCGTAAAGCGGCATTAACATCCTGAAGCATCTGTAAAATCTAGGGTAGGATGGCTGCTACAGTATGATCTGGAGGTGGTAAGTCTAGGTCTATGTGAAAGGACCCCTCGTCTTTTCCATGCCTCTGCACAGACCCAAGCGAGAGTTAGTTCATTATCCTAGGTTTTATTCAATTTTCCATGTTTACTAAGATATGTAAATTCCAAACAAAGTTGTTTTCTAGGTTTAAAAGTGTGCTAGGTTTAATATTGCACTAGGTTTAGTGTTCATGTCTCAAGTTTTCTAGTGTGCCCAAGGGTCCAAGCTTTGAACCCACGACTCTAATACCAAGTGTAACACCCACTAAAACGACCACTCGAGACCCAAGAATAACCTAGGTTTAGATAGGAGAAATTATGGAATTTTTTTTTTTTTGAAAAGCGTTTCCACTACCAGGCTTCAAACAACAATTGTCATAACAAGGATTCAAAGTCAATTATAATTTACTAAATGAAATTTTCTCGTTGTAACATACATTGGATCCATATTACAAAATTAATGAGTATAATTAATCCAATTATAGTTAAATTTCTCTTAGGAGTTAACTTAATAAGTAATTAAATTAACATTATAGTTAAATATTCCTTAATCAATTTTAGAGGGTCAAAAGGGCCAAAGGAATTAAATACCTTGGGTATTTAATTCCACCAGGTCTAAACAATAAACAAGGTTCTTATTTGCATGGGATAGAAAAACATTCCCTTATCCCCTAACGTGACCCCTAAAAAGTCAACCCATGCTTTAGAATTATATACATTTAAGTTAATAAGGGGTAATTTCCCATTTACCCACTCTCAGGTTCATCTTTGCACTTCAACCTGATTTTTCACATATTTAACACACTTAAGGTTTCTTGAAAACATTTCCATTAGATAGAAAATTTCTTCCCCTTTCCAATGATATAAAGAAGTCCTCCTAAATCCTCATATTTCTTAAGTTATAGATAGGTAGGCTGGAGAAGAAAAAAAAATTCCAAAGGTGGGCACAGGGAAGAAAATTTTCTCGAAGCGAGCCTACGGGCACAGGAAGAAAATTTCCCCAAGGCGGGTTTGCGGGCCTAGGGAAGAAAATTTTCTCAAAGGTGGACTCGCTGGCCTGCAGGAAGAAAATTTTCCCCGGTGTGCAAGGGACACGTGGCACGTTGATAAGCCCATGCGGGAAGGTGGGTCGTTGGAGGTAATTTGGATTTTAACTCTTTTTGATTAGAAGGAAAAAAGGTTCAAAAACCCCGCGCCTCCACCGACACCTAGGGACGCCACGTGTCCTGCCCAAAATTTCAAGTAGAAAAGCGGACGTGAGGAAACTTAAGAAAAGTTGGCTTTTGTATTAAAAAGCGTGAAGGTTGAAAATAACCGCGTCTCTGCCGACACCAAGTGAAGCCACGTGTCAGCCCATAGTGACTGTGGGAAGGCGGGCCGATGGGGAAACTTAGGAATTTTTTCTAAACTTTTCCCAAAGGTGGTAAGGTCAAAAATAGTCCACGCCTCCGCTGAAGCCTAGAGAAACTATGTGTCAGACCCACAGTGATAGGCGGGGAAGCGGACCGTCGGAAAGACTTAAGATTTTGAGCCAAATTTTCAAAAAGGTAAAATTTGAAGGTGCGGGCCCGCGAACCCGCGAAAGTGTTTTCCAAAAGTGAATTGGCGGGGCCAGGGCCGCGAAGGAATTTGTGACTTTTTACATTTTTCAAAAAGTGCCATAAGTAATTTTTGGGCCCGTGGATCCAAATTACAAAAAAATCCCTTTCTAAAAAAAAAAAAACTTCAATGAAATAAAAACTTTAAAAGGCCATAACTTTCGACTGGAAGCTTAGATTTGGGAAAATGAGGACTTTTTGGAAAGGGATCAAACTCCTCTTTATATACGAAGCATCAAGACTTATTTTTAACAAACTTAAGTGGGTGAATTTGATAAAAATGTCTTTTCTACCATTAAAACGTGAATTAAAATTTTTAACTTAACAGAATTAATTCAATCCACCATTCTTTCTTCTTCAACATGCCAAACCGACATGGAGGATTGCACTTGGAAAGATTTGGATAGATTTTACAGGGTTTAATTGATGGGTTGAGTTTCAAAATGAGTTTCCCCTTTTTACTACAAAACATCTGAGTTTTTGTCTAAGTCTGATTAATTGAAGTTTGATAAATTTTCTTGAGCAATTCAACTATTTGAAAAGCGTTTTGATCTTCCTTAGCTTACATTATTATTTCAATTTGTCTTTCAAGTTGTAGAGTACTCTGTAAATTTTTCTAATAAATATTTGCAGTTTTACAGTGAATCAAAAATAGAAATCATACTTAAACTCAAATGGATCTACTTTTCGTTATCATCCTCTAAATATTTAAATTCATTCAAATCTAATTTACAAAATTTAACTTTACTTCAATCAATGCGTGAAGACCCAAAATGTAGTTCTACTTTCAAATCATGCATTTCGAATGAAACAGAGAAATGTAATATTTCTTCATACGTATTTCTTTTTCAATTTTCAAATAGAGATTTCACAATATATTTCAAACACATATGATTTCAAATGAAAACCATACCATTTGTGGTAATTAAAACAACTTCTATTGAACTCCAATAATTCTTTTACAACTTACAAAATATACATATTTCACATTCGAATGTAGATTCCATTTCCAAAACAGAGCAAATTTCCACCACAAATAATATTACAATGCCATCCACTTGAAGTGGGAATTTTTTTACAACAAGGAAACCCCAAGGGGACTGCGAAATTTGTCTTCATCCTTAGCTCCAGAACAACAACAAGAAGATCCACCATATATCTTTTGATCACAACAAAAAAAAAGGAGAGGCAACGCTCTCCACCCAACCAAGAATTCTAATGAAGAGGAGAATTCATCCTCCTCATTGGCCCCTGCCCAACCACAAAGTAATAAGAAATGTATTTCAACTCATGGCAATAGACATGCTTCCATAACACAAAAATAATTTTCACAAATAAAACACAGTCCAAATACATATTGCGAGTTTTACTGACCACAGGGATGAACAACAAACAATACTCATGCTTTATCATGCACAAACCAAAGGAGCAAGACCTATGGGGGAAGCTGCTTATACCTCCCAATAGGGAAATGGGTGTTCACCTTAAGATAAACCCGCCAATATATGTATATGTATATGTATATATAATTTAAAAAACCCTACATGCCCTTATGCATCCCCCAAGTACCCCTTAAACCTCCCATTCTTTTATGCCTCCCCACACTCTTATGGCACCCCATAACGAGTAAAGAAATGCAAGTTATTTCTTTTACAAGGTGGAACCCAATCCCAAACTCCCTCCACAATAACACTTATACCTCCCCAAAACTCTTATGCCTCCCCACAAGAGATCCCCATAGTCTTCTCCTACACCATACCTAGGCAATCTACCCAACCAGCCAACAACATACCAAAATATTCAAAGCATTCACATATGCATAAATAAAAGAAGAACATTTTAAAGAGCCAAGCTCCTACCTCTCCATGGTAGAGTTTGCTCCAAAAGTTCAACAACAAGCTTTTTCCAATCCAAACAGTCCAAAAGCTCCAAAGAATCCACAAGAATTCAACAAAAATCTCTAACTCTCTTCAAAATTACAAGATCTCCAAAACCAAAAGGAGTAACCAAAGTGAAATCACCAAAATGAAGTAACCCCAAAACAAGCCAAGGAATTCGAATAAATAGAAGAGGGAGAGAGGAGGATGAGGTGGCTCCATGTAGGATGCCACATCACTCATCCTCAACTCCATCTCACAAGTCAACTTCAAACTTCAAAGCACAATTAAAAAGAGTGGGTGAATAATTGACTTTTTTACTTACACACACAAACCAAGTCCACACCCCAAGTACCAAAATTAATTTTATGCATGAACCATCAATAAAAAAATTACAACTTGTCTTCCCAAAATATATAATAATACCTAATTTTGACTCCCCACCCATAGGTAGGGTTGGTGTGACAATTTAAGAGGTGTGGAACAAGTTTAACTTGTCCCACAAGCCTCCAAAATCAGCCCCTAAGGACAGGTCCGAATTTCAAAAGGAAGGTAGAGTGTTTCACACTCAAATTTACTTACACATCTCTTACAACACATAATTCAAGAACCATCAACTTTAATAAATGCATTCTTATGACCCTTTTAATTAATTAACAACATGATTACTCATTAATCTTGACACAATTTAAATTTAAAAAAGAAATACATCACCAAATAATCACATACAAAGATTAAATAAATGGAACACAATAAAAAAATACACATAACCCCTTGGTCACATTTGAAGGTGATCCCCCCATGGGAACCCCTAACAACAATACAAACAAACACAGATAACAATTACACGTTGCCATGGTGACCCTTGTTGAATTCATGTAGAATTCTAATGTGGTTGATCTTCAATCCCCGATGTTTGTTGTGTCATGTTTACTCGCAAACAAAATATCTCATTCGGCCTTGTGGCGCATCAAATCATCCAAAATAAATATAAAGTATAACTTCCAAAATCATCTATATATGAATCACAACATGATCTAGACAATGAACAATCCCATTTACAATTTCATCCATAATCATATGATCACAAGATTAATTCATTTTCTAGGTCTAATCAATATGACAAATAACACATGTCCAAAAACACATATACATATATAACCATGTCAATATCATAACAACATCAATATAACATGTCTCCAAATATCCATATGCATCATATGTGAATCAAAATCAACTACATAGTTCATGATCTCTAATGTCTAACATCATATCAACTCCAAAGCTACATTAATGTCCATAAATATAATCAACACTATTATAATCAATATCAAAAGGTGTCGAAGTGAAGTGGGCACTAAAGATAGAAACGAACATATTTGTGCATTTCAAAATGGATGAAAAAGATTTGGATTTTATTGAAAGAGGTAAAATACTTTGGAATCAATAACTGATTTGCTAAGAAGAAAAATAAAAAAGTGATTCTATTTTTTTCCCTAGAGTTATCTATTGTGTGATCTTTTAACCGCCATTAAGCAAGCTTTTTACTTGCCCAAACAGAAAAGCTTGTCGAATTGCAGGGTATCTAGAATGAAATGTGTCAAAGATGTATAAGATGTGAGTAAAGATTGGTTCAAATACAACAGCAATTGTGAATGGCCAAAGAGTAATATGAAGAATCAATAATTGAAAATATCCTTAGCCAAACTGTTATCTCAACAAGATAATTGAGAAATGGATATCTAGGATTGGGTGGCAACAATACAACATTATTACAAATAGGGCTCAGATTCCAGTCTTTCTTTAAGCGCCTACAAATTAGCAGCAACAATGCTCGGCAACCACACACAAAGTAGAAATCCAATAAAATGCACTAAAAGCAATGGAAATGAAATATTAAAAATAAGTTGGTGTTTCTTGTATAACCTCCAACTGTGCCAAAACTTTAGCTGCCTTTCTCCTAAGTGTTCCATTCCCATGAGTTTGAGTTGTCAGATCCACAAGAGGAATTCTTGCCTTGGATCCATATGCCTCTACGATTTCTTTAACCTCAAATACCTTCTCCAAAAGCTTCACTGCCTCTTCCTTGGACTCTGGAGTTCCTTGACAAAGAATTTCAAGCACAGGGTATGAGTATAGGGTATGCTCCCAACTGCACAACCGTATGTTGAGTTTCCAGACTTGATGGGTCAGTAAATCTAAGGAGTGCTCCAACAGAATTTTCCTTTGCCTTAGGAGATCCATTCTTCAACACTTGAACAATTGCCGGAAGTGCTTCAGCCTCTATTAAAGCAGCAGTTACTTTCCCGTCAGAATCAGGGAGAGTCGACAGTATGGCTGCAGCAGCTGCTTGTATGTCACTTCCAGAATCATCTTCAAGAAAAGTTACAAATAGATTGAACTTCTTTTCAAACACTAGGAAATCTGACACTTCTTGAGAACCCCCTCTGAAAGACTACAGAGCAATTTAATAACAGACTCTCTTATTTTCTGATCAGGACCTTCCACTAGAGGTAAAAGAATAGAAATCCCATTAGCTGCTCTGGCAATCCTTCTGACATCTTCTCCATTTGAACCGGATAACATCCCAAGAAGAGCATTTAAAACATGCCTGCGTATGGAAAAAAAAAAAAAAAAGTAGAAAGGTTTTGCTGCAGTGCTAACAAGCTTTGAATACTAGGTTCTAGTTTTAGAGGCTCAGCATTCCCTTCCACAAGAAACTGAATGCCATCATCACACATTACTCTCTCTAGAATTATCGCAGACGTCTCCCTCACATTAGAAGGGAACTTTGAAGAAACCAAATGATCCAATATGAGAGGAACTGCACCTGCATTGGCAATATGCTTCTTGTTCTCATGATTTGTAGATAGATTCTAGAATTGCATCCTAGCAACAATTTGAAGACTGGGAATAATACAGAAACAACAGCAAAAATGAATATGTGTGTGTGTAAACCCTGCTCCAGTTGACGTTTAATGACACTCTCTCGATAGACACCATGATAAAAATATTCTTATACAAACATTCAACTGTTAATACCATGAAATGTGTGCTAAAACTATACCTTTCGTGCAAATGAATAAAACAAATTTTCTGCTGATCTGGCTTTCTTCAGACAGCATGACATCAACTGACTAATTAGAAATGTTGAGGATAGCTGTAAAAGCCTACAGAGAAATGAAGAGTGACTGCGATCTCTATAAGCAAATGTTCAACATGTTTAATAATGCCAGAAGTACAGATAACTTTGAGCATTATTATTTCCAATCATGTCTCCATTATTGCCCTTGAAAAATAATAATAAAATATATAACTGAGTGTAAAAATGGTAACTATATGTAGCTACTAGCAATGATATTTTGTTTGAAACTTAGAGGGCCAGCGGTGGCACCACAAGTAATAATTTCTGAAAAGCAATATGATTACATGTCAGTACCAAAAAGAAAATTGTGATTTTGTTTGGAACAACAAATAAATAGTGGATAAAAATCATTTAATTGTCAAGAAGTCAGGCCATATTGACGCTTATTATTTCTTGTTAAGAAGTAAATGGCATTTACTGGTTTCAATTTCTCTCCCTGTCATAATGTTTATTTCCGTGTCAAACTACATCCTTAATTCATCCCTGCTTCAACCAAATCTTTAGGCCTCTTGTCAAATGACAAATCACCACTGAAGAATCCCATGAGTGCATTGTTTCCATAATTTATTCACTGAATGGTCTTTCAACACCAGTCCAGACTCTACAGTCTAAGTTATTAAAAACCAAGAAATTCTATATTTTTTTGACAAAAACTTGTGCTAAGATGACAATTAACATTTGGAAAGGGTTTGATAATGATGCAGCATCATCTTACTAATCAGACACTGCATGAAGCATCTTCATGATTTCCAGATTCGTGCAATTATGCAAAACAGTGTTCAAAGAGAACATACAATGTTCCCTCTGGTTTTGTCTTTCTATTATGGATATGGTAACGGTATTTAGCAATAAAATGCTGAAAGCAATTTTCCTCTTGTTGAATACACTTGCAACTGTGATTAAACACTAGGTTTTGGACTTGGATAGGAAATTTTGATAACCCAATCAAACAATGACTACTTTATTTCACAACATATTTATGTGTTTTTAAATTTTTAACTCCATTGCATTGCGAATTCTGTAATCTTGAATAATAAATACCGAATGAAATGAATGCACCCAAGATCTTAAGAGAACGGAAAAGATCTCCAATTCAGTGGTGGTTATCATCATTATTGAGGATATGAAAGTCAAAAGAGAAAATTTGATATGAATGGAGGGATTGCAGAAACTAACAAGCACAATTAAACAGACCCATCAAAAAAACATGTTTAAAGATCTGGAGTGATTATTCCAGAATAACACTTTTTTTAATTCGTAACTCTTTCTGAAGTGCTGAGTCGCAAAAGTTTCACCGTCCCGGCGTCCTCAAAAGTCTTTTAAGTAGTTCTATGAAAAGAAATTTTCTTCACTTAATATTCATTAATGTTACGGTTTCCTTTTTCCCATTTGTGCAAAATGTTACAATTACTAAAAATGTTTTGAATTGTGTGTTTTATTAATTTTTTAAAATGTATTAAAGTAGTATAGTTTCTGGCGATGGTATGGGATGTATTGAGGATTTACACTAAAATGTAAAATTGAATATACAATTGAATATATAGGCATGATTCAATGTTTTCCACTACCACCTGCACCTTTATATAATGAATCAAGAGAACTTAACATTAGAAATTGAATTAAAAACTTGATATTAGAAATTAAATTTAAAAAATTAACAAATTATTAATATGTGATATGTCTTTTTATTTTAAAATTAAATTTGTACCTAAAAAATAAATATAAACTAATTAAGTTATGGTATTGTATATGTTGTTGTGCTTTTCAATATATATATTGCTTTGCAAAATGTTTTTTAGCCGTCTCATATTTATAGTCAAAATATCTTGTTGTAGGAGTCATCCAATTTTCATGTTCCCCTTTTTTGGTATCATACAAAATATGCTCCTCCCCTTTCTTTGTTAATGTCTTGTTATTGGCTTCAATAATTTATTGCCTACCAAATATGATAGAGATTAGTATTAATGGTCAAAACATTGTACTAATGCTATTTGATTCTGATATATCTTTTACCAATGCAAAATGTACGATATCATAAAGAAATTGTAAAATTTAGACTTTTATGGATAGGAAAAATAATTTATATAGCATAAGTTCATATGAGTAGCTCTATTGTCATGCAGAAGATGAGCTGAATAACTCCAATAGTCATTATATTTATCAACAATATAACAAGTAGAAATTGTTTTAAATCATATGTTAGCCAACCTTTTGTATACGGAAGATTATAAGATGTACTCATATATCATTAGGTATGCCATTTGTATGTATGCATGGAATTGTTTAACAAAATAACTAGGCATTTCGAATTTAGGCAACTTAACTGAGATGTATTGTACATCCCTAACTTGATCCAATATCCTAACCCTATAGTACTGGAAGGGAAGAATGTCATGCACGGCCGATAGTTTTGTTTCCATCCATTTTGATCAAAATTACTTGTAACAATGCTACACCATAACTCCACTAGGTTTTTAATAGAGGATCTATAGTGAAGTGCAGTGTCTCAAAGCTACTCTCGTCAGATATGGAGAACACATATTCATTTTTTTGAAAATGTCCTATAATTTTGGAGGAGGTGAAACTTTACGTCTAGCAATACATAAAATACAAAGAAAGCCATGGAACCGTTTTTACTAGTACATATATTTGAAAAAGGATATATGACCACATGATTGTGCTAAGATTCATTTAACATAGGTTTAAGTTTTATTATTAGTTTATTTTGATGTTTCAATTATGTTTAAATACCCATGGTTATAACATATTTAGGTACATTTCTCTTATATATTATGTGTTGTACACATTGATTAGCATACATAGATTACGGTGATACTTGCTTGACACATATTGCTTAATTGCATTTCCTACTCTAAGTCATACAATTTGGTTGAATTTGTTTTTCTAAAACCATATTGATCCTACATTCTATTGGCTAATAAACAAATTCAAAACCACTTGATTATATTTTTAATTAATGATTTTTAATATATTTAATAAAACTTACCATGTGAATTGGCTAATAAACAAATTCCAAACCATATGGTTGTATTTTTAATTAATGGTTTTTAATATATTTAATAAAAAAATTACCTTGTGAAAAATAGATAAGTTAAACTATAATTTTAGCAAAAATATAGTAACACATTTGTTCTTCGTCTTATTTTTCAGCTTATTTAGTATGCGCACAACCATTGATGTTATTTCCATCATTTTCATGTATGTGACGAGCCTCAAAGGTCAATGTCTAATCTCTTGGCATTTAAAAAGGCTCCTTGAAATTGTGCACCATGAACTCTAATGTTTGTGAAATGGTTCTTCCTCTGTTTGACTATTCTCTTGTGTCGTTTGTTCTTTCCTTATTTCTCTTCACCCATTGGCATTCAAGGTCCCCGACAATTATGCTACTTTAATCCACACTCGAGTAATTTTGTACATGGATTGTAGTAATCTCTCTTCACCTTCATATATACAACTTCACCTTTGAAATGGATTTATGTATGAAAAGTTATATTTATTTGTCTCTCTTCTGTTTCACTTACATCATCTCTTGGAACTAAATCCCCTTAGTTTTCTTCCAAAGTAGCTTATATAATGTGTATTTTGTATAATAAATTTGTGATTTCATCTAGTCTTTCGATAAAAAAAAATAGCCTCCACACCTCCCCACCTTATTGTTCTAAAACATATTTTCTTCACAAATATATAACATATCCTTGCAAACCTACACAAAATGCTTGTCCATCTTACTTCCCAATAATTTATTTATATCTTTCACCTCCCTAACCTTGTGTGTGGCTTGTTCCTTTTTATAATACCAAATGATGGAATTGAGGTTAGATGTTCTAATGAAAGGATAACTTTAGTTCGAGTCATGTAGATTAATATGAGAAGTCATTTGGAAAAACAATAGTGTTGTATTCAATATCAATAGGTTACACAATCAAGACTATCATGAATTATTCAACCATAACATATATAATGTTTGAATGAAAATCACTCAAGACTGCAGTTATAGCTCTATTATTCAATCTCCCCTTGACCTCTCCCAATCTTGCACAGAGAATCTATTGGAATGCTCCTTGTAAAAACATGCACTAAATTGTTATATGGGATTTCTAATCTAGAACTAAACTAAATCCTATGGTACATTTGAACATCCAAGTTCATATGCAATCCTATGTCCATCAAAAATGGTAAATTCAAGGAATCAACATAAGTTCATCCATATGTAGTTTGTTTGGGTACATAAATTATTTTTACATAGTTTTATATGCATAAATTATGTTGGTATTTTGAACGTATATATTCTATGTTTGTTGTTTTTACACATATTTTTGTTTGGAATTGTTAGAATGTATGAGGAATATTTGTTGTGTTACAATTGTTATACATGCCATATAATTCACAAATTAGCAAGTTGATAAACTTCTATGTGATGGTTAAAAATGTGCTTTCTATTCTATTTCCTTCCTTCCTTGTCAAAGTACTTACATCATTTGACTTGGCTCCTTCACCAGTTATAACCAAGGTAGTAACTTTCGTAATGCGTGAGTATGGAATGGTGGACCTTGAATATGGGGAAAAACGGTCCATAGAAAAAAAAAAAGATAAATATTTGAAAAATATATGATAATTTTAATAATTTAAAACATAACTATACATCAAATTTAAAATTACAAAATATGAAAAACTTGTGTATGTTTATAGCAAATTACAGTTCTTACTACTTAATATCTTAACTTTGTTCATAACACATTAAAAACCATAATTTTAATTAATAATAAATAATATTAATAATATTAAATAGATTTTATTTATTTATTTTTTAAATATTTTCTTCAGTTTTTAATCGCCGAAGGCGTTCCCCTATGGGAAAGGCTCTTGCGGACGTTTCTGCGACTATATTAATTTTGACGGTTTGACGGCCGTCTGCACGTTTTCACGTTTTCCGGTAGTTTTTACTTTTTAAAACTGTTTTTAAGTTGTTTTCGCTGTTTTTGCGGCAGTTGCATGTTTTCCTCTTCAGACTTTGGCGAATGTTTGCATTGTGTTGTTTCTTATCCAGTCTTTGGACAGGATGATTTTGTCTCTGAAGTGTTTGTGGCTTCGCTTCAAAAAGATTAGCCCTGTACCAAATTTTGAGTATGAGGACAGTGATCTGGAGCAGGGCGCCAAGGTGGAGGACTATCCGATGGTGCTTGTGCAAATTCCTATGTGCAATGAAATGGAGGTGAGTGGTGGACTTCCAATCTGGGTGGTTTTAAATCATACGTGTGGTATTCATTTTTTGCAATATATCACCTGTTCGCAGTATGGGCAGTTTGAATTCATTCAAATATCAATGATTTGCAATGTTTGTGGTTTGAATTCATTTATATAGCATCGATTTGCAACGTTGGTGGTTGGATTTCCGACCTTCCTCTGCAAAATTTGACGGATTGGGCTTTAATGATCGTTGCGGAAGTTCAAGTCGCGTGTGCAAACTAGGCTTTTGGTCTCCTTATTGAAAGAGAGATTGCATATGGCAGATGCAGCCAACTGCTGGACCGTGGAGTGTCCATATTTTAGGACCGAAGCAAGCTATTTAAGAAAACCAGATGATGAAATCAAGGTCTTGGCAGCAATAATGGAGGCAGAGAGGCTATTGATTGCTCTGATAACGAGTTCCTGCAATCAGGGAAAATCCTAAGGGTTCAAAATATTTGCAAGTACAGGATACTTGACGGATCTTTGCCCTTAAAAGAATAAAAATAAAAATACGTATTATAGAACACAGTATTTGCCATTGTTTCTATTTTGGCAAATCTATGTATATTTATATTCAAAACTTGATGGATAGTATTTGAAATAAAAATTGTATCTTTTAGATTTCCACGGGTAAGGAATTGGTCCCATAGCAGATGCAGACAATTGGTCCAATGCAGCAGAAAATTTTCAGCATCATGCAAGAGTTTTATGAAACTTTATGCTCAAATTGAACAATAAAAAAGTTCTAAAAACATAGTGTCATTTGGTAGAAAAGTTTCACATATTCTGTGAGCAGGTAATGCAAAAATCTATACACCCCTTTTCCAGCTTCCACTTAAATCTCTGGCCAGAAAAATCTATGCTCCAATTTATAAGGGGATGATTCAATTTTTCGTGTTTTATAGTTTTATGAGACAAACCACACAGTAAGAATATGAGCGGCAGCTACCTGCATACAACATTAAAATATTGTCTGCAACTTAGGTGTAGACAATTTCCCAAATTGGATTGAATAAAACATCCAAATTGCTGGACAAATGAGACTGGGTGCAAGTCTCCATGTGAATTTGAGGGAAGAGACAGTCCTCAACCGTGGCAACTAAACGGAAGGTTACCCTAGCTGATTATTATTAGGGAACCTGGGATAATAATGTTAGAGCTGTAACTATGAGTGTCACAGATTGTTTGATGTGCACTTCGTTATTTTTCATGGATCAGCTAGGACTCAAACCTAGGACGTCCTATTATTTTTCATGCATCATCTAGGGCTCAAACCTAGGACGTCCCACTAACACAAGTCGCTATACCACTGATCTATTGTGGCTTTGCAGTCCATAGAGTGGATTGTACTTCCAACATATTTTAGACAGAAGGTCAGAACTATAGCTATGAGTATTACAGATTGTTTGATGTGTATTTTGCTATTTTTATTTGCTCCTATTAATTTAAATGTTGATAATGGGTTTGATTGTTTTATAAAATTGTGTCCCTAGCTGTGGTGTTTCCTCCCATGTTTTACTAAAGGTTATAATGAGTACAAAAACTAGATTATTGGCAAATCCATGTTTAAAACTTCGTGCATGTTAAGTTATGTTGTTATTTTCTATTTGGCAATTTCATCTTTTTGTGTGCTTATGTCATCTCTAGGATTCAGAAACCTGATGTTGCTCTTGAATATCTCAACTAGACCGGTGGCAAGAGGTATTACAGTCTCCCCGGTGCTCACTCCTCACCATGCCCAATCTGTCCGCACTAAACTTCCCAATACCGATGGGGATAACCTACAACGTAACAGAAATACCAATACAAATGACGTCACCCGTACTATGGCTCTGAGACAGACGCCACTCTAAACCCCCTTTGAAAATCTTATGGAAAGAATGTTTCGCGAGGTCGTGAATGGATTGTTTTTGATGTTGAGGTCTGCGGAGATGTATGAATCATAGACGTGCACTAAAATACCCGTTTCATTCCATGCAACTTGTTTTATGTAAAACTGTAAAAAATAAAATCTTCTCTTAAAATTGTGCAGTACCACCTCTTTGGGAACAGTGGTGTCAACCCTAGCTAGCTTCAGGGGGCTAAGAATTTTCACCAAGTGCATAGAGATTCTTGTGTTTCTTATTGTCAAATCACAAAGTTGCATAGGAAACTGTTTGAAGTGTTGCAAGAAGAGCTAGGGAGGAGAGGGACATATGCACTATATGAGGAAATGTTTGGCAAGTGGAAGGGTTTACAAGAGACAATAATTGATAGAGAGATCATTTGGCCCCCAATAGTCATTATTCAGAACACGATCCTTGATCAATCTTTGTTCTCTCTTTTTTATTACACTAGGATAAGAAATGCAGAAGGTTTATTCCTTGTAAAATACTCTGAAGTCTTAATGGACTCACACACAAGCATTGTTTATGAGTTTGTACCTGATCTAAACTACAATTTCAATATTATATTGATGTATGAAATGGTAATTTGGGCAAATATTTTAGAGTTCCAATTTAGTAGTCTTTGTTCCTTCTTTTATCGATGTTTTAGTGCATATTTTATGTTTTAGTATTCTTGTTTGAAGCATGCATTTATCACTTAAATTGTCAGTCATAATTGAGTTGACAATTAGCAAGCTTGCTGAGATTTTCTATTTGCTGATTCTGTTTTTTAATTTACATTGTTAGTAAAGGTAGTTAATGATAGCTTTTAAGTCATAAAGATCAATGATATCTTCATACGACTAAAGTTGGAGTGTGTGTACCTGTCACAAGTCAATGTTTGCATGCATATTGGGTTGAAATGCTATTGTGCTTCAATAAAATGGGGAACAAGGGAGCTTCTTGTTTAGGCTATTGTGCTTCAATAAAGTGCAGACCAAGCTTGTTGTTTAGTATTTTGTTCAATAAAAATTTGTTTATGCAACTTGGGTTGTCTACAATGATGATATTCTGCAAGAAAAAAAAACAACAATAATAGAAAATTAATAGAAAGTTTCTTCCTAAGCATGTTTTTAAGCACCAAAAACATCTTCATTGGTGCAACTTGGGCTATCTACAATAATATTACTGCAAAGAATAATAGGACACCAATAATAGTCATTTAATAGAAAGTTTCTTCATTGACGAATTGTGGAGTATAAAACCTGAAAATACCCAAGCCACCCAACAACATTGTTAAGACTTCTTGGAACCCCACTAATATTGAGGAAACCTTTCATGTATTGGAACAGAAAAACACTGTTTTCTAGAAACACAAGGATGGATTTGAAGTTTGATAATTTGAATTTTTATGGAACATGAAAGTTTTCATTTAAAGCCCAAACTCAGATTTTTGGTGCCATTCCCATTTCTTTATCCATGTGGAAAATAACGATGTGCAAATTTTAATCAAAGGGATTGAGGATTCTCCAAATCTAAATAATTTCAATTACCATTCACATGCAGTCTCGGTGTTGGATTCAAAGCATATATAAAAGAACTACAGATGATTGATTAACCAAAATATCTTGTGTCTGGCGTGTGCAAGCTAGGCTTTTGGTGGACATTAGGAACAACTTACTTCTCTGCTTCTGAATACCTCCCTACTTTACAATCTGATATGTTATGAATAGATGTTGGCTAGTGATGGTTAATGTATTTGATTGTAAATGCACTAATTCTTTTATATGATTCATTTGTAATGTTGTATCAACCTGCCAATATTAGAACGCTTATGCATGATCTTTATGTTTTCATTTACTATATATGATGCATAAGTAATTATCATAATGAATTCTATATCTAGAATTTGTCTTAGCACCCATGAATCTAATGCATCATTTTTTCAATATACCAAAGTGCCAAAGCTAATAAATATAACAATTTATTTGAAGTTTTAAAGATAGAAAACCTACTTGAGATAGTCTGATATCTGATTTGTCAAATCTTGGCAGGAAAAGGGTCAGTGTCTTCTTGGTTTGATCAAATGTGACTGGAGATATGCTTCTACTGTTTCCACTTTTTAAAGTAAGCAATTTCCTTGCATCCTCGTTCAGATTGTTGATGGCAATGTCCCAGTTGATGACAAAATCCATAGACAGAAAGGGAACACCAGCAGTGGCTAATGGGAAAAAATTCTCTTCAATTGGTCCTTTATTTGATGCTTGATTGGAGGCAGAAGCTAGGTAACACCATAGTAGAGACGACATTTACTATATATGATGCATAAGTAATTATCATAATGAATTATATATCTAGATTTTTTCTTAGCACCCATGAATCTAATGCATCATTTTTTAAATATACCAAAGTTCCGCATAATCTAATAAATATAACAATTTATTTGAAGTTTTAAAGATAGAAAACCTACTTGAGATAGTCTGATATTTGATTTGTCAAATCTTGGCAGGAAAAGGGTCAGTGTCTTCTTGGTTTGATCAAATGTGACTGGAGATATGCTTCTACTATTGCCACTTTTTAAAGTAAGCAATTTCCTTGCATCCTCGTTCAGATTGTTGATGGTAGTGTCCCAGTTGATGACAGAATCCATAGACAGAAAGGGAACACCAACAGTGGCTAATGGGAAAAACTTCTCTTCAATTGGTCCTTTATTTGATGCTCGATTGGAGGCAGAAGCTAGGTAGAACGCACCAGATACGTTAGTGCCAGCTTGAATTGCACAGCCCCAATATCTTAATGCAGCCTTAACTGACATACAATTATTGGGGTCCATTACAAGATAACAGAAAACTTCAGTGGGTTTGCAAATGCACTTGAACCTTTCTACAACATCTAATGCTGATTGTAGTTATCAAAACTCAACCCAAATAAAAAATTCCTATCATCCAATACGTTACAATTATATGTTTACCTCCAAAATGTTGTCTGCAACATCCCAAATTTTGGCACTTGTTTGTCCACCAGAATCAGCTTTGTTGTCTTGATTTAGGGAAGCTACTGTCATTTTCAGAAATGAAGGTGCTGTCAATCTCCCTGTATCAGTCTTCTCAGCAAGGTTAGGTAGATACCTCATGTACCATCTGACACAACTTAACAATTAGCTTACTAGAAAACACATCTATTGTAGAATCATCTAATCCCTTAAATCATTCTTGAGGGAAAAGGGGCAAGTAGAAGTTGCAAAACCTTGATATCTCTGAGGCACCAACCATCCACAAGGTTTCTTCACTGCTTATTCCATCATATACAATCACATCAAATTTCCTTTCCGGTTCCTTGGTGCTTCCAGTTCCTCCTACAAATCGTATCAATTTTGCCAATGCTCCTATTGCTAAAATTGAATCCATCCCAAGCACGCTGAGTTCCTCACCCATAATCTAATTTGCAATGAAGATGGTCTAAGAAGAGATGCTCTTATGTTAAAGTTCAAACTTATTACAGTTGATTAAACATGATGTCATAAGCTAATCACTTTAAAGAAAAAAAACAAGCATCTTCATAGAGTGCAATCTGACCAAGTATATACCTTTCCCTCTCTGATCCTTACAATTGTTTATAAAAAGCAAGAGAGAATGGTGTCTTATGTTTTCTAGCAGGGAAAATGACAAAGATCCTCTACCCACCTCGCCAAGAACTCCATCAGATTAATCCTGCTATATGCCTTCTTTAATTGAGAAAGAGGTTCAAGAAGCATCTACAACCATTTACATATAAATATGGCAGAGTTAGAATCACCTTTGAGCAATAAGATTTTTCTCTTAATTAAACTGTAAATGGACTCTTACATAAATCAAGAAATAACAAAAAGACTCAATGACTAGTTTGGTGGATTCTAACCGAACAACGTGCAAGGTATCTTTCCCTACGGGAGGAGTGTTCCTATCTTTTGACCAATCAAGAATTCTACACTGGGGGATCTTGTGGATCATATTACAAGGCATGTTCTCAAACCCATGCTTGCATAGTACTACATAACCAAGCGCAAAATGCATTAGACCTATGTTGATTCAGAAAAACTCAATTTCCAAAAGAACAATTCCTTAAGATATCACATTTTGAACTTTCATTACTACTGAAGTAAAGGTGGAACCACCTTTGAAATGCATCAATTTAGATATGCGAGAGTTGGAGTAAAGACACATGGAATGGAAAAAGGTACCCAATGGTTCCCATAAAATCAACAATGACTGAACAAATAATAGAATGAAATTGAGAACCAAAAATTATTTCAAGATAAAGTTAAGATAGGTCAACAAGGCCATTCACTAATGAGTTCGATTGAGTGTCATCCTATCCTCCAGGATTCCATTCTAGCAGGAGGTTGCCTTACCCAAAAAGACAAGTAAAACAAAAGGATGTTGCCAAAAAAGAACAAAATCATTTGCAGAATTACTGTCCAGTGCTGATGAGCTCGGATTGAGAAAAAAAAATAGTAAAACTCACAGCAACTTCTCAGGACAACCAACATATGTTAGAAGGGAAGGAGGATAGAGGGTAAATAAACCAACACTCTGGATTATTATCACCATTTTTCCCCTACTGACAAACACTCGAAGTTGTTTGTGTGTTAAGTGGGATTCTTTACCTTCAATCAATACCAAAAATACATAAAAGGAAAATTGTCAATTAAGTTTTAAGTTAATGACCACTCATGAAAGCCCGAAATGAATAAGAATAAAATCCCACATAAAATCATTTGCATTGAACATCTCACAACCCTATGAAAATTGGCCTTCGAATCATTTGTTTGAAAAACACCAAAAGAATAAAAAAATCACATTATCGTAGGAAACCCAACAATGGCATTTGCGTTTAACATTCCACATTCTAATAAAAAATGAAATCCAAAAAAATTATCTCATAAACTACTGAAGAATTGAAATCCTCAAGAGACACAATAATCTCATTAATGAACTCATCCTCCATGGTAACTATAAGTAATATATAATGAGTATATAATTGGTGTTGGGTGCTTTCTACACTTCTATAAGTAGATGCTTTCATTTTAATATACTCATGACAGTCATAGTGCACCATTCCTTGTATTATAAGTTGACGACCTTGCATATTTTGTACCCAATATCACCATTGGTGATACATACCTAGTGGGCAAATATAGACAATACAACACCCTTGTTGTTAGAGCTCTCATGGAGCATGTCACTGGTACTCAGGTATAATGCTTAATACTACTCATAATTAAGCATGTCATTGGAACTCAGGGATAATGCTTAATACTACCCATAATTAAGCATGCCACTGAGAGTTAGATATGATGCTTAATATGACCTGTAAACTATGTATAATATTGTAGTAACAAAACAATGTAGAAGTCTACACTTTAGTAGATGTTGAGGACTTGCAAATATCACCAAAGGGCTACTAATATCTTGTTTGGAAATTTGAGTTATTTCAAATGGAACAAGCTTCCAATAGTGGCAAGCAATCAAAGGGATTTTTCAATAAAATTAATGTTATTAGATTTAGTGAAACATCTTACTTTCTACTGGCTTTTGTGATCTTTTTTTGACAACACGTCTATTGTGGTTGTATTAAGAGGATATTCAGACCCCAATCTTAAAGCAAGACACTGACATCCCTGGCCTTCACCCTTCTTGAAAACCCATGAAAATGCAAATCTCGTAAGAAATTAAGCCTCATTAGGTCTCTGTTTGCACCTACAACATGACTGTCAAATATTTCTTCTTCTCCCTTTCCGGACATGATATGAAAACAATCCTGAGTCGTGTCCATCCTGTCATCTTTGCACAGTCCATCAATAATTGCATTAAATGTCACTTAATTCGAAAAGGACCAAAATCCTCCATTTGTACAAAAAAATGTAGGCTTCATCTACATATGTATGGAAGTATTCATGTATTCATGTTTAGCTCAAATAAACTACTCCGCATAACACTACCACTCATGATATAAGATTTGCAAAAAAATTGCCCACAAAACACTACCACTCATGATAGAAAATTTGCACATGTATGGAAGTCTTCATGTATTCATGTTAAGTTCAAACAACCTACTCCATGCAAAATGCAACCACTCGTGATATAAGATATGCGAATGTAAATGTATATGTACAAATTTGTAACAAATTTTAAATGTAGAAATAGAACCTTTAAATGCAATGCTTTATTATTCCTACACTTACAAAATCAATCACCCCATTGTCAATATCAACTCAAAAGAAATAATTATCCCTCTAAATCAAATAACATATACCGTTAAGGCGTTCACATTGCATTGTACACATGCGATTGCTAGTTATTTAACCCTTGAAAAGCCTACAAAAACGGAAATTCAGCCTTATGTGCTTGGGGAATTTTAGAACGACGTGGAAATCCTGCAAAGTTTTATGGAAAGCTGATTATTTTTAAGTTTTATTGGCAAGTGTCCTTGTAGACACGTATGCACAATGTGGAAGCAAACATCTTGCGCACGTGACTGTTTGACAAAATGCCAAACACAAATGTGGTTTCATGGACTGCCCTGATTGCGGGTTATGTATACGATGGATGTTGCGAAGGATGCTTGCAAATTCTTTGAACTCTTGAATCACTCTGGAAGATTTCAGTGTGTAAGTTTCTTCTATTTTAATAACATGCAATCATACACGTGAACAGGTTTGACAAAATGTCTGGAGTAACTGTTCTAATGTCCAATTTTTTCACATTGGTTTGTAATATGAAACATGTTCTCATGCAATATCAAAATTGCAGTTAAGAAGCGGATATGGATATCCTAATGAAGCATTCATACTGTTACCTTTCGGTTGGCGTGTGCGATGTAGTGATGTGAATATATTCAGTAAAAATTTCTTTCAACCGACCATTGTTTTCCTCGAATAGTCCAAGTGACTCATGTATGCCTACGCATTTTGCATACATGTCTACCAGGGCACTTGTAACCTTCAACATTTGAGAAAAAAACTCCTTTGTATTATCCTTTGATGGATGTCCATATCATGTTCAAAGCTCTTATTTTAGCACAAGGTAAGACAATAACCTTTAATTTTGACAGCCACCTATGGAAAACAATTTTTTAGTGACAATATTTTTAGCGGATATGTTTGTATTGGGGGAATGCATTCCCACAATATGGCCACTAAAGTTGTATCATACCTACAAACTACCTATCTCACACATGAAAACCGTCTATAATCACCAGTAAACAAATATTAGTTAAAAATATTTATTAGGCTAATTTACAAAATATTTGGTTTACTTCTTTGTTAGAATGCAGATCTAGAGATATTTGCATTAAATAAATCTTTGAGGGTTGTAACCCACTAGCCATCTCTTCCACCACCCTAGGTTTACATGTATATTTGTGGTTATGTCATTTATTTATCGATGTTGAGACTACTAATTGGTTCACCTTTCCTAGCATGCTACCAACTTGTGTAAGACCGTCTCTCTCATGATTGGTGGATCAATTGTATTTGGACTACATATTAACTGCCCACCCCGACAGCAATAAACCGAACCCAACTTAAATAACCCAAAATAGTATGATGATTAATGATGGGTTTGTTCATTTTTTATGGCCAAATCCCCAATTACCCGCCATCATGACGTAGATAGAAACCACTATAATTGCCTTTATCTTTGGCACTCGCCAAAAGTAGAGTTGTTGGATGCTCCTTTGTTTTCATGCAGTTAGTGGGTGATAGCAGGCCATATTTTGGCATTGGCCCCTCCTTTTTGTGGAGGGCTAATTAGAATAGGAGTTTTGAAACAAGGCGTGGACATCCTTCGAAGCATTATGAAGAAAGGGTATTCGTCAAATGTTTAAGTTGTCATATTATAGTAGGTATTTACCTTAGCTCATGTTCACCTAGGTAATTTATTTACCTTTATTGTATTTATCCTCACCGACTTATGTGTGTGGATATCTATTTTATCTTATTTAAATATTAGGAGATATTATCTAGTTGTTAGGTATAGTTCTTTCCTTTATCTATGATATTGACTAGATCTTTGTTGTCTAGTTCTCTCCTAAATCTATGGTCTTGACTAGTTCTTTGATGACTAGTTATTTCCTTGATTTATGGCTTGATCTACAACCTTGATGGTTCTTAGAGTGTTATTCCTTGCATATTTAAGCAAGAACCATTTTCAATGTATTGCATTGAGTTCCATAATAATATATGATATTGTTTATCATTTGTTTGCAAAGATTTTATGTAAAGTTATTCTAGCGAATTGCTTTCATATTATTGATCGTGGTGTTTGATTAGTATCTGTGTTCTTGGCTTGGTACGATCCGATTATCGTTCCTTTCGATTCTGAAGTGCCTTGGAAAATATGTCTACAAGATGTGGAAGCATGTGAACTGTTTGACAAAACCCTTGAAAAATGTGTGGTTTCATGCACACACTTTGCAAAGATTGTGGGATATACACAAAACAAATAGGTTTGTTGAAAAGACCTTACAAACTTTCAAGGAAATGCAAATTGTAGTTGTAAATCCAAACTCCACAACCTTTGACAACATCCTCTCAGCCTCTGTCAAAATGGGAGATTTAAAACAGTGCATTTTCCTCCTTAAGAGCCAACATCTACTTCTGTTGTGAAAAGTATGGCAGCTCTTACATATGGCGGAAGGAGTGTTTTCTACCGCTTAGGCTTAATCAAATATAAAGGCAAATAAAAGTGAAGGCTTAAAATCTTTAATAAATATTAACAAAGTCTAATATTTTTTTTGAGAGTTTGGGAACTTTGCAGTGAAAAGGGTAAATTAATCGCCATTAAGTCTTGCCTTTTTCTAATGTTTTGTGTTCCATTTATTTTTAATTTATCAATTCTAATATGATGTATTTGTATTGTTTCTAGATTAGTGTTTATGAAGGTAAAATGCATTTGTGGCATATTCTTGTTGGTGAGAAATTTATTAATGCATCTTACATATCCAACATCCTCTCAGTTTACGCCTAAATGAGAGCTTCAAAATTGGGTTTGGCCATCCATCAAAGAATCATGGGAAATGGATCTTTTATAGATGTCACAGTTGGAAATTCTA
Organism: Taxus wallichiana var. yunnanensis; assembly: GCA_018340775.1. Lineage (NCBI taxonomy): Eukaryota > Viridiplantae > Streptophyta > Pinopsida > Cupressales > Taxaceae > Taxus > Taxus wallichiana. The sequence continues at coordinate 469,385,231 of CM031241.1, forward strand.
TGGTACATATTTATGTAAAATGTGGATTCATACACAAGGCATGAGAACTTTACTTCTTATGGTTTTGGTTTGTCAAAGTTTTTTTTTTTTTAATTTTAGGATTTCCTTGTTGGGAAAGTTGACATTGATATTAAAAACACTTGAATTAAACTATATTACTTAATGAGAACATTCCATTTGCATCCCATCTGGCGTATCTTGCAACTAATGTGCAATTGCTAGTAATTACTATATGTTATTTCATGCACCATTACCACTATATTATTTTCTTTCCTACATTTCATCTTTATTTCAAGAGTAGTCATTTATTATGAATTGCTTCAAAATGAGAATAACAAGATTTCTTGATTTGATATAGGCGGATGTTATTGGTTAAGTGGCTTTAAATTCCTCTTTTACCATTTCTTTGAGATCCTCGATGTGAATGTCAACGATTAACTCCATTTTTTTAGCTTTTATGTATTTATTCTCTTGCATTAATCATCTAGCATATGTTTTCATTTAATATTAGGCAACTATATATATATTGCAAATATTGATTGGAGTATATTAACATTCACTGCAATTTTACTTGTGTGCTTGTTAACAGACTTACATGTCTCTCCCTCATTACTTTTTTAAATGCTACACATATATGAAGAATGCTTAACATGTATGTACAAGAAAAAGAAGAGACGACTTCATTCATGAAGTCCTTCCACCATATTTCTAAAACATGTAATCTTTATGTAAATATCAAAACCACCTTTTGTAGGTTTCCTTGTCTATCGACTACTTTCTTTTCCATCACTTTTCATCCATCCCCATCATGCAAAAAACCAATAATTGACGTTATCACATACATTATCAAATTGTATTTCCAAGTAGTATCGAATTTTCATCCCATCCGACATACCTTGAAACTCGTGCACTTGCTAGTGTTATTATTACTTGGATACATTAGACACCGAACAATCGTCTTAAAGATGCATTGAACAAACATTTCATGTTGCTAAATAAGTATTTTGTAGCGCATTTTCTAGTGAATGAGAATTGAGTTTCACTCTTCCATTTTCATTTCATTTTCATAGTCGATTTCTTGAGTATACATTGGTATCAAAGCACAAAGGCGAATATCCATTCAAAGAAAATAAATTCACAAAAATAAATATACTTGATAGATTTTTTCAATTTTTCATTTCGTGTACCACGAAAAATATCACTCACCCAAATTTATTTTGTTGCATTTTTTTAATCCTTCAATACTATTTATTTGAAACCCTCATTCAATTCTCATTCCACAAACTCAAGTCTTCACCAAGTCAATACCTTGGTGGATGACAAGCTGTAAAACTACAAAAGGAATAAGCAATCACTTGAGCAATACCTTTTACAAAGGATTGTATTGCAAAACAATATGAAGATTTCATAAACAATTTGAAAGATGATCAAGACCTAGCAAGGAGAACAAACTTTGTGTCAAGAAAATAAGGTGCCAAATAAACGAGAAAAAATTTGCTAAATGGACAACACAACATTGGTATCTCAAGTACCATACAACTATCTATATGGATTAATGGGGATGTAACAATATTGTACATAATCCTAGGTGTAGGCAATAAATATAATAATCAACAAAAAAGCTATATTGCATGGGAAAAAGGTGTCCCTTGCCCATTCCCTTGGGCCTTATGCTTGAAAGTTAGTGCCTTGTTGCTATTCCGTGAAAAACGGAAAGATTGGTGCTCTAATGCTTTGGTCCGTCACCCCTAAAAATTGGTGCTCTCTTTTTCTATATTCACTTCAACATTATTAATCAACCACTCTTTATTTTTTATATATCTCCACAATACATTGCCTTAATGAATACGCTATTGGTCCTTACCCCTTTAAGAGATTCACATATATGTCATGTGGTTCTCGGAAACTAGAGTTTCACAATGGTTTCCCATACCCCTTTACCCACTACGAGCGGACGCCTATATATCTAGAAGGGAGCATACCAAAAGACTTTCCCTCATATGGTGATTTCGATCCTCCTTTACATCGCCGTTGAAAAGATGTTTTGGTTGGTTTCTATAACACGAGGAATTCTGCTCTTGTTCTCCATCAAATTTGATTCTTTGGATAAAACTTTTCTTCATGTCAATTGCATTTTCTGTAATTTTTTCCCATTCTCTTCACTCGCATTTCAAGTACTTTCCTTTAAACAATCACCATAAATAGTTACGCTTTGTCTAACATTAATACACATTACACCACCACCGAACTAATTTTAACTTCCACTCGACTCTCTCTTCCTCCATATAACTGACAAATCAAATACCTTAACCAACACAACTACGCTTCTTAGTTTCCTTCCCTTTTCCACATATCTTTCTTCCACCAAATCCCTTTCGGCGTTCACATCTCACTTTGCTCGCATGTGATTGTTAGTCTTAGCTCCAATAAATCCAAATTTGTACTAGTATTAATTGTGATAGGCAACAAATAAGCATAGCTAAATGAAAATGTTGTTATTTCACAAACCATAGGCATCAATTTAATTAGTAGAAGGTACAATATTATCAAATTAAAATGAGGACATTCAAAATAATATTATATAAACAATTAAAAATTAATGTAATAATTTTAAATATGTATATTTAAATAAATATGACATTGTTGTTAATCAATATTATTATTGTTTCATGTTTCCTGTGAACACTGTCTTTAGCTTAGGCAATGACAATAGACATGTTTAGTGCATCTTGGAATTGCTTTTGTGACTCCTTCGACAGCTCTACAATCTTTGTGTGCCTTGCTACCCATGTTAGACATGCCTCTTCAACACATCTTGAAATTGTTTCAACATTACACTCACATTTGGTGCAAGTGCTAGAAATATTTTATATTATTATTACTTAAATACATTAGAAGTTAAAATCACCTTGAAGATGAACCGAACAAACATTTCATGTTGATAAATATGTACTTTGTATCACATTTTCTAGTGAATGAGAATTGGGTTTCACTCTTCCATTTCCATTTCATTTTCACTCTATTTCCTAGCCTTATAGTGTGTCAACCTTCAAATCTAGAACCGTTGCATGATCACAATGTTGACACATGAACCTACATTTAGAAAGAACGTGAAAAACACACCACAAAATTTAATTACCATGAAATAGTTTTAATAAATATTAAAAAAATATATTCTGTATATAATGCAGAGGAAGAATCAAGAGGACAAACTGTCTTTTATATATAATCTACTAGTCCAGTTTTATCTTCCCAATACATTCAAGGAAATTAATCCTAAATGGTCGAACTACCCTTGTGACCGAATACATATACAAATACTTGAATGCATAAATGACATTATATGATACAAACGAACATATTTGTGCATTTTAAACTCTCTTTCAAAATGGATGAAAGAACATCAAGATTTTATTGAAAGAGGTAAAATACTTTGGAATCAATAAATGATTTGCTAAGAAGAAAAAGTAAAAAGTGATTCTATTTTTGTCCTAGAGTTATCTAGTATGTGATCTTTTAACCGCCATTAAACAAGCTTTTTACTTGCCCAAACAGAAAAGCTTGTCGAATTGCAGGGTATCTAGAATGAAATGTTTCCAAAGATGTATGAGATGTGAGTAGAGATTCATTCAAATACAACAGCAAATGTGAGTAGCCAAGAGTAATATGAAGAATCAATAATTGAAAATATCCTTAGCCAAACTGTTCTCTCAACAAGATAATTGAGAAATGGATATCTAGTATTGGGTGGCAACAATACAACATTATTACAAATAGGGCTCAGATTCCCGTCTTTCTTTAAGCATCTACAAATTAGCAGCAACAATGCTTGGCAACCACACACAAAGTGGGAATCCAATAAAATGCATTAAAAGCAATGGAAATGAAATATTAAAAATAACTTGATGCTTCTTGTATAACCTCCAACTGTGCCAAAACTTTAGCTGCCTTTCTCCTAAGTGTTCCATTCCCATGAGTTTGAGTTGTCAGATCAACAAGAGGAATTCTTGCCTTGGATCCATATGCCTCTACGATTTCTTTAACCTCAAATACCTTCTCCAAAAGCTTCACTGCCTCTTCTTTGGACTCCGGAGTTCCTTGAGAAAGAATTTCAAGCACAGGGTCGATGGCCCTCACTTCATGTAAAACATTAGCTCCCTTGGCTAAAATGTCATCATCGCTCACCAATGTTGCCAGGGCATGAATTGTGGCTCCAGCAGCCCCACCCTCTTTTTCCAGTAAAGGTTCACCAATCCAGGTAGAGCATCAGCCTTAACAAGACAAAATGTAGTTTTGACATCACAGGGGCCTCTATGCACTCTACATACTGGAGGTTTCGCAGGTTTGAAGCACCAACACCCAGTCACTGTTGGTGCTACACTAAGACGAGGACTATTCAAAGAAAGATTGCCAATGGCAAAAGCTGCTCTAGATTTTGCCAGAATTGTTCCGGAATGAAGCAGATTTATGAGTATAGGGTATGCTCCCAACTGCACAACCGTATGTTGAGTTTCCAGACTTGATGGGTCAGTAAACCTAAGGAGTGCTCCAACAGCATTTTCCTTTGCCTTAGGAGATCCATTCTTCAACACTTGAACAATTGCCGGAAGTGCTTCAGCCTCTATTAAAGCAGCAGTTACTTTCCCGTCAGAATCAGGGAGAGTTGACAGTATGCCTGCAGCAGCTGCTTGTATGTCACTTCTAGAATCATCTTCAAGAAAAGTTACAAATAGATTGAACTTCTTTTCAAACAGCAGGAAATCTGACACTTCTTGAGAACCCCCTCTGAAAGACTACAGAGCAATTTAATAACAGACTCTCTTATTTTCTGATCAGGACCTTCCACTAGAGGTAAAAGAATAGAAATCCCATTAGCTGCTCTGGCAATCCTTCTGACATCTTCTCCATTTGGACCAGATAACATTCCAAGAAGAGCATTTAAAACATGCCTGCGTATGGAAAAAAAAGTAGAAAGGTTTTGCTGCAGTGCTAACAAGCTTTGAATAATAGGTTCTAGTTCTAGAGGCTCAGCATTCCCATCCACAAGAAACTGAATGCCATCATCACACATTACTCTCTCTAAAATTACTGCAGATGTCTCCCTCACATTAGAAGGGAACTTCGAAGAAACTAAATGATCCAATATGAGAGGAACTGCACCTGCATTGGCAATATGCTTCTTGTTCTCATGATTTGTAGATAGATTCTTTAAAGCTCCCAAAGCTGCAGCTTTTGGTTCGAGGCTACTTGAGATCATTTTAACGAGGGGAGGAATTGCTCCTTCATCTCCCAAGAGCTTTATATTTTGATCAGTCAGTTCCATTTTAGCAAGCGCTTTTGCCATTTTCAGCTTTGAGTCTTCTGAACCTGAAATATCGAACATTCAGAACTTTTAAATTATTCCAGAACTTAAGCAATATCTATCCTAAGATTACCCCAATGAAAGAGAATAACATCGGGACATATTGAGGCAGATAGAAGCCAAACTAATAATCATTTATTGTTAATAGTCAATTCTAGAATTGCATCCTAGCAACAATTTGAAGACTGGGGATAATATAGAAACAACAGCAAAAATGAATGTGTGTGTGTGTAAACCCTGCTCCAGTTGATGTTAAATGACACTCTCTGGAGAGACACCATGATAAAACTATTCTTATACAAACTTTCAACTGTTAATACCATGGAATGTGTGCTATGTGTGCTATGTGTTATAAAACTATGCCTTTAGTGCAAATGAATAAAACATATTTTTCTGCTGATCTGACTTTCTTCAGACAGCATGACATCAACTGACTAATTAGAAATGTCGAGGGTAGCTGAAAGCCTACAGAGAAATGAAGAGTGACGGCTATCTCTATAAGTAACTGTCCAACATGCTTAATAATGCCAGAAGTATAGATAACTATGAACATTATTATTTCCAATCATGTCTAATCCATTATTGAACTTGAAAAATGAAAATAAAATATATTAAGGAGATCATAACTGAGTGTACAAATGGTAACTATATGTAGCAATGATATTTTGTTTGAAACTTATGAGGGCCAGCGGTGGCACCACAAGTAATAATTTCTGAAACAGTGAAAAGCAATATCATTGCACGTCAGTACCAAAAAGAAAGTTGTGATTTTGTCAAGTTGGACCAACAGCCACTTTTTCTTTGTAACTCTATTTTCCGTTAATGTAATACAAAAGCATATCTCAAAAAAGTGCCACTGAGAGCTACAATGTCTTCTTGCAGCAATGGCAAAGGCACTTTGCAAGAAAACAATATACAGTACAGTATGAAAAAACAATGGAACATTTGTAGGTTTAGACCAATATAAAAATCATTTAATTGTCAAGTAAGGTCATATTGACGCTTATTATTTCTCTAAGTTGCCGAAACGTTTTGGATATGGGAGCGGGAGCGGAGTATCCGATACACGGAAACAGCAAAAAAATTTGACCCCGGATACGGCGTAGGATACGGCAGTACAAAAACTATATAAAAATTAAAAAATATATAAATTTCAGCCTTCTAAATAAGAATTAACCACATGTTATGCATATGAAAAACAAAACAAGCTAAATAGCCACAACAAACTACTAATACATTCATAATTTCAATTGTCCCTATCATATCTAGTTGAGGTGTTTATTACATTTATGATTTATCTCATACATGCTATTTTTATCCATGTTTATGATGGCTTGTACTTGGTACCTTATGTAGAATAATGGTGCTGCGAAAACTGTAATTTCTGCTGTAATGATATATTAAATTTAAAAAATACCTTCTGTAGAATAATGGTGCTGTGAAAACTATAATTTCTGCTGTAATGATATATTAAATTTAAACTATACCTTCTGTAGAATAATGGTGCTGTGAAAACTGTAATTTCTGCTGTAATGATATATTAAATTTAAACCAGAATTAAAAAAGAACAATAAAAAATAAATTAAAAATATAAAAATACAGTTTTGGGCCAGGAAACGGCTGCAGAAGTATCCAGCGGTATCCGGACCTGCCTGGCCACTCCCGTCGCTGCTCCGCTCCAGGGTCTAGGGTGCCGTTTGGCTACCTAATTATTTCTTGTTAAGAAGTAAATGGCATTTACTGGTTTCAATTTCTCTCCCTGTCATAATGTTTATTTCCGTGTCAAACTACATCCTTAATTCATCCTTGCTTCAACCAAATCTTTAGGCCTCTTGTGCAAATGCCAAATCACCACACAAGATTGAGCTGAAGAATCCCATGACTGCACTGTTTCCATAATTTATCCATTGAATGGTCTTTCAAGATTACACTGTGGTTGAGCTTACAGCTAAAACTCAACATCAGTCCAGACTCTACAGTCTAACTTATTAAAAACCAAGAAATTCTATATTTATTTGACAAAAACTTATGCTGAGATGACAATTAACATTTGGTAAAGGGTTGATAATGGTGCAACATCATCTTACTAATCTGACACTGCATGAAGCATCTTCATGATTTCCAGATTCGTGCAATTATGCAAAACAGTGTTCAAAGGAACATACTATGTTCCCTCTGGTTTTGTCTTTCTACTATGGATATGGTAACGGTATTTAGCCATAAAAGGCTGAAAGCAATTTTCCTCTTGTTGAATACACTTGAAACTGTGATTAAACACTAGGTTTTTGGACTTGGAAAGGAAATTTTAATAACCCAATCAAAAATGACTACTTTATTTTACAAGATATTTATGTTTTTTTAAATTTTTAACTCCATTGCATTGCGAATTGTGTAATCTTAAATAATAAATACTGAATGAAATGAAAGCACCTAAGATCTTTAGAGAACGGAAAAGATCCCCAAGTCAGGGCTGGTTATCATCATTAAGGATATGAAAATCAAAAGAGAAAATTGGATGTTGATCACCAGTTAAAGAAGACATCCTCAATTGTGGGATTGCAAAAACAAACAAACACAATTAAACAAACCCATAAAAAAAACATGTTTAAAGATCTGGAGTGACTATTGCAGAGTAACACTTTTTTAATTCATAACTATTTCTCAATCTTGTTAACTGCTGAGTCATAAAAGTCTCACCGTCCTCAAAAATCTTTTAAGTAGTTCTATGAAAAAGAAATTTTCTTCACTTAATATTCATTAATGTTACAGTTTCCTTTTTCCCATTGCCAAACTTCTTGGATTGAAATTCCCTATGTGCAACATGTTACAATGACTGCAAAAATATTTTGAATTGTGTCTCTCATTTATTTATTTTTAAAATGTATTGAAGTAATTCGAGGAAACTAGAATATTGTTTTGGACGATGGTATGGTCTGCTTAGGATGTATTGAGGATTTACATGACACAAACATAAATAGCAAGTATCATGAAAGGTTGCATCAACATTACCTTTATGAAGACATTCAATTAGTGGTCCATACCAATTAGCAGCCGCCATTTGCACTATATTATCATCATTATCACGAAGCCGTTGCAAGATTGCTTCTGCTTTTTCTGCTGATTCTGTGACCGAACCATTTCGAAGAGTTACTAGCAGAAGTATGGCACTTTTCTGTTGACTAATCTTCCTATGGACAGATAGATTCAATTCAAAGCCATTTAGCAGCAGCTCAGATAGTAACTCAACAGCAGCTGTTGAGATTCGGGCATCCCGTGCAAGACAGCGCACCACTTGTTCTACTCCTCCAGCATCCACAACTTTATCCTGGACATTAAAATAAAAGTCTGAGTTCTCATATATCATCTTCCTTATGCATACTAATGAGAGGTTGTGTGACATCAAAGCCACAAAACCACATTGTAGTAGTTAGGATGCATTAACATAACATTACTAAGACTTTGGTGCACATGCTGATGATGAAAACATTTGGCAGCATTTTACAATGGTGTTCATTTCCAGCAAGAAGAACTCCCCAAACAGACAATGTAATGGTAGGTAGTGCAACTCAGAATCAGAAGCAAGGTAATTAATTTTGAGATATCGGCTATCTCAGGAATTTCTGCAACAACTATCATGATTCAGAGATATCTATTATTTGAATGTATTATTATTTTATATCATACCGGTTATCAGAATTTAATTTTTGATTATCTTATCTCTACCTGTGAGGCCATTAAGTGATCCAAGGAATCAGAGCAGAAGAGCTCTTTGCTTGAAGAGTAATTCTGATAAAGCCTAAGAGGAATTTACTCTTAAGATGTTGCTAGCCATTGTTTTCCGTCAAAAGTTCAGATCTGCTGTGATAACCCTTTTTGTCAATACTTTTGCAAAGATCCCAGTTAATGGCCAGTGAGTTTCTCTATCCAGCTACAGAGGCTTATTCAACGTGGATGTACTTCAGCCCAATAACAGTATCTCACTGTAACAGAAGCACTGGGATATTTGTTGTAGGCTGCTAGAGACCACAATCAAATCAAGGGAATCAGCATACTGTACGCCCTATAGAGATTCGATGTACAAATTTTCATTAAAGTGGCCGTACAAGTTTTGCACAGCTTCAGAAGCTTAGTGGTAGCAACCATAATACTGACTTCTGAATCATTGCTCTGATTCTATACCAAGCTCAATCCATCGTGAATAGAATTAGACTCCATATGGTAATATAATGATCACAAGATATTTTGGGATCTCTGATTGGGAATAGGCACATACCAGAGTTGGCAACAAAACCCAAAAAGGTATCACAGAAAAATATAACTTCCAAGAATACTTATCCTAGTTCCATGAATCATGGAAGTTAGCATCGTGCATGGATCTTCATTTTGATCCTTACAATTGCAGATTATAAGGTTAAAAGACACCTGAGAAATTAGGTTTGATGTAAAGCTGGGGATAGAAGAGTTGGCTGCAAAAGCCACAAAAGTATCATAGAAAAATCTCACTTGCAAGTAAACTTATCACAGTTTCATGAATCAAGGCAGCTAGCATTGTGCACTGTTTTTCATTTTGTTCCCAAGAGTTGCAGATTATAAGCTTCAAAGACAACTTAAAAATAAGTTTTGAGGTAAAGCTGGGATAGAAGAGGACTACCCCTGGTTTCTTGAAGTATATATCCCATGGATAAAAGCATGGAGGCCTGCATCTAGTTCATGTAAGGACATGGGGACTGGTTTTAGAAGCAAAATGAATTTTTGATAAAACTAGGGCCATTGAGATAGTTTGGAAGACTTTAATCAAGTATCAGGTGCTATCAGCTAAAAACATATTTGCTATTAAGAGTTCTTTTATCCGATGGATGTAATCTGTAAGGCTTATGATTGTAAAATCCAGAGATTAGTTGTTTTGAGAATAATATTAGGAACATAGAAAAATACTTTCTTCCCATCTCAACTGGAAGGTACAAGGTAATAGATGTAATAGATGAGATTCAGATATGAGTAGAATTTATTGTTTCTGAATGGATGGCAGTTCTCTTAGTCCCTAACTAGAATGACTACAAAAATATCAAAGAATCTCAAACTTAAGGAACTAAGTGAGTGCATTGGTTCTCCTTGAAGAACACTTTACAGGAAATAACACAAAGCCGCTAACATTTTCCAGGAATTAACACAAAGTAGCTAATCTGTAATTAACAAGCATTATCGATGTTGATGATAAAGCTACAGCAACTCTCCAAAACATGGTGGGACCTTGTTTGGCCAAATGAGGAACAGATTCTTGAAATAATTGTTAAGCTATAATATTAATATTTCTAGCTAAAAATAGAATAATCATTAAAGGCATCATGGGAGCAAGTTTATGATGCAAGAGCAACCCTGGATCTCAGCATTATCCTGTATTGGAGTGCTCTTTGAATATCCTTCAGCGAAATCAAGCGGAGCCTAAGTTAGATTCCATTAGGCTTGGGAAGTTTTGCAACCCACAATGGGGAAGCGATACCAGAAGGCCTATCTTCCTAGCCTGTAATAAGGGAGGTTTGGGTAACTGATCTGCGGTTCTCCATAACCCCATCCAGAAGTGTGGGGTACTTCTTAGACCATCAATGCACCTTTCCCAAAAGCCGCACACTTTTCTTCTAAGTAGCCAATACGTTTTGGATACGAGTATGGGTACGGAGTATCCGATATGTGGATACAGCAAAAAAAAATTGGCCCCGGATACGGCATTGGATACGGCCGTACAAAATATATATAAAAATTAAAAATATATATAAATTCCAGCCTGCTAAATAGGAATTAACCACATATTATGCATATGAAAAACAAAACAAGCTAAATAACCACAACAAACTACTCATTTGTCCCTACCATATCTAGTTGAGGTGTTTATTACATTTATGATTTATCTCATACATGCTATTTTTATCCATGTTTATGATGGCTTGTATTTGGTACCTTCTGTAGAATAATGGTGCTGTGAAAACTGTAATTTCTGCTGTAATGATATATTAAATTTAAACTAGAAAAAAAAATTATTAAAAAAACACAGTTTTGGGCCTGGAAACGGCCAGGATATGGCCAGACAGGTCCGGGTACGTCTGCAAACATACCCAGCTGTACCCAGACCTGTCTGGCTGTATCCTGGCCATTTCCAGGCACGTATCCGGGCGAAACGTACCAGTACCAGGTGCCCTAGGGGTGCCGTATCAGCTACTTAGATTTTCTTCACTGACACAATGCCATTGGAATATTTTGGACATGGCACCAACTATGATCGTGTGACGTGTCATATCATTCATTGTTTGACCAGTGGTTTCCATATGATTGCAAGCACCTGCATGCCACGCCATAAGGATCAAATCATGCCCCATGGCACAGCTGGGTACCGGCAACATTCTTACCTCCATTCCACCGGCAACATTCTTACCTCCATTCCACCAGGGCTGAGCTGGCAGATGAGACATGTGGTCATGCTATGTAGAGTATTTCTGAAAAGTGTGTTCCACATTTTGAGTAACAATAGTAGTGATGTCATCCACTGCTTGTTGGATACATTTCCACAAGAATAAGAGATCAATGGCTAGTCAGAACTGTTAGAATTATAGCAATAAAATCTGTCAAATCATCATAAATGGCAGGAATCCAACGCCATAACACATAGTTTGCTGCAAGTGATCAAATACTTCTTAACTAATGTTTGCTTGTGGCAACCTGGGCCTCCTGATTACAGCAGGCTCTAGTAACTCGTCTTGGGCCATATATAGGATGTGTACTGTAGTGTTAGGGGCCTGGCGGAGATTCTCCATGATGTAAGACAGGTTTCTCACCACCACAAGAGAGGGATTGGGCTAGAAGAGTATTCCAGTAACATTACGGGTTCCACCTTCGGTAGGAAAGGAGTTGGCTAGGAAAGTCTCCTGGTGGTGGTGTGAGTTCCAATAGGGTTCCACAACAGGAAAAAGACACCACCTTCAGAGTGAAAAGGGAGGAGTGGGAGAGGGTCTCAGGCTGGAAGAGACTCAACAGTAGTAGTGGCTGAGTTCCATTATAGCTAGTCTACCTAGAATAAGAGTCTGTAGTTCTTAGTGAGCAAGATGGAGACTCTGCGTTTGGAAGTAGAGTGTTTGAAGTCAAAGAAGGCCCGTGCAAGATAAGATTGTAATGTCTTTGAATTATGAGAGTGTGATGTAATGCATTTTACAATATTAATGAAGAATATCGAGTTTCCCATGAATGTGCTATGTGTTGGCTTCTTCTCTGGACCTATGAGATGGTTTATGTTGTGCAATCTGGTCAGCAGTCGGTTGGCAATCATTCATTTGACCCTCAACCTTTCTGCATTAGTTTATTTTTATTTTATTACCATCTATGCACTCAAAAGGTTGCATTTAGAGTGACAATTTTCATAAAGTTTCCGTGGAAAGCAACATTAGTAAAGTAACCAAGTAAAAATCAATTTTGATAAAGTCGTTAGATTAAATCATGGTGTAGAGGGTAAAAAGGAAGAAGTAAATTTTGTGGTATTCATCACACAGGTCAAATGAAATAAAATGGTACGCGTTCAGTTATGTCCACGAAACCCAACGGCCTACAAATGTTACAGCTATTGATAGACGGGGAGAAAAAGGAAAAGTGACTATAAAAATGGCCTTTTATGCCTGGGAGTGTGTTATGTTGTTGGAAAAAATTAAATGATTTGGTGCAGGTAGCCTACAGAGACTGGATACGTGGCCAAGTGCAACGCAACACAAATATTGCTCTTGAAGTAGATCAAGACTGAGTGGCAATCCATACCTTGTCAAGATACTTTGAGTTCTTTACACATCGTCTGGAAAAGTTATTTAATAATAAGAAAGTTTTTCTTTTGCTTTTGGGGATTACCCTGAAGTTTGCAGTGCCATTTTTGTTTTCCAAATATTCTCAAATTCCTTTAAAAAGTGATATTTAACAAAAACATTAACTCCAAAATAGAAGATTAAAACAAATATATATATATATCAATTATGTGATTTGTATGTGCTTATGATGTTTGCCAGTTTCAAAACTTCCACAATTTCTTGTTTCAGACTACTTAGAACGCTTACAGAAAAAATGAACTACACAAGAACTATCCTAACACAATAATGCTAGTAGACATGTAAATGCCCAACCTAAATCTGAAAAATAAGAGAACCTAATTTACAGCTTAGTTTAAAAGAATTTGTAACTTGATGTATTGTATTTCTTCTAAAACCATTAAAGACATAATTTTGTTTTACTTACCTTGTTTTCAGTGTGATCAGTAACAAGAGCTTTCAATGTTGATAAAGCTGCTTTCTTCACATCCCTGCTGTGAGAACTTACAAGAACCTGTACAATAGGAGGGATCAGTCCTTCAATCGCAATCCAATCCTTGTTAATTTGCTTTGCTTCACACAGTTGTTGCATCTGTTTAAGAGCATCCTTCTCTTTCACCTCATCACTTGATTGCAACTTGGGCTTGGCTGCTTTAATCTTAAGACAGTAATTGCGTTCCACCCATTCTTCAATTGACTGCTTGAGTGGAATATTTGGTCGAAGAGAAATATCTGAAAGTGGCTCACGTGTAGCAGGATCTATCTTATTACCATCATCAAACCATTGTTGAATTTCTTTCCTCTCATAAGTTGTGCCCGTAATAAGACTGACTGGATCAATCATCACATCGTCTTTCAAAGGACATATGAAGGATTTCAGAGGAGGAATATCCTCTTCTTCAGGCATGCTGCTGCCCAAACTCAGGAGTCTTTCCTTGTATCTCTTTTCAGCTTGTTCTGGACTGTTTGCAGCATCTGCATGGGAAAGTAGTGCAATCACCTGTTCCATAAATGCTTCTTCTTCTCGTTCTTTCCTCGCTGCAGCATCTTCCTTTTCGCGCCTAAAACTTTCAAGCTCTTTGTTTATCTCAGAGGGCTCCACAGGAACCCCTACTGCTCTAGCAATTTCTCGTATCAGGTCATTTGCAAAACCTTGATCGGTCTTGTGTTCTCGAAGACCCAATTCGAGTTTATCTATAACCCTAAGCTGAGACTGTGACGCTTCAAACTCTGCACTCTGCATTTCCCCCTGTAATCTGTTGACATTATTGCGAATGTCCGCAGACACTTCAGTGCTAGCTAAAGATAGGAGTGCAAGAGACTTACCAATATCTCTAGTAACCTGCTGGGCCTGCTTGACTATGGTTCGGCAATTAATCAATAACCAGAACTTAGGCTTGGTCATGCATAAATCAACCAGTATTTTGGCAGCTTTAACATCCTCAGACAGAGACTCCAGAGCCTGCCTTGCAGCTTCTGTATCCTTCAATTCGCGCATCCTTAATTCTGCTAAAACAGGTTGTATATCTGAAAGATACTTGGAAAGCACTTTAAAGCTTTCTTTATCAATAAGCACATCCTGTGCAGCTACAGCTGTTTCTAAGACTTGTGTTGTCACGATGGCCAAGAGTGTGCCAATTGGCACAAGTTCCAGAATCAGAGTCATAGCAATATCTCAATCTTCTGCAGGATAATTCAGACAGTTTCAGTCGACCAGCAGTCGAAAACGCACAGGAAAAATGAAGGCCCTAGATTTCAAGAAAAATACAAAAAGTAGATTAACATTAAAAAATGTTCAGTCGGGGATGCACCTATACGAGAGTTATCCACGTTCAAAGTTCAAACCCCCTCACTGCGTTAAGGCAGCCCACAACCACAACAGGCACGTCTGTGTTAAGACAATACAGCTGTGTTCGGGCAGGCAGGCTCTGTGATAAGGCTGTTGTCAGAAAAATTTAAAACGGATTGTAACAGAGCTAGAGTCCATTCAGTCAACAAAGCACTATTTCTCATTTTGATGAAAATAGAAAACTTACAACAATTAAATACAAAAACCCTAACTTTACAGGAAGTGATACAGAGATTAAATTAAACCCATATTCTCCAGAAATCTCAGAAATACAATACAACGATTAATCAAAGACCCGGAAGTCCAGGAAAAACACGATAATTGAACAAAGACCGGGAAGTCCAGGAAAAACATGATAATTGAACAAAGACCCTGAAGTCCAGGAAAAACACAATAATTGAACAGAAACCCTAGTATCCAACTTCAGTCAAGCCCTGCATGTTGTGGTGCTGATGCTGCCTTGACAACAGCTGTAATAATTGTTGCAGGGCTGGATTGTGCCCAACTTTGTAAAACATAAACAAAAACAAAGATTTTTATTTTTTCTCCTCTTTCTGAAAAAGATCAAGAAAAACACAAATTCACGACATGTTACAGAAGCTTAAATTTCAATTCAATTTTCTCCCGCTACCTTTATCCATTTACGCTGGAAATTCAGATTGACCCGTTCACTAAGCCACAACATTCAAATATGCAGAGTGAACTTCACGATTTGACGTCTTCTACTTATAAATCATAACGGACGATTTAACAGAAAGAAACGTCCTCAATTTTTACCGTTTTGACTGAAAATATAAAACCCCATGTCGCTTATTTTTAAGCTCGCAATTGCCTGGGCAGAGCGAAATGGTCCGGTTCCACCATTTTTTCCGTTGACTTGATATCGTACGATGTAACATAGACGAGAAATTCGTGGACTGTGAAATTTAGACAATGTAATTTCATTTTTGAACAGAAAAATGTCAGAGTCACAAAGGTTGACAGGACGAAAACGCGGAAACATACGTTGAAAAATGGGCCATAGGCGGAACTCGGAAGCAGGTAAGTAAAGGCTTGTTATTGTTAAAGTTTTGCATTTGGTGTGGAAAGTGGGAATACCAAGTCGTTGCTGGAATTTTACCCCGGAATACCAAATAGTTGTTGGCCGTTTAAAGAAAATTGGTTTTTTTTTAGGATCATTTCTTGAATTCTTTATGTGTAGAGGGGGAAAGTGTTTTTACACTAGCAATCGCACGAGAGGTGTGTGATGTTAACGTCAAAAGTGAAATATTGTCTAGAGGAAAAGAAAATTGAAGCAGACAAAAAAGTACGGTACATTAATCAAATTTATTGACAATAAGTAAAGACAAACAAGGGGGACGGAACAATTGTCATAAACAATGTCAACGATAAAGCTATCAAAGACCATAGCTTTGCAAGACATGTTTCAACCCAAAAATATGCGCAAAGCATGTTTTTTTGGTTGGCGCAAAGAAAAAGTTTGTGTTGCAAAAGATCCATAATCAACCTATTATGAGTTAGTATGCCCGGTGTTTCGAGCAAATGATCTGGCAATATGAGAGTAAAGGAGTTTCAACTTTTGAAGCTTGTGGTTGGCCAACTTGTCATCAATTGCTATTATCACTCCTAAATTCTGAGGAAAATACATGATTTCTTTATTTTCTAGTTTGTTTATCTTCTTTACATCACTCTGACGCTTCTACTCCTCCATTTGGCCACCCTCATTTCTACATCGCACGCCACAGATTAAGGCCTCCGTAGATGGGAAACATTTTTTTGTAGTCACCACGATCTAAAAAAATGTGAGTACATTATGAAAACCATGCCTAGAACTACCCAAAAGGAGTCTATTATAAATTCACTTTGACTTTGTTTAGGGCAAAAGCATCTTGAGCACAAACGAGGCGGAGGAGGACCACGTCATAATCGCTCTTAAAAAGAACTCGTCGGTTTGATAGCTTTATTCGTAAGCTCCCGATTTCACCCCCAAAATGCAATCGTCAGGACCTGTTCAAATGAATACGCCCGCTCAGAGGACTGTGTTTGTGGACTTCACGCCTACGACAATTATTGTCATCATCACACCATAGTTAGTTGAGCAGCAGCAAGACGTAGAGCCCATGGTTGCCTCCACTTATGCTCCAAAGCCTTTAACCGATGAATTTAGGGAAAATATTCTCTAACAGGTACATGGGGAAAAATGTTTTATTTCTTATTTTGGAAAATATTTAATTGTCAAACCATTGGCCTACTCCAAAACCCCTAACCGATGAAATCAGGAAGCAATCACACGAGAGGTGTGTGATGTTAACGTCAAAAGTGAAATATTTGTGACCGAAAAAGAAAATTGAAGCAAACAAAAAAGCACAGTGCATCGATCAAATTTGTTGACAGCAAGTAAAAACAAACAAGGGGGATGGAATGAATTGTCGTAAACAATGTTAACGATATAACTATCAGCACCATTTATAAGACATGTTTTAACCCACGGTATGGACAAAGCATGTTTTTGGTTGACGCAGAGAAAAAGTTTGTGTTGCAAAAGATCCATAATCAACCTATTATGAGTCAGTCTGCCCGGTGTTTCAAGCAAATGATCTGGCAATAGGAGAGTAAAGGAGTTTCAACATTTGAAGCTTGTGGTTGGCCAACTTGTCATCAATTGCTATCATCACTCCTAGCTGTAAGGAAAATACATGATTTCTTTGTTTTCTGGTTTGTTTTTCTTCTTTACATCACTCAGATGCTTCTACTCCTCTGTTTGGTGACCCTTTATTCTACATTACACGCTATAGTTAAGGCCTCCATGGATGGGAAACTTTTTTTTGTGGTCACCACGGATCCAAAAAAATATGAGTACATTCTGAAAACCATGTCCAAGAACTACCTAAAAGGAGTCTATTATAAATCCATCTTCGACTTTGTTTAGGCGAAAGCATCCCGATCACGAGAGCGAGGCGAGAGGACCACATCGTAATTGCTCTTGAAAAGAACTCGTCGGTTTGCTAGCTTTATGAGCAAGCTCCTGATTTCACCCCCAAAATGCAATTGTCAAGACCTGTTCAAATGAATACGCCCACTAAGAGGATTGTGTTTGTGGACTTCACACCCAAACAATATTTATCATCACCGTCACCACGCTTAGTTGAAAGCAAAGAACAAGACGTAAAGCCCATGGTTGCCTCTCGCTTATGCTCATAAGCCTTTAACCGATAAATTTATGGAAAATATTCTATAAGCAGTACATGGGGAAAAAATGTTTTATTTCTTTTTTTGGAAAAGATTTAATTGTCAAACCATTGGCTTCGCTCCAAAACCCCTAAGCGATGAAATCGGGAAGCAATCACATGAGAGGTGTGTGATGTTAACTTCGAAAGTGGAATATTGGTGACTAAAAAATAAAATTGAAGCAGACAAAAAAGCACAGTGCATCGATCAAATTTGTTGACAAGTAAAGACAAACAAGGGGGACTAATGAATCGTCATAAACAATGTCAACAATAGAGCTATCAACACCATTTACAAGACATGTTTCAACCCACAAATATGCACAAAGCATGAATTTGTGGTTAATGCAGAGAAAATTTTTGTGTTGCAAAAGATCCATAATCAACCTATTATGAGTCATCACTTTGATGTTTCGAGCAAATGATCTGGCAATAGGAGAGTAAAGGGGCTTCAACATTTAAAGCTTGTGGTTGGCCGACTCATCATCAATTGCTATCATCACTCGTAGCTACTAGGAAAATATATGATTTCTTTATTTTCTAGTTTTTTCTTCTTCTTTACTTCACTCTGATGCTTCTACTCCTCTTTTTGCTCACCCTCTGTTCTACATCGCATGCTACAGTTAAGGCCTCCGTGGATGGGAAATTTTTTTGTGGTCACCATGTATCCAAAATATATGAGTACATTCTGAAAACCATGCCTGACAACTACCTAAAAGGAGTCAATTATAAATCCATCTTCGAATTTGTTTAGGGTGAAAGCATCCTCAAAGCCTGAGACGAGGTAGAGGAGGACTATGTTGTAGTTTCTCTTGAAAAGAACTCATCGGTTTGATAGCTTTATGCATGCTCCTAATTTCACCCCTAAAGTGCAATCGCTAGGACTTGTTCAAATGAATACACCCGCTCAAAGGACTGTGTTTGTGGACTTCACGCCTCCACGGCGATTCTTATCACTTTGTCACCATAGTTAGTTGAGCAGCAAGAAGGCGTAAAGCCCACGGTTGCCTCTCTCGCTTATGCTCAAAAGCCTTTAACCGATAAATTTAGGGAAAATATTCTCTAAGCAGTACATGGGGAAAAATGTTTTATTTCTTATTTTGGAAAAGATTTAATTGTCGAACCATTGGCCTACTCCAAAACCCCTAACTAATGAAATCGGGAAGCAATCACACGAGAGGTGTGTGATGTTAACTTCGAAAGTGGAATATTGGTGACTGAAAAAGAAAATTGAAGCGCATAAAAAGCACAGTGCATCGATCAAATTTGTTGACAAGTAAAGACAAACAAGGGGGACAGAATGAATCATCATAAACAATGTCAACAATAGAGCTACCAACACCATTTACAAGACACGTTTCAACCCACAAATATGCATAAAGCATGAATTTGTGGTTGACGCAGAAAAAATTGTGTTCGCAAAAGATCCATAATCAACCTATTATGAGTCGGTTGCCCGATGTTTCGAGCAAATGATCCGCAATAGGAGAGTAAAGGGGTTTCACATTTGAAGCTTGTGGTTGGTGACTCATCATCAATTGCTATCATCACTGTAGCTTACTAGGAAAATATATGATTTCTTTATTTTCTAGTTTTCTCTTCTTCTTTACTTCACTCGATGCTTCTACTCCTCCTTTTGCTCGCCCTCTGTTGTACATCGCATGCTACAATTAAGGCCTCTGTGGATGGGAAAGTTTTTGTGGTCACCATGTATCCAAAAATATATGAGTACATTCTGAAAACCATGCCCGACAACTACCTAAAAGGATTCAATTATAAATCCATCTTTGAATTTGTTTAGGGAAAAAGCATCCTTAAGCACTTAGAGATGAGGTAGAGGAGGACTGCGTCATAGTTTCTCTTGAAAAGAACTCATCGGTTTGATAGCTTTATGTGCAAGCTCCTAGTTTCACCCCTAAAATGCAATCGCTAGGACTTGTTCAAATGAATACACTCACCCAGAGGACTGTGTTTGTGGGCTTCATGCCTCCACAACAGTTTCTATCATTGTTGCCACGATTAGTTGAGTAAAGCGGCCAGATGTAAAGCCCATGGTTGCCTCTGCTTATGCTCGAAGCCTTTAACCGATAAATTTAGTGAAAATATTCTCTAGTAGGTACATGGGGAAAAAATGTTGTATTTCTTATTTTGGAAAAGATTTAATTGTCGAACCATTGGCTACTCCAAAACCCCTAACTAATGAAATCGGAAGCAATCACACGAGAGGTGTGTGATGTTAACTTTGAAGATGAAATATTGGCGACCGAAAAGAAAATTGAAGCAGAAAAAAAGCACAATGCATCGATCAAATTTGTTGACAACAAGTAAAGACAAACAAGGGGGACGAAATGAATTGTCATAAACAATGTCAACAATAGAGCTATCAACACCATTTACAAGACATGTTTCAACCCACAAATATGCACAAAGAATGATTTTGTGGTTGACGCAGAGAAAAATTTTGTGTTGCAAAAGATCCATAATCAACCTATTATGAGTCAGTCTGCCCGGTGTTTTGAGTAAATGATCTAGCAATAGGAGAGTAAAGGGGTTTCAACAATTGAAGCTTGTGGTTGTCCAACTTGTCATCAATTTCTATCATCACTCGTAGCTGCTAGGAAAATACATGATTTCTTTATTTTCTGGTTTGTTTTTCTTCTTTACATCACTCTGACACTTCTACTCCTACTTTTTCTCGCCCTACGTTCTACATCGTACACTAAATTTAAGGCCTTCGTGGATGGGAAAAAAATGTGTGGTCACCACGGATCCAAAAAATATGAGTACATTCTGAAAACAATGCCCGGAAACTACCCAAAAGGATTCTATTATAAATCCATCTTCGACTTTCTTTAGGGCAAAAGCATCCTAAGAATAGACGAGGCAGAGGAGGACCACGCCATAATTACTCTTGAAAAGAACTCGTTAGTTTAATAGCTTTATGTGCAAGCTCCCGATTACACCCTAGAAATGCAATCGCCAGACCTCTTCAAATGAATACGCCAGCTCAAAGGACTGTGTTTGTGGACTTCATGCCTCCATGATAGTTATTGTCACCGTCACCACAATTATTTGAGCAGCAACAAGACATAGAGCCCATGGTTGCCTTCGTTTATGCTCTAAATCCTTTAACCGATGAATTTAGGGAAAATATTCTCTAGTAGGTACATGGGGAAAAAATGTTTTATTTCTTATTCAGATAATATTTAATTTTCAAACCGTAACATCCCCATTTTAAGACACTAGAACAATGGAATTTTTTTATACAACGTTCTCTATTCTAAATTATGTAATTCAAAACACACGACCGAGTTTTAATAATTGTTCTCTGTCCAATTAATGTAAATCAGATCACACAATTTCTTTTTAAAACCAATGTTCTCTGTTCACATATTTACAATATGGAACACACATTCAATGCCATTCAATCATATAACAGATACCATATGCTTTGTTGTAAATGACTCGAAGAACTACCGATCTCCCATTTTATGGCTCGGAGTTTCAGCGATCTCTCATTTCATGACTCGGTGACTTACCGATCCTTCATGTTAATCCATGCATTGTATACTAAGTATACAGGGTTCTCTTACCGTTTCCGGTTATCAAAGTGTTCCATTTAAGAGGCCTATCTAAATATATGTTACTGATATTCATCTGATATCCTGCTTCTTAAACTAGGTGATTAGGACAACGCAACTAGCAACTTGTGATACTTTGGCCAAAGATTTTCACATGCTTTGCATGATCATATTCCCAGACGTTATACACATCAATGGAATATGTCCTTCACCTCACTTCATCTGTTATCTAAAATGGTCTTTTCTGACCTCTGTCAGTCATTCCATCCAAAGTTAAGCTATAACCCAAACTAGCAATATGAAAGAGTATAGGAAGGCACTCACGGTAACTAAAGGTACGTAGACATACTGAGTCGACCCTAGATGACTGCGTGTGTCTAGTTACCTTTAGCCCTCCGGAGTCACTCCGTATACGTGGTCACATTCCTATCATCGTCCAAATAACTTAGTCCCAACTTATGTAAACTTGATGATTCGATTCGAGAGGGCATTGTAACATGTCAGCTACAACATTGTGTCGTCATGAAGGCCCCGCCTTCATAAAGACACGAAATTGCAGCTGACGTGTGTCAAGGTCCTATGGAATCCTCTCATCAAGGAATACACATCCAGCTTGAGTGTGATTGGATTATAATCTTAAGTATTTAAGATCAATTATCGATATGATCTTTGATCCTTTAACCTCATTGTTAGATTCAATTGTATATAGCTAAGAGAGACTCAATTTGTCTTATAGCTTAATATATGTTTACTCCTCCATACCGAAGGATCGCATATTTCCATCTTGATTCTTTACTTTAAGCTTTAGACTAACAAATCCACTCTGACAACTTAACGTAGTAAGTTCAACCTATTAAACTTAACCAAGTTTTATCCACAATCGTATTTAAATTCGAAATTCCATCTTATTAGACATCATTTGAACGAGGCCTAATTCTAAATGAAGGTATTCATTTATTCTCCATAACCTTATTTCAATTAAGGTTTGTTACGAATAAATATATTTTCCCATACCAAATATCCTCTGAATTTAAACATTTCGAGGATATTAACGAAATCCGAATATAAGGTTCAACTCGCCTCTTTTTTTTTTATTTGATATTCCTTAGCTTATAAACTAACCCCAAATATCGTTCCATTAAGAGTTCATATTCATTTAAACCCTTTTCAATGTCAATCTAAAATTCATATTAACCCAAGTATGAATTAATTGCACATTCCAACTTAAAAGTTGCATTCAAATAAAGAACAGACATTATGTCCCTAAAAATCATCAACCATCATTTGGATAAATCCAATTCAATAATTAAAAATATGTTTTCAATATTATTCAAACAGTTTCAAAGTGATACAACCATTAAAATATCACACCTTTCCTTGTATTCAATCCACAAGATTTACAATCTATACAATTACCACCAAACAACTGGACTTCATTTATATCAACATCATTACAACACATAAGGGAAGAAGAATGCAACTTCTTCTTTTCCCAATTCCTCATAGAGGAATATTAAACTATCAAATACGATCCATCCTTAGCTACTCAGAAGAAGCATCAGAAAATAATCATGTCTTCATTTTTACTCAAGGAACCATCTGCAAAATTTACTTGCACGGGTCAGTTCATTGAACTGAGCATATTAAGCACTTATCATTAAAATGAGGTGCTCTTAATTAACTGTCTCAATAAAAGAACCCTGCTTTTATGAAACGTTAAAAAAAAAAGATGAACATCATCCAAGAATTAAGTGCCAATAAGGATGAACAACCTAACAACCCAATCATCTAATTACCATCCCAATCAGACAAAAGGATTACTACCCTTTTCCCAAATAATTACTACAAGAAGTAATTTCCTCCAAACAGTTCCAGATTAAAACATCTGTAAGAACTAATACACCTATGTATATATTGTTGTTCTAATGCAAATGCTATCAATTCCATTCCCTTGAATTAGTTAAAATTTCAAGAGATGAATTTTAACTAAGAATTCAAACAGAACTACTTCCCTCTCGTAATACTCATTTAATTTCAAACAATCAAATGCTAAAGAGAAAAGTAGTCATTCACCATGAACTCATTGGTGTCAATTCTCAAAATTCAACAACAGCATAATACTTCTTTCAAATCAGAAGAAAGTAAACAACAATTAAATGCAGATGATTACGCCTAAGGCAGTACAAAATTCATTCCATAACAAGTATAGAATTTCAACTGTATAAGAGAAGAAATGATCATTACTTCAAATTATCCATCCAACACTTTCTTTCCTTTCATCATAACTGAACTAAATAATTCAATCCGGACGTAATATCAATCAATGATAACAGCCCATAGAGAAGTAGACAAATTCAATAACCAATTAAAGAAGGATCATATTACCTCTTCTTATTGTCTAACCAAATATCCACTATTTAGAATGGACTGATCCAATAGTGTGATTCCTTCGAATAAATGTATTTCAAAGTATTCAAAACTACTAACTACCTTTCTAGAAAGTTGGCGAAATTCATTTGCATATCCGGTCCGTAAGCATTAGTATCAAAGGTACCTCTAAATACAATCATTTCTTTTAAATATTTCACTCAACGGACATTCTCGTCCGTATATAAACAAGTAAGAGTGTACAACAACAACAAATCATGCTTTCATTATAATAATAAGAGAATTCACTTTCCAAACACCAAGGTAAGAAATCTACTCATATTCCATTTCAATGAAAACAATGAAGAATTTTCAATCAAACTATATATATATATATATATATATATATATATATATATATATATATATATATATATATATATCATTGAGTTCAACAAGACACAGAGTATAATTTGTATGCTCTACCCAGTCCATTCTATAGACTGACTATCCTGTTCCCATTCAGATCAGAACTTCTTTCCAAACAGTCATATACGAATACCAAGAACAAGCAGGTAGAACATCATATCCAACTAGAACAAACAATGTAAAGATGCTACTATGATCTTACTGTCCCTGGAAGGATTCATACCCCATACACTGTAATATGACAAGAGGAACAGTTATACAAAGTCTTGTCAAGCATTTTTATGGCTTTCCATATCCATTAGCGCACACAAATCATAGACAACAATTTGCACATTGTTGTTACCTTCAGCAAGTTCGACCCATAATGCACAATGAAACCCTATTACCATTACTTTCAGAATTCAAAACAACAGAAGGAGAAAACTTGTTTCATTAATTATTTCAGTAAGGAAACACTCATTTTCTTCAAACGCAACAAGAATACCCAAGTCGTGTTCGTTTTATAATGACAACTCAAACCAGAGGTCATACCGAATCATTTTATCATTCTTTTTTTTTACAAGAATGCACAGAACTCAGAAAACAATACTCACATCGTTGGTACATTCACCAACTCGAATCCATAATGGGTAATAGAAATGATTACACAATACTATCAAAGAAAACTCATACAGCAAGAACAAATTCATTTCATTTACCCATTTTGCAAAGAAATACCCAAGTCGCATTCAGCAAAAGAAAAACGACTCAACCTAGAAAATTACTTCACACATATCAACAACTTCATTCAACTAAAACACCCATCATAAGAGCAGGGTTGTTTTAATGAGACGCTTAAACAAGAGCAAAACGGTTTAAGGAGAAGGGCTCAACATGCCTGTAAATTTTTCTTGTGGTTTGAAGAAAACGTGCCCCACAGGAGCTATTTTTCTCCACGGCGTCCACACCAAAGCTTTCCCAATAATCTACTAACTTCCACAGGCTCAAAAATAGCCGTGGCTACTCCAAACAACAAAGAATAATATTCAAGATAATAGCAAGTTCAAATAACCATGAAGGAAATGCAGAGCGGTCTCAAAAAAACCGAATGAACACAATAACCTCCAAAATTCCTCTTTCCCCCCCTTTCCAAGGCAAGCTGGTCGCTAAGACCAAGATCATTAAATGCATTGAATGCATTGCTTTTTCATTAATTTCCATGCCACCACCGAATCAGGTTTGGCGACTTCATTTTTAAAATTTTGCATGCAATTCCTTCTTAGCTCCAAAGCTAGTTGGATGCCTCCAACTTTTCCATGTTCTGCCAAACTTGGCGTTGAAAATGCAAGGACATCATTTACTTGTCCTCATTAAATTTCTAACCTTCCCTTCTTATCCGCTTCACCAACATGGGTCCATAGGTCCCTTCCTTAGGTTAGTAATAGTTTAGGTTGTATTGTCCATAGTTAGGTTTTTCACCTAGGTCTCAAGTCATTAGGATTTGCAACAATTTACATCCCATGCAATTTAAAATCCACGTAGGGTAGTAGTTAGGTTATAGGCTAAAACATAGTTATAGGTTAGAATTTAATCCCCATAGTATTTTACTTAATAGTTTCCAACAAGTCTTACCGACTGGCGTTCATAACTAATATGATGCAAGACGTTCCGTCTAACATGTACATCAATACATTGAGCTCTTGTATTAAAACTCTTTCTGCCTTACGCTCTCCGGCATTACTATTTGTATATAGTTTGAAAATCGAACCTTTTCCATTGGCATCAAGGTACCGAATATTTATACCTGTAACCAGGTTCTGTAAAATTTATAACGACCTTCAGTCTGGTTCCAGACTTCATTCCGTTTAGAAGTAAATCGACAAAGCGATCACAAGAAGGCCACAGCATACCTTGGATCAATGGAATTGATTCAAGGTGTGTTGTCAATCAACGATAAGAGTTCATCAAACATACAAACAAGTCTGTTGTCTCACTCTTGCAAAACACAAGTTATAATAGCCTCCGTCCCAAGCAAACAAATTACAGTAAACAAGGGTCCAGATTAGTAACACATTCCTTTTAAGATTGAAAGATATATCTTAACATAATTATCTTCATTTCTGCAGTTCTGACATGAAAAGAGATTACCATAATAGCTTATAAAAATCAAGACGTTACATTCCTCCCTTCTTAAAGAATCATCGTCACGATGATCAAATTAGCCAATTCATAGAGTTTCTAGGAAAAAATTCAATTATCGTCCTTCCATTCATAAGTTCATACCAAAAATAGATTTAATCATTAAAACAGTGTTTCAAAATAACTATAAAATAGACCAGTAATTGTCCATATTTGGTAGATATCAGTTTTTCGGATTCAATTTCGATCAAACAAGTATGGAAAAGCATATCTCATTTCTTTGAGATTTTCCCATGTTGCACTTTCTTCGTTGAACTGGTCCCATTAGACCTTACATTGATTCACTTCGCAATTTCTTAAGTACAATCAAGTGGTTCCCAAAGACTCGAATGGGCTTAACCAAAATTATTCCCGGGTCTTGGACCTACAAGGAATTCCAATTTAGCACATGTGATAAATCTGTTACGTATTTCTTAAGCAAAGAAATATAAAAAACATCATGCATTTGTGATAAAGCAGGAGGTAATGCTAGACGATAAGCTACATGGTTGATTATTTCAACAATTTCAAAAGGTCCCACGTAATGAGGTGATAACTTGGCAGCCTTGCCAAAATTTATAGAACTCTTTTTCGGCTTAACCCGAAGAAAGACCTTCTCACCAAGTTTATAATTCCTATCAACCCGCTTTAATTCTGCATAACTTTTTTGCCTATTGGCAGCCTCCTTTAAATGTTCCCGAATTATTTTAATTTGTTGTTCCATTTCCGTAAGGATTTCTGGCCCAATTACCTCTCTCCTCTATGATGTCCCAAATAACAGGGTTCTACATTTTCTTCCATATAATGCTTCAAAAGGCGCCATTTTTAAAGAGGTGTGGTATGTATTATTGTAGGCAAATTCAACCAAAGTGGAAGGTATTCATTCCTCCCATTTATACTTTGCTGGTCCATGCAATACATTCTTAACATATCCTCTAAAACTTGATTGACTCTTTCGGTCTTTCCATTTGTTTCCTGGATGATATGCGAACTAAAGTTTAATTTAGTTCCCAAGGGTGCATTAAGCATTTGCCAAAACCTTGATGTCATCCTGGGATCTCTGTCCGATATGATCAATTCAGGTATTCCATGTAATATGAAGATTTCATGTACAAATCTTCTTGCTAACACTGGTGCATCGTCTTTTAAATTACCAGCAATGAAGTGTGCCACTTTGGTTAATTTTTCGACGACAACAAGGATGATATCATGCTTATTCCTTGACATAGGTAATCCTTAAACGAAATCCATTGTTATCACTTGCCATTTGTCTTGTGGAATGTTTGTGGGGATACAGTAATCCAGCGGGATGCATATGTTCCGCCTTAACATGATGACATTCCAAGAAATGTGTCACAAATTCCACCACATCCTTTTTCATTCCCTTCCAGAAATATTGTTGTTTGAGATCAACAAGCATTTTTGTAATGCCAGGGTGTCCAGAAAAAGGTGAATTATGAAATTCAGTTAACAATTTCTTTCTTAAATCATTTGCCAAGGGTATATATACCCTGTTTTCGAACCTCATAATTCCTTCATTATCAAAATGAAATCCCTTATACTTTACATCCTTTGGATCTACAGCAAGTGCTGTTTTAACTTGCTGGAAATAAGAGTTAGATTCCATGACATCTTTCACCTCATCCTTAAACTAAGTTCTTAATG
Organism: Taxus wallichiana var. yunnanensis; assembly: GCA_018340775.1. Taxonomy (NCBI): domain Eukaryota; kingdom Viridiplantae; phylum Streptophyta; class Pinopsida; order Cupressales; family Taxaceae; genus Taxus; species Taxus wallichiana. The sequence continues at coordinate 469,413,703 of CM031241.1, forward strand.
TTATAAGAGCAAAGATGTGCTTCCTACGACTTAGGGCATCTGCTACCCTATTTTCCTTGCCTTTGATGTAGCTTATATCAAAATCATACTGAGACAAAAATTCTAACCATCTTCGTTGTCTTACATTCAGGTTTGGTTGAGTAAAAATATACTTCAACCCCATATGGTCGGTTTTTAACTCAAAGGGCTTGCCAAGAAGGTAATGCCTCCACATTTGAAGTGCATGTACAATGGCAGCAAGCTCTAGGTCGTGTGGAGCATAATTCTGTTCATGTAACTTAAGCTTTCTGCTTTCATAAGCTATGACATGGTTATTTTGTAATAGAATGCCTCCGAGACCCTCTCCAGATGCATCCGTTACGACCGTAAAATTTCCATTTGGGTCAGGTACAGTCAAAATAGGTGTTGTAGTTAACTGTTCCTTTAAAATTTTAAAGGCAGATTCACATTTGTCAGTCCAGACAAATTTCTTATCTTTCTTTTGTAGTGAAGTGATTGGGGCAGCAATTTTTGAAAAGTCCTTAATGAACTTTCTATAATATCCTGCCAAGCCCATGAAGCTTCTTACTTCATGCACGTTCTTAGGTGCAGGCCACTCGGTTATAGCTGCGATCTTTGAAGGGTCTACAGCTATCCCGTTCTTGCTTATAACGTGTCCCAAATAATGCACCTCTGCATCATAAAAGGAACATTTTGATAATTTACCATACAACCTTCTCTTTCTCAAAACTTCCAGCACTATCCTTAAATGCTCTTGGTGCTCTTCGACATTTTTGGAGTATATAAGAATGTCGTCCAAGAATACAAGCACGAACTTGTCTAGGTATTCTTGAAAAATATTATTCATCAAATTCATGAAAGCGGCGGAGTGTTATTCGAACTCAAAAGGTAACACAATGAATTCATAATGCTCGTACCTTGTTCTAAAAGTTGTTTTATGAATATCTTCTTCCTTTATTCTCACTGATGATATCCAGATCGAAGATCTATCTTTGAGTAGACTGATGCTCCACGCATCTGGTTGAATAGATCATCAATCCTAGGAAGTGGATATTGATTCTTAATAGTTGCCTTATTCAACATTCTGTAATCAATGCATAGTCTTAGTGTGCCATCCTTCTTCTTTACAAAAATTACCGGCACTCCCCATGGTGAGACACTCGGTCTTATCAACCCTTTAGTCAAAAGTTCCTGTAATTGAGCCTTAAGCTCCACCAACTCGAGGGTGGTCATTCTGTAGGGTGCCTTAGATATGGGTTCGGTTCCTGGCTTGATCTCTATTGCAAAGTCAAACTCTCGTTTGGGCGGAAGACCTGGTAACTCCTCCGAAATACATCACTGAAATCCCTTAATAATGGATACTTTTCCATGAAATCATTATCTTCCTCGGCATTTTCTATCATTCTTACGGCATACAAAGTGCAGCCTCTATTTTTATCCCTTTTTAGTTGCATACCATTAGTTTCCTAACTACAACCTCACGCTTTACACCTTGAATGACTGCTGCTTTCTACAGGTCATCAAAATAGAAAATCTATTTTTCATAACAATCAACCTTTGCCTTATGTTCTGCCAACCAATTAACTCCTATAATGATATCATATGACCCTAAAGGAGTGACATATAGGTCAACTTCTGTGGAGAAACTGGGCAAGTCAAGAATTGCCCCAAAAGGCACATTTGATCAGTATGGACGACATTATTCCCATAATGCACTGTCCATGTCTTATCCATTCGTTCAGCTTTCCTTTTTAATTTCATTGCAAGTTTAGTAGAAATAAAACATTCAGTAGCTCTAGTATCAAAAAGTATGACTACAGGTGTACCAAATAACTTACCCGGAACTTCTATGGGTTTAACTTGCTTTTCAGCTTGTTTGTTAGCCACCGTCGCGTGTATCCTATCTTTGCGATCACGATCATCCTTTCTCAGAGGATAGTGACTCACGTAATGGTATTTTCCACAGTTGAAGCAACCTCCAACTGGCCCCTTCCTAGGCTTGAATTTGCTACCAGCCTTGAAGTTATCACTCTGGCTCCTATAGGACTTTTGTCCATTACCACTAATTTTTGTAAAGCTGCTCTGCACACTATTTACAGGTTTGTTCATTACTGATTTCTTATTGTTATCCCCAACAATTTTGTTTCTCATACCAAACCTTTTCCAGGGCCCCTTTTTGGGTGCAAGAGATGAAGAAGTGTTGGGAATCTTCTTCCTAATCTCCTCCCTATGAGCAGAAATTGCTCTCAATTTTTGTTCCTGTCTTATTGCCTTTTCGACAACTCCTTCCATAGTGGTTGGACCGTGGACATCCACTTCGCCACCAATGATGGGATTCAGTCCCATTATGAACTTTGTATTCTAAACTTCTTGTCAGCGTGGTACTGCGGCACATACTTAAGGAGTTTAGTAAACCCTTCCTAGTATTCTGTCACCGTCAGTCTTCCTTGCGACCAGTTCTGAAATTCAGTCATTTTCTGATCAAAATAGAGTTGAGGCAGCCACCGTTGCCTAAAATAACCTTTAAATTGATCCCAAGTTATGTCTGTTTCGACAATATTCAACTCAACCTTACGGTTGTCCCACCATGATGATGCTTCATGAGAAAGTTGATATGCTCCCCATATTGCTTTGGTCTCCTCGGAGAAGTTTCTTATTGCAAAAACTTCTCCATTTCACTGAGCCAATTTTCAGCTCCATCCCCAAGTGTTGTTCCATCGAACTTTGGAGGACTTATTCTCTTAATATCATTTGTAAGTTCAGCTGCTAATCTTGCCCTTTTATTTTCAGGATGATTAGGAGCGTTCGCATTACTATTATCAACACTCGGATTCCCTCCATTGGTGTTGTCCACGGAGGTGGCTGATTATTCATATCGCCTTCTTCCTCCTCCTCATTGTCCATTGATTGTTATTCCAAAATAGTCAAACGATCTATCGTATCCGATAGGGCAGCAAGGATTTCATCTAGCTTTTGAGCAATAGCTACTTCTCCACCCAAAGAACGGTTGTTCGTAGCATTTCCTCTTGTTCGACCATTTCTGTTGATACAAAAATGCAAACCTTATTAAATTGTGGACTCATTAGGTCCAAGAGCTGCAACCTTCAGCTCGATACCGAGGATGTAACATCCCCATTTTTAGACACTAGAACAAGGGATTTTTTTATATATAACGTTCTCTGTTCTGAATTATGTAATTCAAAACACACGACCGAGTTTTAATAATTGTTCTCTGTCCAATTAATGTAAATTGGATCACACAATTTATTTTTAAAACAAATGTTCTCTGTTCGCATATTTACAATATGGAATACACATTCAATGCCATTCAATCATATAACGAGATACCATATGTCTTCAGTAAATGACTCGAAGAACTATTGATCTCCCATTTTATGGCTCGGAGTTTCAGCGATCTCTCATTTCATGACTCGGCGACTTACCGATCCTTCATGTTAATCCATGCATTGTATACTAAGTATACAGGGTTCTCTTACCATTTCCGGTTATCGAAGTGTTCCATTTAAGAGGCCTATCTGAATATCTGTTACTGATATTCATCTGATATCCTGCTTCTTAAACTAGGTGATTAGGACAACGCAACCAGCAACTTGCGATACTTTGGCCAAAGATTTTCACATGCTTTGCATGATCATATTCCCAGACGTTATACACATCAATGGAATATGTCCTTCACCTTACTTCGTCTATTATCTAAAATGGTCTTTTCTGACCTCTGTCAGTCCTTCCATCCAAAGTTAAGCTATAACCCAAACTAGCAATATGAAAGAGTATAGGAAGGCACTCACGGTAACTAAAGGTACGCAGACATACTGTGTCGACCCTAGATGACTGCGTGTGTCTAGTTACCTTTAGCCCTCCGGAGTCACTACGTATACGCCACTTGGGTTCATTAGCTAGGCAATATCCTAAAGACGTGGGTTCATATTGAGGTAATTAAAATTAATAAAATTAAATTCAATATACCGGTAGACATGAGGGGGTGAAAGGGTTTAATTTATTAATGTTTTGAATCAGGTATTGGGGGTAGGTTAGAGAGATGGGCCAAAGGAAATAGAGGTTTACTTTTAATATAAAACTAAAACATTTGAACCCTAGTTTTTAAAAGTAAATACCTTAAAATTGGAAAAGGAGTGTGGTCATAAATTAAATTATAATCTCTTTTTAATAAATAAATCTAGATTCTTAACCAAGAAATAATAAGATGGTAGAAAACTAGGATTGAGTATGCTTTTCAACACAAGTGATATTATTTCACCATCTTAATTATTTGAAGAACTATTGATAAATGAATAAAGCTTAACATATATAAGGTGACTTGTAATATGTATTCAATGGCTTCAAACTATCTTTCGAAAGGAAATGCATATTAAAAAAATTTGAGTGAGAAATATAATGTATTTTTGTCTAATATATTGGGGTAGAAATAAAAAGGGGTAAATAAAATTGTAATTGAAAAATGGGTAAGTAAGGTACATAGAAAAAATAGGGGGTATTTTCATTCTAATAATATAACAGGAGGGGGTATTATCAATTGAATAATTAGAGGTAGAAACTAGAATTAAGGGTATTCTTTAATACCCTTCGAACGCACGTGCTATACCATACTTTTACTAAGTGAATCCCCCGTGGTATACGCGGTGACATTCCTATCATCGTCCAAATAACTTAGTCCCACTTATGTAAACTTGATGATTTGATTCGGAGGGCATTGTAACATGTCATATACATTGTGTCATCATGAAGGCCCCGCCTTCATGAAGACACGAAATTGCAGCCGGCGTGTGTCAAGGTCCTACGGAATCCTCTCATCAAGGAATACACATCCAGCTTGAGTGTGATTGGATTATAATCTTAAGTATTTAAGATCAATTATCTGCAACCGTCTTGATCCTTTAACCTCATTGTTAAATTCTGATTGTATATAGCTAAGAGAGACTCAATTTGTCTTATAGCTTAATATACATTTACTCCTCCGTACTGCAAGTATCGCATATTTCCATCTTGATTCTTTACTTTAAGCTTCGGACTAACATTCCACTACAACTTAACGTAGTAAGTTCAACCTATTAAACTTAACCAAGTTTTATCAGCAATTGTATTTAAATTCAGAATTCCATCTTATTAGATATCATTTGAACGAGGCCTAATTCTAAATGAAGGTATTCATTTATTCTCCATAACCTTATTTCAATTAAGGTTTGTTACGAATAAATATATTTTCCCATACCAAATATCCTCTGAATTTAAACATTTCGAGGATATTAACAAAGTCCGAATACAAGGTTCAATTGCCTCTTTTTTTTTATTTAATATTCCTTAGCTTATAAACTAACCCTAATATCATTCAATTAAGAGTTCATATTCATTTAAACCCTTTTCAATGTCAATCTAAAATTCATATTAACCCAAGTATGAATTAATTGCACATTCCAACTTAAAAGTTGCATTCAAATAAAGAATGCAGACATTATGTCCCTAAAAATCATCAACCATCATTTGGATAAATCCAATTCAATAATTAAAATTATGTTTTCAATCTTATTCAAACAGCTTTCAAAGTGATATAGCCATTAAAATATCACACATTTCCTTGTATTCAATCCACAAGATTTACTGATCTATACGATTACTAGTCAAACAACTGGACTTCATTTATATCAACATCATTACAACACATAAGGAAGAAGAATGCAACTTCTTCTTTTCCCGATTCCTCATAGAGGAATATTAAACTATCGATACGATCCATGCTTAGCTACTCGGAAGAAGCATCGAAAAACAATCATGTCTTCGTTTTTACTCAAGGAACCATCTATAAAATTTACTTGCGGTCATTTCATTGGAGCATATTAAGCACTTATCATTAAAATGAGGTGCTCTTAATTAACTGTCTCAATAAAAGAACCCTGCTTTTATGAAACGTAAAAAAAATATGAGATGAACACCATCCAAGAATTAAGTGTTGATAAGGATGAACAACTTAACAACCCAATCATCTAATTACCATCCCAATCAGACAAAAGGATTACTACCCTTTTCCCAAATAATTACTACAAGAAGTAATTTCCTTCAAACAGTTCCAGATTAAAACATCTGTAAGAACTAATACACCTATGTATATATTGTTGTTCTAATGTAAATGCTATCAATTCCATTCCCTTACAATAGTTAAAAATTCAAGAGATAGATTTTAAATAAGAATTCAAACAGAACTACTTCCCTCTCGTACTACTCATCTAATTTCAAACAATCAAATGCTGAAGAGAAAAGTAGTCATTCACCATGAACTCATTGGTGTCAATTCTCAAAATTCAACAACAACATAATACTTCTTTCAAATCAGAAGAAAGTAAACAACAATTAAATGCAGATGATTACGCCTAAGGCAAGATCAAAATTCATTCCATAACAAGTAAATATTTTCAACCGTATAAGAGAAGAAATGATCATTACTTCAAATTATCCATCCAACACTTTCTTTCCTTTCATCATAACTGTACTGAATAATTTAATCCAGACATGATATCAATCAATGATAACAGCCCAAAGAGAAGTAAATAAATTCAATAATCAAATAAAAGGAGGAAGGATCATATTACCTCTTCTTACTGCCCACTTTAACCGAATATCCACTATTTAGAACAGACCTGATCCAATAGTGTGATTCCTTCGAATAAATGTATTTCAGTATTCAAAACTACTAACTACCTTTCTAGAAAGTTGGCCAGAATTCATTTGCATCTGGTCCGTAAGCATTAGTATCAAAAGTACCTCTAAATACAATCATTTCCTTTTAAATATTTCACTCAACGGACATTCTCGTCCAGATATAAACAAGTAAGAGTGTACAACAACAACAAATCATGCTTTCATTATAATAATAAGAGAATTCACTTTCCAAACACCAAAGTAAGAAATCCACTCATATTCCGTTTCAATGAAAACAATGAAGAATTTTCAATCCGTAAATTATATATATATATATATATATATATATATATATATCATTGAGTTCAACAAGACACAAAGTATAATTTGTATGCTCTACCCAGTCCATTCTATAGACTGACTATCTTGTTCCCATTCAGATCAGAACTTCTTTCCAAACAGTCATATACGAATACCAAGAACAAGCAGGTAGAACATCATATCCAACTAGAACAAACAATGTAAAGATCTTTACTATGATCGTCTTGTCCCACTGGAAGGATTCATACCCCATACACTTTGTAATTTGACAAGGGGAGCAGTTATACGAAGTCTTGTCAAGCATTTTATGGCTTTTTCACATCCATTAGCGCACACAAATCATAGACAACAATTTGCACATTGTTGTTACCTTTAAAGAAGTTCGACCCATAATGCACAATGAAACCCTATTACCATTATTTCCGAATTCAAAACAGCGAGAAGGAGAAAACTTGTTTCATTAATTATTTTTGTAAGGAAACACTTATTTTCTTCAAATGCAACAAGAATACCCAAGTCGAGTTTGTTTTATAATGACAAATTCAAACAAGAGGTCATACCGAATCATTTTATCATTCTTTTTTTTTTTTACAAAATTGCACTGAACTCGAAAACAATACTCACATCGTTGGTACATTCACCAACTCGAATCCATAATGGGTAATAGAAACGATTACACAATACTATCAAAGAAAACTCATACGGTAAGAACAAATTCATTTCATTTACCCATTTTGCAAAGAAATACCCAAGTCGCATTCAACAAAAGAAAAAGCGACTCAACCCGAGAAAATTAATTCACACATATCAACAACTTCATTCAACTAAAACACCCATCATAAGAGTAGGGTTATTTTAATGAGGCGCTTAAACAAGAGCAAAACGGTTTAAGGAGAAGGGCTCAACATGCTGTAAATTTTTCTTGTGGTTTGAAGAAAACCGTGCCCACATGAGCTATTTTTCTCCACGGCGTCCGAGTAAAGCTTTCCCAACAATCTATTAACTTCCTTAGGCTCAAAAATAGTTGTGGCTACTTTAAACAACAACAAAAATATCCAAGATAATAGCAGTTCGAAATAAACATGAAGGAAATGCGGAAGCAGTCTCAAAAAAACCGAATGAACACAATAACCTCCAAAATTCCTCTTTCCCCCTTTCAAAGCGAGATGGTCGCTAAGACCAAGATCATTAAATGCATTGAATGCATTTCTTTTTCATTAATTTCCATGCCACCACCGACTCAGGTTTGGCGACTTCATTTTTAAAATTTTGCATGCAATTCCTTCTTAGCTCCATAGCTAGTTGGATGCCTCCAACTTTTCCATGTTCCCGCCAAACTTGGTGTTGAAAAATACAAGGACATCATTTACTTTGTCTCATTAAATTTCTAACCTTCCCTTCTTATCTATTTCACCAACATGTGTCCATAGGTCCCTTCCATAGGTTAGTAATAGTTTAGGATTTTATTGTCCATAGTTAGGTTTTTCACCTAGTTCTCAAGTTATTAGGATTTGTAACGATTTACATCCCATGCAATTTAAAATCCATGTAGGGTAGTAGTTAGATTATAGGCTAGAATATAGTTATAGGTTAGAATTTAATCCCCATGGTATTTACTTAATAGTTTCTAACAAGCCTTACCGACTAGTGTTCATAACTAATATGATGCAAGACGTTACATGTCTAACACGTACATCAATACACTAAGCTCTTGTATTAAAAATCTTTACGCCTTATGCTCTCTCTTGGCGTTCTTGTTTGTATATAGTTTGAAAATCAAACCTTTTCCATTGGCGTCAGTACCGAATATTTATACACAACCGGTTACAGTAAAATTTATAACGACCTTGATCTGTTGGACTTCATTCCGTTTAGAAGTAAATCGACAAAGCAATCACAAGAAGGCCACAACATACCTTGGATAAGAGTTCATCAAGGGTCGATTCAAGGTGTCTTTGTCATCAACGATAAGAGTTCATCAAACATACAAACAAGTTTGTTGTCTCACTCTTACGCAAAACACAAGTTATAATAGCCTCCGTCCCAAGCAAACAAATTACGGTAAACATGGGTCCATATTAGTAACACATTCCTTTTAAGATTGAACAATATATCTTAACATAATTATCTTCATTTCTGCGATTCAACATCATGAAAAGAGATTACCATAATAGCTTATAAAAATCAAGACATTACACAAACCATTGGCTGCTCCAAAACCCCTAACGATGGAATAAGGAAGCAATCACACGAGAGGTGTGCGATGTTAACGTCGAAAGTGAAATATTGGCAAGCGGAAAATAAAATTGAAGCAGACAAAAGAGCACAGTGCATCGATCAAATTTCTTGACAACAAGTAAAGACAAACAAGGGGGGCGGAACGAATAATCATAAACAATGTCAATGATAGATCTATCAACACCATTTACAAGACATGTTTCAACCCACAAATCTGTGTAAAGCATGAATGGTTGGTTGACGTAGAGAAAATTTTTGTGTTGCAAAAGATCCATAATCAACCTATTATGAGTTAGTCTGCCCAGTGTTTCAAGCAAATGATCTGACAATAAGAGAGTAAAGGAGTTTAAACATTTGAAGCTTGTGGTTGGCCAACTCTTCTTCAATTATTATCATCACTCATAGCTGCTTGGAAAATACATGATTTCTTTATTTTCTATTTTTTTCTTCTTTACATCACTCTAACGTTTCTACTCCTATGTTTGGTCGCCCTCTTGTTCTACATTGCACGCTACAATTAAGGCCTCTCGTGGATGGGAAAAAAATTGTGGTCACCACGGATCCAAAAAATATGAGTACATTATGAAAACCATGTCCGAAACTACCCAAAAGGAGTCTATTATAAATCCATCTTCAACTTTGTTTAGGGTGAAAGAATCTATTGTAAATTTTTGCCCTCTTGGACAAAAATGGATAAGGGATTGTAAATTCCTTTCTTAAACAATTCATGAGGTGATAGGAAAAGATGACGAGGTCCCAAATAAAGATGTTTAAGGTTTTGATACGATGATAGGTGGAAGCTCTGTGTTATCCTAAGATCAAAATTTCTCCCTACGAGCTTACTTTCCATCATCTCAGGTAAAAGTGGTTAAAAATTGATAGATCAATTTTAAGGTATCCCTATCTCTTCAAGCGAAAAAATCCCAAAATTTTGAAGGGTTAGTGTACAACTTGAAAAATATATCAATTGGGTCACAATGGGGTTAACGTGCCAGCTATCTCGATAGGAGCTATGATCATTCTAAGACACCATAGAATGTGCAACCCTCAATTCTACCATTACTATCGTAATACATTCTAGAAATGAATGACATACTTTTTGATAATGACTTGCATATGGTTTGTCAAAATTGTGCAACTACAAACCTCATGATCAAACATGAGAACCTATTAGCATAGCATATCCCATTTTACCATTGTTGTTTCTCACTTAGATGGTGTTACATTCATAAAATTAGCAATATACTTGTCATACGGTAACCCACCCTTGTTTGACCTTAATTCCGTGCTACTATCCCATTTTTGTTTCTCAAGGGAGATTGAGTTAAAATTTCTACATGAAAGCATCCACTATATGACTTCTAAGAAATAACAAAGGAAAGGACATTGCGTTGAAAAATCAGATGTCACTTCCTATTTGATAAACCTATTACATACCATCAAAATCGAAAAGGTATCATAAATCATGCATCCGAATCCGAGCTAAGAGACGAAACAATTGGTCTAGCTAGTTATGGAGCTCAGGTATATCGAGCATGGGAGTACGTAGGAGTGTGCATCGATTTGCATACATCAGAGTCTGTGTTGGAGGATCATTTATTTGTAGTAAAATTTTGAGGCAAATGCACAAAAATTCTTTAGTGGAATGAATTTAGGCATAGGGTCAAAACGTTAGGTGAAAGCATTGTAAGTGGTTCATGCATGAAGACAATGAGGTGAGTTTGGAATTCCCATAGAAAGTAATGAGAGCGAGGCATATGTGAGAATCGGACTCGTTTCGACTCATGAGCGGAGCTATAAGTATATCGGGAAGATTCGTGCAATTTACATAGTAAGAGGAGCTCGAGTAATAAATCGACGAGGCGAGGACACCGGAATACATGTCGTAGGTGCTCGTAGTGAAGGAAGTTGATTGAAAGATTTCCTACTCGGGACCGAGCAAGCGGCTTAGTTGGCACGTGAGATATTTGGGATATCGAACTCGTTGCACATAGCCAAAGGGATGGCTCATCATGGAAGTAGCTCACATTGTCATGGAGAGATATGGATTCTCATCGTAGAAGTAGACTTGGCGAAGTGAATGAAATGTGAGCCACCGGTGAAAAGGAGAAGTAGCCCAATGTATCGAGCTAAGGGTCTAAGCTCACAAGTATGACGGAAGACAAATGAGCTCAACGAATGATAGGAAATGACTTGGAACTCGATTGGTATGAGCGGAATAGGCAAAATGGTGAGATGTTTGCAAAACAACATAGAAACTCGCTCGATTCGATTAGGAAGGTATGGATGCCAATGCATCATTGAATGGAATAACTCGAATATGACACGGAAAGGTACTCTCTAAACAAATTGAAGCGAGATGGGTGTCATGAGTGCAGTAAGTTTGGAACTTAGGTGATTCGGGTGAGTAAAGCACGAGAAACTCACTCGTGTAACAAGCGAATCATTATTCCAAGAGCCCAAATGTCGCCACATGGCTTAGGCAGGAGGCTGAGCCATGGTGAAGTCTTAGTGAGTTCACGATGGAGTTACATTTCAGAGGTCCTTTCCATTTTGGGATTTCAAAGATTTTTAATTCGGAACTCACCCGCCGAATTGACAAAAATGAGCTTAGAAAGCCCAAAGCCCGAAACTCGGAAAAGTCAGAGTTTCAGATTTTCAGGATTCGGAAGTGTTACGGCGGTTGGAGCTCGGCGACGGTGGTTGATTCTGAAATCCTAAAAGGAGCTCATTCGACTTCAAAGTCTGAACTGATCATAAAGGGCATCGTGGTGAGTTGGTGGCATATTCAATTGAGAACTGAGTTGAATGCCTAGTTGTTTGGTGAGTGTGCCATGTAGCTCGACCAAATTATTAGAGGTGGATTATTCTTCGGAAGTGCTAGCCTAAGTCACTCGACACAAAGAAGGGGTCACTATTCAAAAATAACATGTGGAGGAGTAATTTGTGGAGATCACCTCTCAAGCCATGTGGGCTCGGTCTAATATCAAAGGACTCGATGAAAACCAAAGCATGCTCGAAATGGTAAAGGTGGGTCATTTTTGGAGCTCATGGATGTATAACCATAACCACCAATGCAAAACATAAAGGGTGGTGGTCGATGTAACATGTGGAGCTATGTACAAGTCATGTCGAGTCAAATGCATGAGTTTTGGTGTACGTGGCGAGTGATAGTTTAATGGCTAAGTTACTTGGTTGGTGGGATGAGACGTGGCATATAACTCATTAAGGAGTTCAATTATCCAATGCAAATCGAGTCAAGTAGTGGAATTACGGTCGAAAGGAGGTAAGACAAGTTGATGTGGAAGACCAAAAAACATGGAGCTATTACATCCACTCGGTGGAAATTAACAAGGAGCTTGGTCGGTAATGCTAGCAAACCATATGTTGAGTTATCACTAAGACCCTTCCCCCAAATGTAGAACAAAACTAGTGGGTCCTAAAGATACAAGGTTCTTTCACAAAGAATTATTAAAATATTATATTTTAATTAAATGGAGGTGAATTCAGGTTTTGAATTTATGTAGCATCATGAGACATTATCAGAGAGTTGGAGTACAATACCCGAGATACCCAATAAACAAGTTTTACTCAAGAAGCCATAACTTTCTCCTGGTTGCCCGTTTTTCACAAAATTATAGTTGTTGGAATCGAGAGAAAGAGAGTTGCGCCATGGAATCACCAGAAGATGAATTTTTGGAAGTTTTCATTTCAAATTTTCAGGTTTTCCTTGTTCCTTGAGTGGTGCCTTGAAAGGTGGAGTTGCAATTAATGAGGCAAACATGGCCAACAACAATGATTAATTATTTCCTACATTCTGGCCTAGATTCTAGGGTTTCTTCCTTCTTTCTCTCAACAAATCAGCAAGTGCTATAAATGTAAATGGGGTGTTTATTCTAAAGAGTTAGACACTTTCAAATCTTCCCCTCTCTTCACAAGTTGAGTTGTTGTGAATTTTTAGGATCTCAAGCCTTTCTTTTCAAATCCGTAATGTCAACCATTGCCTATTCTTCGAATGTATGATGCATTGTGCACGTTGTTAAAGTAATAAAAGTGTTTGTTATGTGACTAATCTCAGTCCTTTCATCCTTCTATACTTATTTTTTCCTTTTCTCATGCTTGCAAGTACAAGTACACTGTGAAGTTCAAGTTTCTATTTCAGGTTCTTGGAGTTATGTGCTTATCAAGTGGTGGAGTATTGCATGCAGCTGAGTTATGGTGCTTGTTCACCCTTCTCAAGTTCATCCTTCTTCACTGGAATACTGATAACTTGTTTGTCTAATTGATTTTAACAAATGGAACGTGTGCTTCCTAGTCTGTGGTATTTTGTACCCTCTAAGTTGCAGTAGGTGAAGTTGACTTGTGGTGCACACACCCTCTTCAAATTAACCCTTCCTAAGTCTAGAAAAACCCTTTCTTGGTGCATCACCACTTCTAGTATAGGTTTTATTTCCTTACAAATATCTCTCCCTAATCCCTTGAAATGTTAGCATAGGTCTAGTTAGCCAATTTTCTTGCATTAGGAGTAGTGTAGTGCTTAGTTTAGGAAGAGGAAGTCGGCCTTCTCCGGAGGTTCACCTTGAGCCCAAGTCCCATAACTTGAGAGGTGATCCCATGTTACCCAATCAAACTAAATGTCATGTTCACTTTCGGTCCATTCGGGTGCGGTAATGTGGTGATAACAACAACCTAAGCACATACAAGGCATAAGAGGACCGTGATATAATTTCTCTTTAAAAGGACTCGTCGGTTTGCTAGCTCTATGTGCAAGCTCCTGATTTCACCCCCAAAATGCAAACATCAGGACATGTTCAAATGAATACGCCCACTCAGAGGATAGTGTTTTTGGAATTCACGCCTCCACGACAGTTATTTTCATTTTCACCCTAGTTAGTTGAGCAACAGCAAGACATATAGCCCATGGTTGCCTCCGCTTATGCTCCAAACCTTTAGCTAATGAATTTATTGAAAATATTCTTTAGTAGGTAAATGGGAAAAAAGTTTTATTTCTTATTTTGGAAAATATGTAATTGCCAAACCATTGGCCTTGTCGAAACCCTAACTAATGAAATCAGGAAAAATATTCTCTAGCAGGTACATGTGAAAAAATGATTTATTTCTTATTTTGGAAAAGAATTAACTATCGAACCACTGGCTGTTCAAAAACCGCCAACCAGATGAATTTAGGAAAAATATTCTCTAGCAAGTACATGCGAAAAAATAATTTATTTCTTATTTCGGAAAAGATTTAACTATCAAACCATTGACAACCACATGAAGGGCATATGCGAGTTCATGCTTCGTCGACCAATTCATCTCTCGCATCCATGCCTCGGTAGTTGTTAGAAGTGGTGGAGCATTCCACATGTGCAAATGCCTTTCGACATAATGAAATTTTACGATTTCCAAGTTATATAAATATTTTAGATTTATCCTCATGTTGTACGCCAGTATCAATATTTTCTTAATAGGACAAGTTTAATGTAAGAAAATTACGGGTTTGCAAAAGTGCATTCACTAGGACCTGTTCAAATGATGTCCCATCGATTGCGGAAGGGTGGAATGTTCTGCATGTGCAAATGCCTAGCGGCATAATGAAATTTTACGATTTCCAAGTTATATAGATATTTTAGATTTATCCATATGTTGTATGCCATTATTAATATTTTCTTAATAGGACAAGTTTAACAATTTAAATTTGTTTTTGAGGGCATTCGATATAGATATTCCTTAGATTGATAACATTGTGGTTGAAAAGATATGATATGAATCGTATGGCTTCAAAAGTATCGTATTTGTTGTTTGTTTCTCCATGTATTTAACAACTAAATAAAAGTTGAATGGGAAAAATAGACCCATGTCAAACAAACCCACCACCCCGGTTAGGTGCTCTTCAAAATCCAATGCATAACATGGACAATGAGGCATCCTAAATGAACTTTCAGATCTGTTATTTTACTTGCATAATAATACAAGCACTTTATTTTAGACCCAAAGGCATTAACCACCATATAGACAAACATAGAAATTGACCATGCTAAAATCCGAGTTAACCAATGTGTCTGCCATGCCTTCCATTTTTGCCAAGTGTTTGGTTAAAAAATTGTTGTACGTCATCGATGAATTCATCTCGTGCTGTCACTATCGCCGTCAGGTGTTAGAGGGGGCTTTCCCCATAGTGAATACGCCTTTCGACTTAATGAACATGCAACTAAATATATAAATTGTAATTTTCAATTTCAATTATTCCTTTTAATTGAAAATAAATTAGATTAATGTTCGATCAAAAATATAGGTGGAAAGAATCATACGTTGGACAACATCTCAATCAAAAAAGTTTACAAGTATTAATATATAATAACAACTTAAGACTAGTCAAACAACCAAAATCATGAAAAATCAACCTTTTTAAGGAACTTGTGGCATGTTTTGTCTACTCTTCCACCTTATAACGAGGATAAATCCTTGAAAGGCTAACCCAAACCATAAACCAAGACATTTTTTTGACCATCTCTACCGATTAACATCTGCATAAAGAAAAAGCTTGTGATCATATTGAATGGATTTTTCTTGTGGCTATGTTAAAAGATTTAAGGTTTAGTACTTTAGTGAAGCTCTATCGAGCATTCATAGTATTTTCCAATCATCATGTCAACCTAGATCAGCATAGAATCCAAAATGCTAGCTAAGTCTTCTTCCCTCTCTCGATGTTAGTACTTAGTTGCATTGTTCATCGTTGTTTAGCCTTGCTTATATGATTATTCCTAATATTTCTACAATTATCCTTGGAAAATAATTGATTAGGATAATCTACCATCGGATTACTACCCTCTAAGAATTAACCAATTTAGGTTAAATCATTTGGTGAAACCAACATTGGTTGAACCGTAGTTTCCTAGGATCCTAAGCATTTGAACTACACATCTTTTTTTCTTCTTGGCTTGTTTGTGTACACTTATTTAATGGATTACAATACGATTTTGCACAAATGTAGTTCCCACGCCCATCCCATTTCTCCTTTTGTAGATAATTATAATTCATCCATGTAATATGAAATTTATAACCTATTTCTGAAGATAATGATCACAGTATACACACATTTTTATAAACAATTATTGGTGAAATAATTTTTCACAAGGACAAATTAGTGAGTTTTCACCAATGCTCTGGGACTAAGTCCCTCCTCTTGGTAATGGGGAGGATCCCATTTATTGAATGCAGAAAAACAAATATGTTGGTGGCCATGAAGTTGGGGATCACACATGAATACTCCACTAGACTGTGGAAAATTGCTTGCACTTAATGCAAGGGAGGAATTTTCTTAGTGAGAGGAGGTAAAGAGGAGTAAGAATATAGGGAAGGAGGGTTAACTTTGTGAATAGGAACTAGCAGATTTTCACAACATTAACCAAGAATTAATCCACACTCAATTAGAGGAATCCAACCTTGCTAACAATGATAAGACTAATAAATCATAGACACAAAATTCTATTGATTCATTTATCAAAGGCACCAACACCTTTCTTAGTTTTATAAGATCATCATGTTTACAAAGTTGAGCATGTAAAGAAATAAAGGAAATATAAAGGAGGAAAATAGAAGAATGGAATATCTTACTTGTATTTAGTAGTGTAAAGCTATCTACTAGAAACTCACAATTGACAACCCCTTGAAATGGAGAAGTCATTTCAATTTATAGCCTTACACAAAGTCTTTTCATCTACCTCCCACATGAATTTTCACCCCCTTATCACGTGTGAGCCTTTTTTCATTAATTAACAAGAACTCATTGCAATGTTAGACTATACATCACTTAAGTGAATAAAATGAAATAACGAAAAGTACCTCCCTAATGAAGAATTAGAACATGGAGAGATAAGGAAGAAAGAAGGAAGAAGAGGAGAGATGATGACTTTGATGTTGAAAAAACCTTTGTTGATGATGAGCCAACTGTTGATGAACCTTGTAGGAATTATCCTAGATAGATTTCTTCACCCTCGAATTCCTTTCTGAAAGCGGGCTGCCACATGATCCACTTTCTCTGCTTGAGGGATATGAATGAAGCTCATAGCCTTGATCCAGGTTTTAGTAGTATTCTTGATGTTCTTGTATTGATCGAACCAAACCCGACGATCCTTTGCAATATTGGAAAATTTACATCTGATTTCTAAGAGATACTCCAAGTATCTTCATTGAATGAGAATGGATCTCTTGCCTTTTTCTTGACTAATTACTCGAATGGTTTCAAAAGCTCTTCCATTGATGAATTTTCACTGATTCGAGGTGGCGCAAGCTTCTACACATTATTGCTTATAATTTCCATAATTTGTAATGTAAGCTCTTCACAAGATTCAAGCTTGGAGATAACATCATTCAACATTTCATATCGAGGCACTCATTGTGCAAGACCAAATAGGAGACAAATTCTCAATTATGGAAGTGAATACATTTTTACCCACCAATACAAAAGAATCAAGATTACTCATTTCTAACACCAATGGAAGCACATTGTCCCAATGGGTTTTTTTCCTTCGAATATCCTCCTTGGTCATTTTTACTTTTAAAGCAATGGCGAGAGAAAACTCGAACAATGAGAGGATATCAGGAAATATTTTTTCCCTTTTTCAAGAATCTTGTCAACCCACCCGTTGGCCCTTCCTTGCATTGAGTAACCTTGAGCTTTCTTGATAGTTTTGGGGTTGAAGCTACTAATAGGAGTGACAAATTTTATGGGGGAGGAGGTACTACACTAGGATCCAAAAATTCTTACACATAAGCAGTGAGAGTTCTCACATGCTCTTCCAACTGTTCTATTGTTTGCTTGTACTCCTCATTTCGAGAAAGTATGCGGACAACAAATTTCTTGAGCATGTGTACATCACCCTCATGTGTAGCTTGACCCAATGAAATCCTTGTCATCTTGTAGTCACCTTGAGTCATTTCATCCATAGTTTTTTCAACCTTAGGCCAGGAAACTTCTACATATTGATCACGAGAAGCTCCACTGAAGAAGTGAGATGTTACACATGCTTTTTTTTCCTTGTTTGGATTTCATGACCTTTAAGATAGATCCAAAATTGGGTGTTGATTTTTGTTGCACTATCCTCAATTCACTCCCAATCAAATCCACGAATCTAAAATAAATTCTCTAACGAAGTGGGCTCAAGAATAAGCACGAGATCATTTTCAAGTTCATAGTGGGAATCACCTTTTGCATATGATGGGATGAATTAGTTGTAGAAGAAGACACACTTGGGAATTGATGCAAAACTAGAGAATGTGATGGATCAATCTCACCTTAGTTAAGAAGGTCAATGGGGATCTCAATTATTCTAAATTTCTTGTGAAGCCTCTTGGGTCAAGAATCTTAAATTTTTTCATCTTCCATTCTCTTTCTCTTCGAGAGTTTGTTTGAGTGAAACGAGATCATGCTCTTCTTAAATGTCTTCATAGAAGAGATGTGTAATGTCTTTCTTGATAGAGTCGGGAGGCCACTAGATTCAATAAAGTTAATTCTCTTTCTCTTGAACCACTATCTCGATCTCTAAATCACCATTGAGGTTATTTCTTGTATGTCACTTTGATTCTCTTATGTTCCATGATATCGGGGAAGGGGTGAAGTCTTCACTGCTTGATATTTGGGATCAAATAGGTTTAATCCATCATCCTCTATTCCTTGAATGAACTAATCAAAGTTGAGGCCCTCATCTAATCAATTTCATCCACATATGGTCCCTATTTCTCACTTCAAAATCATCCATACAATTTTCCCAGTAGTCTTCAACTTGTGGTGTGTGATGTAATCTAGGAAAGGTGAAAGTTTTAGGATTTCTCTTGATATCAAAATCAGGCCTAGATACATAGGAATAGAGATTGAGGGAAGAAAAGGAAGTTTCAATGTTGGATGCATCTGCAACATTTTTACATGAATAGATTCCTAAAGAGATAGGAAATGACACACCCTTTTTCTTGGCATTCCTACACATAGTATGAAAATGTTGCATTGTAGTCTAGTAAATCAACACAACTTAGTTGGGCATGCTGAAATGTCACTCAAAAATAGGTCTAAGCACTTACCCGAAGTGCGCATAACTCCTTCGAGTTCCTTCTAGGCGGAAATCAAGATATGGTTCCTATAAACGTGGTTAACATAGTATGCAAAACATTCCACATGAATAACATGAACTACTATATTACACGGAAAGATAATTGATCAACCAAAAGAGCTTGTATTCATTATACTCACGATGTACTACAATATGATAGGATCAACTAACCTCCATTATAGACTCATGCACAAGGTAAAACTTATACATGGACTCATTCAATTACACACACACACACTACTCACTCTCTCCCTCTACATGGATATCCACACCTACATATATAGGGTTGGAACTTGTCCACTACTTACATGATTTAATCTATACTTAGACTAATCCTACATAACTTGCATGCCTATGATTTCCTATATTTAGGAACCATATTGTGGCTCTCCATATGTGGTTAGTTTTATACTTTGGAAGTTCCATCTTTATCCTGTGAGCTATAATTAGCTTATGTCACTTGTGTTATAATTAGACCTGTCACTATCCATGCATAGTTCATGTCCATCTTATCCTTACATGTTCTTTATCTTGTTTTGGTACATGATTTTTTCTGTTTATATTTTTTCCTTGTTCATCACATCAACCCATGTTTTTTTTTTCTATTTTTAGCCTTCTTTGGAAATTTGGCTAACTCCTGAGTTTGTTGTCCCTGTGCATAACCTTCTGCACATCCTTTCCTCAAACCTTCCTGCACTTCTTTAACTTGTGAAAAAATTTCTTTCATGCTTCCATGTACACCCTAGTGCATCCTTTTTCCTTCGCCCATGTTTTCATACTTAGTCATTTATTTGGTCCAACTTTACACCACACTAGGGATATTATCCATCCTTGACAATATAAAAATCAAAGAATTGAATAAATAAATAATCATGGTTGAATAAAGAATATGGGAAATTCCCAAAATAATATAACAAAAAAATTCCATCACTTTGCACACTCCAAGCTACGCTCGGGGTATTTATAGGAGTTTGGGGAATTCTAGGCTAATGGATGCCTCTAGTTGCTTCCATTCTTCAAGCACAATTTTTGACCTTCCTGGTGTTGATTCAACAATGTTTGACATTTTCTCTAGGGTTAGTTCTTCAGCCTTCTCTTACAACTCCTTCAAAATGATATCCCATTCAATAGCCATGCCTTCTAGGATATCCACTCTTCTCATCACCATGGCTTACACCTCTCCTAGCCTTGCCTCTACCCTTTCGTGCTTCGATTTATTAAAAATTTCTCATCTCCTACCTCTTGTAAAAATTTCTCATCTCCTACCTCTTGTAAAAATGTCTCATGTATATAATGAAGCCTACTGAATGGTTCAAATCCACTTCATCCTCTATAAGTCCTGCGTCTAATATTGAGGCATCCTTAAATATACCAAAGATTAGCTCGGCCCTATTTGTGCCTTCCTTTATCTTGGAGCCCAATTCTTCATACTCTTTTATTATTTTGGAAACATTTTCTTGGTTTTCTCATGCCAAGTCCTCTGTTGTTTACCCTGCCCTTTTACGTAAACACCAGTGAAAAATGTGTGGCCTTGTTTAACCTTTTGTATGTGGTCATGTATGCCCATAGTACAATCTGATGATACTTTATCATCCCAATCCTTCCTCCCTACATCAAAAATTTTATTCAAAATTTGACCTAATATCTTGTTGAATGCTTCTACCATTACATTGGATTTTGGATGATAGGGGTATTCTTGTGGTGAGTTATTATAAAATCTGCGAGCAATATCTGATTGTCTCATTGAGGAAATAATTTCCCTTGTCACTAGTAAGGCTTAAAGGGCAGCCATACCTATTAATGATGTTTTCCCAAAGAAAATGTGTAGCTTTATTCTGATTGTACAATCCTTTATGGGAGTAGCTTCTACTCATCGTGTTAAATAGTTTGTATAGGTCATAATATGGCACGTGCCTATTTTTCCCATGGTTGGCACAATTTGTCCAACAAAATCAATAGCCCGCTTTTTAAAAGTTTTTCACTTGTTATGGGTTCTAACAACATTTCATCATGTTGTCATGGATTTCCCCATCCTTTGATAATGATCACACGCCTTGAAAAATTCCTTGGTATCCTTGTAGATCGTTTCACACCAAAGTCCTACGAGGATTATCTTACACGTAGTTACTTCTCCAACATAATGGCATCCCACAATTTCACCATGTGCTTCTTCCATTATTTCCTCATGCTCATGCTCCAACACACATCTATGTAATATCTCGTCTCTATGCATTTTATACAAGTATCCGTTAACCAACCGATAGGGTGCGGTGCGTATGGCCAATTGCTTCTTCTCTACAGTCTTCATCACTTCGGGCGTAACTCTTGTGTGTGAAAATACTATCTTCTAAATTTGTAGGCCAACCTAAATAGCTATTATATGGCATAGCTTCCTCAATAATCTATGCATCTTCACCAAAATTGATGCGCAAAATATGATCGGGTCCCAATTACTCTTTTCATTATTTACTATAACAAAAATTCAAACCCATGAAATAAGAGAATCCATCTATAGATGTGACCCTGTAAAATTGGCTTATTAACCAAATAATTAAGTTCCATGTGATCATTGTAAAATAAAAATGGTGTTTCTAATAGATATTTCCTAAACTTATGAAGCACATACACCATAGAAAATTCCTCGCACTCTCTGTAGTTTTATAGTTACGATCAGTAGGTGTCAACTTAATGCTCACAAAGAAAATGGGATGATCAACATTTCCTTCTCTTGGTTGTCTAACACAACTCCAATTGTTGTCCACTGAGGTATCCAAATTTACATGGAATGGAAAATTCCATTAAGGAAAATGTAAGATGGGTGCGATGTAATCAACCTTTCCTTCAATTTCTCAAATACATGTTGTTGCAGATCCTTCCAATAGAATTTTCCTTTGGCCTTTAATATCTCCTCCAATGGTGCAAAAAAATCTTATCATACCCTTTGATGTGATTCTTGTAATATCCTATGTGCCCAAGAAATCAATGCTCCTCACTTTGATTCGTTGGTTCTTCTAATCCTAGGATAACCACAATATTCGTTGGATCAACCAAAGACCTTCGTTGAATATGATGTGCCCTAGTAGTGTGCCAAAAGATGTTGCAAAGATGCACTTCTTGATATTAAATGATATAATCAACTATCTACATCTTTCAAACATCGGTCTTAAATAGTCGCAATGGTATTTGACCAACCCACACACTATCCAATCATTTAGATATACTTAGAAAATTTTGGATGAAGTCTGAAATGCCTACACCACAATGCACGAAAATAATGCTAGTACATTATTTAAACCAAAAGGCATGACCGTATATGTAAAACATCCCCATTATGTTAAAAACATAGTCTTTTCTTGATCCTCATGCATAATCCTAACTTGATGATATCCAAAGAAAGCATTTGTGAAAGAGTAAATCTCATGCCCTGTTACACATTCAATAATTTTTTTAGTAAAAGGTGTAGGGAAGGGATCAATAACACAAGAGGCATTTAATTCTCTATAGTCCACACAAATTCATATTAGCTATCTCATCTTTCACCTTGATGCACAAGTTTGGGTTCATCCTATAAGGCCTCTCTGTACTAGTATTGTGTCATCCTTTAATTTGATCTTCATTTCCCTAAGTGAAGGATGAAAACCCTTCAACTCGTGGTAGCCTCTAGGAAATAGATCATGGAAGTTGCGCAATAGTTCTATAATATTTGTAACTTCATATTCTAACCAATAATCTCCAATTATCACCTCTTTATGCATATCCTCTATTCCAATGTTAATTTTTTTATTTTAAAAGGTTGGTGATATGCATATACATGCTCATCTACTTTAGCCAAGACTTTTTCTTTCCCTCGGTGTGCCCAATAACTAGATATTTGACCTCTTCATCATCAATCATGTACACTAGCTTGTCTTTATTTTTTTCCTTCTGGGCGTGCTCCAGGAGGTACTCATTAGAATTCATCTAGTCGCAAGTGTTTGCACACTCAGTCAAAAGAGTCTCACCTTGTAATTGAGTTACGATCTCCTTTTCCTTCATGTTATCTCCCAGAGTGATGCACTTCATCAACTACAAAGTTATATGCATAGGGGGTTTAGTAGAAGAGTAATCAAATACATGTATCATACTTGAAGTCATTGCCTTCCAATATGAAGTATGTTGTTTCAACTCAACATGTCTATACCATACATGTGCACACTGCGCAATGTGGAGTATAACTTATGCACCCATAGAGATGGTGGTAATGCATCAAGTCCCACAAGCCAATTATTTTCACAACTTTGAATGTGAGCCAGTGGAGAAATCACTCCATCATAACTTGATATCCTTGAAGGAAAGTTACTCTTAGCAAAAATGACTTAACAAAGCAATCATAATCTCATGTCATCCTAGCAATTTCTCTCTATATGTAGCCCAAAATCGTGTTGTCATTCCTTTGAGTGAATAGACAATCAGATTTCCCCTTTCGAACTCATTGCACATTTGATCCTCCATGGGTTGCAAGAATGTATCTATCTTTTCTTCTCCATTATTTCAAAATCGACTAACTATCTCGTGGTTTGATCACTCATGTGAGTCTTCCATGACACTCAAGACTAGCCATTTCATATGTACCATGAGCACAATTTTCATAAGAAATGATAGTGGTGTCCTAATAGAATGCACATCTCCCCACTTGAGCATCCCTTCCTTCGTTGGCTCAACATAATGCGTGTGCAGTGCACCATTTTTGCATAGATATGGTTAAGATATTCTTCATTTACTGAGATCGATGTAGGGAACACTATTTGTTTCATCCATAGGGATCACTACCCATTCATATTCATTATTGAAACTAAAATAACACTTGTTAAAGTGTAGGTGTGTTGTTTATATAACACCAAATATGAATAAGTAATGTAGGGAAGTTGTGCCTTCTACCAACTCTAGAACCTTGAAATCCCCTTTAAATTTTGCTCTATGAATATGAAGCTTGCATCCTTCAAAACATTGATGGGCATGGCCCTTATTTTTTTCCATATAAAACACACTTGATGATGGTTGTAATGACGTCCTATCCATTTTATTCCAAGCGTCAAGGGTAAGGAAATTAAATTCCATGCATATATCAATTAAAATGTTACTTACCAACTAACCATCTATAACCACATCTAGGGTAATATCCTTGTCGTATTCATGGTTTTGAGGTGGTAAATTAACATGTAGGACTTTTTGTTCCCTCTCTATTCATATGTGTGACACCTTCTCCAGTAACCATTATCCTAATAGGGGTATGATTTTATTGTTTAAGCATCCTACATACTTCCCTGAGATCATCAACATTCTTATTGGGTACTTCAATTTTCTTGGAACGCTCTCTATCTGCGTTTATTCCTTTTGAAAAAGTATCTCCCATGTAGTTCTTTGATTAAGCCCGTGGTATCTTGGAATACGTCCTTTCATTTCCTATGTCTGGATACTTACTTGGCTACACACTTCCTTTCATTACCCTATGTCCTGGATACTTACTTGGCTACACATTCTCATCCCATCGATTAGCAATTGCAATCTTCCTGCTCATGCGTGCATGTAAGCTTACAGTGTGCATAGTAACCAATAATGGTTGTTTTTTCATAACTAAAGTCTTAGGTTACCATTTTCCCTACTTAGAGCACTCAACCTATATCATTTTTATGCCCCTATCATTATTTTTCTTACACATATGTACATACAAGTCCATATAATCTTCTACTTTGTGACCCTTTCCACAATACCCGCAAGACTGCTTCTTCGGACACTCCATTGATAATGGTATGAAAACCCACATATATAACATGTCCCTCAACTAAACCTACCTCCGTGACCTCCATGGCCTCTGCCATGATATCCTCCCCTATAGCCTCCATTATCGTTATTACACGCACACATAGGAACTACTTTATGCACTTTTTTGAAGCAACCCTGTCTCACAAGCCTCATGGATATGGTCAATTAACTTGATAAGTAGTTGTAACATGTGTGTGCACATCAAAAATATTACAATAGAGTGACACATTATTTTGGGTTACGTGCTAAAGAAGTGGGAAATCCCAGACATCATGATTTTTATGGGAAATCTCACATGATGAGAGTAGTATGCGCATACTCTTGCATAGACAACTATCCTTAGTGTGACCCTCTGTGTTGCAATCTATCATACACCATATTCCACCACTAGTGATATGCATTAAATTTTCAAATAGATTCTCCAACTAAGCTGCCATAGCTACAATTTGCACTTGAATGAACAAACTTAGACTAGTATCCATGCTTCTAACTTCCTCCGCGCATAGTGTTGCCTCTAGAGCTTTGTGCGAGTCTATAAATGTTTAATGTGATAATTCTCTTCTAAATGGTGTTAGTAATCCACCCACAATCCTTTGCGCATGTTGAATTTGATGGATTTCATATGAGAGATTAAACAACAAAGTCTTGAATCATGCATCATATTCCCAGAAACTTTTTGTTATTCCTTGTTTAATTTCTTTGAGTGCATTGATACTCTGCTACTCAAACTCAATTATGTGAAACTCAACCAGAAAGGTGGTGTGTAATGCATCATAGACCACCGCCATTTGATGTGGGTCATACTTCCTGCGCACTGTTGTGCACACAAATTTGTAGCATAATCACGAATTAACTAGCCTTCCTGTCTGAACTAGTAATTCCCTTGTATCTCCATAAGAGATCACATTTGTGTACATGCTCTGTAACATATTCTACGCCTATATACTTAGGTAAGTAGAGTGACATTTCAAAGAAAATTTTAGGAGGCTCTTGTGGTGGTGGGTTACTTCCTTTTATTAGATTGCTTCCACTTGGGGAGGACTAGATTCGACCCTAAACCTCCACTAGGATTGACTCCACTCGAGGGAGGACCGAGCCTCCCAAGCCTCCCGTCATTAGATATCCTATCCTACATTCCATTAGTGGAGCTATCCTATGTATCAATGGTATAAATCATCTATGTGCCAACACTTTGTGCCTTTGTGTTTCACCTATTATACTTCCAACCAATTTTTGTATATTTTTCGCCAAAGTTTATTAAGTGGCCATGTGAGCTACCTTTATCTTTTTCACCTCCTAAGTTGATACGGATATGTATCTGCATGTATCTCTAACCCAATGCGGCAATCCTTGATTACATTCTTATTCTCCATCACTATGATGATCCTCTATATGAAATTTTGATTCCCGGATACCAAGCACAAGGGCTAAGGGTTTGGGGTAGGTTAGATGCGTGTCAACGGTTCTTCTCTCTTCATTAGACTCACTTTCATTAGATGTTGAAGGGTTCCTTCTTTTGTACTTCCCCAATATCATAGGGACATGGTCCTACGGTCCCTCACCTCTCACAATGTTATGATAATGTCCAATAGACCCTATTCTTCCATGTCTTAACACTTCTTCTCTACTGCATTTTCTTGTCTATCGTTATATCTACACAATGTTTCTTCTCTATCCATTTCCTCCATCTAGCCCAACACAATCCTTCCCAATCCCCTTCCTTTCCCCTACACATGGCATGGTTTTAGCCAACCATTTTGAGATTTTCTGATATGAGTTCAACCATTAAAGATATTTATAACTAACGGTAGCACACATAAATATGATCCTTTGGGATCATGAAGGAATTGGAACTTTGCTTCCTCCAGGAATGAATACGTAGAGATCACAAATTCCAAAGTGTAATTCCTCAAGACACCTTCCCGCCAATGATCTACTACTCGCATCCATGATGCATCCAAGTCATCCAACACTTGAGACCTACTTTGACTCTAGAATTTCTTTCATTTGATCCTACTTCCTCTCTTACGAACATACACTACTAACCATTTATACAATTGCTGTAGAAAGAATATGAAGAATGTCTCATAGAGTGAATCAAACATATTGTCTTTGACCCACTTATATAGATTGAAGTTAAGACTAGTGTTGTATCTCTACGCCAACTCATATTCTCCATTGTGCATTCACCTTTCAATGTTCTCCAATGATAAACAAAATACCATAAGCTCACCACATCTTGAAATCTTGAATGAAAGAAGGTCCCAATAACAAAGCTAAAATGTCGTGTTGAAGTCTAGTAAATCAATACAACTTAGTTGGGTACACTGACACCTCACTCAAAAATAGGTCTAAGAGCTCACCTAAAGTGCATGAAACTACCATGAGTTCCTTCTAGGGTGGAAATCAAGATATGGTTCCTACAAAATGGTTAACATAACATGTAAACATGCCACATGAAGAACATGAACTATTGTAATGTACGTAAAGATAATTGATCAACCAAAAGAGCTTGTATTCATTGTACTCATGATGTATTACAATATGATAGGCTTAGCCAACCTCCATTACAGACTCATGCGTAAGGAAGGATTCATACATGGACTTATTCGATTACACACACACACACAATTCACTCTCCCCTTCTAAATGAATATCCACACACACACACACACACACACACACACACACACACACACACACACACACACACACACACACACACACACACGGGTGGGAAATTTTCCTTCACCATTTACATGCTTTAATATATACTTAGACTACTTGTATACATAGCTTGCATGCTTGCACTTGCCTATAATAAGGTGTAATCCTATGGTTCTCTATGTACGGCTTTGCTTTATTTTGGCAGTTCCATCTTTATCCTATGATCTATAATTAGTTATTTCCGTTTGTGTCATAATTAAACATGTCACTATTCATTCATAATTCATTTCCATCTTATCCTTGCATGTGCTTTATCATGTTATGGTCGTGCCCCATCCATGATTTTGTCTATTTATAGATTTTCCTTGTTCATCACATCAACTTATGTTTTTTACTATTTTTAGCCTTCTTTGGAAGTCTGGCTAACTCCCGAGTCTAATGTCCCTGCTCGTAACCTTTCAATTGTACTTTCCTCAAACCTTCATGCACTTCTTTAACATGTGAAAATTTTTCTTTCCTACTTCTGTGTCCACCCTCGCATGTTCTTATGCCTTCACACATGTCTTCTTACTTAGTCTTTTCGTTGGTCCAACATAACATCAACAAGGTGCTACATAATTCAAAAATTATCATTTTATCACTAGGGTACATGGGAAGCTTTGAGAAGAAAGGTTGAAACCTAATACTTTTATGTAGATGAAATTTGAAAAATGAGTGAAGTAGCTCCTGTGATGCCCGCTAAAACAACCCACTTGAGACCCAAGAAACAACCTAGGATTAGTCAGGAAAATTATGGAATAATTTTTTTGTTTAGAAGTGTCAATACGACCGGTTTGCAGAAGACAAAATCTGTCACTAACAAGTTTTAGAACAATTCTAGTTTACTAGAACATACTTTTCTTTTATTAACAATTATTAGAGGTCACAAGGTCCAAATTTTAGGGTTAGAAGTTTCAACTAGGTTCAGAGGGTAATTTATCACCATACCCACTCTCTAACGGCTCATAGTTTCAACTTGATTTTCTCATACTTAACATATTAAATTTTTTCTAAATCATTCCCATCGGATAGGAAATTTTCTCACCTTTTCGATGATATAAAGAAGTCCTACTAACTCCTTGTAAAACTCCAGTTATGGTACGGCGAGCCTTGGAGTGAAAAATTGCCCAAAAGGGACACGTGTCGAGCGGGGGAAAAATGCACTTTTTCGGGTTAGCGGGTCATGGGGTGGTGTTTTGAAATTTTCCCCACGTGGGGTGAAAAATTAGTTTTGCGCCGCGCTCTGGCTACTGTCGTCGAGTACGTGGTGCCCAAACAACCAAGCAGCAGGGAAAAAGAGGGAAGGACGAGGTGGCGAAGGAGTTTGGGAGATTTCGCCAATAGGGAGGAAAAAGTGGTAGTTTGATGCATGGGTCCATGTGTCTGTGGAAGGATTTCCCAAGGCAGAGGTGGGAGTGCACGGCCGCGGAGTGTTTTAGCAAAAATTTCAAACAAAAAATTTTCAAAAATGATAAAGTCTGCGAGGTTCCGCCCCTCCACCATGTCATGTGGTAGCCTCTGATTGGTTGCGGGGTGGCGGAGGAATATTTAAAATTTTTCCAAAAGAAATTTCTAAGGTTTTTGGTAAAATTTCGGGCTGTGGGCCCACCATGGAAAATTTTCCCAAATTTTCCCACAAAGGAAGGAAAATTCGAAGGCCATAACTTTTTCTAGAAAGCTTAGTTTTGGGAAAACGAGGACTTTCTAGAAATATCTCGACGCCCTCTTTGCACAAGAATCATAAATTTTAGATTTTGATAAAGTTTAAGGGGTAAATTTTAAGAAAACGTTTTGCAGGCTTTTAAAAAGCCAACTGGTAAATTTTAACTTATAAATTTGGTTCAATTTGATCTTCTCCTTCACTCAACATGCCAAAAAGACATGGAGAACTATTCTAGGAAGGATTTAGGATGTATTTGGAAGGTGATTTTGCTTGATTGATTCCAATTTGAATTTTTCCAACAATTTTCGAAATAAAGGATATGAAAATAATTGTGAAAGGTTTGGGCCTAATTTTGTAATGTTTTTAATTATTTCCTTAAGTGTTTCTGTCAAATTGAGTTCATTGATGTCATAACATGCTAAATTTTAACATTTCAATGTTGATTATTAATTACAAGTTCGAATTGTGCATTTTAATTAAAATATTTGCCATTTTTAAATTTACAATGACAGGATCAATTCTTGAGGGATCTATTTCCATTTCTTCTTGAAGCATGAAAATTCATTTCTCATCTAGTCTAATACCTTAGTTGTTTTTAATAAAACCATTCAAGATCAAAATGCAATACTGAATTCAATTTTACACATTTCCAAAAGATACAAAATATTGTATTATTTCCACATACATTTCTTCCTTTCAAACAGAGATTTAACTATCTCTTTTGCCATACAATGAAACATTGAATTCATTCCATGCTAGCCTTAAATGTTTTCCTTCTTCAATCAAACATTAAAACAAGAATCCAGTTTCTATCTTTTCCCAAAATCATATATTTTAAACAAGGCAGAATAATACAATTTCAATACAACAATGTAAATTGATAAGGTAGTGCAATCTTTTATTGATTTCAATTATACAACTTTACATCTTTCAAAGTTTGAATGTAAATAACATATTTCTATTTCTTTCTTCCCAAGGAACAGAATAGAGTATAAACATCTTTCATATTTTGAATATACAACTTTCATAACCAATTTCAAACATATTTTGTTCACAAAATATATATTATAATTTTATCCACTTCAAAGTGGGAAGGGTTACCAAAAAATTATTTCACAAGGGACAGTCAAAAGTATTTCTCCTCTGCTCCAGAACAATAACATGCAAAGTTCCCTTTTTCTTCAATTTTATCACAAAAAAAGTGGGGGAAAGACGACGCTCTCTACCCAACCAAGAAATCCAATGAAAGGAGAAGCCATCCTTCATCATTGGCCCCCGAGCCCCAACCACAATGTAATAGAAGGTGTGATTCAACTCATGGAAACAACAAGCTTCCACAAAACATACACACAACATTCTTTCAACATGCACATTTCAAATTAAAACACAGTTCAACACAAGACTCGGGCTTTATCATGCAAGCCAAAGGAGCAAGGACTATGGGGGAAGCTACTTATGCCTCCCAATGGGAATTGGGCATCCACCTGTAACAAACTGCCAATAAAATTCACCACACATATCCTTATGCCCCCCACAAATCCCTCCTTATGCCCCCACAAAGTAAGAAATGCAAGCTATTTCTTTTCCATGGTGGATCCCAAACCCAAACTCCCTCCACAAGAATTCTGATGCCACTGGCATTCCCTTATTCCCCCACATGGATTCCCCATAGCCTTCTCCTACACCATTCCTATGGTAGTCTACCCAACCAGCCAATAAACACACACAAAACATTCACCATTCACACAAACACAAAAGAAATAGAAACATAAATGAAGAGTTGAGCTCCTACCTCTCCATGGTAGAATTTGTTTCCAAATAGCAAGCTTTCAATGCCAAAAACACAGTCCCAAAATCAGCAACCAACAAGCATGCAAAGTTCTCCAATCTCCTTCCAAAAGCAAGAGCTCCAATCACAAGAAAATTCACCCCAAGGAAGCATGCAAAATATTTCAAAACCCAAAAACAAAGCAAGAGTTTGAATCTTATAGAAGAGGGAAAGGAGGAGGATGAGGTGTATCCATGTAGGATGCCACTTGAACATCCTCAACTTCAAAAGTAAATTTAAATTTCATTCTCCAAAGCACAATAAAGAGGTGGGTGAAAATATGACAAATTACTTGCACACTCCAAAAGCCCACACCCCAAAGGACTGAATTAAATAAAATGTAAGAAGAGTGCAATTAAAACTTGCAACATGATTAATAAAAATGCATTAAAAGGGTCTAAAATCAGCCTTCCAACCATAGGTATGGTTGGTAAATAAACTTAAGAGGCATGGGACAAGTTTTACTTGTCCCACAAGCCTCCAAAAACAGCCTCCAAGGACAAATTCGAGTTTCCAAGAGGGTGGAGTGTTTCACACTCCAAAATATGACTTACACAACTCTTACACATACTTACACATCTCTTACATATTTAATACAAAAGCCAACAACTCTTATAATTACTTTCTCATATCCCAATTTGATTTATTTAACTTTTAACCATATGTTTTCTCACATTAATCTACCACAATTTAATTAAATAAAAGAAAGGGACACATCACTAATAAAACACATACAATAAAACAAGGAACCACATAATAAAATACACAAAGCCCATGGTCACATTTAAAGGTGATCCCCCATGGGAATCCCTAACAAAAATCAAACACAAACTCAATAAAACAAGTTGCCATGGTGACCTTGTTGAATTCATCTAGAATTCCAAAGTGGTTGGTCTCCATTCCCCCGATGTTTGTTGTGATATTTTAACCTCCAAAACACAAATACCTCCTTCAGCCTCATGGCCATATCAGAACATCCAACATGATATAAATATAATCACAAAATCATCTATGCATATGAATCACAACAACGTCAAGGTAATCAACAATATCACTTACAAATTTAATCAACAACTATATCATCAAGATATAATGTCCATTTTCTAAGTCCACTCACAATATCCAAAAATCACATGCCCGAACAATATTCACAATATATCCATGTCGAATAGTGTGTCATCATCCACATATGAAGTGTCTCTAATAATCATCATGCATCATAACCAAATCAAGATCAACAATAATCCATGATCATATCTAACATCATACTAAATCAAACTATAATAATGTCCATAATGTAGTCAGCGGTATTAAAAGGTGTTAAAGTGAAGTGGGCACTACAACTCCCATATTTATTTACTAGTGCAATTGATTGAGATGAGATCCTCAACTCTGGATTTCCTTCTAGAAGTCTGATGATGAACATGGTGAATGCATCATTCACCCTAGCAAAGTGATAGTTACTCTCTCTATGAGTGAGATGCGGATACTTCTCATACACAAAGCTTTTTGGGAGACATTTAGAGCAATAGTTAGGCCCTTGAAGGTTCTTATGTAGGTGAGAGAATATACCAGGTAGGAAGTCATGGTGAACTTCCTATTAGATGGAAATGTAGACACTAAATCATGAACTTTGGGTACATTTCTAGGTCCTAGTCACATACTACTATTCATATGATTCATAAGTAAGAAAAGTACTAATTGACCCATGTCTTTGGCCTCTTTGCTTGCTTTCACTTTTCCTTTTGGTATTTTACGCATTCTTGCCCGGTCGACCTCGACCCTTCACTTTCCCTTATTATGGACAACAACATCCGGCCAGGGACATCGGCACCAGTGCCTTTGTCCCCTCTGGCTGCCCCAAACCTCTTTGTACTTTTCTCACATCTTTTGGGTCCTTTCTAGCCGTTTGGGCATCTTATTTTCTTAGTGGCCAGCCTTTTTAGGGTTAATTATGAAATTCAAGTAAGGGAATCATATAAATATAAAGTTATGTGACCATAATAAAGGACCAAACACTAAGCATTAGCTATCACCACCTAAGGTTGCATCCATAGACATTATCAAGAGCATTCAAGCATCCATCTAACATCCACACAAGGGAAAAGGGACTAATAATTCTACATAAACTTCATAAGAGGGGAAGTTCATTATTTCAAGCACACATTTATTTACATCTTTTACATCTAGCTATTACTTACTATCAAGTGTGACACACACAAGAGCCACCAAGGGCACGATTATTCACACACACACATCAAACTACATTGGAGTCCGAGATGTAATGCGGTGCTCGGTTGTAAGTTCACTTCACTGATAGTCGAGGATAGTCGACCCATCATTTTGCATGTTTATTTTTAGGATGTGGTTTGAGGGTTTTGGTGCTTCTCCTTTATTGCGGATCTCGGGCGAACAAAATCGAGCTCCAGCGAAGTACATGTGATCAAAGGAGATAACAAGAGAACACCTTGCAACACCGTAAAAGTGGGTTTTACATGTTACGAGTAGTCATTGGTGCCCAAAGGAGGTATATAACACCCTAGGTACCCCGACCCTATCTAGGTGCCCCAGTCTAAGAAGACTTGTGGTCACACAATTTTCTAAGCTTTGGTGCGACACATTCCTCCTTTTGTGTATCAGGTTCGTCACTTGAACACAATCCAGTTTAATTTTGAATCATCTAAGTCCTTCTATCTCTCCATTTTCAACTAGGGTTTCATATTTTCTATTTTATTTTTCTTGGGTCAATTTTGCACTAAATTGTTTATATTTCAATGTTGTTACATATTTAGAATTAGGCATTTATTTATTCAATATTTTCTTAATCATTTGGTGAACCCGATTTATCTCATACCTAGGATCCTCATTCCATCACTTCTTGCATTTTCCTAGGATTTTCTCATCATGGATATCTCTATCAATGATTTCTCATTAGCTTGAACCACAGAATGTCGTGCTAAAATCATTACTCTTTTAGCCACTACTCATATTCCTTCCACTACTCATCCAAACGTTGTCTATCAAACATTCATAGATGCATTCTCGCGATATGTTACTTTTCCATCTACTTTAGCTAATGATATTTATGTTTATGACAATGATCCTCCTCTATACATACGAGTTAGCATCAATAACTTGGGTGTTAAGTGAGTTTTAGTCGATAATAGATCTGAGCTCAATCTTTGTCCTCTATCATTCATATAGACTATAGGTCTTTTTGTTGCTAATATTAATCCAACATCCATTTATGTGTGAGTATATGATTCCACTACATGTCCATGACTTAGTCATGTAAATTTTCCCATGATGGTTAGTCCAAAAATATTCCAGTATTATTCTTTGTCATTTATATCCCGATTCCATATAACTATTTACTCAGTAGGTGCGACTTCATAAAATGTAAATAGTCTCCTCCACGATTCATCGATGCATCAAATTATTACACGAGGGATTTGAATATGTAGTTCCTGGCGATAGTGCACCTCTCCAATATCACGACTTCAAACCAAACATTACATTACCTATTCTGATTTCTCCATTATACATCTTGCTACCCAATTTATGAGTCCCGCACTATCTAGATAATTTACCTCCAATAGAAGGAACCATTTGTACACTAGATGTTGTTTCAATCACTTCAATCTTCCCCCTTTTCACTAATTCTATGGTACTTTATAGGGGGCCTATCCATACATTGAACATCATACCACCTTCTTTATCTCCGCATGAGTGACCTGTATCGGCGATGACTCCTTTCACATGCACTATTTTCATAAACAATGCTTTTTGGTCACACATTCCATTTGATCCTACTATTTTTGACATTATTTGTACACTCGATAATCTGACTTGGCTTGGTTTTACACTCAATGATATTTTACCACAGCCTAATTCACCTCATCTCTATCATTGATGTGTACATATTACAACTTCCTATGGTCTTCGTGTATTCTATCTAACAATCATCGTTACATGAACCCCTCGTATTTCTCCACTAACACTTGGGAAATCTTGGCTTGATTATATTGGGGAACTTTGGAACCTAATCATACTAAAATCATATTTCCTATGACTTTCACCACATCCCTATATCTGATGATTCATTTCTTGGTTATTCACAAAATCTCACTCGTTGGTATGTGCATGGATGTCCACCAACACCTTTCACCAATGAGGAATACACGATGCACATGTATAATTTGTGCCACAACAGATCCTATATGATCCTCCACACACTATTACTTACTAGGTTTCCGACGCATCTCCATTTGACTTCGAATCGGGATAATGATGATATTTTAGACATTGTCACTTAATCATACTTATCATCATAAACTTGGGGGTATCATACGGTCTTGCATTATCAAGTGTCCTATAGTCCTACCATTTCATTTATTCCTTCGCATCTAATTATTACCACACATCTTGTACCTTTTGATACATTTGTATCTTCGTTACCCGATGACACACTCTTATGATTCAGATTCACACTTGATTGTTGAGGGTATACTATACACATTAACCTCACATACTACACACTTCACATGTCACACACTATTCACACCTCTTTTTGCAGATTCTCTCACACATCATATACATTGCACATTATACACATTCATGATACATCTCTCTCCCATCTGCTTTCTACATGTTGTGCTCATTACCTAATGACTCACTTTGTAGTTCCACGATTCAAACTCGATTCTTTGAGTATTTCAATCTAAAATGAACCCATCACACTCACTAATACACTCTTTATGATTTACACTCTCACAATCACATCTTTCTCATGCACACATTTAAAACATTTCCTGATGACACACTCTCGTTCTATGGTTCATTCTTGGTATTGAGGGGGCATGCATAAATGAACCTCGGCTTATGCATACTCATTCACACTCACTCGGGGGCACGCTACTCCTATGACACTCACACTACATTCCATTTTATCTCATCCAAAAATAATACATATCTTGGTTGCACTTAGTCTTGTTTGAATTTACTTGTTACATGTACACTTTATTACACATGCTATACAAATACCTTATATATTATTATCTCTTTCTTTATACACATGTACATTCACTTGTCTTCTAGTTGTGATCGCATACTTTACACATACCATTTGATGCACCCTAGAATTTACCATAAATAACCGTACGCCGGCACATCACCCAACCTAGACCGAGCACTCACTTGAAGTGCACAAAGGTACCAGAGCCCCTCTTTAAGGTTGCTTGTGTAGGATGTTAACAAGATGAAAATTTGATGTATTCGAGATCCATAAATAGTATAAAAATTCTACTGAGCATATTCCGATCTAAATCTAAAAGTAATGGATTTAAACAATAGCCATAATGAATTCAACCATGCGCAGAACTAGTTACGATCTTGTTTAACACCTTGAATCAATCAATACTCTCCATTATATTAAAAATAGTAAATACACGAAGCTTCTTACAATATTCATATCATACACAATCCTCTCTAACCTACATAGATTACTACATATTTATAAGGGTGGGAACTTGCCCTTCACCGCTTACATAATTCCCAAAATAGGTCACATGCTGAAAATAACCATGCGCCTTTACAATAATAGACACACATGCAAGTGCGCTAATAATAGATCTCTTCTAGTTAACTGGTAGTAGTAATTCTATTATTAACTCGAACCCATGCAAAGCACTTAGTAGATGCTCTTCCAAAATAGCCTATGCATGTCACGCAAGTCTTTATCCGGTTTGTGTGCTCTGCACACTATCTCCAAAAATAACCCGTAATCCTAAAAATGGCTAAGTCTAAATCTATCCTTTTCTTTCACGCACATTTCCTTCCCTATCCTTCTGCCTTTGAACGTGCCTGTTCCCATGCGCGAACCTTTTGTGTGCCTTTTGCTAAGTATCACACTTTGTCTGCTCAACATTACCCCACACTAAACTGCATTGCCACCCCGAAAATGGTTGCCTCTTGATACTTTAAATAATAAAGAATGGGAATGGAAGGAAATTAAAGAATTATTATACAATGAATGAACTTTCACCCTCTGATGTCCTCTGTTTCAACTGGAAGAATTAACTCCCGATATTATTCTTTGATTTCAACATCTAATGTTTTCCAATCACTTAGCGTGGCTTCTTCCTTTTCTGGACTATTTATGATGCAATAGAATATAAATCCTCTTGAATAATATCTTCCTTATCATTCTATAATACTATAACAATACTAGACATTTCAGTTACCCTTCCTTCCGTAAGATCCATCTTCTCATTACTATAAGATTTCCAATTTCATCCAAAGATGTCTTTATGGGGTCTTGGGCTTTTGCAAGGGCCTCATGCTTTTATTTACCGTGCCAATCGTTCCGCTCACCCCAATGTATCATCTTTCATCACCTTTAGGGCTTCATTGTCTTCTACCATTATCTTGATTTTGATTACAACTTCCGGAGCTGCACAAATATTTATGTGGTCTACTTTCTTGACTCTTCCTGCAAAGTTTGGAGCAAGGCTTCATAAGATGAAATCTTTCTCACTACTAACTCTCTTTCTCTCTTTGCTTCTGTGCATGGTCCTTTGGTTATGGAATTTATACCAGTCCATCTTCAATCACCAAATCCACTAAGGTATGTACATAATGCATAGCCGAGGGAACCTTTTGGGTACCTTGGACTCCAAGTGTAGTCTTGCCTTTAGGACATGATCACCGATCTCCTCCACCATGCTGATGATAACCCCATTCTTATTTTGCTTTAGGTCCTTTTATCCTTTCAGACATGCTATTTATGCATCTTTAGCTTTAATATCTTCTCTTAGAGATCTAATAGTTGCAGCCATATCTACATTCCACCACGCCACCTCTATAGATACCTTCACCAAGGCATTACTCACCTGTTCATTAGTCATAACAGTGGGATTGATAGTTATGTGATTGTTTTGTGGTGTCTTTCTCATTCTTCTTGACATACATGAATCTTCACATACATCAAAATCAGGCTCATCCATGTGTGTTTGCATGGACCATGAAACTATTTCCTCACCCGCACGAGAGCTATGTCCGGGTCCATCAACTCCCATCCATACAACTCCTTAAGGCCTATTATATTTGGGAATTCGAGTTGATAATTTTACTTTGTATTCATCATATCCCATGATTGGTGCATCATAGTCCATGATTGGTGCATCTTACTCTCCACTTGCCCTCTTTGTTCTTTCGCCCCCTAGGAACTTGAGCGCCAAGGTTTGGAGTTGGATCTTCTATGTTATGAGGAGTATCTTGTTTTGTTTCTCCTACCTTTTTAACTTCTTATTCTTCATCCTTCATTTCTTCATCCTTGGGTTCCTCCACATCCTCTGGTGGTATAGGAGTTCCTAAGGCGCACTCTCTACGACTCCTCCTACCAAAACTAATTTTATCACCTATGTACACTTCCTCGATAATGTTCTCTGTAATGTATCTTGTTATGTTGTAGATCACTCCTTGTGACATTCTCCTCGTGATATGTAGCCACATTGTATTCACTTGCGACCACATCTCTTGGTCATTCAACTTTGTTACCAGATGTGCAACTACCTGAACCACTGGGTACTTCTTCAACTTTTCAATGTCCATCCCACGCGGACCCTTTTTGTACCCTAACTCCTTCCGTGTCTCCATGATTTCTTCTTTATCAGTTAGGTCACTAGCTAGGTCTACCCATGTGCCTTTTAATCTTGTTGTTATTGCAATTAAGGTGGCTATGATTCTGACCCTCCGTCTAGTGAAATAGAAGAAGTCCTCATGGACTATACTCATTAACCACTGGTATAATGGTTCATACTTTCCAAAATAAGGGAGCTCATACAACTGATAGACTCCAACCTAATTTAACAACTTCTCCCCAACGTCATCATATACTGGCATGTCCTCTACTATGCGCTTGTTGGTCTTCATGCTCAACAACACATCCAAATCCTTCTTGTTATCCAATGTGCGGTGGTTGTAATCACTTATTTTACACTTACGGATGTGGAAATCCCATTCTTTCCCAACTAGAACACCTTCTGGGTACTAAATATCTAAAAAATTAATTTTGGGTGCAACTTCAACTTCTACCTCCACTTTCTTCTTTCCTTTATCTCCTGCGGTAGGTACTTTCTTTGGTGTCATATGAAAATTCCACCTTTCTATCTGTTTGTAATGTGCAAATTCTTCACTTTTTGTTTTCTATAGTGAGTAGGTCCAAACCCTAGCTTGAATCTACGTGCCCTAGTTTTAAATCACATGCCCTAGCTCTTTCACAACGCGTCTACTTTGCTCAAACCCTTCACCAATGGGGATGCAAGCTTCTTCTGCGTACAAATCTGCTCTCCACGTCTAGTTTCACACTCTCCACACTTCAATACTCATTTCTCGACTTGTTTACACTTATATCTTTCAAATAATTACGATTAAAATGGTAAAAATGAACTCACATCCTGTCCTTATATAGATTTTCAAAAATTTAGTGCATTTATTACTCCTTCACCTACCAAAAATTCTCTCATTAATTGACCATTTTTATAATTCTCGCGTAGTAAACCTTCGTGCCTCAGATATAACCTTCTAGTGCGCCTTCCTACCTTCTAACTAAAAAATTCTCTTCAGTGCGCTTCCATGTACCTAAGTACCTCACCACTGCACCTTCTCTTAGTAGTTTCCATGGTTGTTGTTTACCTCGTGTTATATTGTTCCTTCATTTATCCCCATATATGGTCATCATTTAGAAGCAATCTCTCTTCTAACAAACTCCTTTCCAAACTCAAATAACACCTATAACAATTTACTCCTTGATTTATAGTCAGTTGTAAACATCCACCCCACACCAATGGTATGTGCAAATCCTTTGCGTATTAAAATGATGCAAATGATAATTAGCTTCGACACATAAACACACTTATTTATACAAAACACCAACTAAATTGACAAAACATAGAAATGAAGAAGGAAATACATTAAGGGAATACATAATTGAAAACCTAAGCTAAATGGAAACACTGCCTTATTACAAACACCAAGAAGTCTTATTTATAGTAGGGCTTCAACATATTCCCATTGAAATAATCAGTAATCGTATTCCATCAATCATCTCTAACAGACAAGATCTTGTCTCAAGTATGTAAGTGATAACATACGGTCCTAACCAATGTACTTTAAGTTTTCCTAGATGGCACAAAAACTTAGAATCATAAAGAAGCACCATCTGTCCAATCTCAAACTTTTTGTCCCTGATGTGCCAGTCATGCCATGCTTTCTTCCTAGCCTTTTCTTTCTTTTGACTCCAATGTGCTATTTCTCATTGCTCATCGAGTTTGGTTGACATTTCAATTTGTTCTTCTAATGCTTTCTCATCAACTAGACCTCTAAAGACGCATAATATGCAAAGAAGGTAACATGAATTCCATAGGAAGAACTGCTTTTGCACCAAACACTAACTAAAATGGTGTAGCTTTATTCAACCTCTTATATGTTGTTCGATACACCCAAAACACGATAGAAACTTTATCATCCCAATCTTTCCTTCCAACATCACAAAATTTTGTCAATGTTTGGCTCAAAATTTTATTGAAAGCCTCAACAGTTCCATTTTCTTGAGGATGATAAGGGGTAGTCTTATGATGTGCAATCATAAATTCATCCAATAATATCTTGATTGTCTCATTCAAAAAGTGTGTGCCCCTATCACTTGTCAAGATTAGTAAGCATCCATACCTTGTAATAATATTTTTCCATAAAAACCTAGCCCTTTGTAAATGGTGTACAATCCTTTATAGGTGTTACTTTACTACCCACCTTGTCGATAATCTATGCAATTGATGATGTAAAGACGATCCAATCCTACACGCGGATGGTGAAATAGGACCTAAAACGTCTATAGCCCATTTTTCGAATGATTCTCACTTGGAATAGGTCGTAAAGACATTTCATCTCCTTTCCCGTGTTTACAAGGCACGACAGGTGATCACAGTGCCTTACAATATGCCTTACAATCCTTATATAGGGTATCCCACAATAGTCCAATGAGTAGAATCTTGCATGTAGTGGCATCACCAACATAGTTCCTACTTGCAATACCACCATAAGCCTCTTCCATGATATCTCGTATGCGCTCATGTTCCAGGTACACATTGGCACGATACTTCATCTCGACCTAACTTGTACAGTCACCACTAATTAACATAAATGGTGTCATGCAAATGGTAATTTATTTCTTCTCTAAGGATTTCATTCCTTATGGCGTCATACATGTACATGTAAAATACGACAATGTCCTCTAATTTCGATGGTGCGCGCGTTGTAATCAGATAAGCTGCATTAGACACGGTATCTTGAATTACCTACGCGTTTTCTCATGACTGACTATATTCTCGGATAAATGGTCCGGTCCAATTACTTTTCCTGGTTTTACCACAACCGTAAAATCAAATTCTTGGAATAAGAGTACCCATCGACATATGCGCCCCTGTAAAATGAGCTTGTTTACCACCAATATTGTAATGCCATGTGATCGGTGTAGAATACAAATGGTGTTCTAGTAGGTACTATCCGAATTTTGTAGCGCATGGATCATTTACAAATATTTTCACTCTATATTGTTGTATGTAATGGAAAATTTGCAAAGCTATGGAATGAGGCTAAAGAACCTCAAAGCTTAACTAAACTCAACCATGCACCATGAGATAAGAGCTAAACAAGAGTTAATCCTATACATGCATCATAAATTTGACAAAAACATCAAAACCTAGCATATATACTACTCTCTACTCTTTTGAAAGCTATAAAACATTGAACCTATGAAGATCCTAGCAATCAAATGTGATGTTTGATATGAAACTCAATCTTTCAAGAATGGAGTCTCACCATTAATGGCTTCTAGGCCTTATGGTTCTCTCTATTTACTTAAAACTTGGATTATGGATGCAAATGGAGGTGTTAGCTCAAGGCCAATGGAGGAGGTAAGCTTAAGATCAAATGTATAATTAGCTTAAAGCTAATACAAATGAGATCTCAAATCTTTCTTAGGCTTGTTTTGGTTTTGTGTTATGTAAAGTTGTAAGTTTGAATGGGTAGGCTTAGCCTTGTATTTATAGTATTTGGTTTGGAACAATTTGGAATTTGGGTGCATGTGGGACTAAAGCTCAAAAAGCACTTTTAGATTAGATTAGGATAAACATGTTTTAGGATTAGTTAAGCTTTGTTTAGGCTAGTTAACTAGGGTTTGGGATAGTTAAAATTGATTAGCAAGTGATTAGAGGCTCATTGAGAGTTGGGAGGGTCCTGATTAATCATTTGTGACTAATAGATAGCCTAAGAAGCCAATAGAAGTGATCCAGAGGGGAATATGAAGATTCTAAATGGTCAAAAGGAAGAATTTTTAGCTAATAAGAGAGATACTAGCCCAAATTATCTGATTATAGGAGGAATACAACCGAGAAGGTGTCATTAATGTGCATCTGAGAATGGAGTGAAGAATGGGGAATTAACAAAGTGTCGTTAATCAGTTGAATTGGAGGAAATGATAAGTGTAAGCATATTTTAGGTGTCTACATTTTCCCCTCTTTGGGGTGGCGTAAGTGACGTCACTTCAAAGAAAGTAGACAAGCATAAACAAGTAAAATTTTAAAGAGGTAGAAGGGAAATGAGTAGAATGAAGGATGCCCCCTCGATTGTCGATGGGGTGATAGAAGAACTTGATCAACGATCGAAAAGATGACAGAAAGAGAACATAAGAAAGAATAGTGTGAAGAAGAAGAAAAGAAGGGGATATAGAAGAAAAGGAGTATGAGGAAGGGAAATGAGCTAACATCCATCCAATGCCTTTTAAACAAATTTATTTTTCATCATATTGCTAGTGATCTTCATCATCGGTCCTTATTAAAAATAATGAACAAAAGTGTAGTATGACATGAAAATCCATACACGAACAAATGCCCATTGTTAAAAACCAACTCCATGCAACATAAAAATGCAATGCAATACGAGAAAGTAAAATATGCCTAACTCCATGCAACATACATAATGTAATACAATACGAGAAAGTAAACAAGCTAACATAACAGAGAAACATAATGTAATGTTTTTGTTATCGAGCTTTAGTTCCAACCTATTTTAATTAATGACACAGGTTAATGACGGTGCCCTAAACAAGGATACATACAAGGGAATAACGAAGGGCACTTGAGCTCTATGAAAAAGCTTTGTGTGCCACGAAATAGTACTGCAGACAAGTCTCTATGCCCCAGGACTACAAATGAAGCATGACTGAGACTAGCTTTGTTAATGGGGGTAGATCCAGATGATCCGTGAGTCATTTATGGTGGGAACAAGCAAGAACCAAAGAGTGACATTTTGTAGGATGATTTTGTGATTTTTAGAAGTTTTTTGAAACATATTTGAATGTCTTTGATGATTTTGAAAGTTTTATGAAGCTATATATAGGAAGAAAAAGAAGCATGGATGCCCCTAGTGATAGATGAGATGTACAAGGGAAGAAGGCCATGCACATATG
The DNA here is from genome assembly GCA_018340775.1 of Taxus wallichiana var. yunnanensis. Taxonomy (NCBI): domain Eukaryota; kingdom Viridiplantae; phylum Streptophyta; class Pinopsida; order Cupressales; family Taxaceae; genus Taxus; species Taxus wallichiana. The sequence continues at coordinate 469,457,565 of CM031241.1, forward strand.
AGAAAGGTAAAGATGCAAAAATGCCCTAGCGATTAGGTGCGAGTATTCAAAGGAAAACTATTCACGGGTAGAAGTGAGACCCAAGGCCATTATGGATAGGTTCAACACAATGATGAATGTAAACCAATGAAGTGTTGGGAAGAAGCAAGGCTGCCCCCCAAATGTAAGTTGGCCTAAAAGCACATGATAAAAAGGAAGGAGAAGATTGCTTTTGTGAAAGGGACAAAGGTGTCTCAGAATATGTCAAAAGGAAATACCATACACATGGATGTTCTAAACGAGCAAGTATAAAAAAATTATGAATGTAGCTTAGAAGCCTCATGACCAAAAAGTGATTAGCTTAAGGCATAAATCGTGAGACGAGATATGGAATAAAGCAAGAGTTTAGACAAGGTTCAAAAAAAGACACTTGGTAACATACTAATCCTATTGTTCATCGAGATCCAATGTGTGCACGTGGAATTTATTACCTCTCAAGTGAAGATTTAATAGACAACAAGTGAAAATACCCTAGCCAATGTGTAGGAATGATTTATTTTGACAGTGAGTTTGTGAATGGAGGGTGGAGGGTGAGCCGTACATTGCTCCGCTACTGCCCGGTACGTCCATAGCCCCAACAGAGATGCATATGATTCTAATCACAACATTTCTCTACTATCATCGGGCATCCATAGCCCCGGTATAGATTATTGGAAATACTCCAAGAGAGAATTATATATCAATTTGCTTTTGCTTCTAGCTTTTAGCTTTTGATTGATTTTGATTCTTTTCCTTTATGAAAACTTATTTCAGCTCTCTTGTTTGACAAGGGGTTAAGAACCAATGATGGCTTGATGGAAGGAAATGGAAGTGATTGTGATGATGACATTGGCTAGTGTCAACAAATCATGTCCAAAATTTCTTTGTAACAAATTTATTAGATGTTGATTGTGATACGATCTCTAAGAGGTCAGTCATTCTTTAATTTACCAAGGTGATAAAAGACCAAGGTCAAATAGATACCATAGATATAAATTTCACAAAATGTGGGTGAATAGACTAACCAACATATCACCGAAGGGATGAAAATTGTAGGAAGACTTGCACTAGAAGAATAACAAGAAAGGGAAGAAAGAACATACATGTGTATGTAATACCTGATTGAAATGTGTGATCTTTGTACCTTCAATTTTTGTTGCGTTTTCTAGTGTTTTTTGTATTTTTTTCATTGTTTTTTATTTTTAGATTTTTGATAGTTTTAGGAGGTTGGGACTAAAAAAGTCACTCCGCGTGGTAAGATCCAACAACGATGTTTGCGACTTCCTTGATAAGGGAGACTAGGCGTGTTTTTTTATCAAGCGTAATATTTTCTCCGATCTCGATGATCATGGTGAGCTCGTACTCAAAAATGATTGAGATTTATCTTGAAACATTGATTGTTCATGCGGGAGCTTGAGTTCCATATCCATAGGTTTATGAACTTTGCACCATACTTGATGGTTACGTTGATGTGCGTTCTTGAATCATGCTTGATTTACAATTTTGAGATTGTTTGAGTTGTTGGGGGATTTCGAGCTCTTGGAAGTTTTGACATGAGCTTGATTAAGAAACTGTTTGGGTTTCTTATAAGTTGATGCATGACTTTTCTGATCTCAAGAAGGAGAATAAAGCAAACATGGATGTTTAGAACCAATGTGAGAAATGACTGCGGGCTTGCCACAACCATTGATAGAAAAAATATGTGATGGATGAAAAGGATACGGTCCAAGAATTGAAGAGGATGGGATACCAGGAGGTGAGCCATTGATAGAATATGATGAAGGGATACTAGAATATGGCCCTAAGATGGAATAAAGTTGGCTACAAGGACATGGCCCAGGAAAAAAGATGATGGGATACCAAAGGTTTTCCATAGATAGAAAAGGATGAAGGGATATTAGGATGTGGCCCAAGAATAAAAGGTAATGGGTTACCCTAGGTGACTCATACATGAAAGATGATGGAGGGATACTAGAACATGGCCCCATAATGGAAGAATATAATGAGGGAATACTAGGGGTGACTCAAGTATAGATGAGGAGGGATTACTTGGAGGTATCCCATAGATAAAGAGGATGAAGGGCTACTAGGATGTGGCCCAAGAATAGAAGGGAATGGGCTACCAGGAGGTGACCCACAAGTAGAAAATGGAGTGCTACCTGGGGGTGGCTCCAAGATAGAAGAAGATGATGGGATACTCAGCGGTGACTTGAGGTGAGATTTTTATTGAGGAATGATGATAGATAATGAATGATTTGGTAATGAGAAGATAGGCCATGGATCAATGCTAGACCCCAACATCTCATCATGCTCAGAAGAAGGTGAAGATAGAATTCCAAAAGAAGAGTCAAGTTCCATGACCTTATGCTCCTCATCTATATTATGAAAAAAAAGATTAAGTTCTTTCCCCCAATACACGAGCATATCGAGTTCTAGAAATAATCCTTGTTTACAATCCTCTAAAGGGACATCTTCGTGTAGTCTAATTGTTCCTTCATTATGAGAGAAATCAATTAGTAGAGGTTGTTGTTCTTTGGCCATAGAAGGTTGAATAGAAGAAACAAGTCCGATAAGTGGGGAAGATTGATTGACAGAAGAAGATGACTTAAGAGAGGAAGTAGGATTGGAGGCAAGCATCTCATGAATGGACGATTTAGATCTGGTCTTAGATCATTTTTCTAAAAGAAAACTTAATGTGGAAGATAAAATAACATCAGATAGCCATCCGTTGAGTTACGCCGTAGGAGTAAAATTAGATGATTGACTAGATGGAATCTAAGTCGTGGAATTATTCAATGGAGGAAGAGGTCGTTAAAGCAATTGATAAAGGTGGTCCTATGAAGGAAGGGATGACCGTGACTTAAGAACCGAATCAGATGTTTGATCGACGGAACTTGGAGTCACTCAAGTCTTCAAAGGAGGAAGATATCGTTGAGGTGACTTGGAATAAAAGTCCTTTGAAGAAAGGGAGGACCGTGATTCAACATTTGATCTAGGGGTATCCAAACAATAGTTGGGATCCGCATCTTCAAACAAAAAGTAGGAATCTGAATGGTAGTTTGGATTTGAATTAGAAGAAGAGTGGGGGGAACTTGAATAATAATTTGGATCAGAATTGTCCAAACCATACTACTAACTATGAGATGAAGGTGGGGAACATGGTTCCCGATTGGCCCCTCTAGCGCGAAGAACAAAATGAGGCTTAGTCGTAATGGGAATGTTTTGATGCGAATACCTAAACCTAGGTTTTGTATTATCATAAGCGTGAGGGGCCACGTGGTAATCAATAATTTTTGGTGTTGTTTAGGTACAAATGCCTAGACCTAGATAGTGTGATCAAATTCCTTCAAAGGGAAGGAAGTGACATGTCGATTCAGGGAAGCATAATGACATCCAACTAGACATTTTATAAGTATGGATATACGTGCATGATTTTTGAAGAAGGTCTAAGGAAAATAGACATCGTGATGACACAATATCAATGAGATAAAAAGGATTTTCCTAGAAAATAAGTTTTCCAGATGAATAATCACAAGGAACAATCATGCAAGTGTGAAACACAAAGCCAATCAATAAGGAAATACTCCCTATGTAAATGCGTGTCTCAATGATAGTTTGATGCAAAGATGATCAACACAATGTTAATGCTTAAGTCAAGTTCAAAATGAACAAGGCATAAGTATTAACAAAACGTAAGCGTGACTCCCAATCAAAGGATACCATGACAAGTTCAATAACTAACAAGGCCTAAATTTTAAAGGGTGAGGTTTACAAATGTAAGCTACATAACCACACCAATTGGACACGTTAATCAAGCTTCACGAAGAAGTGAGATACTAGTGGAAAAGTGGTATCAAAATGACACAAATAAAGTAAGCGACACCCGTCAAGATTTGGAGCAATGTTCGAATTTAAACCAAGTCAAGGTATACTAAGGATGTGCTAAAATGTGTGTAGTGTAACACCACAATGCGGATACTTAGATCATGTTTATGAAAAACATGACATAAGTATCTTAATTGTGTCGAGACAATGCGAACAAGGTAATACATCAAAGGAGATAAAATGATGAACCAATCATAACTATGAATACAATATTGAAATCAAGATTAAAGGACTATTAAAGATACGAAAATGTACTTGCACACTTTAGACGTTTAACAACCCAACCGCAAACATGGATGGGCGTAAACAGACAAAAAAGTGGTGAATACCATCTTTGATAAGACGTGCGAGGTATGCTTCCTTCTCACCCCAAAAATGGGTGGCGAGAATGCAAGGGTATATATAAAAGATGAAAATAAACTAAGTGCCACTTGGGCAGAGTTTCGCCTCGTCCAAAGGTGAGAATGAAACCAAGCTAAGTGAGACATTGTTTAATTCCGTGATGAAAGGAAATTAGTTCTAAATTACATGGGATCTTTTCCTTGTTCAAAAACAAGGTTTAGACTCCAAGTGAGTTATCACTTCGTGATGGCTTGACGTGACAATAGACTAGCAAAGTGGGCTCTAAGACAGAATGACTCCCTAATAAGATCTCTCAACTAGGTGTCGCAAGTTGTCTAAGAGTGAGATTTATTTATGTAAAGAGTCACACTTGACTGATTTGGGAGTATCTCGGCTTTACTTTACCCCCTTTTGATACAATGAGAAACTAGTGCGTTCAGTTGTACTCATCACTAGGGTCACGATACGAACAACTTTGACTCTAACTTCTCAAAAATCTAGTCAATTGGGTAAGTAGAGCACTTCTGTTTCATCCACAAGGTTACTCAACAGTGGATTACTTTAGGGTTCCTGGAACCACCCCCATTGTTGTAGCTTAAGGTGTTATGCCAAAGGGGTTATGTTCTAGTTAATTAGATAGGGACGTATGCTTTTCCGAAACTCTGCAATACGGTGTGAGGGGAAATGTGTGTGTTTTTAATCTTGCTTAGCTCAATGTGGTTTTAAGTAGCATGCCATTTGGCAACTGTATGAAAACACGTGTTAGTGGTCTTGTGTTTTGAGCCTCCGTTCTTTGACAAATCGTTAGGTCATATATGCAAAGAGTTAGTAATTTTCCACAAAATATCATGATATCAAAAAAGAGTTTTCATGTTGCTTTTGATTCCTAAGATCACCAAAAGGCATGAAGGAAGAGCATACACAATGTGAAAAACTCAACTAAAACAAGTTTATGGAAAATACATTAAGTGTTTTGCAAAATTTTGAGTTCATTTTAACCAATTTTGAAAGGTCCATCCATTAGGAAGCATAAAGTAAGTGTTTTTGAAAGCAATAAGAAGGTTTTGGAAGTGTTTTTGGTTCCCAAGATCACCTAGAAGGTGTGAGGGAAGAGCATACACACTTCTAAAAATCTCCTTCTAACTAAGAAAATGAAACACTTAAACTATGTTAGTTAAAAAAATCAAAAGACCTGTAATCACTTGTTAGAAAATGAATAGTTATCTAATAATGTAAACCATAAATTTTATGTAAGTCAAAACCTTAATTTTATGTTTCCATTGTGTATTTCAGTTCAATGCATTTCCAACGCAACAATAACGGAGTCATTTCGAGTTTGGGATAAAAAGTTATGGCCTCTGGAAGATTGATAGTGAACACAGTTCAACGCATACGCGCCCCTATTGACATGTACGCACCCGTTTCAATGGATACGCTCCCGGTTCAATGGATACGCCCCAATGCAAAAAAATAGTAACAATGACATATACGTGCCCTGAATGATGGATACACGCTGTTTGACGGAAACACACTTGTTTTTAAACGAAACACGCTTTGTTTCAACGTATACGTGCCCCTGTGTAAAAAAACACTAACAAAGGATGTGATACACGCCCAAAATGATGCATACGTTCTGTTTCGATGGATACACCCCCTTTCGATGGATATGACCTGTTTTGTTGAAAACACGCTGATTTAGGACATGTACATGTACCCATGTACTGTAAAACTCCGCAAAAATCATGGAAATGAAATTTTTGACAAGAAAACAGGTTAATTGTTAGTCAAGGAAACCTATTTCCAGCCTAGACCCAAAAATATGCATAAACAAGGATGATTTAGCCCACTTAAAAATGAAATCAAGTAAATAACAAGTTGTTTCTCCTAGAAAACATGAAAGGGGTTAGAAACTGAAAATAAATAGCTTGAAAGAGACTCCATTAATGGAGGATGAACTTCAAGTGTCCCACCGAGCATGCCAAATGTATGCAATGGAAAATTTACAAAGCTATGGAATGAGGCTAAAGAACCTCAAAGATTAACTAAACTCAACCATGCACCATGAGATAAGAGCTAAACAAGAGTTAATCCTATACATGCATCATAACTTTGACAAAAACATCAAAACCTAGCATATATACTACTCTCTACTCTTTTGAAAGCTAAAAAAATTGAACCTATGAAGATCCTAGCAATCAAATGTGATGTTTGATATGAAACTCAAGCTTTCAAGAATGGAGTCTCACCATTAATGGCTTCTAGGCCTTATGGTTCTCTCTATTTACTTAAAACTTGGATTATGGATGCAAATGGAGGTGTTAGCTCAAGGCTAATGGAGGAGGTAAGCTTAAGATCAAATGTCTAATTAGCTTAAAGCTAATACAAATGAGATCTCAAAGATTTCTTAGGCTTGTTTTGGTTTTGTGTTATGTAAAGTTGTAAGTTTGAATGGGTAGGCTTAGCCTTGTATTTATAGTTTTTGGTTTGGAAGAATTTGGAATTTGGGTGCATGTGGGACTAAAGCTCAAAAAACACTTTTAGATTAGATTAGGATAAACATGCTTTAGGCTTAGTTAAGCTTGGTTTAGGCTAGTTAAATAGGGTTTAGGCTAGTTAAAATTGATTAGCAAGTGATTAGAGGCTCATTTAGAGTTGGGCGGGGGTCTCAAGTTAATCATTTATGACTGATAGATAGCCTAAGAATCCAATAGAAGTGATCTAGAGGGAAATAGGAAGGTTACGAGAAAGGTCGAAAGGAAGAATGTTTAGCTAATAAGAGATATATTAGCCCAAATAAGATGATTATAGGAGGAATACAACCGAGAAGGTGTCATGAATGGGCATCCGAGAATGGAGCGAAGAATGGGGAATTAACAAAGTGTCGTTAATCGGTTGAATTGGAGGAAATGCTAAGTGTAAGCATATTTTAGGTGTCTACAATTTTATTATTCTACTTTGCATGAGTTAAACTTCTACTAGAAAAATAGATAGGATGATCTATAATAAATTCTCTAGGATGATCCAACACCATGCTAATGGTCGTGCTTAGAAACGTCCACATGTACAAGAAACGGTTGGTCCCATGAGGGAAAGTGAAGAATAGGCATTGTAGTAAGTTTCTCCTTCAATGTCTCGAATGCGTGCTATTGCGAGCCTCCCCTAATAGAATGTCCCTTTTCCTCTTAGTAACACCTCTAAGGGTGCGAAAACCTTAGCATACCCTTTAATGAAATTTTGATAATACTCGGTGTGACCTAAGAATCCACGCACCTCACTTTGACTAGAAGGATCTTTGAGGCCGATAATGATCATCACCTTAGCCGGATCAACCAACAAACCTTAATTATAGATGATGTGCCCTAACAAGTGTGCCAAATGGTCTATCAATACACATTTCTTGATGTTTAAAGAGATGCTTAACTTTATCGACATCTTTCAAACATTAAGCGTAAATTGTCACAATGATCCTTGACAAGTCCATACACCATCTAGTCATCTAAATAAACCAAAGAATTTGTGAATAAAATCTTTGAACGCTTGGACAACTATCGGTGAAAATACAACAGTACATTTTTTAGTCCCAACGACATCACAATATATGCAAAAATTCCTCATTCAGTGGTGAAAGTAGTCTTTTCCTGATCCTCCTGTGCAATCCTAACTCCGATGATACCCAGAGAATCCATCTATAAACAAATAGATCTTGCACCCTGTAACGCCTTCTAGTATCTCCTCTGTGAAGGGCGTAGGAAAGGGATCAGTTACACATGCAACATTCAGCTCCCTATAGTCCACACAGATCATCATCCGACCATCTTTCTTTATACTGATCACCATGGGGCTAACCCATTCTAACTCGTCCAAGGGCTTGATGATTCCAAACTTCAACATTTTGTCAATTTTTTCCTTGACCTTTTCGCGTAAGTTGGGGTTCATCCTATAGGGTCTCTTCCGACCAGGTGCACACCTTCCTTAAGCTTTATCTTCATTTCTCCTAATGATTCATACACACCTTTTAATTCATGGTATCCCTAGGAAATAAGTCCTGAAAATCGCGTAGTAACTCAATGATTTTTGCCACTTCAGAGTCAGCCCAATAATCCAAAATTATGGCCTCTTTAGGTGAACATCCGATCCAATATTCACTTTCTTTTTCTTTATAGGCTCATGATAGGTGCACGTGGTCTTATCTCGGAATGTCCAAAACCTCACGCCTACCTGTTGAATGATCTATATCCAAATTTTCTACCTCTTCATCATCCACTAAGTAGACCATCTTTCCTTTTTCTTTCTCAATGAAAACAAGCTTAAGTAGTGTGGCATTGGTCTTTGTTTCTTCAACAAAATGCGCTCCCGAGTCATTTCCATCAAATAACTCCAAAATGATTTATTACGCCTTTGCAATGTCTCCTATAGTTAACCACTTTATAGCCCTTAATGCCTCTTCTAGTGGAGGTTTAGTAGAGAAGTAGTCAAAAGTCCAGATCATTCCTACAATCAAATCCTAGAAATTTCCAGGCTCTCTATGGAGTTTTGCATATACATACCAAGCATGCGTGTAACCTTGTAAAGTGGAATAAAATTTGTGCACCCAAAGTGAAGGTGGTAAAGCTTCATGCCCCTATATCTAGAGTCTCTCACACTACTGAACGTGGTGCTGAATAGGTTGATTACCATGATAAGTGCAGATTTGAGTAGGTGCATTGCTCCTGAAAAACTGAGTAGAAAGAGCAATCCTAATTTCATCCCATTCTGTAAGATTATCTCTGTGAACCACGAACTCCGCACATTATCGACCCGCGTAGGGTATATGCTAGCATATTCTGTCTCTCCAACTAGTCTATCCACTGTTCCTCCATGGTGCAAAAATACCGTAGGATCTCCTTCTCTAGTGTATCGAGGTACCGAGTTGTTACCTATTCTCCTAATACAACGAGGTTTACTGTTCCACGCAAATGTGCTTCTTACTTCGTGCCCTACCAACTCATAAGTACCATGAGCCCAATTATCACAAGCAATACTTGTAGTATCGCTAATAGATTGTGCATCTTCCCACTGAAGGATTCCTTCTTTAGATGGCTCAAGAACTTCTGGGTCCCAAATGGCGCATACATAAATCCTATTCAAATATTCCTCACTCAAAGGCTCAACACAAGTTGTAGAATTCCCATTGATTAAAAGGATAATAACCCTTTCCTCCTTGTTCTCAAAACTGATATATCCCTTGTTGAACCAAGATCATCATTATTTTCATAACACCAAGGGCACCCAAGTAGAGTTGGGAAGTTGTTTTCTTCTGCAAGTGCCAAAACCTCAAAGTCCCCTGTGAACTTGGCCCCTTATATAGTAATGGATGCATCTTTTAAAACTCGATAGGAGTGGCCTTAGTTCAATTAGCCATGAATAATATATTAGAATACGGATGCAATGTAGGTCTCCCCATCCGTACCCATGCATCTAAAGTAAGTACATTGACTTGTGTGCCTATATCAATCAATTTATTGCTCAAAATCCATCCATCCACAACAACTTTCAAGTGATTTCCTTGTTGTAGTCTAAGCTATGGGGGAGGATTTGCATGCAAGATCTATTTTCCAGTCTCAATACTTATGCACGGAGTGTTTCCATTTAGCCAATTCCCTAACAATGGAATGATATTCTCCTGGTGCAACATTTTGCACACCTCCTTTAAGTCATCAATATCATATTGGACCGTCTCTATTGATTTCTTATGTAGTTCCATCTTCCGTGATTGCTCCTTTAGACATTGAATTTCACCCTGAAGAATTTTGAGGACCTCCATGGTCTCCTGATAAACCTCCTTCTGATGGGTAGGATCTGGGTACCGTGCATATAGAACATCCTCTTTAGTGATAGTAGGATTTTGTTGTAATGCCTCTCTAGTGTGCACAACTTTAGCATGTGTAGTGATCTTTATAGATAATAGCCCAGATTCCAGTTCCAACTTGGGCATCCGTTGATTTCCACAACACACTATATCCTAACCATCCTTACGCCTTTGTTTTATTGTTTATGCTACTTACTAAGATGCTCATATAAGTCTGGGCATTCCTTATAAATATGATTCTTCCCTAAAAAAGAACAAGTAATATTCTGAGGACATTCCCACCTGTAGTGGTAAGGAGATCCACATGTAAAACATGTTCCATGAGGAAACTCGCCTCATCCACCACCACGACCTTGACCTCTAAATTCACCATGGTATCCTCGACCTCTGCCACATCCTCCATCATAGCACCCCTTGTTCTGATCATAGTGTGCTTGATTGTGATCCCGATCCTGATGCTCATTCTTACCTTTAGAGTTATCTGATACTCTTTTCTATCGCATACAAATATCTATAGCATCATTGATCTGACCAATCAATCTATAGTCCTCTGTATCGTGATTCGTGGACCGAAAAATCTTACAATAACAGGATACATTCTTCCTTATCACGTGTTGCAATAATGGGCAGTGGTTAGCATCATGGTTTAAATGACATATCTCACAGTCTAGCAGAAATGAATGTATTGATCTGTGGGGAAAACTATCCTTGGTGTGACCTTCCACTTCATAATTTGTACACCAAATCCCCGTGTGTGTCTCATGTTCTGAATTTGCTGATAGTTTCTCTAATTACTTTGCCATAGCTATAATTTGTGCCTCCAAGAATGGAATTACTCCAGTGTCTATAATCCTGACTTCCTCAATGTGCAAAGCTGATTCAAGTGCTTCGTATAGATCAATGTATGTCTTATGTGACAAAGTCCTTATAAAAGGTGTGATCAGACCTCTAACGAACCATTGCGCGTGCTGGCTTACGTGAATATCATACGAAATCTTAGACAACAGAGTTTTTAAATGGGTATCATATTATTTGACACTCTCAGTAGTGCCTTGCTTAATATCCTTGAGCACGCTTATACTCTTTTGCTCGAACTCGTGGATGTGAAACTCTTTAACGAAAGCATCTTTTAATGCTGCATAGCCTATGCAAGTCTGATCAGGGTCAAAAATTTTGTACTAGCTGTGTGCGCGTCCTTATAACGTAGTGAAAAGTGACTTTCCATGTGTTCGTAAGCCATGATCCCTTTTATGCGCCATAGTATCTCACACGTGTACACGTGTTTAACAACATCTTCTATGCCTCTATACTCTAAAAGACGAAGAGACATCTCCATATAAATATTTTGGGGTTGGTGTGGACCTTTCCCACCTGATCCAAAATCTCTTGTGTTATCTCTCGACTCTAGATCCACCGTAACTAGAACCACCTATACCTCCCGATCCTTCACCAGTAGCCTAAAGTTGACCAAAAGATGTAATGCCCTATGTCCCAACAAGAGTAATGTACTTGAACTCCCATGGTATGTGAAGTGGTACCAATCCCAAGTGAGCCACAAATTTTGCACACTCACATTCTACGCAAATGATGCACCTAAAAAGGTACCTCCAAACAACAATGAAGAGGTTTTCCCTGCCATCGATGTACTTTCTATGTGACTTACTCCTGCTCTCCCGCTACATAAATTAGCTTGCTGACTACTTGTTGTACTGGATACTGGAAAACCAAACACAAGGGCTAGGTTGCGAGGTAGATTCAGATGCATGTCCATGGCCCAGTGTCGCTCTCTTGCACGCTTCCATGTGAGGCCGAGGGGGATTCCCTATCATGCTTGCCAAAATTGGGGAGTTCTTGATGCTCGCTCTATGCCTTCTACGTGAGGTCCAAACCCTTCATGAGAAATCTCTCTCCTCAACACCATTTGCTCTGCAACATCCAACTGCTTCTCTATCTCCCTCTCACACACCTCATTATACTTAAGCCACCTTTCTTTTCTTTTCCTTTTTGCCACTAGGTCTACCATCTTTCACAAACCTTCTCCTACCCCCGCATGTGGTGGGGTTTAGTTATCCATCGGTTTTCTTTCCAAGTTCAGGGTCACCATCAAGATTTTGATCACTAGTGGAATGCCTTGCAAGTAAGTTCCCCTGGGATACCGTAAAAAATGGAATTCCACTACCTCTGGGAAAGAATAAGTAGAAATTGAGTACTCCAGAATATAGTTGTTTAGAACACCACAAAACAAAGTATCTACAACGCGTGTCCATATCAGATCAGCATCATAAAGGGCATGAAATTATTCCTGCATCGAGACAAGTGCATGATACCTCTAATCCCTTTTAGACGCATAAGAAACCAACAAATCGTAAAGTTCTACTAGAAAAATAATGAATAAGCTCTCGTAAAAACTATCATACAGATTCTTTTCCACCCATGCATGTGCGTTAAACTTAGATCCGGTATTTAACCTCTATGCGTACTCTTCTTCTAGATCTTGTATCCACTCCTCAACACTTGTTAGGGTCAACCGGTACATCTTCATCGTGAACCATCCTAAAAATAACTGAAAAGAGGTCCTGACAATGGAACCAATGATGCAGCCTAGAATTTACCATAAATAACTCAAGCACGTTGGCCCATCACCTAGCCTAGATCGAGCACTTACCCAAAGCACGTAAAGGTACTAGGGCCCTCTTTAAGGTTTCTTTTGTAGGATGTTAGCAAGATGAAGAGTTGATGCATTCAGATCCATAAATAGTATAAACATTCTACAGAGCATATTCCAGATCTAGATATAAAGAGTAATGGATTTAAACAATAGCCATAATGAATTCAACCATGCAAGAACTAGTTACGATCATGTTTAAAACCTTGAATCACTCAATACTCTCCATTATATTAAACACAATAAATACACAAAAGCTTCTTATAATATTCCGTATCATAACTTATGTGTGCATCATACCCGACATCATAGCTTTACAATAGCTCATACATAGTCCTCTCTAACCTACACAAATTACTACATATTTATAAGGGTGGGGACTTTCCCTTCACCACTTACATAATTCCCAAAATAGGTCGCATGCTGAAAATAACCACATGCCTTTACAATAATAGACACACATGCAAGTGTGCTAATAATAGATCTCTTCTAGTTAACTGAAAGTAATAATTATATTATTAACTTGAACCCATGCAAAGCACTTAGTAGATGCTCTTCCAAAAATAGCCTATGCGTGTCGTGCAAGTCTTTATCCGGTTTGTGTGCTCTGCACGCTATCTCCAAAAATAGCCCGTAATCCTAAAAATGGCTAAGTCCAAATATGTCCTTTTCTTTTGCGTGCGTTTCCTTCCCTATCCTTTCACACCTTTTAACACGCCCTATTCCCACGCATGAACCTTCTCGTGTGCCTTCTCGCTAATCACACCCTTTTCTTCTCAAAGATCATTATATGTAACACAAATGTTTGGCGCAATACCTATTACTATCCCACAATGGCTCCGTGGGGCATCCAATTTCACACACTATATGTGCTATTGTTTCATATTTAATAACACACTACTTTATCGATTATACATGCTTTTACATACATTCTATTTTTATAACATGCTAATAGGTGCTTCACGTGTAACATTTAAATTATAGGTCTACTTGCTTCCATGGTTGTTTGATTTCTCTCCTTGCTACTATTTGCATTATTTACCATTGTTTGTGGGCTTTACCCTATGTCTTAATTGTTCTCTCGATTACTTGTATGCTTGCAGCCATTATGTCCTTGATTTTATCATGACATCATAAGTGATGTCTTGTGTTTGCAATCCACTTTTTGCAGCCCACTTTTCCTTCTTGCATGATTACATTGTATTCTTTTTGTGTAGCTTACACATTTTCTTCTTGTCTCGCTAGCTTACATCTTGTTTTCTACATGCATGTTTATCTTTCTTCCACTAAGAATTGTTTTCCGGCCACCTTGTTTTCTTGTGCCTTGGTTTCTACCAAACAAATTTCCTCCCCCATATAGGGCATTAGTTTTAGTTTAATAAATGAAACCTCCTTTAGGCCACATACTCCTTATGAAATTACATGCACCTTAAATGAGGGGGGAATATTTTGGGTGAATTAGTCACCCCATTTAACAGTCTATAGTCATAGTTCAACACACAATTAGCATAATCTTTAGTCTCAGCAACGACTTAGATCTTGACTTGGGTCCTTAGCACAACATCGACACCAGCCTCCCAACACCAGATAGTAGTTTCGGGTGCCCTTGACCCTTCCTAGACACTCCGTGACCATGGGAAGTTACACAATTTTTCTCGCCTCAGCCTCAATTTTGGCACTTTACACAATGGATTTTATAGGACACATAGTCCTTCAACACTCAGCATGCATGCATTATACTTTGTTTTCTACTTTCACATTGGATTGAACTGGATCAGATTTTTATACACCATATGCAGTGGTTTTTACACTTCGAGAAGTAGTCAAAGGTTGGAGAATAACACTAGACCTTTCTCCCTATACTTCTTCCACACTTGGCGTGAGATCGCCCAAAACTTGCACTTAACGAAACCTGTCATGAGATCACCCAAAAACTTGTTCTTCTACAACATCTTCAGGATCCTTTCTATCTCTTTTCACTCATCATGGATCAAGTACACATGTTCCTTTTTCATTTTTTTACATACTTTTTACACGTCTTGATCACATATATACGTATATTGTATTAGTTGTTCATTCTTCTCTTTTGTAGATATATGGTAGTCACATTAATCACAAAAAGTTGACACCAACAGTAAAAATGTTAAATCTACACATGCTTTCATCCCTAGGGTCATCATCATCATCATTTTTCACTTCCTCTTCTTTAGCTTCCACGCTTCACATTTTTATCACTCCACGCTTTTTCTTATCTCTCTCGGCACACTTTTCACCATCTATCTACATGGTTATCAGGTACACATCTTTCTATCTACTTTATGTTATTGAGCATTCACTCAACAACATAAAGTGGGGGCAAATGTAAACACTAAATCATGCACTTTGATTACATTTCTAGGTCATATTCACATAATGCTATTCATATTATTCTTGAGTAAGAAAAATACTAATTGACCCATGTCTTTGGCCTCTTTTCTTGCTTTTAGTTTCCCTTTTTGGTCTTATACACCTTCTTTCCTAGTCTAACCTTTGAACCTTTATTTTCTTAGAGTCTAGACACCAACACCCAGACTGGATGCCAGCACCAGGTGCCCCCATCCCCTCTAGACGCCCCTGACCTCTTTATACTTTTATCACATATTTTGGTTCCTTTCTATCCATTCGGGGCATGCTATTTTCTTATTGTTCGTCCTTTCTGGGGTTAGTTATGAAATTCAAGAAAGGGAATCATATAAATATAAAGTTATGTGACCATAATGAAGGACCAAACACTAAGCATTAGCTATCACCACCTAAGGTTGCATCCAAAGGCATTATCAAGAGCATTCAAGCATCCATCTAGATCTTCACAAGGGACAAGGGAATGATACTTCAACATACACTTTATAGGAGGGGAAATTCATTCTTTCAAGCACTAATCCATAGGGATCCAAAATGAATCTATTTCATCAAAACAATCAACACGAAGAAGGAAAAATGAAACACGGAGGTTCTGTCTTTTTAGTAATAGGACCATCACTCTGTGCAGAGCGGTGGTTACAGAACCACCGCCCAACTAGGGTGGCAGTCCTGGGATCGCTGGTTTGCATTGGGCAACAGTCATGGCTCTTTCGGACATAAAACGAAAATCTAAAACGAACAACCCATAATTTAGATAGTTATTTATATCTCTTCTCCTTCATGACCTTTCCCATTCTCCAGTTGCAAGCACGGACGAAATGGGAAAGGCTATAAATACATGTTTGTCGAAGAGAATAGGAGCATCAAGCATGAAAGCAAGTGAGTAAGAAGTTATTAGTGCTGGAATTGTGTTTTGTAGAAGAAAGGAGTGTTGAGATAGAACAAGCAAGTATTTGGGAGGAAGTGTGAGATATTATCTACTTCTCTTTCATACTTATTGTAAATTTTGTACTTGTTATTTTGAATTGGCCAATAAAAGCGGAAGAAAGAGCAATTTCCTTCCCGATTGGTTTTTCCTCCTTTGGAGGTTTCCAGGATAAAATTTGTTGGTGTTTATGAGCTTAAATTCTTTCCTTTCATGCAATTGTGGATTCTAAGCATAAGCATAATTCATTCACTAGCTATCTCTGTCATTTTCTAATAGAAAGTAGAACAACAATGTTTATTTGTGTTTCTATGGATAATTCCAAAGTTGAAGAGTTTATAGATCATTTTGGTATCAGAACTAACAATTATCTAGGACTGTGGTATTCGTTCTTGGATTTGTATGACAATGACGAGATCTAAAGGTGAAGAGGCTTTATCTTGCGATCCATAAATTTCTACAAAGAAGTAGAAACAGAGAATTCAAGGAAAAATGGAGGAAGAGAACTTGGTTTGTAGAATTGAGATGTTAGAGACCATGATGGATATGATTTTTAGAAGGAAAGAAGAGCTTGCTGATCTACATAAGACAACTTCTATCAAACAAGACTCTATGGACTCAGTGGTTCAGGGCTTAGCTGAAAAGTTTGGCATAGGAAGGAGCCACCATGAGGAAAGTTATGGGGAAGAGCATGAAGAAGAGACTTTAAACATAAGAGAAAAGGTAAAATCTGATCATACTCCTTTTAAAGTTGAGATGAAAGTTACTATTAAAAGATTTGAAGGATAAGTAGATGCAGAGTTTTTTGATAAATGGTTAAAATAGTTAGAAGTCTACTTTAGCGTCCATAATGTCATCGAGGCATGAGGATCACCTTTGCATGTCTCAAAATGGAGGGACATGGTTTGGTTTGGTGGGAAACCCATCTAAACACTTTTGAAAAGAATAAGCATCCTATTGTGAAATATTGGAAAGAATTTAAAGAATTACTTAGAGCTAACTTCTATCCTATTGGCCATAACACCGACCAAATGATTAAATGGCGTGGTATTTTTAGACAAGGCAAAGTTGTCAAAGTGTGTAGGACTATACTACGGAGTTTCGAGACAAGACATGTTCGTAAACATGGACTTGGAGGATGAGGATATTTTGACTAAGTACTTGGGAGGACTTCACACTCACCTTTGAATAAAAGTCATCTCCACCAAGCCCAAATATCTCAACGAGGAGTGTGTAAAATACTACATAGATGATGAAAAGAAGCAAGGAGAAGCAAAGGTGAGGGAAAAGTAGTCGAAAAATTAGTAGAGGAAAGAGTATGGGAAAACAAGTAACAATGGTAAGTGGAAAGGGAAAGGTAAACAAGCTACCACTACTTTAAATAATTGTAAAGATCCCAAGAATTTTTGCAAGAACTATGATATTAATGGTCATACTAATGCTATATGTTGAATTTGCATCCTGGATTTGCATCCAAAGAACCAAACCAAGGACTCAAGACGTCTATGATAGCTATAAGAATAGAAGGGGAGGTGGAAATCGAAGATGACTCGATGTATATGAAAGGATTGGATGCATGGCCGCCAACATGGACATCTAGGAAGAGGAGATGAGTGGACTATTCCAGATCAAAATCTAGATCAAGAGAACTAAGGTAAATGATTTGGTGGATACCAGTTCTCAGTCTAACTTGATTTTTGAAGTAGTTGTAAAGAAGCTTGGTCTTGAGACTTACGAGCATCCACACTCTTATCCTTTGGATTGGGTGAAGAAGGGTGTTGAAATTCAGGTAACAAGAAGATGTAAGGTCAAGTTTGGGATAAATTCCTAGTATATTGATGTTTTGGAAGCTGACGTTATTCAACTTGATGCTTTTGATGTTGTATTCGAGAGTCCTTACTTGTATATCAGGGATGATATATTTATGAGAAGGGAAAACTAGTACAAATGGGTCAAGGATGGGATTAGCTACAACATCCGGGAACACCAACAGTAAGACATGGGTTACTATGGTGAGTGCTAACCAAGCAAAATGACTTATTCACCAAATCATAATCAATTTTGTTTACTTTTGTTAAAGGATAAACAAGATGGGGTAGAAGTTTTAGATATTTATAACTAGGGAAAGCATGATTTAGATAGTATTATTCAAATCCTTTCAGAAGTTTTTCAGTGCTCCTAGTGGGTTACCACCAAAATGGGAAGTAGAGCATGAGATTCAACTATTGCTAGAGTCCCCTCTTCCGAACATCGGGTTGTATAGGCAATCCTTTCTTGAGAGTACTAAAGTAAAGAAACAACCAGAACTACTAGACCAAGGGGTGATACGTCCGAGCACCTCACCATGTGGTTCACCTATTGTGATGGTGCCAAAGAAGAATGGTTCTTAGAGAATGTGCATCAACTACCGCGCTTTGAACAAGATCACCATAAAGAACATATATCCACTTCCCCGCATAAATGATCTCTTGGATTAGCTTCAACATGCCAAATTCTTCACGAAGTTGGATCTCAAGTCTGGTTATCACCAAGTTAGAATGAAGGAGCATATATGGAAGACTGCCTTCAAAACAAAACAAGGTTTGTAAGAATGGTTAGTACTTCCTTTTGGGTTATGCAATGCACTGCTACATTTATGAGATTGATGAATGATGTAATGCAGATTTCATAGATTCATGTGTCATTGTATATCTAGATGATATTCTGATTTTTAGTTCCACACGAGAGGAGCATCTAACCCATTTACAATAATTCTTGCAAGTCTCGGGGAGAAACAACTACTTTGTAATATGAAAAATGTGAGTTTTCCAAACAATCACTTGTCTATCTTGGGCACGTGGTTAGAGGAGGAGAGCTACGAGTGGATCTAAAGAAAGTGGAAGAAATCACCAACTGGACAACACCAATAGGAGCCACAAAGACTAGGATTTTTGTGGGAGTAGTACAATACATGCAAAAGTTCATTCCGGGTTTCTCCACGATTACATCACCTCTACACATAGTGGAAACAAAGAGGAAGGGTTTTGACTGGGTAATGAACAAGAAAAATCCTTTGAGTTATTGAAATACAAGATTAGTCATGCTCCAATACTTGCTCTTCCTAATTTGCAGCAACCTTTTGAAGTAGAGACATATGCCAATGATTACGCCATGGGCGCAGTGTTTCTTCAAGGAGGTAAACCTGTATGTTATCATTCTGAAAATTTCACTTCAGCAGTTAAAGGATATTCATTATATGATAAGGAAATGTATGCACTAGTTTAGACAATTAAAAATGGAAACATTATTTATTGGGTAAAGAAACTATTGTGCACATTGACCACAAACCTCTCGCAATATTTACAAGCACAATCTAAATTTCAGTAGGAAAGGCACTACAAATGGATGGGGTTCCTTCAGCAGTTCCATTTGGTGATCAAATACAATAAGGGTAGTACAAACTTGGTGGTAGACATGTTGTCTAGGCCACCCACATAGGAGAAGTTTTCTTGTTTGGCCACTATCTCTTAGATCGAGCCCTTCATGAAGGAAGCTTATGAAGAGGCATATGCCTAGGACAAAGACTTTGGGGTGACATTTCAACAGTTGCAGTCCCAAGGGGCTAAAAGGATAGGGATTGAATATTGTTATCTCAAAGACAGGCTGCTCTACTGATGGGGTAAGCTTTGCGTGCCAAAAGAAGAAAGAATTCTATTAATGAGGGAAGCACATACCTCGAAAGTAGTAGGACATTTCAGTGTTGGTAAGACCCTAGCTCACTTGCAAAGGTACGTTTATTGGCCCAATATGCAAGAAGAAGTATCCAAATTTATACATGGATGTAAAATTTGTTGTACTAGCAAGCCTAAGACTAGGAAAGAGGGTTTTGCATATGCCTTTGCCAGTACCTACTCGTCCATGGGAGGAAATTTCTATGGATTTTGTAGGATGATTACCTATGTCTAAACATGGCCATGACTATCTATATGTTGTTATTGATAGATTCAGTAAGATGTGTATTCTTATGACATGTAAAAAGATAGTGAAAGCACATGAGGCAGAAAATATTTTCTTTGCTAATGTATGGGTGGATTTTGGTTTGCACAAAGTCTATTATTTCTAACAAGGATTCTTGATTCTTGGGAAGTTTTGGACTACTTTGTGGGACAAGATGGATACCATGTTACAAAGGAGCACAAATTTCCATCCACAGATAGATGGATAGATAGAGGTGGTAAACAGGACTTTGGTACAGTTGATCAGAGGGTATAACAACAAATTTCCAAGTACTGGGACGATTCCTTAGCCTACATTCATCATTCCTATAACCGAGCAAGTACACACATCCACTATGAAGTAACCGTTTGAAGCATGCTTGGGATACATACCTACAAATCCACTCGATATAGCATTTGGGAAATAGGATGAGGAGGAGACGTGAGACATAGAGGTGACTAGAGAAAAAAATTCTTTGAGAGGATCCAAAAATCCATCTCAAAGTCAAAGAACAACTATTGAAATCTCAAGACAAGTACAAATCTAGGCACGATAAACATAGGAGAGAACATAAGCTACATGTTGGAGATAGAGTTTGGCTTTACTTGAGCGAGGAGAGATTACAAGGTCAAGCACGGAAACTCAAGCCACTACGATATGGGCCCTTCACTATATTGGAGTAGGTTGAGAAAATACTTTTGACTTGACTTTACCACCATTTATGAGGATGTAATTTGTAGTAAACCTGTAAGAACTTGCACCTCTATGAGCCATCCATGCTAGATGAAGATGAAGGAATACAAATGCTACCTTCCATTGAGGATTGCATCTTGGACTCACAAGGAAAAATAGAGGAGGATGTAGTGCTCACAGCAGAAGGTCGAGAGACTAGGAGAGGTCCATAGAGTCTTATTAGATTGGGCTGAAAGGAAAGACGACAAGGCAGGCCCTAGTGGTACTAAAGGAGAAAGTGAGGGAATTATTTCCTCATCTACTTCCCCACTAAGATTTTGTGGGACCAAAAGCCTCCTAAGTAGGGGAGGTGTGATCCATAGGGATCCAAAATGAATCTACTTCATCAAAACAATCAACACGAAGAAGGAAAAATGAAACACGGAGGTTCTGTCTTTTTAGTAACAGACCGTCACTCACTGCGCAGAGCAAAGGTTACAGAACCACCGCCCAACCAGGTGGTGGTCTTGGGACCATCGGTTTGCATTGGGTGGTGGTCCTGCTCTTTCGGATAGAAAATGAAAATATGAAATGAACAACCCAAAAT
The DNA here is from genome assembly GCA_018340775.1 of Taxus wallichiana var. yunnanensis. Lineage (NCBI taxonomy): Eukaryota > Viridiplantae > Streptophyta > Pinopsida > Cupressales > Taxaceae > Taxus > Taxus wallichiana. Next base: position 469,478,902 of record CM031241.1, read on the forward strand.
TTGGATAGTTGTTCAGTATCTCTTCTCCTCCATGACCTTTCCCATTCTCCAGAGATACGGAGGACATGTGAAAGGCTATAAATACATGTTTGTAGAAGAGAATAGGAGCATCGAAGCATGAAAGCAAGTTAGAAAGAAGTTCGTAGTGTTGGAATTGTGTTTTGTAGAAGAAAGGAGTGTTGAGACAGAGTAAACAAGTATTTGGGAGGAAGTGTGAGATATTATCTACTTCTCTTTCATACTTATTGTAAATTTTGTACTTGTTATTTTGAATTGGCCAATAAAAGTGGGAAGAAAGAGAAATTTCCTTCCCTATTGGTTTTTCCTCCTTTGGAGGTTTCCAGATAAAAATTGGTTGGTGTTTATGAGCTTAAATTCTTTCCTTTCATGCAATTGTGGATTCTAAGCATAAGCATAATTCATTCACTAGATATCTCTGTCATTTTCTAATAGAAATTATAACATCAACATTTATTTGTATTTCTGTGGATAATTCCAAAGTTGAAGAGTTTACGATCAAGCACACATCTATTTACATCTTTTACATCTAGTTATTTCTTGCTATCAAGTGTGACACGTAAAAGGGCGGCCTAGGGCATGTTTTTTCACACACACACAAAGAACTACATTGGGTCCGAGATGTAGTGCAACGTTTGGTTTTAATTTCTCTTCCTCGACAGCTTGAGAATAGTCTAAAACCTCATTTTGCATCCTTATTTTTAGGATTTGATGTGGTTTAAGGGTTTTGTAGATGCGTTTCCTTGATCAAGCAGATCTCAAGAGAATAACAATGAGCTCCAAACGAAGTACAAGAAATTAAAGGTGGCAACAAGAAAACACCTTGCAACACTACAAAAGTGGGTTTCACACCTTATGAGTAGTCACAGTGCCCAAAGGAGATCTATAGTGCCCTGCACACCCCTCGAACATGTCTAGGTGCCCTAGTCTAGGAACATCTTTTAGTTGCACAATTTTCGAGCTTTGATGAGACACATTCATCCTTCTATGTATTAGTTCATCACTTTGGCACAATCCAAATTTAATTGTGAAACAACTAATTCCTTCTATCTCTCCATTTTCAACTAGGGTTTCATATTTTCTAGCTTATTTTGCTTGGGTCAATTTTGTACTTAATTGTTTATATTTCAACGTTGTTACATATTTAGAATTAGGAATTTATTTATTCAATATTTTCTTAGTTAGGAAATTGAAGCAATTGTTGATGGATGTCATCATTGATTATCTTCCTCAATAAATTAGTTGGTTCCCTTCAAAGGCAACAAGTATGAACTAGGTCATCCATTCTTGGAATTATTTTGTTGTTTCTCACCCATCATCCTTCTTAGTAGGATGATAACATATGAACAACCTTCATGAAATTCACTCATGGATATGTTCTTTGGAACACGAGAAGGATTTCTTCCCTACCCAAGTTATGATCTCAATGTAAGGCCTTGCAAATAAGAAACCATCTTTTCCCACTCCCATTATGCAAAATCCTTGGTGATAATAACTATATTGTTGCTTGTGGGAATTTACATACAATGTGAGATACTCTTGGGAGTGAGGACTGCAAGGATTGAATTTTCATCTACATGCACTATCCAGAATCAAATTCATAATGTTTTGAATAGGACAGCATAATGAATGGATAATATCCTACAGAGAAAACCATTTGAGAATATATTTTCCCGCATTGGCTCTCAAGGTCCGCCAAGTATCATATTTTTTAAATATTCAAGATCCATGTGAATGAATGTCTCCCATACCAGGATGATTGGTGATTAGGGTTAAAATGGGTTCCATACCCAAGTATTTAAACTTCATAGTTCCAAAAAGCATTGAGATGAGTAGAATAAGAGTCACCACAAACTTTCTAAACTCAAATCCAAGACTTTTTATTTTTAGCAGTCCCTGTTCGTGACTATTATTTTTAGTAAGTTTATATTATTATTATCTTTGATGTTCCTAGCTCATTTGGACTATTGAAAATGTCAAGATTATACTATTTTAAGAAAATTTATATTTTTAGAAAGTTTTCCAAATGCCTCTTTTATGATTTTTACTTATTTGCGATATTAAAATGTCGAGGATTCCTCATTTTGAGAAACTTACTATTTTTAGCCACACACTATTCAAAATACCTTTGTTTTTAGAAAGTGCACTTAGAGGTGTCAGTTGCAACGAAACCATGATCAAAATGTTCTGCTTTTGCACCAGGACCTTCTACTTTGAATTTCATTATTTTTCATCCTCTAGATCTCAGTAAAATTGAAAAAATGGGTTTAGGGTTTAGAAATTTTAGTTTGTTGTTGTAAAAATCTAGGGCATCACTATATTTTCTTTAATTGTCTTCCCAAAGGAATTCTAGAGAGGGATATTTTGGAATTTTTAAAGGAAATCAGTGTCCTGGATGATGAGATATGATCAAATCCTCATTTCAATGGCTATGCAGCCTGTAAAATTTTGGGAGTATATCTGGGTGAAAATAGTGCTTGGAGGATGTTCCAAAGTAGTAACCTAGCATGAAAAATGGCTAATTGTTTGATGAATGAGGAGTTAGGATGATTTAAATGTGTTTTTAACTCACCTTGTAATTGTAACACTTAACCGAGGTTAAAATGGAGTGAAGAGTTTCCAAATGGTGCAATGGGACACAATGACACCAAAGTGTGACTTGCACTAGATTGTGACAAGTGGAAAATTGTGGTGGATGAGAGGCGGGGGCTTGGAAATGGCACTGACAAAGCAAAATGTGGTCCCATGAGGGTCTAGGAGCTAGGTGCATGCTTGGCTCGCTTTTTTGTGTCCCCCTTGTCCCTTGGGTACAAAGGGGACAAGAGGAAACTAGGGACACAAAAGTATGACTCGAGTGAATGAGGAGGTCGCACTTGAGTTTCACCCTTGTACTATGGGGATAGAGGGGACACCTAGACACCTAGGTTTCTAAAGTGCGACTTGGGGAGGAGAATGAGGTCACACTTTGGTGTCCCCCTTATACGATGGGGACAAAGGGCACAACTAGGTTTCTAAAGTGTGACTTAGGGAGGAGGATGAGGTCACATTGTGATGTCCCTTTTGTCCCTTGGGGAAATAGGGGATATAAGAGTGTCCAAAGTACGACTGGGCAAAACTAAAAATAGATTTTGCACTAGATGTCCACATTTGGACACCGGACTTGCTTTTTTCACCTCGGAGGCTTAGAAGAATGTGTTGGGGTAAAATATTAAATATTTTTGACTCAAAGTGCATTGCAAGATCAATTGAACCATTGATTGTAATTTATTACGCTTGTAACACAAAATTTAGGGCATTTTTAGTCTAGAACTTAGAGTGGTAGTTGTAATGTTCTTAATAATATTAGAAAACCTTTATGTTTTGGAGAGAATATAATGTTTCCACTTTATAGAGGATTCCAATATATTTCATTGTTTACTTTTTTGCTTCCTAAATCCTTATGGAACTCCTAGAATCATCAGGAGAAGTCGGTTTTCACTATTAAGACGTTTCGCCCTCGCACCAAGAAAACTCCAGTGGTGAACATATTATTCTGAATGTGATTTTATTTTTTAAATATTCCTTAATTACTTATTAAATCTTCAATACTCTCCCGACACTACCCTCGGATGCTTTAGTTTTTCCTAAATGTTTCGATAGGGTGTTTACTGACTTCAAAATGGCCAAAATGGCCTTTTATGCTTCTAGGAGGACTTGTCTTTCACAAAGAATTATTGAATCCATACATCAACTTAATCACCCCTCCCTACAAATTAAGGCATAATTGAAAAATTCAATGGGAACTTCCTTTGAGATAGGTTTATGCTGCCATAAAGACAAATTGGCCATCGTAGGGGGTTTAATGTGATCTAGAAGCATAATTTTGAACTATGGGCTTAGTTGTCATGCTTTAAAGTTTCAATTTTTAGGCTAGTCATTTTGTATGACAATAACTAGCTCTAATTTATAGAAATTAGACTGTAATGGGAAATAGAGAACCTCATACATCTCATGGGTGAGTGGAATAGAGTTTTTTTACATTGGGCAATAAAGTCATTTATTACAAGCAATAGATGCACATGAGGGAGAAGGAAAAAACACACACAACAGTAAAGGGAACAAAAAAATGGAAGGGAAAGAAAAAAAAATTGAAAGGGAAATTATGGTACAAAACTAAATCACCTATGGTATATATAGGGGATAACCCATTTTCACTACAATTCCTTGGTTGGAAAGACCGACCTTTATTACTGAAAAGCTTTAGATGTTCCCCTCGTGAAAGTAACTCTAATAGGGTCATGTCAAGGTAAGCAAGATAGTATTTGTTATCTCAATAGAATTTATTGATCTTGAATGGACTGAACCAGAGTGATTCAAAATTTTCATGGCTTCCCTTGGGATCTCTCCTTTTTCCCAGGAGGAGGACAAGATCTCCAATTTGAAAGCTCATGTCTTATGTTTTCTGATCAAATTTCTTATTTACCTTAGACAAGTTCCTTCTCGTGTATCAAATCTTGTCAATATGTCTTCATTCAAATTTTCTAGATAACAAATCATCTTATTAAGAGCATCTGAGTATTCTCTATTTTCTATTGTTTTCACTAGTTGTAAGGTTGTTAGATCTTGAGAAATTGGGATTTGAACCTCGATTCCATATAACAACCGAAAAGAAGAGGTGACAATGGATTTATCGGGTGTGATTCGGTCAGCCCATAATACATCAAATAATTTCTTATGCCAATCTATTTGATTGAGATTCACTAGTTTTTGGACAATAGTGATAATGTTTTTGTTACTGGATTCCGTTTGGCCATTGCCTTGCAGATAATAATCAGTAGAATGAGATAGGGAGATACAATGATTGCAGCAAAGGTCCATTAATTTACCTAAAGATAAGTAATTTCCATTATCGACTACTATCTTGATTAGTACCCTCAATATAACTATGACTTTTTTCCTTCAAGAAATTCACACTGTTTTAGATTTGGCATGCTTAGTTAGAATAGCCTCCACCCACTTTGTGAAGTAATCATTAGTAGTGAGGATATACATGTGACCTACATTGGAGTGTAGGTTCAATATACCAATGAAATCTAAACCCCACCATTAGAAATGTTCTTCAATAATCACAAATGAGGAGGGTAAGGGAGCAAGTCTTATTCTTCTCACAAACTGTTGACACAGATCACATTTTCCAACCCACTTTTATGTATCTCAGAAGAGGGTAGGCCAATAATAGCCACCTCTCATAATCATATGAGATGTAAAAATTGCTGAGAAATTTCACCCACATGCTTGGTCATGATATGCTTTGAAAATCGTTTTCTATTGTTCTTCTTCAATGCACCTTAGGAATGTACCATCAAATCCCTTCTTGTATATAACATTCTTCCAAATGACATATCTCATTGCTTTGAGATGGAGAGTACATATTTTCTTGTAATCTAGGCCTGGAGGGAAATCCCCATAGGTTAAGAAATATGCTATGTCTACATACTAGGGGTTGATGGTACTTACGAAGATCACGAGAGGGAGGTCTTTAACCAAACATGCATACCAATAGGAGAAATCTTCCCATTCCTCTTCGAAATAAATTCACACAATCCATTTCATCGTACAAATTTAGAAGGTTTGATGTCTCGGGTCATATTCTTGTGCCTTTAACACCTAGTTTCCTCTCGCTCATACCGGGAGCTTGTTGCATCAAAATGGACTTAACTGCAAGACCAAGAACCATGACAACAATATGAGAGTTCAAAAGGTAAAACCTGAAATTATTTAGAGCTCTAACCACTGCATAAGCATGTTTCTCATGTTGTGAGTAGTTAAGTTCATGTGACTTTAAAGGAGCACTCATGAATGCAATGGGTGACTGAATTTTTTTGTCATTCTCTTGAACAAGGACTGCTGAAATAGTATGTTCCAAAGCATAACAATAGAGAATGAAATCTCTGTTGAAATCGGGGCACACTAAAGTAGGTGCTTTTTCAATAAAACTCTTGATAAACTCAAAGGATTCCTTTGGATTAATCATATTGAGTATTTATTTTGTAAGCTCAAAAAAATTCAAGGACAAACCTTCTCAAGAAATTCACTTCACCAAATAAATAATGCACGCCTGGTTTATCGGTGGGTAGAGACAGAGACTCAATAGCTATATTATTTCTGGATCAATTTTTGTGCCTTTCTCACAATGTTACCAAGGAGTTTTCCTTCAGTTACTCTAAATATTGGATTTTTTGGATTGAGGGATATGTGATGCCATCTACAAAAATCGGGACTTGTTCAAGCTATTTCTAGTACTCTTCTCTCTTCTTCAAGTACACTGTGTGGTCATCTAGATACACCACTATGCACTTTCCCTTAAAATATTTGAAATCTAAATCCATATCTCTTTGAAATGTGGCACCTGCATTGATCAAGTTGAAGGGCATATGATGATATGCAAAGGTGCCCCATGGGGCGGTGAAGGAACTCTTGAACCGGGTCTTCTTTGGCAGCTTCAATTTTATTATACCTAGAGAATCCATCGAGCATATACATCATCTCCGATCCATTTATTTGTTTCAAGATATAATCCATGATAGAAAAATGATGATTATCCTTTAAGGAACTTGATTAAAGTTCTAAAAATCCCCACAAATGTAGATCTCACCATTTTCTTTTGGCTGGTACAATATTAGCTATCCATGTTGAATGATGGATAGGAAAAATGATACGGGCATTGAGAAACTTCTCAACCTTTGCCTTGATCATTCCAATAATATTCAGATTATAACGTATTTTCTTTTGGTGGAAGGATTTTTTATCTAGTTTCAACGAAATTGAGTGATGCATTTATTGAGGATGAAAGGATTTTAAATCATCATATGAATAAACCAGTACATTGGAATACCTTTTTCAGTAAAGCCGATAACTTTTTACATTCCTCCGGTGAACAACATTTATGTATTTTCACCATCCTCGGTTTCTCACTTGTTCTAATTTTTATCTTGTCATACTATGATGAAGATCTCAGTTGATCCTTGGCCTTACCATGAATGAAATTTTCATGTTTGTCAAATAATTCCTCCAATGACACTAGCACCTTTGGAATTATGTTACCTTTTAATTGAATCACTCCATCATCATCATCATCTGTTTGATCAATTACATTGTTGTCACTATTATTTATGGTAGACTCCCATGGGAACGAGCCACTTCCTTCAAAATACATAGACCTCAAATCTTCAACTGCTTTTAATAATTAAATAATATGATTATTTTCATTAAATTTTTCCGTTTCGTAGTCGTCGACACAATCGGGTGGAAGAAGATTTCTAATGAAAATTCTCTCCATTTAAATATGGATGTTGGATCATCAAAGAGGTAGATAATGCCAAGGAATCAAATCATCATTTTTGATCTCTAGGAACTTCCATAATGTCAACTGAATCGAAAGCTTTAAGGCAATCCCACACTCTATTTTTGTAGGGCGGAGATAGGAGTTCTTGACCTAAAAATATCTCTTACATGTTTTACAATTAACTCCAAACATCCTCAGTACAATGAGATTCTTGATCCCTATTTATTTGATATTTATAAAAACAATACTTCATATTTAATAATGTTTTTGGTGTTTAAAAACTACAACTTGTATGCTAGGGGAAAATTATCCCTACGGGGATGGAAAAACAATACATGCACTGAGATGGTTGATGAAAAAATTCCATCATATTACATCCTCCGAATTTTATTTTCAATCTCTTAGCCTTTCTTCAAGAATGGGTAGCTCTTCGCCTGCTCGTAACTCATGAAATAGTTTCCATCACCTCTTTCCTCGAATGGAACTCTTCAAAATTCTGCAAATAAATATTTCCTCAATTATCTTCTTTTGAAGATGATGTTTTCCTTGATAATCTCAATTCTAGATTGTGTATTTCATCTTGGGCTCAAGAAGGAGCTTCTTCATTTCATTCTTGACTGGTATTGAAGTAGAAGACCAATCCATTTGAATCTCACCTCCCATTTCTTGACGAATCTTCTAATGAGGAGAAATTTGTAAGTAGTTGGTATGTCACCTACTAGGATTATTGCTTTTACCCACTTTTTTGGAAAGGCTACAAAATCCAACATTGCATCTTTAATCCTTCAAACAAGTGGAACCTCCTTAGTCTAATAATGGCTGAATTCTAGAGAGACTCAACCTAAGAGCTTGAGTAACCTTACTCGGGAAAGAAATAGTCAAAGGCACCAAAGTCAATAATACAATTTTTCAACCGGTATCCATTGATCAATAGGGATACATAGAATGGTTCAAGTTTTCTAGAGGATGAAGGGGTAGAAGCTAAATTTTTTTGACTTGGTATTAGCTCAAGTGTGAGAAGTAGGCCTTTGGAGTTGGATGGACCTTTGGATTTAGAACTCCCACATTTGATGAACTTGACTAGCTTCTCAAACTGCTTGGGGTGAATTTGTAAGTATTCAGATTCAAATATTTGAACTTTGGCCTTTTTTACATGATCAATGTAGTCACAAAATCATGCAATTATTACTACAATTTGTTGGTGTAGCGTGTAATCATGAAATCCTTAGCCCCTGGTCATATGAGGGCTTAAGCTTTTGATTCCTACTAGTAGGTGCTTAAATCCATCCCCTTTCATTTTACTTGTGTGGTGAAGGAAAGAGCATTTTATTTTGTTTTAGTGGCAACTAAAATAAATAGCAGAGCATAATATTGAAAAGTTTGTATCTTTTGATTGGTAACTCGGTTTTGAGTGCCATTTTTTGCAAAAGTGCTTGTTTTTTCGTGCTCTTTCCATTGGAAATATTTATTTTGAGAATTGCACTATAATTATAAAGTGTCATATTGTAACACGCACTCATTATAAAGTGCCAAATATGGAGGAGTGTTGTAATCAATTGTGGACACAATTTCGGCTGAGCCCGACGTCCTAAACTTTTGGGAGTTGCATTCTTGTATCTATCATGGATTTTGAGAATGATATGCTTTTCTATGAAGTGTGTGGACTTCAAGAGGATATTGTAAAATTTGTGGAAGAAAATAGATCACTCAAGAAGTAAAATTCTCTTCTACAATCACTCATTCACGATAAGGATACACTAATACACTCCTTGTAGCAAAAACTTGCTAGCCTACAACATCGCCATCATATTGTGGACAACCATATCCGTGATTCTAGTCCGATTATATCTATTGATCTTGTACCCACCGACATTGACCTATCAGTCTTTGAGTTTGTTCTTTCTCTTGATGCTCCTAAGCCTATGAGGCTTGTTACTGCATGCTCTTCCACATATATGCCTATTATAGTAACACATGTAGTGTATCCTACTTCTGCTCATATGCGTGGCTCTTTTGAGCAACATACCACTACATTCAATTCTCACATGTTCTGTTCTATGGGTTTTAATGGAAAAGGTATTGGCATATATTCACAAGGTATTGTTTCCCCTCTTCCACATGTTAAGTGGAATTATCGCCATGAAATTAGTTTTCAAGCAGATAATTCATTGGGATCACACATTGACAGAGTTCCTATTTTTGTTCGCTCGAATCTTTCTCGAGGATCATGAACAACATATGATTTCTACACCTTCAAACCTTCACTCAAGCTTGAGAAACCTGAGATTTAAGCTATCAAACATGATCAACCTGACACACATTCTGATGTTCCTTTACATGCACCCATTGTGCATTTTACACCAAGTCATATGCAAGCATCTTCTTCATCCATCCGTGTTGATTTGGGGAGAATATCTGATCACTCGTGGTAGCGAAATAGACATTCGTTGAGAGGACTCTACTGGCATGAATCCTCCACCATTCAGCCTCTTGTTCCACTTTCTATACCTTTTTCATTGTAATGCTTCTTTTTTGAGTATTTTTTCTTTAGGTGCAATGTATCTCTTTTGTTTGTTGAGAGATTTTGTATTTGTATTTTCAAAATTTTGACATGTTAATAATGTCTCTTGTGGAAGATCTGTTATTGTGAAGTCCAAAGGTGTTAGTTTGTCGTTGTTTGAGTATTTGTTTTGACAACTCATACAAATTTGTAGCATCACTCCACCCATTTAGCAGTATGGGAGGGTGTGGTGTTGATTCTGCTTCTTTAGGTTTTGTGTCCTTGCCTTGTTACCTTGGCTTTTCTTGGATCATGAAACTCTGGATTTTGTGTCCTTGCCTTATTGCTTTGGTTATTGTTCTTGGATCATGGCACACCTATTTGCAGCAGTTGATTGAATTATGTTTGGTGTTTTTTTTGCACTTTTGACATCACTTCATTGATAGTCTCCTTGTATGGAGCTATTTTGGTGAAGCCTAGTGTTAGTTGTTTTTGAGTTTTGTGATCGAGTAGTGGATTTAGACCATAGTGCACACCAAACTTCTTTAGCATTGTACGATTTTTTGAGCCGAGCTTCTTGGGATGCCTTGCAATGGGTTTTTACTCTCTTTACTTTGTTGTTACTGGTTTTGGGTACCTGGCGTTGTCCTTTTTTTCTAGTTATTATACATGAGTACCTCATCAGACCTAGTTGCCGGGACTCATATTGTGGACATGCCACTTCTATTTTGGCCCCTAGCTTCACTTGAGGGGGTGTTAGAGTAGGTATTTACCTTAGCTCATGTTCACCTAGGTACTTTATTTACCTTTATTATATTTATCCTCACCCACTTATGTGTGGATATTTCTTTTATCTTATTTAGATATTAAGAGATATTATCTAGTTGTTAGGTATAGTTCTTTCCTTTATCTATGGTATTGACTAGTTCTTTCCTTGATATATGGTATTAACTAGATCCTTGATGTCTAGTTCTCTCCTAAATCTATGGTCTTGACTAGTTCTTTGATGACTAGTTATTTCCTTGATTTATGGCTTGATTTATGACCTTGAGTGGTTCCTAGATTGTTATTCCTTGCTATATAAGCAAGACCCATCCTTATTGCATTTCATTGAGTTCCATAATAATATATGATATTGTTGCTCATTTTTTTGCAAAGGTTTATATAAAGTTATTCTAGCAAATTACTTTCATCTTATTGATCGTGGTGTTTTATTAATAGATGTGCTCTTGGCTTGGTATGATTTGGTTATCTTTTGGTGTGACGGAAAATCGTAACATGGTATCAGAGCTAGGTAGTTAAGCACGCTCGACTTGGAGTAGTACTAGGATGGGTGACCTCCCGGGAAGTCCCAGTGTTGTTTCCTCCTAATGTTATTGGGCCTAATTTGGTGAATACATGGTGAGCTCAAGGCTCACGTGGTTGCATTTGGCTCCATTGTGTGGGGGTGTGTTGGCATAGTAGCTGGTTAACACGATGAGATCCCTCTCCATTATCAGTTTGAGCTTCTGGTGTGATGAAAAGTTGTGCAACTCGATACCGTGCGCTTAGGCATGCTTGACTTGGAGTAGTATAGGATGGGTGACCTCCTGGGAAGTCCCAGTGTCATTACCTCCTAATGTCGTTGGGCATAATTTGGTGAATACATGGAAAGCTCAAGGATCACATGGTTACATATGGCTCCATCATGTGGGGGTGTGTTGGCGTAGCAACTGGTTAACACGATGAGATCCTCTCGATTACCAGTTCGAGTTTTTAGCGTGACGGAAAATTGTAACAAAATTATATCGATAAGTATGTTCTTTTATATATGGATCTTACGTAAGAAAATTATTCACTAATGACCCATCCCCTAGTCTTGTTATCATTCTAGCTGGTCATTTTCATTGTGTGTCTCACACAATCATCACTTACTAAAGACAGTTCTAATCGCTATCGGAGTCTTAGCTATCTTTATTCACTCACTTGTTGTCTCTAGTCCTTGAATAGGGTGCTTAGGAAGGGATTAGGGTGCCCTAAGCACCATGGTCCTAATTTTTAGGTGCCCTAGTCCCGGTCACACTTGATTCTCATTTAGATATTCGAGGTCGGTCTTTATGATTTTCCCTCCCATTCCCCTAGGTACTAGTCGACATGTCGGGTCATTAGTGTTAAAATTTGAGCTAGAGTTCCCTATATAGATACAACACACATACTACCTTATGGGAATAATATTTTTACCAAGGGCTAGCTATCTACAAAAGGAAAGGGACCGCATTTGGGAACTATTCTCGCATCACACACCGCATAAGAAAGGAAATTTTATTCTATTCCATCCACCATTTATTACATTTATATATCTATTTATAGCTCACTACTTCTCAAAGTGAGACTGACACAAGAGCACCTAGGGCATGGATTTCAAACACTCACCTACAACTACATTTGGGTTTGAAATGTAGTGCATCGCTCAGTTAGTAAGTCCACCATTGTGACCGCTAAGGACATTCAGACCCCTTCATTTGCATCTTTCTTTTTTAGGGTTTTGATGCTTGGTTTGGGGTTTTGTAGGTCTTGCCTTCATCTTTGATTACCAATGAATAATCATATACCACTAAATTTTTATACATACATTGGTTATAATTATGGTTACAACAATATTTCATCACCGAGGGAAACTCCCCTACATCATATATAACAATATAACTCAAATATCATCATTAATATTGTTCTTTGGTATTGTAAGAGCTCTCAAACTCAATGCCCACACTTCCCCCTCTGCAATAGATGAAGCAATAACCACAACTATGAACTTCCACAAGCACGTAACCCCATACCTCAAAATAACATCCAAACTAATATGGGCCTCGACAATTACTTGAGTCCCCATAAAATACTATCTAGCAGCTCACATATGTCTCTCCATATCCTCCAACGACATGACCTATACTCTCTCCCCATCAACTGGTAATCGCAGATGTGATATGCATCCTCCAACGTGACTGCTATCTCACCTGTAGGCAACCAAAAAGTACAAGGCTGTCAACATACCACCTCTTGCATAAGGCTGTCAACATAGGCATATTGTGGGGTACATCCCCCATCCTCGCTATGTGCCACAAGCCGACATGTTATGTATAGATTTTTGTCCGCAAAACTAATATAGTAACTAGAGGGGATACATGGATTCCTACACATCTCTCTATGTAACATCCCTACATGTTTGAGTAACTATAAATGGCATAAATTGTTGCATAGATTACCAAAAAGTGGTATCATCGGGTCTATAAACTGGTATGCATGTTCCAAATATGTATTATTATAGATGATCCGACACACATCCTCCTATATGATGTACACTCGATGCAAAAATGTAATTCCACTTTGCTACCTATACAACTTCTTAAACACTCGATGCACCACTACTCGAACAATAAAAACTATGATGGGAACTATGACTCACACTACCACCTATATGAAAAATATGTGTATCCCCTATATGCCTCCCATGGAAAATCAATGTATTTATCATATTGACAAGTGCTTGAATGGTCTCTTTGTGTTCATTATGATGAATATCACTTTGGGTGGCCTACTTGTTTTGGGATAATTTTGTACATTTTGGTCTCACCTAACAATAGGTATATCATATGATGACCCACCTTTGCTTCACTAAGATACTCTAAAGTCAAAATAATTTGGATTCCTATTAAGTACAAACACATAATATAGTTTTTCGTAAAAATAGAACACAACCTCGTTATTGTTGCATGGAGGATCGTAAGGGACCATCCACCACTAGTCCTACAATTTATTTTTCATTTCTTCATAGATACAACAATCAATAGTAATATGTTTTCTACTCATTGGTGGTGGATCATTGCTTCCGTGGGTGCAAAATAAAAAAACATTTCTTGTTTTGTAGATTTCGTGTCTTTTATGTCATCATATAAAAATCCATCAACATATAATTATTTACATGTAACCCTTTCACTTTGCATTAAACTTAATTTCATAAAAACATTTATTGCTTCATTAAAAACACTTTCCAACATATTTTCAAGTGCACTTTGAAATATATAACAAAATTTAGAATAATTAAAACAAAATCACGTGTATACATATAAAAGAATACAACATACCAATGACATTACACACCTCAGATTGGGATGTCAAAGTGGTGGATGTATCTAAGGATGGAGAAGATGTGAGTTCTCTGATGTGCATTCCTTCATGCATGAGTAGTCCAACAAATTTTCCTTGATTTTTCAAGTAGAGAGGGGAATTTGAGCACAAAAGGGGTTAGAAATCAAAAGGGCATAATGAAGGCTCAAAGTGGAATTTTATCATAATGAAGCTCAAGCAGAATTTAAACATAATGAAGGATCTTAATTCATGTCTTGTTTAGGGAGGAAGGTTGTATTTATAGGTTTTCGGATTGGGATTAATTAGAGGAGGCTAATTAATCAGTATTTAGATATAATGGGTGAATAATATTGAATAGTGTTGGAATAGTGCGTGAATAGTACAAACACTTTGAAAGTGGGGGATAATGGACAAATGAATGCATTATATTATTTGATCATGGAAGATAATGGGATATTTTATTAGATTATTTTATTTTTATGAGGATAAATTAGAATATTTTATTCTGATAGTGGGGGATATGAGGATAATCGAATATTTTATTTTGATGGTAAGGGATATGAGGATAAATACAAATATTTTATTTTGATGGTAGGGGACAAGAGGATGAATACAAATATTTTATTCTTATGGTGGGAGGTAGTTGAAGATTGATGTGGTAGGCTATAACAAACCATTACACCAAAACCTCGAGGTGTTAGTGAAATCTGCACATGAGGATCATATCATCCCACCACACTTTTGCAGAGGCCAACCTTGGGATAGGTTTGCACCCGCACTCCCATGCATAAGATCCCCACTTCATCGACATTTAGGTGCCCCATGGACCCTGTCTACACGACATAACCAACCAACGTGGGATTCAAACATGGGTGGGGGATCTAATACCAAATGTAACAAACTATTACACCATAGCCTTAAAGAATTAGTAAAATATGCACATGAGGACCATATCAAGGCGATGTGGAGGATTTGATTAAGTGATAATGAGTGTTAATTAAATTATTAACATTAATGAATCATTCTTGAATTTTTATGAAATTTTTATGGGGTGTGGAATTAATTGATTAACAGGGTGGAAAGAATTAGGTGTCTATGTTTTTCCCTCTTTGGAAGGGTGTTGTGATAGTAATTCCCTTTCAAAGAAAGTAGAAAAAAGTTGGATAAAAGGAATGGAAAATCTGATATAAATAGGCAAGGAATTATAAATGCTGATCGATGGCATACTAGGCAAGTTGTGAGGGAATCGATAGGCTGATTTCACAAGATGGATATTTCTTGAAAATGTTGATCAATGGGCCACTTCAATAGATTTTGAAGGGATCGATGGATTATTTTGCAAGGTATGAACATTTCAAGATATGTTGCCCCTAGTGGCATGGTTGGTGATTGAAAGGACTTTTATCAACGTAAAAGTCAAAATCAACTTTGTTTTTAAGAAGTGATTGAGTGAAGAAAAGAGTATTCTCTAAGAAAAAAGTAGAACAAAACTTTTACTTTTGAGGATAGAAGGCGATTGATGATGAATGTTATAGTATCCTCTAAAATGAAATGAAATGCATAGAGTGGGTAAATGTGGATATGATGATGTCCCCTCGAGAGAGCTAATGAGGATGGAAGAAATGACATGTCTCTCAAAAATATGAGATAGAGGAGATGAGAGACAAAGGCCTAGTTGACGAGGAAGATAATCAAATAGTAGTGGATGTACTAAGTTTGGGGGCATGTATCTAAAAAATAAGAGATGAAGAGTAAGATGATATGAGAGACACATATGTTATAGATGTGGAAGAAAATGTAAACATAGTGAAAGTACTAAGTTTGACGGCCAAAGGGGAGTTGGATGATATCGACCTTGATGTTAGGTGAGAAAGATATGAGAGAAACATGAATAGTAATAGTGAAGATGTGTTGAGGGACTTAACTGGATATGGATAAGGAAAGCATGAAGTGTTTAAGATTGGTTGATGAAGATTAAAATGGGAATGTTGAAGAGAGACTGTGATGTTAAGAGTGAGATAAAGAGGAGGGTGGAAGGGAGAAGAGAAGATATAAAGGAAATGAAAAAAACAAGGAGAGAAATAAGTCAAGGAGAGGTAGAGGATATGAAGGAAATGGAAAAAAATTCAAGGAGAGAAATAAGTCAATGAGAGGGAAGAGGATATGAAGGAAATATAAAAATGGGTTGAAAATGGTGACGGAGTGATGGTATTGATGTGGGTCGATGTGCTATTGAGTATAGAATATACCACATGGATATGCATAGAAGGGAGAGTAAAATATGGTGACCATAATGGAAAGAGAAGGGCAGTGCTAGAAGAATGAGAGAAGGCTAAAGGAAATTATTGAAAGAAAAGGATAGGGGACAATGAAGAGAGATAAAAGGTGAAGATGTAAGGGTAAGAAAAAGAAGGCAATGTGAAAAAGACAAAACATGGAACAAAGGTAGGGGTTGTATTTGTGAAACATAGGAGTATGGAATAAATCACATAGAGAGGCATGTGGAAGATGAGAGGAGAAAAAGTATGGATAAAATTATGAGGTAAAAAGAGGAAGGGAACCGATGATAAGGTAGTGAGGAATAAAAAGAACTAGTGAATATAGTGTAAGTAGGGAAGGTGGTGAAAAATATTACACAACAGATAAAGGAGAAAAAAATGTGAGAGATGTATTCGACTGTGTGTTCATGAAGGAGTTCATGACTATAGTAGCGTGAAGAGAAATAAGTGGGAAATAACATACAAATATTGAAAAGGCAATATAGAGGAAGAAAATGGTCAAGGAGGATAATGAGGAAAGTGAGATAAAAGAAAGGAAGAGAGAAGAGATATTTTAGGGAAAGGAAGTATTGAACTAGGGTGATAGAGAGAGTAAGAGTGATGAAATGGATGATCCGGGAAGCATAAGGAAATTTAAAATGATTTAGAAGGAACAAATGAGGAGTAGTGTAACAAATGTGGGGAGAAATAATGGTGGAGAAACTTGAGATGAGGATAGGAAAATAGGTCCATAGATGCAGATGAGAAGAATGAAAATAGGTAGAAGAGGTACAATGGAGAAGGGTGAAAATGAAAATGGAATTAGATGAAGGAGAAAAATAAAAAGGAAGTTGAATATAGTCAAGATATTACAAAGGAATGGAGAATCCATGTAATTGGTTGAAAAAAGAAAGAGGAAAAAGCATTCGTGGTGCCATTTTCCAAAATTTTGAGGCATAAATGCTTCTCCATTGGCTTATTTTTATGCAACATTCACACCACGTTTTTATTAATGTGCATATGAATTAGGTATGTGCACGATTTTGTGAAGTTTATGGTAAAATAAAGTTTAGAAAATTTAATTTTCCCCTATAGTCTACCTAAAAACCAATTGATTAATATCTCATGAACCAAGAGGATTCAAAAGATGAAACTTGGCCACATTGTGTCTTTAGCCATTTTATTTTAGACAAAAATAAATTTTGAAAAATTTATCCTAAAACCTATGTTATTAACATTTCCATCTATTACCCTAAAATTTATAGTTAATTATGTATCGAAAAACTAGAAGGATTTAAGGCTTGGAATTTTGTGATAATTCCTAAAATCACGAAACTCTAAAACCCTTGTAAGGAATTTTCTACAACCCCTATATTGGTTTAGATACAAAACTATAGTCATTTTTTGATTTCTCCCTTACAAAGCCTTAAAATCAGAATTAATTGATTTGTTGCAAACCATGAAATCCCATAAGATAAATTTTTACCACATTTAAAAAGTTATATTAAAAATACGTTAATAAAGTATAGTGCTTTGAGTCATCATAAAAATACATTTTTTAATGTTTTTGTGAGTTTTCTAAGCATAATCAAGCAAATCGAATACTTCAACAATAAGAAGTGTTGCATATCACCTAAAGTCTCCATCATGGTTATAAATGCTCATAATTTTTTTCTTTGATTCCTAGTTCCTACGAGGAAATAACTATATGGTATAGAAGACCAAAATTAAAATGACACTCGAGTTTGAAGATATATGGCCTATTGTGGAAGGATCTTTCATTAGACTAGATGTAGATGGTTTTGCACAACATGATTTTGATCGAGATAATCGAAGCCCAAGCTAACAATATTATTTGTAATATTAGATGACTTACAACCACACATTTTTGATGCCAAAACAACCAATGAGGCATGATCCAAATTGAACATAATCTACGAGGCCAAAAATAGAAACACCATTATGCACTTGCACAATCAACTTCATAGCCTCAACGTTATATGACATGTCAGAACGTTATGAGATTATCTCCAAGAATTCTAAGAGTAAGTAATGGATGAATCTCTTGTACCCATCGTCTTAAGAGCATTGCCTTCCTCTTACCAAATTTTTGTGATCGCTCTTAATGTCACACGACAAATACCGACCTTTGAAAAGTTGGTAAACATGTTGCAATAGGAGGAGTCCATGCACATATTAGAATAAGAATAATAACATGCCTTGGATTCATATTAGAAAGGGAATAGACCATTCAAGTCCTCCAAGTAATCACAGAAGTAAAGTAATCAAGATAATCATCAAGCGAACAAACAATAGAAACATTGTCTAAATTTTTGTCATAATGGCCATGAATTGAAATATTGTTGGTACAATGGATTCCAAAAGAGATCCTACAATGGAAAGAAGATAAATAACCAAAAACCACATTAGTGACAACAAAACAAAATGTTGTTGAACAAGAAGATCACTTTGATGATGGAACTTACTTTGTATGTTTCTTAGACACGCGAAGAACCATCTTAACCTAGTGACATCTAGTATGTATATTAGGGTGTAACCCAACATATGATTGGATGCACAAGGATTGGTTTTTCACTTTGAGTGATACACCCACCAAAAATCATGTTTCACTTGGTGATGATAGATCCTATAGTGGTGTTTATTTACCTGTTAAACACATAATTATAAAATAATTGATATGTTATATGTGCTTGATTTTAAAAATATTCTACTATCAGTCATTCAAATCTTGGATCATAATATGGAGATTGATTTTGACGTATAAAGGTGGTAAAAAAATGTGTTTGATCAAAGATAAATCCAGAAGCTCTAAATTTATTACAAAAGATTCTAATGTGGGTTTGGATGTTCCATCTTGACTTTTTCAAGAGAAACAATCAAGCTATTATGGAAAAGGACACAACCTAAACACAATTTTGGCATAAAAGGATTAGCCATATCGGTTTTGGATATCTCAAACATTTTACCTGTATGATATGCTTTGAGGGGATTTCCACCTCAAAAAAATGACTCGAGATAAATGTCAACATTGTTTGGCACGAAAACAACCTAGAGCATCATTCTAGAAAAATATGTTTTAGACTCCGGGTAAGCTTGATCTAGTGCATACCAATCATTACAAACCCAAAAGACCTAGTCATGTTGGTTTTTAATATTTTATGCCTTATGTCAATGGTTTTTCAAGAATAATGTGGATATATTATCTTTGTACCAAAGATGAAGCTTTTGTGAATTTTAATAAATTCAAATTTATCGTTGAAACCAAGTCTAGTTGTAAAATCAAAACTCTCTGCTCGATTCAAGGGGGATACACTAAGTAACAAGTTCAAAGCTTTCTTGGAAACTTGTGGAATTTATCAAAAATGGATCCTCTACATACACCAAAAAAATATGGTGTTTTTGAAAGGAGAAATCATATTATCATCTAGATGTTGTGATGTATGATTGAATATTATACTTGACGAATACATATTGGGCATGATTAGCCAAAACCGTAATATACCTATTGAATAGAGTTCCCACTATTTCTCTCAATGGGGTAACACCACAAGAATATTGGTCAAGATGAAGCCATCTATTGTATATCTCATAGTTTTTGATGTCAAGAAAACATGAACATTCCTAAGAAGAAGAGAACAAAACTTGATATGAAAGATAAGAAATATATATTCTTAAGGTATATTGAAGAAGCTCTCGATACAAACCAATGGATCCAAAAATTAGAAGGGTCTACATAAGTAGGGATGTGGAATTTTTCAAGAAGAAAGAAGCAAAGGATCCTTCCAAAAGCTCAAATGATGATCAAATCGGTCATGTTGTGAAAATAGATGATGATCTTCCCTCTGATGAAGACATTGATGATGAGCATGATGGTTTTTATTTGACAAGACCACCACCCACGAGAACATCTCAGCGTATTCCTAAATGGTATATTAATGTATTACAAGATGCCAAATTGGATGGTATCCTAGACACATCCACACCTCCACAATCTACTTGCAGCAAGGCTCTTGATGAGGTAAAATTTTCCTTAATGAGTACTATTGTTGAATTTTTTAATCCGTTTACGATTAAGAAGCCCTTTAGTCCAGACCTTGGAAAGATGCCATGAATGTTGAATATCATTCTATGATGAAAAATAACACATGGAAGCTTGTTGATCTTCTACCTAGTAAAAATGCAATTAGATGTAGATGGATCTTCAAGACAAAGTATAAAGAAGATGACACTATTGACAAACACAATGTCGGGATGGTAGAAAAGGGGTATGTTAAAAACAAGGTATTAACTACGAGGAGACTTTTGCTCCCACAAATAAGATCAAAACTATTAGGATGATTTTTTAATCCCTTTATAGTTCATGAGACCCTTTAGTCCAAACCTTGGAAAGATGCCATGGATGTTGAATATCATTCTATGATGAAAAATAACACGTGGAAGCATGTTGATATTCTACCTAGGAAAAATGCCATTGGATGTAGATGGATCTTTAAAAAAATTACAAAGAATATGACACTATTGAAAAAGACAATGTCAGCTGGTAGAAAAGGGGTATGCTAAAAATAAGGTTTTAACTACAAGGAGACTTTTACTCCCACAAATAAGATCAAAACTATTAGGATGATTTTTTCCTAAGCGACATTTGGTTGGAGAGTCCACCAAATGGACGTGAAAAGTGTCTTTCTCAATGGAGATTTGCAGGAAGAGTTCTACATGACTCAACTAGAAGGTTTTTTCATACCTAGAAATGAAGAAAAGGTATGTAGACTCATGAAATATCTATATGGTTTCAAATAGGCTCCTGGGGCTTGGTACATCAACATAGATGAAGATTTCGTTCATTATGGATTCCAGAGAATCATTATGAACCAAATATATACCTCAAAAAGTAAGGGGAGATTGTGATTGTTTTTGTTTTTTCAATGATCTAGTCATCACTTTGAAGTTCGGTGAAGATCATTGATGCCACCAAGAAAGACTTTAATCGATCATTCGACATGACCGATCTTGATTTGTAAACGACAATAGACCCCTATTGTTTTATTTTTTTACAACATGGTAAATTAAATTATCATCTTTCGTGATTTGTATGAATCCAAAACAAATTAAAATATGAATTTTCTAATTTCTAAAAATGATCCGAACTGATTTTATGATCAATAAAATCAACTTATTCAACTGTTCGATAAAAAACCATTAAGATTTAATTTACCCGATTTTCCATAAATAAGAATCTGATTAAAATATAATCTCAAACTGATTTAAATGTGTTTAAAATCTACATTAAAAATGATTTATATCTACAAATAAAACTGTAAATTTGAATGCAAACTGAAAAAACATGACACTAGATTGTTTATGGGGTTCGAAATTTCCTACATCCCTGGGTTCATATGAACCGATCCATTAAAATTAGCTTTGTAAGTACATTTAGAAAATTAAAAATCAAATAATGAACCTTAAAAACCTGTAAAAGAAGACCATGAGAACGAGTAGAAGCTCTGAAACATATCAACACATGCTTTCCACGTTTGTTCTCGTCTTTGCCAAACGATCTTCCCTTTGTTCTTCGTCAAAATCAAATTTCACGCTTTAAAAAGACTTCACAAGAACTTCATAGGGAAAATGATTTATGCACTATGAGCATCTCATAATTCTAGACAATTTTCCAGTTTACACCATTGACCCAAAAATGCTTTTAAGTTGCTCAAAAATTCAATTTTCTAAATCTACCCTGTTACAAGAAATTACACGATCTGCAACCTAAGCTTGTATAAGAGCCAACTCACCCTTATATAGTATTGTCTCCACCTTATGGCCCAACAATGAAGCTTACTTGTGGTAAGAGTGAGATTGGGGGTTTGAACTGCCCTAACCTCCCACTTTGCCCACCCTTTTCTTTATTGGGATGTAATACCCCACATTATGTGGGAAAGGTTTAATTTAAGCCTTTATTAAGGCTTCCACCTCGACATTTTCATGCGGCTTGGCCACGTATTCACTTTTTACCACATTTAAATTGGTCCCCAAGTGATGTGGCATAGAAAAAAATGTTGGTCGGTTGCGATGGTATTTGATTGCCATGTTTGGAATCCTTGTAAGGATTTGGCATACCAATGTGGGTCAACATTTGTTTCTCCACCGTAGCATACAAATTAATTTGGTGGAAGTTTGTTGATTTATTGTAACAAATCCTGTGACATGGCATCTACATGTGGCTATGGTGAAAATGCATGGTAATTACATAATGGGAATATTAGTCTCACATGCACTATACAAATACAATATGTGGCACTTAAATACAAATATGTGACAATAGTAATATGAAGTTACGGAGGCAAAGGCATCCCTCCACAAAAATAGTGTCTTGACTATGGATGAGGACCCCAACCAACAAATGGCGGTACCCACCTGTCTCGAACTCGAGTGTTGAAGACCGAGAGGCGAAAAACCAAAAATACCCTTTTTCCATTTTTTTGCATTGCCACGTGTTATAGTCGATTGGTTGGCTACCCCTATTAATGCTCCTCCAACTAGAAACTTCTGCAGACGGTATCTTGCTCGAATGGAGTCTATTTTTACGTTCAAATAGGTGACGGAAAGCTCTTGGAGTCTTTTCTTGCATTCTAATGATTTTGGGAGATGTAGGGAAAATATGTCCACCGAACCGATCTCCGATCATATCTTGGGCTATTGCACTCACTGTCTTGTCTTGGAAGTATGGTAAACATAGAATCACATCTTTTTATCTTAGATGAAATATGCCAAGAGCATGCTCAAGAAGTTTTAGATGATGGACTATAATCCGATTGCCACACGTAAGACTTTAGTTGTCTCGTACATATCCATCACCATAAGTGAATGCAACTCTCTATAGATAGTTGATTGGGAATCTAATTTACTTCACTTACACTAGGCTAAACATCAACTATGATGTTAGCTATCTATCATGGTTCATGTAGGAACAAAAGACATGCCATTGGAAATAAGAAAAGTAGATTTTGAGGTACATAATAAGAATCATGGATTTTGGCCTAGAATACAAGAAGAACTATCCATTCTTCTTGACAAGACATTTAGACTCAGATCATGTAGGTAATATTGATGATAGAAAATCCACTTCTGGATATGTATTATTTTGGGATTTGGTCCAATATTGTGGGGAGCAAGAAAAAAAAACTTTATTTCTCAATATTTAACAAAAGTTAAATATTGTGTTGCAGGAGGAGCTGTCTACGAAGTAATATGGCTACATCACATACTTGAGGGACTAGGACTAACAGATAAAAAATATACCATCTTATATGTTGGGAATAAAGGTGTTTTAAAATTTGTTCGCAATTTAGTCTTTCATGAAAAGACGAAGCACATTGAAGTATAGGTACATTAACCTTATCGTGATTTGAACTTTGTGGTTTTTTTATGGATAATTTTTTTTGGTAATATACCCTGTATAATTATTTTAAAAAAGATTATTGACCTTCCAAACGATATTTTCTTCCCTATGGGTAAATCACGAAAAGAAAAAGGATATTTCCTTCTTCATGAACACCATATTTATCATGATTTCCATTCACACACAAACGTCGTCAATATTATGTCAAATGGACATACGCACCTTAAATTTATACATCGTTTCTTCTTCTGCTGCTGATTGGCTTTCAGCTTAGATTTCCATTCACATAGAAACGTCGTCAAATTTCCTAGTTTTCACTGAAAATCTGAAAAAAAGGCCTTTTTGTGGCGTATTTGCACTTGCGTGTGGCAATGCATATGTTGACTTCATTGTAAGATGAGAAGTTCTTGGCATATGTAATTTACACTAATTTAATTTACCTATGTTAACAGAAAAATGTCACAGGCATGTCTTATTCAAACAGAATATCGCATACGCAGAAAATCTCATTCAGTTCATTTTAAGTTTTGTAAACATGCGATTGGATGTTTTTTTAATTTTTCGAGTGTATGCTTTCTAATATTCTGATTTATGAGGAGTGACTTTTAGGGCTATGAATTTTATACAACTGTTGTGTAGTGTTGGAAAATCCATCACTTAATTTATGTGGATTAAGAATGGATTTGGGTGTGTCGCTATGTATTTGTCAAAAATTTTAGATTATTTAAAAAAAGAATGGATTTGGGTGTATCCAGCTGTGGATTTAAGAAATCATATGAGAAGTATAATTTGGACTAGCAATCACATATGAATTGTAAAATAGTCTCAAGGGATGTCAATATTTAATTATCTCGTAATAGAAATAGTTAATGTTTAAATATCTTTTTGTCTTACGAATAAAATGTTGTGTTGTGGAGCTCAATTACTTTAGATTAACATGTTATATTAAACTTGCGAAAAAACACAAGAACCGACATCAATTATGGAAGGAATGACATCAATCACATATGACCGACATCGGTTAAGCAAGGAGGAACCGGCATTAGTTAGGGCTAACCAACGTCGGTTCCTCGTAAAGCGAGAGTGTTTTATTTAACTCTTGGTAATTAGATCTATTTTTAGTATTAAAGAAGATATATTGATTGTAATTACATGCCTAAGTGCCCTAAGTTTGTATATGTCTATATAAGCATGAAATCTAGGGTTTATAAGTAAGATTGTAAGAATTGATGATTATTGTGAGAATAATTGTGTGAGAGAGAATTTTGGAGAGAAAGTAGAAGCTTGAGAGAAAGAATGACTAGCCATAATGCACTAACAATGAGTTCAAATCTATCTTGGAAACTCATGGAATTCATTGACGAATGACTACCCCACATACATCATAACAAAATGGTGTTGTTGAATAGAGAAATTGTATTATCATGGAGATGATACAATGTATAATTGACAATTCTAGCTTAACGAAGACATATTGGGCAAGTAGCCAAAATAATAGTATATGTACTTAAAAGAGTTCCCATTGTTGTTCTTGATGGGGTAGCACCACAAGAAGCTTGGTTAGGACAAAAGCTATCTAGTGTACATATCATAATTTTTTGATGTAAAGCGAGTGTGTACATTCCCAAGAAGAAGAGAACAAAAATGACATGAAAGTTGAGAAGTATATCTTCTTATGACATAGTGAAAAAGCTCTCAAATATAGATTGATGGATCTGAAAATCAAAAGAAGAAGAGTCTACACAAGTATGGATGTTTATTTTTTTGAGAAGAAAGAAGAGGAAGCTCCTTCCAAAATCTCATTTGATGACCAAATCAGACATGTTGGGAAAAATGATGATGATCTTCCCTTGGATGAAGTCATTGATGATGGGGATGATGGTGTTGATTTGATAAGACCACCACACATGAGAGAAACTTAGTGTATGCCTAAATGGTATACTAATGTAATACGAGATGTCAAATTGGATGGTCTCCTAGACACATCGACACCTAGACCACAGACTCATAGTAAGGCTCATGATGAGATAAAATGTTCCTTAATGAGTACTATTGTTGAATATTTTGATCCCTTTTTAGTTCATAAAGCCCTTGAATTAAAACATTGGAAAGATGACATGGATGTTGAATATCATTTTGTTATGAAAAATAACACATGGAAGCTTTTTGATCTTCCACCCACGAAAAAGGCCACTTGATGAAAATATATCTTCAAGATTAAATAAAAAGCATATGGCACTATTGGAAAACACAAGGTGAAGATGGTAGTAAAGGGGTATACTAAAAAAGAATGCATTGACTGCGAGGAGACTTTCAATTCCACAACTAAGATCAAAACTATCAGGATTATTTTTTCTCTAGCTACATAGTTTTGTTGGAGAGTCCACCAATTGGCTGTGAAAAGTTCCTTTCTCAATGGATATTTGCAGGTAGAATTCTACATAAATTAACCAGAAAGTTTTTTCATATTAGGAAATGAAGCAAATATATGTAAACTCACTAAATCTTTATATAGTCTCAAACAATACACACAGGCTTCGTACATCAAAATAGATGAGCATCCCGTTTATCATAGATTCAGGAGGAGTCCTTATGAATCCATCTCTACCTCATAAAGAAAGGGGAGACTATGATTTTTTGTTTATGTCGATGGTCTAATCATCACTGATTCAATGAAGATGGTTGATGCCACCAAGAAAGATCTTAATTGATCATTCAACATGACTGATTTAAGCTATTGCACTATTTTCTTGGCTTGAAAGTATGGTAAAAGAGAATCACATCTTTGTATCTCGGATGAAATACGTTAAGATCAAGCTTGATATTTTTTTGATGATGGACTGTAATCCAATTGTCACACATATGGAGACAAGACTTCAATTGTCTCACACAGATCCATCACCATAATTTAATGCAACTCTTTATCGAATGTTGATCAGTAGTCTCATTTACTTAACTTACACTAAGATAGAAATCAGTTATGCTATCATCTATCTAGCATAGGTCATGCAGAAGACAATGACATGTCACTAGAAAATAATAAATTGGATTTTAGGTACACAAGAGGAACCATGGATTTTGTCTTAGAATACAAAAAAATGATCAATTCTTCTTGACAAAATATTTAGACTCAAATCATACAGATAATATTGATGATAGAAAATCCACTTCTAGTTATGTATTATTTTTTGGGATATGGTCGAATATCATGGGGGAAACACGAAATAAAATTTTGTTTCTTGATCTTTCACAAAAATTGAATATCACACTACAAGATTTGTATAGTGTGATATGACTACGTCACATACTTGAGGGACTAGGACTAACATAGAAAAAAAAACACCATCTTATATGTTGACATATGAATGTGTTTTAAAATTGTTTGCAATCCAATATTTCATGAAAGGACACGATGAAAATTGAGGTACATGTACATTTCATACTCAAACATGTTCTACTGACACAATATTTAGCTCTAGCTTTTCCCTGTAAGAAAAGAACAACATGCAAATGTACTCACAAAGTCACTTGTACAAATTTGAGGCACTCATAGATGACATGGATGTTGAATATCATTTTGTTATGAAAAATAACACATGGAAGCTTTTTGATCTTCCACCCACGAAAAAGGCCACTTGATGAAAATATATCTTCAAGATTAAATAAAAGCATATGGCACTATTGGAAAACACAAGGTGAAGATGGTAGTAAAGGGGTATACTAAAAAGAATGCATTAATCTATCGAGGAGACTTTCAATTCCACAACTAAGATCAAAACTATCAGATTATTTTTCTAGCTACATAGTTTTGTTGGAGAGTCCACCAATTGGTTGAAAAGTTCCTTTCTCAATGGATATTTTGCCTTTGGAGAATTCTACATAAATTAACATCGGAAAGTTTTTTCATATTAGGAAATGAAGCAAATATATGTAAACTCACTAAATCTTTATATAGTCTCAAACAATACACACAGGCTTCGTACATCAAAATAGATGAGCATCCCGTTTATCATAGATTCTATAGGAGTCCTTATGAATCCATCTCTACCTCATAAAGAAAGGGGAGACTATGATTTTTGTTTATGTCGATGGTCTAATCATCACTACGCTTCAATGAAGATGGTTGATGCCACCAAGAAAGATCTTAATTGATCATTCAACATGGAATTTGAAGCTATTGCACTATTTTCTTGGCTTGAAAGTATGGTAAAAAGAGAATCACATCTTTGTATCTCGGATGAAATACGTTAAGATCAAGCTTGATATTTTTTTGATGATGGTGTAATCCAATTGTCACACATATGGAGACAAGACTTCAATTGTCTCACACGTTTCCATCACCATAATTTAATGCAACTCTTTATCGAATGTTGATCGGTAGTCTCATTTACTTAACTTACACTAAGATAGAAATCAGTTATGCTATCATCTATCTAGCATAGGTCATGCGTAAGACAATGACATGTCATTAGAAAATAATAAATTGGATTTTAGGTACACAAGAGGAACCATGGATTTTGTCTTAGAATACAAAAAAATGATCAATTCTTCTTGACAAAATATTTAGACTCAAATCATACAAGTGTAATATTGATGATAGAAAATCCACTTCTAGTTATGTATTATTTTTAGGATATGGTCGAATATCATGGGGGAAACACGAAATAAAATTTTGTTTCTTGATCTTTCACAAAATTGAATATCACACTACAAGATTTGTATAAGCTAAGTGATATGACTACGTCACATACTTCAGGGACTAGGACTAACATAGAAAAAATACACCATCTTATATGTTGACAATGAATGTGTTTTAAAAAAATTTACAATCCAATATTTCATGAAAGGACACCAAATTGAGGTACATGTACATTTCATACTCAAACATGTTCTCCTACACAATATTTAGCTCTAGCTTTTCCAAGAAAAGAACAACATGCAAATGTACTCACAAAGTCACTTGTACAAATTTGAGGCACTCATAGATGACATGGATGTTGAATATCATTTTGTTATGAAAAATAACACATGGAAGCTTTTTGATCTTCCACCCACGAAAAAGGCCACTTGATGAAAATATATCTTCAAGATTAAATAAAAAGCATATGGCACTATTGGAAAACACAAGGTGAAGATGGTAGTAAAGGGGTATACTAAAAAGAATGCATTAATCTATCGAGGAGACTTTCATTCCACAACTAAGATCAAAACTATCGGATTATTTTTTCTCTAGCTACATAGTTTTGTTGGAGAGTCCACCAATTTGGTCCTTGAAAAGTTCCTTTCTCAATGGATATTTGCGGGTGATAGAATTCTACATAAATTAACCGAAAGAAATTTTTCATATTAGGAAATGAAGCAAATATATGTAAACTCACTAAATCTTTATATAGTCTCAAACAATACACTGGCTTCGTACATCAAAATAGATGAGCATCCACGTTTATCATAGATTCTCGGAGGAGTCCTTATGAATCCATCTCTACCTCATAAAGAAAGGGGAGACTATGATTTTTGTTTATGTCGATGGTCTAATCATCACTACGTTCAATGAAGATGGTTGATGCCACCAAGAAAGATCTTAATTGATCATTCAACATGACTCGATTTGAAGCTATTTAATAGTGGGAAATTTTCTTGGCTTTTAAAGTATGGTAAAAAGAGAATCACATCTTTGTATCTCGGATGAAATACGTTAAGATCAAGCTTGATATTTTTTTGATGATGGATTATTTCCAATTGTCACACATATGGAGACAAGACTTCAATTGTCTCAAGAATCCATCACCATAATTTAATGCAACTCTTTATCGAATGTTGATCAGGTTTCTCATTTACTTAACTTACACTAAGATAGAAATCAGTTATGCTATCATCTATCTAGCATAGGTCATGCGAAGACAATGACATGTCACTAGAAAATAATAAATTGATTTTAGGTACACAAGAGGAACCATGGATTTTGTCTTAGAATACAAAAAAATGATCAATTCTTCTTGACAAAATATTTAGACTCAAATCATACGAAGTAATATTGATGATAGAAAATCACTTCTAGTTATGTATTATTTTTGGGATCTGGTCTAATATCATGGGGAAACACGAAATAAAATTTTGTTTCTTGATCTTTCACAAAAATTGAATATCACACTACAAGATTTGTATAGCAAGTGATATGACTACGTCACATACTTGAGGGACTAGGACTAACATAGAAAAAATACACCATCTTATATGTTGAATGCAATGAATGTGTTTTAAAAATTGTTTCTAATCTTACAATATTTCATGAAAGGACACATTTTAATTGAGGTACATGTACATTTCATACTCAAACATGTTCTACAACACAATATTTAGCTCTAGCTTTTAAAAAATGTAAGAAAAGAACAACATGCAAATGTACTCAAAAGTCACTTGTACAAATTTGAGGCACTCATAGATGACATGGATGTTGAATATCATTTTGTTATGAAAAATAACACATGGAAGCTTTTGATCTTCCACCCACGAAAAATTTTATGCCACTTGATGAAAATATATCTTCAAGATTAAATAAAAAGCATATGGCACTATTGGAAAACACAAGGTGAAGATGGTAGTAAAGGGGTATACTAAAAAAGAATGCATTGATCATGCGAGGAGACTTTCAATTCCACAACTAAGATCAAAACTATCGGGATTATTTTTCTCTAGCTACATAGTTTTGTTGAAGAGTCCACCAATTGGGTCATGAAAAGTTCCTTTCTCAATGGATATATTGCAGGTAGAATTCTACATAAATTAACCGTAGAAAGTTTTTTCATATTAGGAAATGAAGCAAATATATGTAAACTCACTAAATCTTTATATAGTCTCAAACAATACACTAAAGCTTCAGTACATCAAAATAGATGAGCATCCTGTTTATCATAGATTCGGAGGAGTCCTTATGAATCCATCTCTACCTCATAAAGAAAGGGGAGACTATGATTTTTTATTTATGTCGATGGTCTAATCATCACTACAAAAGTTTCAATGAAGATGGTTGATGCCACCAAGAAAGATCTTAATTGATCATTCAACATGACTTGGAATTTTTGAAGCTATTGCACTATTTTCTTGGCTTGAAAGTATGGTAAAAAGAGAATCACATCTTTGTATCTCGGATGAAATACGTTAAGATCAAGCTTGATATTTTTTGATGATGGATTAATCCAATTGTCACACATATGGAGACAAGACTTCAATTGTCTCACACAGATCCATCACCATAATTTAATGCAACTCTTTATCGAATGTTGATCAAGAGTCTCATTTACTTAACTTACACTAAGATAGAAATCAGTTATGCTATCATCTATCTAGCATAGGTCATGCGGTGAAGACAATGACATGTCATTAGAAAATAATAAATTGGATTTTAGGTACACAAGAGAACCATGGATTTTGTCTTAGAATACAAAAAAATGATCAATTCTTCTTGACAAAATATTTAGACTCAAATCATACCATTGGTAATATTGATGATAGAAAATCCACTTCTAGTTATGTATTATTTTTGGGATATGGTTCAAATATCATGGGGGAAACACGAAATAAAATTTTGTTTCTTGATCTTTCACAAAAATTGAATATCACACTACAAGATTTGTATAGCAAGTGATATGACTACGTCACATACTTGAGGGACTAGGACTAACATAGAAAAAATACACCATCTTATATGTTGACAATGAATGTGTTTTAAAAATTGTTTGCAATCCAATATTTCATGAAAGGACACAGAAAATTGAGGTACATGTACATTTCATACTCAAACATGTTCTACAACACAATATTTAGCTCTAGCTTTTCCCATGTAAGAAAAGAACAACATTCTCAAATGTACTCACAAAGTCACTTGTACAAATTTGAGGCACTCATAGATGACATGGATGTTGAATATCATTTTGTTATGAAAATAACACATGGAAGCTTTTGATCTTCCACCCACGAAAATTCCACTTGATGAAAATATATCTTCAAGATTAAATAAAAAGCATATGGCACTATTGGAAAACACAAGGTGAAGATGGTAGTAAAGGGGTATACTAAAAAGAATGCATTGATCATGAGGAGACTTTCAATTCCACAACTAAGATCAAAACTATCGGGATTATTTTTTTCTCTAGCTACATAGTTTTGTTGGAGAGTCCACCAATATATATATAGATCCAAGTGAAAAGTTCCTTTCTCAATGGATATTTGCAGGTAGAATTCTACATAAATTAACCGAGAAAGTTTTTATAAGGTATCATATTAGGAAATGAAGCAAATATATGTAAACTCACTAAATCTTTATATAGTCTCAAAAATACACTGGGCTTCGTACATCAAAATAGATGAGCATCAAAATTTATCATAGATTCAAGGAGTCCTTATGAATCCATCTCTACCTCATAAAGAAAGGGGAGACTATGATTTTTTGTTTATGTCGATGGTCTAATCATCACTACAGGTTCAATGAAGATGGTTGATGCCACCAAGAAAGATCTTAATTGATCATTCAACATGACTGATTTGAAGCTATTGCACTATTTTCTTGGCTTGAAAGTATGGTAAAAGAGAATCACATCTTTGTATCTCGGATGAAATACGTTAAGATCAAGCTTGATATTTTTTTAATGATGGATTGTAATCCAATTGTCACACATATGGAGACAAGACTTCAATTGTCTCACATCACTAATGAGATCCATCACCATAATTTAATGCAACTCTTTATCGAATGTTGATCCCTAAAAATAGTCTCATTTACTTAACTTACACTAAGATAGAAATCAGTTATGCTTATCATCTATCTAGCATAGGTCATGCGAGAAGACAATGACATGTCACTAGAAAATAATAAATTGGATTTTAGGTACACAAGAGGAACCATGGATTTTGTCTTAGAATACAAAAAAATGATCAATTCTTCTTGACAAAATATTTAGACTCAAATCATACAGATAATATTGATGATAGAAAATCCACTTCTAGTTATGTATTATTTTTGGGATATTTGGTCAATATCATGGGGGAAACACGAAATAAAATTTTGTTTCTTGATCTTTCACAAAAATTGAATATCACACTACAAGATTTGTATAGCAAGTGATATGACTATATCTCACATACTTGAGGGACTAGGACTAACATAGAAAAAATACACCATCTTATATGTTGAAATGAATGTGTTTTAAAAATTGTTTGCAATCCAATATTTCATGAAAGGACACGAAAAATTGAGGTGGATGTACATTTCATACTCAAACATGTTCTACAAACAATATTTAGCTCTAGCTTTTCCCATGTAAGAAAAGAACAACATGCAAATGTACTCACAAAGTCACTATACAAATTTGAGGCACTCATAGATGACATGGATGTTGAATATCATTTTGTTATGAAAATAACACATGGAAGCTTTTTGATCTTCCACCCACGAAAAATTCCACTTGATGAAAATATATCTTCAAGATTAAATAAAAATGCATATGGCACTATTGGAAAACACAAGGTGAAGATGGTAGTAAAGGGGTATACTAAAAAAGAATGCATTGACTGCGAGGAGACTTTCAATTCCACAACTAAGATCAAAACTATCGGGATTATTTTTTCTCTAGCTAAGAAATCTTATGGAACATTATTGGTCCTTTGACTCATTCACCAACATGCATAGTTTTGTTGGAGAGTCCACCAATCCAAGGTGAAAAGTTCCTTTCTCAATGGATATTTGCAGGTAGAATTCTACATAAATTAACCAGAAAGTTTTTTCATATTAGGAAATGAAGCAAATATATGTAAACTCACTAAATCTTTATATAGTCTCAAACAATACACCTGGGCTTCGTACATCAAAATAGATGAGCATCCTGTTTATCATAGATTAAAGGAGTCCTTATGAATCCATCTCTACCTCATAAAGAAAGGGGAGACTATGATTTTTTGTTTATGTCGATGGTCTAATCATCACTACAGTTCAATGAAGATGGTTGATGCCACCAAGAAAGATCTTAATTGATCATTCAACATGACTGATTTGAAGCTATTGCACTATTTTCTTGGCTTGAAAGTATGGTAAAAAGAGAATCACATCTTTGTATCTCAGATGAAATACGTTAAGATCAAGCTTGATATTTTTTTGATGATGGACTGTAATCCAATTGTCACACATATGGAGACAAGACTTCAATTGTCTCACACAGATCCATCACCATAATTTAATGCAACTCTTTATCGAATGTTGATCATAGTCTCATTTACTTAACTTACACTAAGATAGAAATCAGTTATGCTATCATCTATCTAGCATAGGTCATAAATCAATGACATGTCACTAGAAAATAATAAATTGGATTTTAGGTACACAAGAGGAACCATGGATTTTGTCTTAGAATACAAAAAAACCTGATCAATTCTTCTTGACAAAATATTTAGACTCAAATCATACATGTAATATTGATGATAGAAAATCCACTTCTAGTTATGTATTATTTTTGGGATATGGTCGAATATCATGGGGAAACACGAAATAAAAAATTTGTTTCTTGATCTTTCACAAAAATTGAATATCACACTACAAGATTTGTATAAAGAAGTGATATGACTACGTCACATACTTGAGGGACTAGGACTAACATAGAAAAAATACACCATCTTATATGTTACAATGAATGTGTTTTAAAAATTGTTTCCAATCCAATATTTCATGAAAGGACACAGAAAATTGAGGTACATGTACATTTCATACTCAAACATGTTCTACAACACAATATTTAGCTCTAGCTTTTCCCCAAGAAAAGAACAACATGCAAATGTACTCACAAAGTCACTTGTACAAATTTGAGGCACTCATAGATGACATGGATGTTGAATATCATTTTGTTATGAAAAATAACACATGGAAGCTTTTTGATCTTCCACCAACGAAAAAGGCCACTTTAGATGAAAATATATCTTCAAGATTAAATAAAAGCATATGGCACTATTGGAAAACACAAGGTGAAGATGGTAGTAAAGGGGTATACTAAAAACAAATGCATTAATCTAGGAGACTTTCAATTCCACAACTAAGATCAAAACTATCGGGATTATTTTTTTCTCTAGCTACATAGTTTTGTTGGAGAGTCCACCAATTGGGTGTGAAAAGTTCCTTTCTCAATGGATATTTGCAGGTAGAATTCTACATAAATTAACCGAAAGTTTTTTCATATTAGGAAATGAAGCAAATATATGTAAACTCACTAAATCTTTATATAGTCTCAAACAATACACTGGGCTTCGTACATCAAAATAGATGAGCATCCTGTTTATCATAGATTCTCTAGGAGTCCTTATGAATCCATCTCTACCTCATAAAGAAAGGGGAGACTATGATTTTTGTTTATGTCGATGGTCTAATCATCACTACAGCTTCAATGAAGATGGTTGATGCCACCAAGAAAGATCTTAATTGATCATTCAACATGACTGATTTGAAGCTATTGCACTATTTTCTTGGCTTGAAAGTATGGTAAAAGAGAATCACATCTTTGTATCTCGGATGAAATACGTTAAGATCAAGCTTGATATTTTTTTGATGATGGATGTAATCCAATTGTCACACATATGGAGACAAGACTTCAATTGTCTCACAGTTTGATCCATCACCATAATTTAATGCAACTTTATCGAATGTTGATCAAGTAGTCTCATTTACTTAACTTACACTAAGATAGAAATCAGTTATGCTATCATCTATCTAGCATAGGTCATGCAGAAGACAATGACATGTCACTAGAAAATAATAAATTGGATTTTAGGTACATGAAGAGGGAACCATGGATTTTGTCTTAGAATACAAAAAAATGATCAATTCTTCTTGACAAAATATTTAGACTCAAATCATACAGTAATATTGATGATAGAAAATCCACTTCTAGTTATGTATTATTTTTGGGATATGGTGAATATCATGGGGGAAACACTTAAATAAAATTTTGTTTCTTGATCTTTCACAAAAATTGAATATCACACTACAAGATTTGTATAAGCAAGTGATATGACTACGTCACATACTTGAGGGACTAGGACTAACATAGAAAAAATACACCATCTTATATGTTGACAATGAATGTGTTTTAAAAATTGTTTGCAATCAATATTTCATGAAAGGACACAAAAATTTGAGGTACATGTACATTTCATACTCAAACATGTTCTACAACACAATATTTAGCTCTAGCTTTTCCCGTAAGAAAAGAACAACATGCAAATGTACTCACAAAGTCACTTGTACAAATTTGAGGCACTCATAGATGACATGGATGTTGAATATCATTTTGTTATGAAAAATAACACATGGAAGCTTTTGATCTTCCACCCACGAAAAAGGCCACTTGATGAAAATATATCTTCAAGATTAAATAAAAAGCATATGGCACTATTGGAAAACACAAGGTGAAGATGGTAGTAAAGGGGTATACTAAAAAGAATGCATTGATTTCTGAGGAGACTTTCAATTCCACAACTAAGATCAAAACTATCGATTATTTTTTCTCTAACATGCTACATAGTTTTGTTGGAGAGTCCACCAATTGGGTACATGAAAAGTTCCTTTCTCAATGGATATTTGCAGGTAGAATTCTACATAAATTAACCGAAAATGTTTTTTCATATTAGGAAATGAAGCAAATATATGTAAACTCACTAAATCTTTATATAGTCTCAAACAATACACAGGCTTCGTACATCAAAATAGATGAGCATCCTGTTTATCATAGATTCTTGAGGAGTCCTTATGAATCCATCTCTACCTCATAAAGAAAGGGAGACTATGATTTTTGTTTATGTCGATGGTCTAATCATCACTACATTTCAATGAAGATGGTTGATGCCACCAAGAAAGATCTTAATTGATCATTCAACATGACTGATTTGAAGCTATTGCACTATTTTCTTGGCTTGAAAGTATGGTAAAAAGAGAATCACATCTTTGTATCTCGTGATGAAATACGTTAAGATCAAGCTTGATATTTTTTTCCATGATGGTGTAATCCAATTGTCACACATATGGAGACAAGACTTCAATTGTCTCACATCAGATCCATCACCATAATTTAATGCAACTCTTTATCGAATGTTGATCAAGTAGTCTCATTTACTTAACTTACACTAAGATAGAAATCATAAATCTTATGCTATCGCAACTACATCATCTATCTAGCATAGGTCATGCGAAGAAGACAATGACATGTCACTAGAAAATAATAAATTGGATTTTAGGTACACAAGAGGAACCATGGATTTTGTCTTAGAATACAAAAAAATGATCAATTCTTCTTGACAAAATATTTAGACTCAAATCATACCAAGTAATATTGATGATAGAAAATCCACTTCTAGTTATGTATTATTTTTGGGATATGGTCGAATATCATGGGGAAACACGAAATAAAATTTTGTTTCTTGATCTTTCTAAAAAATTGAATATCACACTACAAGATTTGTATAGCAAGTGATATGACTACGTCACATACTTGAGGGACTAGGACTAACATAGAAAAAATACACCATCTTATATGTTGACAATGAATGTGTTTTAAAAATTGTTTGCAATCCAATATTTCATGAAAGGACACTTCAAAATTGAGGTACATGTACATTTCATACTCAAACATGTTCTACAACACAATATTTAGCTCTAGCTTTTCCCTGTAAGAAAAGAACAACATGCAAATGTACTCACAAAGTCACTTGTACAAATTTGAGGCACTCATAGATGACATGGATGTTGAATATCATTTTGTTATGAAAAATAACACATGGAAGCTTTTTGATCTTCCACCCACGAAAAAGGCCACTTGATGAAAATATATCTTCAAGATTAAATAAAAAGCATATGGCACTATTGGAAAACACAAGGTGAAGATGGTAGTAAAGGGGTATACTAAAAAAGAATGCATTAATCTATCCGAGGAGACTTTCAATTCCACAACTAAGATCAAAACTATCGAGGATTATTTTTTCTCTAGCTACATAGTTTTGTTGGAGAGTCCACCAATTGGTGTGAAAAGTTCCTTTCTCAATGGATATTTGCGGGTAGAATTCTACATAAATTAACTTAAAAGTTTTTTCATATTAGGAAATGAAGCAAATATATGTAAACTCACTAAATCTTTATATAGTCTCAAACAATACACACACAGGCTTCGTAATTCTCAAAATAGATGAGCATCCAATTTATCATAGATTCTGGAGGAGTCCTTATGAATCCATCTCTACCTCATAAAGAAAGGGGAGACTATGATTTTTTGTTTATGTCGATGGTCTAATCATCACTACAGTTGAATGAAGATGGTTGATGCCACCAAGAAAGATCTTAATTGATCATTCAACATGACTGATTTGAAGGTCTATTGCACTATTTTCTTGGCTTGAAAGTATGGTAAAAGAAATCACATCTTTGTATCTCGGATGAAATACGTTAAGATCAAGCTTGATATTTTTTTCCATGATGGTGTAATCCAATTGTCACACATATGGAGACAAGACTTCAATTGTCTCACACAGATCCATCACCATAATTTAATGCAACTCTTTATCGAATGTTGATCGGTAGTCTCATTTACTTAACTTACACTAAGATAGAAATCAGTTATCTATCATCTATCTAGCATAGGTCATGCACGAAGACAATGACATGTCACTAGAAAATAATAAATTGGATTTTAGGTACACAAGAGGAACCATGGATTTTGTCTTAGAATACAAAAAAATGATCAATTCTTCTTGACAAAATATTTAGACTCAAATCATACAGTAATATTGATGATAGAAAATCCACTTCTAGTTATGTATTATTTTTGGGATATGGTCGAATATCATGGGGAAACACGAAATAAAATTTTGTTTCTTGATCTTTCACAAAAATTGAATATCACACTACAAGATTTGTATAAAGAAGTGATATGACTACGTCACATACTTGAGGGACTAGGACTAACATAGAAAAAATACACCATCTTATATGTTGACAATGAATGTGTTTTAAAAAAGTTTGCAATCAATATTTCATGAAAGGACACGAAAAATTGAGGTACATGTACATTTCATACTCAAACATGTTCTACAACACAATATTTAGCTCTAGCTTTTCCCTGTAAGAAAAAAGAACAACATGCAAATGTACTCACAAAGTCACTTGTACAAATTTGAGGCACTCATAGATGACATGGATGTTGAATATCATTTTGTTATGAAAAATAACACATGGAAGCTTTTGATCTTCCACCCACGAAAAAGGCCACTTGATGAAAATATATCTTCAAGATTAAATAAAAAGCATATGGCACTATTGGAAAACACAAGGTGAAGATGGTAGTAAAGGGGTATACTAAAAAAGAATGCATTGATTTTAGGAGACTTTTGATTCCACAACTAAGATCAAAACTATCGGGATTATTTTTTCTCTAGCTACATAGTTTTGTTGGAGAGTCCACCAATTGGCTGTGAAAAGTTCCTTTCTCAATGGATATTTGCAGGTAGAATTCTACATAAATTAACCAGAAAGTTTTTTCATATTAGGAAATGAAGCAAATATATGTAAACTCACTAAATCTTTATATAGTCTCAAACAATACACCTGGGCTTCGTACATCAAAATAGATGAGCATCCTGTTTATCATAGATTCTGGAGGAGTCCTTATGAATCCATCTCTACCTCATAAAGAAAGGGGAGACTATGATTTTTTGTTTATGTCGATGGTCTAATCATCACTACAGTTCAATGAAGATGGTTGATGCCACCAAGAAAGATCTTAATTGATCATTCAACATGACTGATTTGAAGCTATTGCACTATTTTCTTGGCTTGAAAGTATGGTAAAAAGAGAATCACATCTTTGTATCTCAGATGAAATACGTTAAGATCAAGCTTGATATTTTTTTATGATGGTGTAATCCAATTGTCACACATATGGAGACAAGACTTCAATTGTCTCACATAGATCCATCACCATAATTTAATGCAACTCTTTATCGAATGTTGATCAGTAGTCTCATTTACTTAACTTACACTAAGATAGAAATCAGTTATGCTATCATCTATCTAGCATAGGTCATGCAGAAGACAATGACATGTCACTAGAAAATAATAAATTGGATTTTAGGTACACAAGAGGAACCATGGATTTTGTCTTAGAATACAAAAAAATGATCAATTCTTCTTGACAAAATATTTAGACTCAAATCATACAGGTAATATTGATGATAGAAAATCCACTTCTAGTTATGTATTATTTTTGGGATATGGTCGAATATCATGGGGGAAACACGAAATAAAATTTTGTTTCTTGATCTTTCACAAAAATTGAATATCACACTACAAGATTTGTATAGCAAGTGATATGACTACGTCACATACTTGAGGGACTAGGACTAACATAGAAAAAATACACCATCTTATATGTTGACAATGAATGTGTTTTAAAAATTGTTTGCAATCCAATATTTCATGAAAGGACACAGAAAATTGAGGTACATGTACATTTCATACTCAAACATGTTCTACAACACAATATTTAGCTCTAGCTTTTCCCTGTAAGAAAAGAACAACATGCAAATGTACTCACAAAGTCACTTGTACAAATTTGAGGCACTCATAGATGACATGGATGTTGAATATCATTTTGTTATGAAAAATAACACATGGAAGCTTTTTGATCTTCCACCCACGAAAAAGGCCACTTGATGAAAATATATCTTCAAGATTAAATAAAAGCATATGGCACTATTGGAAAACACAAGGTGAAGATGGTAGTAAAGGGGTATACTAAAAAAGAATGCATTATTGCGAGAGACTTTCAATTCCACAACTAAGATCAAAACTATCGTGGATTATTTTTCTCTAGCTACATAGTTTTGTTGGAGAGTCCACCAATTGGGTCAGTGAAAAGTTCCTTTCTCAATGGATATTTGCCTTTGAGGTAGAATTCTACATAAATTAACCGAAAGTTTTTTCATATTAGGAAATGAAGCAAATATATGTAAACTCACTAAATCTTTATATAGTCTCAAACAATACACAGGCTTCGTACATCAAAGATGAGCATCCTGTTTATCATAGATTCTGGAGGAGTCCTTATGATTCCATCTCTACCTCGAAAGAAAGGGGAGACTATGATTTTTGTTTATGTCGATGGTCTAATCATCACTACTACATTGAATGAAGATGGTTGATGCCACCAAGAAAGATCTTAATTGATCATTCAACATGACCGATTTGAAGCTATTGCACTATTTTCTTGGCTTGAAAGTATGGTAAAAAGAGAATCACATGCTATGTACCTTGGTATATGATAATATAATATATATGGGTTGATGGAGATGCCGACATGTGGCACACATCCCCTTAGTTATATGTATGGGTTCACATGGGATATGATAATATAATATATATGGGTTGATGGAGATGCCGACATGTGGCACACATCCCCTTATCTTATTATATCATTCATTTATGATTTATTATGCTTAGGAGGTCGGCCTCAGTATTGGCCATAGGTTAGAATGGTATATATAGGGGTTATAAGGTTATAGTTAATCATCATATTGAGTATTGGAGTGTTATTGTATGGTTTGGAGGTTACCCCCTCGAAGTGGTATTGGAGGTTGCCCCCTCGAAGTGGCAAAGCTATTATATGAGCATATTTCCATCATTTACCTATATTTTTGTGTTCTATCATGTTATTCTACTGTATATTTTCTGATTTATACAAGTAATATCCTTACACGTAGTATCGAGCTTGATCCGAGGCGAAATTAGGGCAAAAACCCTAATTTTTTGTTTCCACCACATATTGCGAACTAGAGAGAATTGGTGGGAGATATTTTTACCAGAGTTGTGAAGAATTTCAAGTAAGGTTCCTGAAAATTTCAGACTTTTTTGATTTATTTTACAAAATTTATTACAAATTTAGTTTTTTTCATAAAATCACTCCCTAGGGTGCAAATTGTGGAAAATTTTTAAGTTCTTTACATTTTCGGAAAGCTCTCAAAAAAATAGTATTATTATATTCTCTTTGTTGTTTCCTGTTCAGCCTAAATTGTATCGAAAACCTAAACCCTAAGATTTGACATCATGGCGGGGCCTTCCACAAGAGCAAAAAAGAATCCGGTTACTCCAGGTAAAACCCCAGATAAAGAGGGGGTAGTGATTGAAGATATATGGAGTTAGAAGGGGTAAATACAGATTCCTCATCACTAGGGTTTACCTCGATTGATCATAAGGTTTTCCAACTTGAGTATGAGTTGCAAATTGTACAATCTGAGATGGCCTCTAAAGGAGACATAGCCCAAATCAATCATCGGTTGGATGATATCATGCGACATGTAAAGGGTAACCAAGATGGCCAAAATCTGGCCCATATCAACCAAGGAGGACCTTGATTCAAAATCATGGAAAAACTAACCATATGGGATCACTTTTCCAGGTCCCATCGAGAATCAAACTTTTAACAACCACGGAACATGATGCGAAAGTGGATATGCGCAAATTTGATGGTAAGGATCCCCTGAATTGGATAAATCAAATGGAGAACTTATTTGAGTTACATAAAACACCATCAAGACAAAATGTGACATTGGCATCCCTATATCTTGAACCTGACCAATTTGTTTGGTATCGTTGGTTATGTGCTCAGAGGCAGAAGAATGGTCTAGGTGTCACTTGGACAGTTTTTACTGAGGAGTTGCAATTGCACTATAGTTCCAATGTTTCAAAGAACTACTTTAGTCAATTAGAAAAGTTACGGAAAATAGGATCAGTCAAAGATTATGTGCATCAATTCCAAAACCTATCCTTAAGGGTGGAGAATATTCCAGAAGAGAATCAAATGACTTGTTTCTTGGGGGTCTTAAGGACCACATCGAGCATGAGGTACAAATGTTTAATCCAATCAAGCTTTCTGATTATATTATCATGGCATGTCGTGCAGAGGAAAAAATTCTTTGTAGTAGGAGGCCACCTTTCATTAACACCAGAGACCGTAGTATCTCTTCCCCTTCATTTGCTAGGCCAATTAGACTAACTCCTCAACAAATGGATGAAAAGAGAGCAAAAGGATTATGTTTTAACTGTGATAGAAAATATGAACCGGGACATAAATGTGCTGAGAAGAAGTTGTTCTATATTGATGGAGGTAATGAGGATGATGAGGAAGCTGAAATTATAGGAGAAGCTGAGGAACCAGTAGAAGATGAAGTAGAGGATCACCAACCTACAATTTCTTGCCATGCATTGTCAGGTATTAGTACTCCTCAAACACTCAAGGTTATTGGCTATCTCAAAAAACAAAAGGTGACGGTGTTGATTGACTCGGGAGTACTCATAACTTCATAAATAGTAAATTAGCTACCCGCCTCAATTGTTTTATTTACCCAGCTCCAGAAATGCAAGTTATGATTGCGGATGGTGGGATAGTCAAGTGCACAGGAAAGTGCCATAGTATCAAGCTTTCCATGGGAGACTACATGTTAGACTCACCTATGTTTTCTATTTCTATGGGAGGGGCAGATATTGTTTTGGGGGTCCAATGGATCACAACCCTAAGTACTATTGAGATGAATTTCCAAGAATTGTTCATGCGATTTCATTCAGATGGAAGGAAAATACAATTGAATGGGATGGTAGCTAAGTCTCCACATATTATTAGCTCTCATCAGATGCAGAAGGTTCTCGAAAAGGAGTGGATGGCTTTATAGCAAAGCTATTTTCCATAGAAGTAAAAAATACAGAGTCTTCAATGCCACCCGATCTTCAGAAGATTGTGGATGCTCACTCATCTATTTTTGATGCAATTCCAAAGGGACTACCACCAGTTAGGGATCATGATCATGCCATTTAGTTGATTCCAGGGAGCCAAATACCTAACATCAGACCATACAGATACCCATATTCCCAAAAAAGTGAGATCGAGAAAATGGTGGAGAAAATGTTGAAGGCAGGTATCATCGAGGCATAGCCAGAGTGCATATTCTTCACCAGTGGTCATGGTACATAAAAAGGATGAAACATGGAGGATGTGTCCAGATTACCGAGAACTCAACAAGTACACCATCAAAGATAAGTTTCCTATTCCAGTAATTGATGATTTACTTGATGAATTGCATGGTGTTATTTATTTCACAAAATTAGATCTTCGTTAGGGTACCATCAAATTAGGATAAAAGAGGAAGATGTTCATAAAACAGATTTTAGGACTCATGAGGGCCATTATGAGTTTTTGGTAATGCCTTTTGGTCTTACAAATGCGCCCTCAACCTTTCAAAGCTTGATGAACACTATTTTTAGGCCTTTTTAAAGGAAATTTGTATTAGTTTTCTTTGATGACATATTGATTTACAGTAAGACATGGGAAGAACACTTACAACATGTAAATAACGTGTTGGAAGTTTTGGAGAAACATACTCTATATGCAAAGCCATCCAAATGTTCTTTTGGTGTACAAGAGGTAGAGTATTTGGGTCATATTGTATCCCATGAAGGTGTCAAAGTTGATCCTCAGAAGATCAAAGCTATGGTGGAATGGCCAAGGCCCAAAAATCTCAAAAATCTGCGTGGGTTCCTAGGACTAACAGGGTACTACAGAAGATTTGTGTGGGGATATGGTAGAATAGCAACCCCACTCACTGCATTGCTAAATAAGGATGCCTTCCATTGGAAAGATGTAGCCACTAAATCCTTTGAGCAGCTGAAGGAAGCCATGTGTAGCACCCCAGTTTTGGATACTCCCAACTTCTCAAAAACCTTCATTATTGAATGTGACGCGTCAGATCGGGATTGGGAGCATTCTAATGCGGGAAGGAAGACCAATTGCATTTGAGAGTCATCAATTCAAAGGAAAAGATCTACTCAAACCTGTCTATGAGAAATAAATGATGGCTATTCTTCATGCAGTCAAGCAATGGAGGCCATATCTCATGGGTAGACACTTCAAGGTAAAAACTAATCACGATAGTCTCAAATACTTTTTGGAGCAAAGGTTATCATCTGAGGAACAAAAAAAGTTGGTAACAAAAATGTTGGGTTATGATTTTGAAATCATATACAAAAAAGGTAAAGAAAATGTAGTAGCTGATGCGTTGTCTAGAAGGGATACATCCGCAGATGCCTTACTATGTGGAATGTCCATGTTGATGGCTGATTGGGTGGAGGAAGCAATATTGGAATGGAATCAAGATAAG
The DNA here is from genome assembly GCA_018340775.1 of Taxus wallichiana var. yunnanensis. NCBI lineage: Eukaryota > Viridiplantae > Streptophyta > Pinopsida > Cupressales > Taxaceae > Taxus > Taxus wallichiana. Next base: position 469,523,772 of record CM031241.1, read on the forward strand.
GATACACAATCTCTAATACATAATATCAAGCAAGGATCTATGACATCTAACAAATTTGAGTGGAAAGGTAATGCCCTATGGTACAAGGATAGGTTATACTTGAGTAAAGATTCTAAGTTGAAGCATAAGATTCTTGCAGAGCTACATGCCTCACCTGTTGGAGGACACTTTGGGTTTTTGAAGACATATCATAGAATAAAAAGATAATTATTTTGGGAAGGACTCAAGGGGGATGTACAAAAGTTTGTATCAGAGTGTTTAGTGTGCCAACAGAACAAAGGGAAAACACTTAAGACACTGTGTGCAGTTGCAACCCTTACCAATTCCTAGCCAGAGATGGGAGGAGGTCTCCATGGATTTCATCACCAGATTGCCTTGTTCAGAGGGTAAGAATGTTATTTTCGTGATTGTGGATAGGCTCACAAAATATGCCCATTTTTTTGCCCTATCACATCCATTTGCATCCAAATACAGTGATGCTGATTATTTTTGGAGACAGTTCAAAGGCTACATGGAACCCCAAAGATAATTGTGAGTGATCGAGATCCTATTTTCACAAGTAATTTTTGGACGGAATTATTTTCATGTTTGGGTATCAGCTAGCTCACGTTCATCTTATCATCCTCAAACCGATGGGCAAATGTAAGTGGTCAAAAATGCTTAGAGGGGTATTTACGTTGTTTTGTATCGTATAAGCAAGAAAGGTGGATTAAATGGCTACCACTGGGAATGGTGGTATAACACATCTTTTCATACCTCTTCTCAAATGACCCCATTTTTAGCATTATATGGTTACCATCCACCTTCTATCACTTCCTCCTTGAGGGTGCAAACTAAGGTCAGAGATGTTGAGGAACACATTCAACATCAACAACAAGTTTTGGCTAGTTTGAAGGAGAATTTAGCATTAGCACAAAACAAGATGAAACAACAAGCAGATCAACACCGTAGTGAAAGACATTTTGAAATTGGTGATGGGTTTTGTACGTCTCAACCTTACAAACAGATTTCCTAAAGCAACATAAAAAGGAAAATAAACTTGCTCCTAAATATTATGGCCCTTATCAGGTTCTACAAAAAATTGGTAGTGTTGCTTATAAACTAGAGTTGCCTCCATCTTCACACATACACCTAGTATTCCATGTTTCATGCCTGAAGAAGGTTATTGGACAGAAATTTGAAGCCCAGATAGAGTTACTAGAGCTTGATGAGGAAGGAAGAATCATTTTGGAGCCAGATAAGATTCTGTAAACACGTACTAAGAGGTGAGAACTAGAGACATTAAGGAATATCTAATCAAGTGGAAGAATCTGAGCATAGAAGACGCCCCCTGGGAGGATGAAGGTTTTCTGCAGCAACATCCAGATTATTCAACATTGAGGAAAACATTGGTTTGAAGGGGAAGGGCATGCTACGCCCTTAACCTATTGCTTGTATTAGGATATGAGTAGCCGACTTGTGGCTTACCATATCATTTTATTATATCATTTATACTTTCTCATGCTTAATAGGTCGGCCTTGGTGATGGCCATAACAAATGAATGATATAATAAGATAAGGGGATGTGTGCCACATGTCGATTCTCCATCAACCCATATATATTATATTATCATATCCCATGTGAACCCATACATATAACTAAGGGGATGTGTGCCACATGTCGGCATCTCCATCAACCCATATATATTATATTATCATATCCCAAGGTACATAGCATCACATCTTTGTATCTCAGATGAAATACGTTAAGATCAAGCTTGATATTTTTTTGATGATGGACTGTAATCCAATTGTCACACCTATGGAGACAAGACTTCAATTGTCTCACACAGATCCATCACCATAATTTAATGCAACTCTTTATCGAATGTTGATCAATAGTCTCATTTACTTAACTTACACTAAGCTAGAAATCAGTTATGCTATCATCTATCTATCATAGGTCATGCAGGAGCCAATGACATGTCACTAGAAAATAATAAATTGGATTTTAGGTACACAAGAGGAACCATGGATTTTGTCTTAGAATACAAAAAATGATCAATTCTTCTTGAAAAAATATTTAGACTCAAATCATATAGGTAATATTGATGATAGAAAATCCACTTCTAGATATGTATTATTTTTGGAATATGGTCGAATATCATGGGGGAAACACGAAATAAAACTTTGTTTCTTGATCTTTCACAAAAATTGAATATCACACTACAAGATTTGTATAACAAGTGATATGACTACGTCACATACTTGAGGGACTAGGACTAACATAGAAAAAAATACACCATCTTATATGTTGACAATGAATGTGTTTTAAAAATTGTTCGCAATCCAATATTTCATGAAAGGACAAAGCAAATTGAGGTACATGTACATTTCATACTCAAACATGTTCTTCAACACAATATTTAGCCGTAGCTTTTCCTGTAAGAAAAGAACAACATGCAAAATGTACTCACAAAGTCACTTGTACAAATTTGAGGCACTCATAGATTTATCTCATATTCGCTTGAGACCATGTAAAATTAAGGGGGAATGTTAGGTAAAAACCTAGGTAGTATATTAATTCTCCATTGTAATAGGTAATGTATTATTCACCTAGGTTAATTACTTGATTAACAAAAATAAAGCCTAAATGGGGGTATAAGGTATTGATGTTAATCTTACTAGGAGGACTAAAACGCTGTAATAAATGGACTAAAGCAATATAAAACAAATGTAATTAACTACTATAAGTGAAATAAAACCCAAGATGTGTAAGTAAAAGAGGAAATATGACTTAGTTGATTGGGGGTGACTATCGCAGAATGTCGCAGATCTGGAAATAAAATATGGAAGTGCAAACGATCACTTAGAAACCTTACAAAGACTAGATCGGAAGATTTTAATTGATTGGGGTGCCGGGAAGGTCTTGGGTTGCCACAGTCCGCATTCTAGGTGCTATGATCTTTGTAAATGCTCAAAAAATGAATCGATATGGTCAAAAGTTGGTTCGAATCCTATCTATTTATCGCACCGGATCTATCGGATGAGTCGTATGATGACCTGTAATACATAAATAAATATCAAACCCTAGAAAAATAAAAGATGCAAATGAATGGATCAGATTAACCTTAGCCGCCAAACTAGTGATGTTATCATTGAGTGTTGCACTACATTTCAGACCCAGATGTAGTTCTGGTGAGTGTGTGCATGTCGTGCCCTAGGTGCTCTCGTGTCAGTCACACTTTGTGAAGTAACAAGCAATAATAACTATAGAAAATGTAAATAACATGTGTGCATGGAATATAATAGAATCCCTCCCCTATGCAATGTGTGATGCAAATCTCCTAGCCTTGATGTATGACACTATGTGGATGCAAGTGATGCAATGAATGCAACTCTATATGGAGTGATAGTAGTGTGTGATGCTAGGACCCTCATTATGGTCTTATAACTTTATATTTATAGGGCTCTCATGCTTAATTTCATAATTACTCCCAAAAATGATGACTGGGAAAAGGATAATGATGAAAAACGGCTAGAAAGACCTTAAAAAGAAGTAGAAAAGGATGTGCATAGATCGGGGCACCTATAATGAGACTAGGGCACCTGGGGTGACCCAAGATAGGATGGGGTGCCCTAATTTTGGGCTATAATGATAGAGCATTTGTGAAATGAACATATAAGTGCAAGAAAATATGTAGGAATGACGAAATAAAATATAAAATAAAGATGGCCAAAAGGTGGTATTAATTAGTACTTTATTCACTTGAGAACCTTCTAAATAGTAGTATAAGACCGAGCTAAATAATGTCTAAAGTGCATAATTTTGTGTCTACATTTTTCCCCCACTTTATGTTTGTGAGCGGAACGCTCGATAATATAAAGTAGATAGAGATGCATACTTGATATCCATGTAGAGTGTAGAAGAAGACGTGTTGATGGACTAGACTCAAGTGTGGAATGAAAAAAGAAAAATTTGAAGGAACATGGATTCTAAAGATGAATAATGCGCATAAAAAAGTGAACCTAGGGAAGAATGCGTGTGTAGCCGTTGTTGTGTGTAGTGTACCTACATGGTTAGTAAAGGAAAATTCATGTAGTGGTGAGTTGTCATTGTCATTGTCATTGTCGTTGTTGTCTTCGTCGTCGTCGTTGTTGTTTCCCCCAATTTGATTGCTTGTTTCTCATACGACGAACCTGCAAGGAGAAAATGATCAAGTAGTCAAATATGTATGTATGTAAAAATGTTGTGTAAAGTACGCAAATGTAAAATACACTAGAATAAAATTGTAAATGGAACATGTGCACTTGATCCATGTCAAGAGAAGGGTGTAGAAGGATATCTTGTATTGTCACAAGTTTTTTGGGCGATCTCACACCACCTTGGTTGAAGAAGTATAGGGAGGAAATGTGTTGTGTCCTCTAACTTTAACCACTTCTACTAAAATGTGTGAAGAGATCTTTGTACTATCCTAGTTTTTAGGTGATCCAACGCCACTGAACAAAGAATTGTATCGAGACACACCCACTATAACACCCAAGCCTATAATTGCTCCACAAAATTTCCAAAGGACACCATTTCCTGTTAAGACCACTATTTATGGAGATTATATATTATTATAAAATCACTCGCTATGTGTGAACTAGTGTAAATACGTTGTGTTAGTAGAAAACCCTCAATGATGCCCCCTCTTTGGGGACACATGCAACATCTCTGAAAGGAGAATGCGGCCCCAAAAGAGGAACTAACCACAATGTGGCCTGTAGAAATTTTCCATGTAGGGGGGAAGGTAAACGCTTGGCAGATACCAATGTGCACACAAAAGGGGATGGTTAGACAAAACAAGTGTTACTCTAAAACACATGCATGTAATAAATACATAGACAATGTAGAAACTGCCAAACAAAGTAGTGTAAACACGCAAGAAAATAAGGAGACTCGCAAAAACAAATTTCAAACATGGGACACCACTCACGATGTTGCAAGACATGCAAGGGCATCATGGCCGCAAAGCAACATACAAGTGTGCACACAAGTAAAGGAAAAGCCCATGAGAAAATGGAAAATAATGCATACAAGTAAAAACAAACAAGTAGTCATGGAAACATGTAATCCTGCAAAACAAGTGTTGCACAAGGAACACCCGTTAGCATGTTAGAGTGATAATCAATATGTCAAAGCATGTATGAACAAGTAGTATAAGATTCTAAGTAAAAATGAAACAATTAACACCTATATAAGATGAGTGTGGATGCCCCCAACGAACAATATAGTAAGGGTGGAAGATGAGCATGCATGTCATGTGTAGATGTATTGTATCTATGATCACACTAAAAAATACATGAACGCGCATGTGTGTATGATAATGACATATAAAAATCACGCTAACATATGTAGAAGAGTCATCATGAAAAACACTAGTATGCATAGTAAATGCCCCCAAGACAATGTAGTATGTTGTGGATGGGCGTAATTGAATGAAAGATGGAATGATAGGACCAACATTCCCTTGAGTGGATAAAAATGTATGTAGTGAGGTTGATTTTGTTTTCCCCCTCAGTAGTCAGGAATGAACCATAAATGAGAGTGCATTATCAGGAAATGGTGGAGTAGTGTTTTTTGTATCTAGCACGATTTGATGAGTGTGTATGTGTAGTGGTTATGAAAATTCTAAATAGGGAGAAGATGTGCGTGAACCCTATAGCTAAAGCGTATATCACAACTTGTTGAATGAAAGAGTGATTATTTATCCCTAAGCGTATATCATTATAGGATGAGTGTATGGGGATGCAACATATGGAAAGATGTGTGTGGACCCTATAGCCTAAGTGTATACCATGACTTTTGAATGGAAGAGTGATGATTTATCCCTAAGCGTATATCACTATAGAATGAATGGATGGTGAGGAGACATATGGAAATATATGTGTGGACCCTATAGCCTAAGCGTATACCACGACTTGTGGGATGTGTGAGTGATGATTTATCCCTAAGCGTATATCACTATAAGAGGAGTGGATGGAGATGGGTGATGATGTATCCTAAAGTGTATGTCACTATGAGATGGATAAGAATGGAGTGGTGATGTACCCTAGGGTGTATGCCACTATAAAATGATAATATGGAGGTGGTGATTTAGCTTCAAGCGTATACCACTAAAAGATGATAGAATGAGTGAAAATTTCAGCTAATGTGTATGTCACTAACACTAGAAATATTGGATGAATAAAATGTCACATGATGAAAGCGAGATCTATTTTATTGGTAAACCCTCAACAATCGAGGATGGACCGAGAAACTAAAGTACATCATAGGGTAGTACGTGCATCGCGGAGAAGAAAATGTAGTGTAAACGACCAAGTGAGTAATAGGAGAAACATGACGTAGGTGATGCACTATAGGATGTGTAATGTATATAGGTTATGCAATATTTATAGAAATGGAGTATGTAATGATGGTAAGTATAACTAAATCCATATGTAATGAAATCTAGTGTGGCATGCAAAATGTGTATGGCCGATAGATGCACTATGGAATATAGGGGTGTAGGGTGTATCAAGTGTGCAAGATGTGGTGATAGGTGTAGATAGAATATGTAGTGATGACATGTAAAGCTAGACCCATGTATAATGTGACCTAGCGCAAATATAGAATGTAAGAAAGGGATGTAAAACTAGCCACGGATGAAATGATGGCTAGTGTAGCATGTATGAGATAGATGATGTATAAATGAATAATATGTGCATGAGAGGGATGTAGTATAATGTAGGATGTAGACTAAGTGTAGAATGGATGATGTAGGATGTGTGGTGTATGTGATAGAATGTAAATGTGTAGAACCTATAGTGTCATATGTGGGGTTCAATGTAATGGTATTCCCTCAATAGTCATGTGTGAACCGAAGCACAAGTGTGTGTCATCGAGTAATGAGGGTGATATAATGTATGAGGAACATACATATATGTGAAGAAGAATGCAAAGACGAGAGGTGCGGCTATGCTAAATATGAGGAAGGGGGATTGGGTAATGATGATGCCCCCAAGCGATAGTGTGACAAAGGTGACTAGGAAACATCATCAAGAAAATCATCGTTTTCTTGATCAAAACTGACAGAGCTCCGCCAAAAACTTGGTAGGATATAGAATGAGGAATATCTTATAGAGATTCATTACGACGAAGGGTATATGCATTCATCACGTTTTCTTCATCCGTACAGTAATTGGTGAGCATCCGTGAGCACACACATGCGAAATGTTAGGAACACATGTAAGGGAAGAATCATTAGTAATGGAAATAATTCTGAAAGGCAAGGGAAACGAAAGTGAAGAATGAAGTGGGTCAATTTTATCCCCAATATAATCAATCCAAGATTTTCAAGTGTAAATGGATAATCACGAGCGGTGCGTGAAACAAATAATGTCAGATGAAAAACCCGTAGGCCATAAGTCTGTTGTAACATGGAAGTAACCGTGATAGAGATGGGATAAATGGAGGGTGGCAAGATGTCATTAAGCGTCATTCCAAACCTAGGTAAGTAATCATGTGTATAGATAGTATCGGGGCTAGCAAGATAAAGAGGAATGTGTTCCTAGAATGTCCTATTGATATATAAGGTGCATGTGAAAGGGGGTCGTGAAATGACTTCTGGTGGAGAAGAAGATGAAATTGCATCAACACTATTAATAGATCCTTTATATAGTACCATAGAATTAGTGGATGGAGGGTTTTTGAACTAGTATTCACCTGGGCCATCAGCTACAAATGTTTCATCAAAATAAGAATTTTCCACACCGAGAGGGGTAAAATCCAGTTGTTGTAGTGACTCATTAGTGAGTTATACAACATCAACTTCATCATCAGATTCGGTGGAAACATCGGTATGTGCATCATCAATTTGGGTAGTGCTATCAAGGACATTAGTAGGTGGCACGGGAGTAGAAGGAGGAGCAGAGTAGAAGATGGTGGAGGTGGAGCACTAGTAGGGACAAATATAGTGGGTGAAATGATAGCCGAAGTGTGAGTAGATATGGGAGGAGAAGTGATGTCAGGGGTATTGGAGGTGGGTGTACTAGATTGAATGACATCATATTTATCTAGGTTAACATACAAAATGGGTTGAGGTGGTGGGATAGGCATAAAAGTGACAGGATCAATGTAACAATATTTGAATGGTTTCGGTCAATGGTGATCGTATGTTCATAACCATCATGAAGGAATTTGACACATTGATGTACGTTAGAGGGAATGACTTGCATAACGTGGATCCAAGGTCTACCTAAGAGGAGATTGAATTGAAAATAAGCATTGAGGACGTAGAATTCAGTAAGAACTATTTTAGGTCCAACACGAATATGGAGGGATATAGTGTCGAGACATGTGCGAGTGGAAGAATCGTAACCACAGATGAGAGTGGAGTTATGGGAGATGATACTATCATTGATACCTAATTATTGTAAGAGAATGGGAAAAAGGTTAATAGTAGACCCATTTTCAATAAGGACACACTTGATACAAGTAGTACTAACGACAACGGTAATGAGCAACAGTGCACAAGGGTTATGTTTGTAAGAGGGTGACGTGTCATCGTCTCAGTAAAAGAGATAGAATGAGGAAAAGGACTGAATGAGATGGGAAAAAGCTTTGGTAGAATGGTCACGTTCAATGTGAATAACGCAAAGGGTAGCCTCGAGTATGGTTTGGTAATCGGCACATTGTGTAATAAGTTGTAAAGTGATATTTTAGCTGGTGTATTCTTCAAATTGTTTCTTCATTACTTGTGCGAAATCATTTGATTGCAATGCAAGAGTTTCCTTTTGAAGAATACCATTAATATGAAATCCATAACATTCAACTAGTTGTGAAAACTGTTTAATTATATTACCCGCGTGTCTTTTAAATACATAAAAAAGTGCCTCCTACAGATTCCAAAAGTTAGGATTGATAACTCCCATGGCCTCAAGAAGCTCTCCTTTTTTGAAATGATCTCTGATCTCATTTGATAAGCATTGTGAGATTTTCTAAATTTTTCCTTGTTTCAGATATAATAGCATCATATAAATTACATGTAATAGGCACTTCTTCAAGCTCTGCTCCAACAATATCAACTCATTTTTCGAATGTGTGCATTTTAATCTCTTTCCCGTTAACAAAGATACACAGATGACTAGATATATTGAATCTAAAGTAGTTGTTAGGATCTTTTAAATATGTCAGAGCTTGCCAGTGATTGAAAACATGTCCTTTAAAGCAGTCATCAGAGTTATATAACATATCTAGAGTCTGACACACCCTTTTTCTGAACCTAATGAAGTCAACTATATATATGGACCGTTCTTGTGCAAGTTTTGTTATGCAATTCATCTCATGCAACATTGGAAGAATCCCACAAAGTGTTAACAATGTTTCAAAGTCTGTAAGTCAATAAAGAAAATATTTTTCCCTGTCAACTTGCCTATGGTTCTTATACATGGAACCTAGTTAAAGATGGATATTCCTCAAAAACTCTTCGTGCGAGCTCATACATAGAAATCCATCTAGTATAAACATCTTTAAGAAGTTTCTTACCATCTGTGACCCCAAGTGAAAACTTCTGAAACTCTAGAAATATTTTTGGACTGCTTGACATATAGGCATGCACTTCACGATAAGCTCTTCAAATTTCTCAACACATTCGAATGTGCTTACTATCCTATATGCAAGATTCATCCTGTGAGCCATGCAATGAATAAGAATCATGTAAGGAGCAAAAATGTTTGGAGATGCACACATAGACCATTTTTATGACCCTACATCACTAATGCACCATTAGCACCAACACAAATCAACTTTGTGGCTATAGAATAATTATCCATTCTTGTTATGTCCTTCAAATTAGATATCACCAATTTGGAAATATTTTCAGCATTGTAGTTTTCTTGCATTTTATGAATCGATAATAGATGAGGTGTTTTGGTGTGGTTCTGGAATGTATATACATGCATGCAAACCCAAGAAGTGTTGTCAATGATTTTAACTTCATTAATTGAAAGAGATGAAACTTGCATTCTTTACATTTTCTTTCAAATATTCTTGTTCAATCATCGCAAGACATCTCACCATTTCCCAAGCACTGCTCTCTGACCAATGTGAATTTGGAAGGTTTGGAAACCCATTGAACTTGAACAATTTTTTATATTTTGAAAAGTCTGAAATTGGTCTACCCATTTTCAAAATAAAGAATATGGTTGAAAACTGCAAGGTTTTTGCCTTGATTTTCATTTGCAGATTTTCCAAAATTTGCATTTATGGTACCTCCTTTCTCTTGAAGTTTTTGTGTGTGTTTCATCTTATTTTCATACTCCTTATATCTTACATGCATGCACTCCTTTGCAGTTTTCCATCTATGAGTCTTTTTTTTTCCATCATTGTCATGTGGTATGTAATAGACTTTTCCCAATTACACAGGTCACTCTATAATGTCTAATTAAAGCTGCATTCTATGTTTTGTACCTAATTTCCAAGTACAACTAGTACATCTACATTCTTTGGGAGTATTAATACTATTATTTGGATGTACAAGATAAATAAATGGGTATTTTGTTGTCTAATCTACTTGAAACGACCTTCCAATTGTCTAGGATGTTTTATTCTTTCTTCTATACTTATTTTTTGAAGGTTTTGTCATTATCATCTTTTGTTGGAATATTTTCATTTGAACCTTCATCTCTTAAACACATTTGGCATTTGGGACAATCTTCAAGCTCTGACATGTCTGGGTCAATATAATCTTCATCTACTGAAATAATTGTTTCCTTAGGGTTTATGTTTTGGTTTACTGTTTCATTTTGAATAAAATTAACAGAAGGGGTTTCTGTTTTCAAAATGAAAAATGTTTTGACCGTTACAAAATTATTTAAAATAAATTACTATACCGATGAAAAACTTAAAACAGGAAAATGCCAAATGGTTATGATAATCTATTACAACTTACCAGTAGGAATATCTTCAAGATCTGGCATGTCTAGGTCAATATAATCTTCATCTACTGAAATAATTGTTTCCTTAGGGTTTATGTTTTGGTTTACTTGTTCATTTTGAATAAAATTAACATAAGGGGTTTATGTTTTCAAAAATAAAAAATGTTTTGACCGTTAGAAAATTATTTAAAAAATTAAACTGTATTGATGAAAAACTTAAAAGAGGAAAATGTCAAATGGTTATGATAGTCTGTTACAACTTACTAGTACCCTTGTTCATGTTTCTAGTGGTAGCAACTTGGGTCTTCATTTTTTTGTGGGGCTAAAAAAATTTTTGCATGTTTCTTTTATTTTTGTGTTTTTACCTTTCGTTGATTGTTGAAAGACATTTTACCAATCCATGAAAATATTTAAATTAGATAAATGTAATCAACATCGGGGTTCTAAATTTTTCAAATAAAAAAACAATTTAATGCAGCTATCTGGCTTCTGCTGTAGCATTACCATGATCTCTACTTTTATCTTTTGTTCGGCGGCATGATTTACTACTAGTAGCGTGATGAAATATCTCAAAGAAGACATTTTACCAATCCATGAAAATATTTAAATTAGATAAATGTAATCAACATCTAAATAGTTCTAAATTTTTCAAATGCAATCAAAAGAACAATGGCATACGAAATGCTAACTTTACCTACCAGTAGCATTCTCGCATGATCTCACTGAACGCACCATGCTATTGTTCGGCAGATAGATGATGCAAGCTACAACTAGTAGCATGGTGAAATATAAAGTACCGATAGATGGCTTGGAATGCCTAACGGCTCACCGATAACACACTACCGACCATTCATGCAAAATGTTGTTGGTCGGTAGCATACAACATGCAATTGTCCGATAAGTATGCAACATGCTACCGTGTAGGTAGAATTTAATAATGCTTGGCGGTGATAACATTGTCATTCTTCATGTTGTTGGTCGGTAGTGATTCATTCGAATGCTATCGAGAACCATGTTGTATGCCAAAGTAGCATTCTTCATGATGTTGGCCAGATAGTGTGCCACATACATGCTACGTAACAAACCAAAGTACCTTAAAAGTAGCTCCAATATTCAAAGTACCGAGTCACAAGTCCTCCAATTTCGAAAGTAGAAATCCTTAATGAAATATTTGTGATCGCGAATTTATGTAGGTTCCAAAGTTCAATGTAGAACTATGAATAATAAACTATAAATACTTAAATAGAATATATATATGAGGCGAATTTGACATATTTTAATTTCACTATAAGGGTGATTTTAATGATAACATTCGGTTGTTGGTGGAAACTCCTAGGCAAATCGATCCCTAACATCACAAGAGGGGTTCACTTAGTAAATTTATGGTATAACACGTTCGTTCGAAGGGTATTAAAGAATACCCTTAATTCTAGTTTTTACCTCTAATTATTCAATTGATAATACCCCCTCCCATTATATTATTAGAATTAAAATACCCCTAATTTTTCCATGTACCTTAGCCACCCATTTTTCCATGACAATTTTATTTACCCCTTTTTATTTCTACCCTAATATATTAAAAAGAAAATATATCATATTTCTCACTCAATTTTTTTAAATATGCATTTTCTCTCAAAAGATAGTTTGAAGCCATTCAAAACCTATTACCAATTACCTTATAAATGTTAAAATTTAAGCATTTATCAATAGTTCTTTAAATAATTAAGATGGTGAAATAATATCACTTGTGTTGAATAGCATACCGAATCCTAGTTTTCTACCATCTTATTATTTCTTGGTTAAGAATATCTTAATTGAGATTTCTTTATTCAAAAAGAGATTATAATTTAACTTTATGAACACACTCCTTAAATTGCAATTTTAAGGTATTTAGTTTTAAAAACTAGGGTTCAAATGTTTTAGTTTTATATTAAAATTAAACCTCCCTTTCCTTTGGCCCACCTCTCTAACCTACCCCTAATACTTGATTCAAAATATTAATAAATTAAACCCTTTCACCCCCTCATGTCTACTCGATATATTGACTTCACTTTTATTAATTTTAATTACCTCAATATGAACCCACGTGCTAGGATATTGCCTAGCTAATGAACCCCGTGCCTAACATTAACTTGTACCTAGAAAATTTTGGTGACCCAGTCCCTATTCATACTTGAAAAATTCACCAATTTCAAATTTTGAAAATCGGAATATTCATGAATTAACAAATATTCGCCACTAAATTTTCCATGTCTACCGTGAATGGTTTTGTAAGCATGTATGCAAAATGTTGTTACAAGTTTAAAACCCTACACCTTCCTCGCTCCAAATAGGAATAATAGTACTAATAATAATATCACTATAATTGAAAGCAATAAAAAAACAATAACATTCAATGCTTGACAAGCCTTTTTCCACGGACCCAAAGGAAGACTATCACCCAAAAGACTATGAATCAATGAATACCATATAATAGATTATATAAATATTTAAAAATATATATTATTATAATATTAAACATATTAAAATAGACCATGTTGAACTTTTTTCTTAAACATTAAATAAATAATTGCTAAATTTTTCAACACACAAAAAAAAAAAATTTAGATTATTTACAAATATTTATATTCCATGATAAATCCAAGATATTTTAACTAATAACACAATCTTAGATTCATTTATAAAAATGACATATCCTGGAGATATGTGGAAGTTTATAAAGACATTTCTTTTTCCATAACTTTTAAACAAATAATAATTTTGTAATGTCGTTTTTAACCTTATTGAACTTTGTGGCATATTTCCATTTTGTTAATTCAACGAAAAAAAAATTTAGATTATTTACAAATATTTATATCTCCATGAAATTTGATATTTAAGAAGGCATTGCTATTAAAATTTTTTAACCTTATTGAACTTTGTGGCATAAAAGGTATCATTGAAAGTGTCAAATTCCGGCGATTAACTTTACAGGTTCCCTGATTTTAGATATTTTTTTACAATCCAAGATATTTTCCTACAATCTTAGATATTTTTACTATCCTAGATATTTACAATCCTCAATTCATTTCAAATCTCTTAACCCTGCTATAAATTTGATATTTATATCTCCATGGCCATAATGCCATTTCTGCTCCTTGCTCTCAGAGATACATATCTCCATGTAAAGCCGCAGCGACCAGAGAGGAAGAGGCGAACATATGGGATCTCGTCGAAAATGGCAGCCACCCCTCCTCTGTCTGGACCCTTTGACAGAGCCTCTTCATACTCCTCTGGTGTTACATATGCTTTCAGATTTGTTTTCGATATGCCCAAATGCTCATACAGGTATTCACCTACAAAAGACCCTTTCTGATATCCTACAGCAACGCCACTTGATACCAGTGCCTCCACACTTGTAATGGCGGGCTTCGTTTGCTCCACTGCCAATCTCGAAGTGTAACTGTATGTAAAGCTGGCGACTATAATTAATACGGTGATCTGCCAAACATTAATAACTATTCGACCTAAAGGGGTGTTAACTCCTGTGAAATCGGCATTTGAAAATGATGTGAGATTTCTACACTGCCCTCAAATATTAAATAAATATGTAACAGAAAGGTGGGTGCTTACTCTGAGGGGAAAATATAGTGGACACTGCAAAACTGGAATAGTTGGCAAATACAACAATTACAAATTAGGTTATCAATTTGCGACAGAAACAAAGGAATCAGCTACCAGATGGAAAGAAAAAACAAGTGAGCAAATACCACAAGACATTGACCACAGCCGTAACGAGGCTTCCTTCAAATTCCGGATTTTCTCCATGCTCCAAAATCCACATCACAAAGCCCATAAATACGATGAACACCACTATTGTTCCCCATAATGGTGAGGTAAACGTCTCCCAAATTATGGAGGCGTTGCTGGATTGACTACTTTTTGCAGGAACAACCATCACAAAACCCGCTTCTGAGAAAGGCAGCGTGAAGTCCGCGATTTGGCTGTGGCTTGCCAAGATTGTTGTGTCACCCAACACTGCGTCCAATCTCTGTCCATCCAAAATGAATTTCTGTTTCTGTAATGTTATGTTCCTTTAAATCGTACGGCTCCTTGCTCTCAGAGATACATATCTCCATGTAAAGCCTTCTTAGGAGATAAATGAAGCGGTCAAAAAACATAAATTACGGTGGGAAGAAGATGCTCTGTTCTTGTGGATGCCAGAAGGGTTTCTCTGAGAGCAAGGAGCAGAAATGGCATTATTGGTTTTTGTAAATTGCAGATGAAAGGAAAATAGATGAGCTCAGAGATAACACTGGGAGGAGACGTTTTCAGTGTGATTGTGCAGCCTGGTTTTACGCATACATGAGCCCTGAGAGAATGACCACTACGATGGATACACGGGGGACATTTGTTACGGGGAACTGCCATTGCTGCCTCCTTCAACTTCGCAGGAGTTTCAGAGCTTTATAAGGTGTTTCCTGAACAAAGACGACCCTTGGATATACCCTTTAACGTGAACCCAATTTGTCCTAGATCAATATATTTGGTCGAGCACAAGTTGTGACTGTAATCATTTTTACTTTACGAAAAACAGTGGAGACTATAAACTATTGCTTTTGGAAGATACGATTTAAAATTAGAATTATAAGTACTAAACAATTCATTTCTAGGTACCTTTTTTTCAATATCAATACTGCAAATAAACAAAGACTTTTTAGATGAAAGTCCTTCCTTGGAATGAGATGAAAAAAAATGCTAAGGTAAAAAAATAAGAGAGGGCACTAACAATTTATCTCATAATCCAAAGATGCGAACCAAAGGAGCTCAGAATATATTCAGTCCCACCAATATTTATATGGGTGTGTAGTGAAACAGTTTATGCATGTAATTAATAATTTCACAAGTATAATATATGGTAAGATGTTATGTATCAGTATTTAGCACAACCGAAACTATAATTATTCTTGCCAACATACATGTTCACCTTTTCAAATTTTAGGGAGAGTTCTTTTTCTCTGCTCACATCTTCCCTCCCTCGTGATTCTAAGGACTCTTGCTTCAGCTTGTGTTGTTCTAAAGACTCTTTAAGTTTCTCAGCCTGAAAATTTTGAATTTGTAAATTGCAAATGTTACAGTCAAACAAATTATCCAATAACTTCTATCATACAAAGCCCGTCTGTAAACAAAAAAGTTATGAAAATTAGTATATGAATCAAAATAATTAAGGTATGGTTTTTTTGTAACTGAATAAATGGACATCAAACAAAAACTTAAACTGTGAATAGCTCTCCTACCATTTGCAGTCCAAGGAATCAAACAACGTGAACACTGAAACATATGTATTGAATGTACTTCTTAATGTTTATAATGTAATACTTCCATACAAAAATAACCAAATAATTTCTAATAATTAATTTTTCTTCTTAAAAATGAAATTTAAAATAAATGATTAAACCAGTGCAATTTTTAAACAAAAATTACAATCAAAGATTTAATGCTTTCATAGTCCATAGAAATAATAGAAAGATTTTAAGAACAATTGTATATTATTTCTGTAATCAACATTTCCAGCTCACCTCCTATATGTGGTTGCCAATGTTTAGATGAATGAACATTGGAAAGGCTGAGAAGGGTTTGTTGAACATGCAAATCACCCCCCTACTCACGAAATAGCTATCACTTTGATTGTCCCTCCAATAGCTACAACAAAGAATGATCAACGATCAGGCGATCCAGTGCTCTTGGAACACCCAATGCCAACAACCTCTACAACATCCTTCCCAGATGGTGTTAGAAAAACCAAGCGGTTTATCGCCAAGCTTCTTAGTATAAATCGGTCATCGCTATCTTTAGTAGTCACGCGACTAGGATTTTCTTTTAAAGCTTCGGTTGTTGCGCTTGATCATGAAAATAATAATTTCTCCTACTGTTAAAATATATTGATGTTGTGCCTTGGATATCTCCTGAGATATGTGTCAATTGTTTATTCACTAAATAGATGTAAAATAATCTATAAAGATTTTTAAAATTTGAGGAAAATAGTTATTGCATCAGTTCCAGCTTATCGTATATGATATCAATGGAAATAATATAGACCAAAGAAATATAATTTTTATAGCCCATAGAAGTGATTTTAATATATAGCTTGAACCTTTGTCCACAAATATCTATTTCAAAATTGTCAATTTATCAATTGATAGCATCAAGATATCTCTGCTAAAGGTTGTAATTTTGTGTTTTCATATATATGCACAAGCATAATAGAAATTGTCTTCTAACAACAAGAGTTTGTTGTTTAAGGAACATACTTGGAAACATTTCTTAAAAAGAGTCAAATATGTATTTCTATAATAGAAAAAAAAGTTAACATATGTATATTTAATATACACATACATACATATTTTAAAATTTTCGTTTCATTTTAGATAGTGACAAAATGAATTTGTACATACAATGAGAAATTATTTATTATATAAATATGACTGCACATTCTGAGGAGTTGCCAAATCAGTTCTTGTTGTAATTCAGACGGTCTGAGCCTTACTGATATTCTGATAATTTATCAATGGTTGCAGTCTTATTAGTTCTTTACATGCATCTATAAAAATTCTCAACGTGCACATTTAAATCTGGAAATACATTAGCTTCACTTCCTGTCATTCCATCGACTTGTAACTCTTGTTTTTAATTTATTTATTGGTTCACGTGTTATGTAAGTTTTAATTGTCTTGTTTTAACTTTTTAGTGTGTTGTGTCAATAAGTTTTTTTATTTAGTATTTAAATACTTGTGCCTGGAAAATAAATAGTTTGTTCTTGTAAAGAGTCAAATTATCTTTTGGAGTCTTTGTTAAAGTTTGTTTTTTAAATGTTAAGTCTTACGTAATTATAATTTTTTTTTAGGAATTTGGTTTAATTTTGAGGTCCTTTAAAAGTGAAATGCGTGGGGATAATTCTTTTGTTTAGTTTTAGTTTTATATTTGTTTAATACGTTTTAGTATTTATTTTTTAATTTTGATTTTATGTGTTTATTTTAAAATAAAGTCATTGTATTAGTCTTATGGTGCATTTTCTCTGGAAGTCAATTAAAGAATCCGATGTGTGATGGGGAGAGGACAATATAGTAACTTCCAACAAAAAAAACATTGCCTACTATGCCTTGATGGATGTCCGTACGTTGCTATAAAGCTCGTATTTTGTTATGGGCCACACGTATGTTGGTATAGGTGAGTTGATCGGGGTGAATATACAGTTGTTTTATTTGATGAAACAATCACAATGTCTCTTGACGATGACCATGTCTTCTGTAAGATACAACTATGATATTCATTTAAAAGATAACATGTTGTATCATTTGGTTGAACACTTGGCGTTTATTTACAAAAGTTCATATTTTGGCATTTAAATGTTCCCAAAGCGTAGACAACAATCCCATTTTGTCAGTATCCTTCAATCACTTCATTCCATGAGATGACATATCTCTAGGGAATTTTATGTTTGGTGGGTAGATGAGATTAAGAAACCTGCCAATGATACCCAAGATGTTGTAGCGGAAGAGCATCTCCACGCTTCTTATAAACGAGGCTTCCATCTTTGTGTTCTTATCCATCCGATTCTACTCTGTTGTACATATTCATCAGCTTTTGCAACCGCTTGCACCACTCGTGCAGAGAGTGGTTTCCTGTTTACATTTGCCAAAGATACTCCTCGCCTTGTTTCACCATATGCAACAAACAGGGCTCCAACCCAATTAGTTTAAATTTGCCAAAGTACTCCCAACCTGTGCCAAAATATAGAGGAATTTTGTTAGATATAGTTGCAAATGTTTTGATAGACATGTATGCAGAATGTGGAACCTTACATAAAGACATGTGAACTGTTTAGCAAAATGTAACTTATGTTCTTCGCTCAAACATCTATCATAGATCATAGAATATATTTTACATCCAAACCATATTATACACATACAATTCAAGCCCTCTCCGACGTAACTTGCAACTCATTTGCAATTGCTAGTTTTATTTCTTTGAAATAATTTTTTTACATTGGAAGAGACCTTATATTATTATTTTTTGATAATATAACCTTTACACTTAAACTTTTTTTTAGATTATTGACCATATAAAGGATATTTTCTGCCCTATAAAGCAAAGAAAAGGAGGATCTTTCTTCTCCATGACCTCCATAGTTATCATGAATTCCATCTTTCTTTTACACGTGTCCTCTGCTTTGTCTCTTACGCCCTTGTACAAATCTATCATTGTCTCAATCTTCCTCTGCTGATCATATTTCCATTCACACAGAAACGTCGTCGAATTTCATTGTTTTCACTGAAAATATGAAAGTGTGGCGTATTTTCGCAGCTTGCAATTGCGTGTGGCTCTCGTAATGAAGATGTTGACTGGATTGTGCGACGGAAAGTTCTTGGCATATGTCATTTACACTAATTTAATTGACACGCCTTAACGGAAAATTGTCACAGGCATGTCTTTGTCAAACAGAGAAAGTTTCAGTCAGTCTATTTAAACTTCTGTAAAGGTGGAATTGAACCTTTTTTAAAAAAAAAACCCGGACTGTGACTTCTATGTTTGATTCTGTTGCTGTGTTGGAGTGTTGGAATACTCGTCAAATAAAGTGTGTCGATTGAGAATGGATTTGGGTGTGTATCGCTATGTATTTGTTGATTAAAAACAGAATGGATTTGGGTGTGGTCAACTCTGAAGTTAAAGAAACTGCATAACGAGTGTAATATGGACTAACAATCGCATATGAGTTGTTGTAAACTGTGTCTTAAGGGATGGCAATGTTTAACCATAACATGTTTTGCAAATAAAATTTAGAAATATCTAGTGAGGAGTTGCATTTCCTAATCTTCTACTTCTTATCAAGGGTTACATTTGACAACCGTTTAAACTTTTTTCATGATTTTAGCCTTAAAATACTAGTAAATATTTGAATTAACTCTCACTCGTGACTTGTATATTTTACGTATGACCTTCATTTTGTAGTTAGATTTATATGTAAAATATACTAATATATATTAAAAATAGTTAAATATATATACAATAATTTTTTTATATATTTTATTAATAGTATAAAAATAACATTATTTTATATTTTTGAAAGGTAATATTTAAAAATAACCGTCACTTGAAAATTGTTTGACAGACATAGGTGGCCATCAAATTTAACCCCTGCCTGTCATTCAAGATTTTCACTCAAGTGATGTATAGTTATATCCTATCACTCCTCCCAAGACAATTCTTCTAATTTTACATAGATATTCAACATCAATTGTCATTTTTGTTCCCCCAACAAAATTTCCCACAACCAAAACTTGACCAAACACATATTTTTAAGAGCTTAAATATACCATGGTGTAATGCATCCATAATTTACTTATTTTTTTCAAATCCCGACAATTATTTATAACATGCATTGAGGGCTCGGTGCATATTGCTCCAAATAAGGTTGATCGGTGACACACACCTTGTGTTATAACCTCACTCCTCGAAGCTCTAGGTCATTGGATATTCTTTTTATCCTTCCGAATTACCCAAAAGAAATTACCTAATTTTTAAAAAGTTTTTAAAGTATTTTAAAAGAATATTTAGTAATCAAATTTTAAAATATTTTTAGCCATCAAGTGAGACACAAGAGTATATCCTTTGAGAGTTCTATGCTTGTGTGTGTGATTTGTCTCCTACACAAAAAACACCTACTATTTTATGGACTTCAATCCAATTACATCCATGTATCTTTTATATTCCTCCATCTTTTATCAATATTCTCACCTTTTGAACTACACCCCACCTATCCACTCACCGCATAAATGTCGACAAAAATTCTCTTAGTCTTATATTTTTATGTGATTTTTAACGCTCCTAGAAAATAGACTTGAATGCCATCATATATTATTTTATTGGCATTTTAATGATAATGTTTAGAGCTTCCTCAAGATAGCCAACATAGCCAAAAAGGTCAACTATACATAGATGATATTTGATCTATTGTAGCCATAATGCAATTAGAATCACTCTTGTGATTTAAGTATTTAGAACCCTTATCCACATGGACTACTAACAAATTCCAAGACTTTTGTAGGCTTCCACATTTTGTATACATATCTACAACAACATTTGCAACTACAAAATGTTGCAAAAATACACTTTCAACTACTTTGTTAAGGATCTCCATAACCTTTTTCAAAGATCCATGTTTGGCATAAGTTGGGAGGATGCTTGGAAAGGTTGTCGAGATTAGCTTTATGCCTTAGAATTACATCTTCTTATAAAACTCCAAAACCATTTCAATAAATCCATTTTGTGCATATCCAACAAAGAGTGTAATCGATGAGAAAACAATTTTTGAGGTATTCCTTTGAAAATATATTAAGCTATGTCCAAAACATTTTGTGCATATCCTATAAGCATTCCATTAAATGAGAATGTGTTTAATTGAGGCATTTTTTCAAGTAATTAGTATGCTTTCGCATGCACCACTTTTGAATACATGTCTATAAGGGAAATTACAACTATGAAATTTGCTAAAAAGATGTTTTCATTGATTCTTAGATGGATCTCCATACCCTATTCTAAAATTCCCATTTGGGTACAAGTTGGTAGGATGGTAGTAAATGTAAGATCACCATATTAGACACATGTTTGTTGTTTTTGTTTAAAAATATGGAAGACTTTTTCAACTATCCCATTTTGAGCATATCCAACAATAATAAGCTCCTGTGGCCATCCTGAAATATTTCCTCGAGTCAAGTAAACTAAAAATATTAGAAAGCGTAAAGAATTGGTTTAAAGTTATAAGGGGTTTATTTTGTGTTAGAACTTTAAGTTCCTTAGAATTACTTTTAATTTATTTTTAATTACTTACTATATACTTTAAGAATTTTATAATTACATACTCTATATAATTTGAGAATTTTAAAGACTCTACTTTTATTTCACCCACAAGAAAATACATATATAATAGTCACTCACATTATTCTATCATCTTCAAAATTTATATAATTAATTGTCAAAAGTCCCGAATCTGTCTCTATTCTCGGTCGTGATTCCTTTTCGATCCTCCTGTGCTTTTGAATGTAATTTTCTCTTCTGCATGAACCTTATGTATGTTATTTGCTAAGTGCCATACTTTGACTGACCAACATTACCCCACACTAATTGCATTGCCACCCCGACAATGGTTTGTCACCAAAATGAATCAAAGAATATGAATAGAAGAATAGAAAGAATTTTGATGAATAAAAGAATGACTTTACCCTGCAGCATCATCTATGCCCCTATACTCTAGAAGACAAAGAGACATCTCCATGTAAATATTCTGGGGTTGGTGTGGACCTTTCCCACCTAATCCAGAACCTCATGTGTTTCCTCTACCTCTAGAACCACTAGATCCACTAGAACTAGAGCCACCTATGCCTCCTGATCCCGAACCTATGGTTGGGGTTAGACCAGAGGATGTACTTCACTATGTCCCAATAGTAGTACAAAACTGTACCCTGATAGTCTGCGGAGCGTTACTACTCCCAGAAGAGAGTCCAAAGATCTGTGTGCCTAAATTCTATATGGATGATACACTTGAAAAGGAACTTCCATATAACAACAAAGTCATTTGCGCTGCCATCATTGTGCTTCTTATATGACTCACTCCTATTCTCGCACTGCTTGAATTAGCTTGCTGACTATTTTTTGTAATAGATACTGGAAAACCAAGTGCAAGGGAAAAGTTTTCAGGTGGATTCGGATGCGCACCCACGGCCCAGGGGCGTCTCTGTGCGCGCTTTTGTGTGAGGCTGAGGAGGGTTCTTTGTCATGATTTCCCAAATGTGGGAGTTCTCGATGCTTGGGTTCCACGTCTTCTGCGTGAACTTCAACTCCCTCCCGAACTATCTTTCTCCACAACGCCATTTTCTCTATAACCTCCCGCTGCTTCTCTACCGCCCTCTCGCGCACCTCATTATACTTAAGCCACCTTTCTTCTCTTTGCTTCTCTGCCACTAGGTATTCCATCTTTCTCCAAGCCTGCTCCTGCCTCCGCGCATGGTGGGGTTTAGTTAGCCATCGGTTTTCTCTCCAAATTCAAAGTTACCATTAGGATCTTGATCGCTAGTGGAATGCCTTATAGGTAAGTTCCCCTTGGATATCATAAAAAATGGAATTCAGCTACCTCTAGGCATGAATAAGTTGAAATTGAGTAATCCAAGATATAATGTTTAAAACACCACGGAACCACGTATCCACAACGCGAGTCCAAATCAAATCAGCATCATAAAGGGCCTAAAATTCTTCTTGCATCCAGACAAGTGTGTGATACCTCCAATTCCGTTTAGATGCATAAGCAATCAGCCACTTGTAAAATTCTACTGGAAAGATAGCAAAGAAGTTATCATATAAACTATAATACAGATTCTGTTCCACCCATATGTGTGTGTTAAACTTAGATCCGGTGTTGAACCTCCGTGTGTATTCTTCTTCCAGGTCGTGTATCCACTCCTCAAAACTTGCTAGGGTAAACCAATATGTCTTCATCGTGAATCATCCTAAAATCAACTGAAAAAGAGGTCCAAGCAATGGAACCAATGATGTAGCCTAGAATTCACCAAGGTAAAAGCCTATGCGCGTTGGCACATCACTCAGCCTAGGCCCGAGTGCTCACTTGAAGTCTTGCGCAGTCTAGGCCCTTCTTTAGGGTTGTTGTTGTAGGATGATAGCATGATGAAGACTTAAAGCATTTGGATCCATAACCAATATATCATTCTCTAATGCATATTCAGATCTAGATCTAGAGAATAACGAGACTTAAAAATAACGATGATGAAATCAAGCATCTAAGAACCAATTATACTCAAGATTTGATACTCGATTCACCCAATACACGAGCCCATTATATTAAATGCAGTAATACACAAAAGCTTATTACAATAGATAATGCCATAGTTTATGCACTCATTGGATTTGGCGGCATAGCCTCACAATAACTCAGTCCTTACTATCTTTGTATATCTATCATACTACATAGTTCACTACATATTTATAAGGATGAGGATTTTCCCTTCATTGCTTATCTAATCCCAAAATAGGTCACATGCTATTATTAGCCACGTGCCGATTACAAAAATAGCCACACATGCAAGTGCGCTAATAATAAACTTCTTCTAGTTAACTGTAGTGCCCACATTTTTATAGTTCGGTTACTTATTGCTCATTTACTCATAGACATGTTTCAGCAAGGATCTGTTATATTTTGGGCATTACTTTAGGAGATTTGATCTTATTAGACATGTGTGGAGATTTAGGCGTATAGCGCTAATTTAGCTTGATTTTTATGTTGTCGCAATATCTTATGATGTCATGGATACTAATTGATATGATGTTGTTTTGGACCGTAATTATATTGATGGATACTTAGTTAACTGCATGTTAGGATCCTACGGAAATATGTCACTTTATCATTATGTCTAACTTATGGTGAATTGTGTATAATTGTGCATGTTGTCGCATTTTCGATTCCAAAAAGACGATATGCAAGTTTAAAATTCATTGATTTCTTATTGAGTAGTTGATTCACATGTTATCGGACATGTGTGTTTAATGTGTGCAATGAGTGTGCAGGTGACAGGTCACAGGAGAACGTGGGATTCAGGCTAGCTACACAATTTTACACAAGCAACCCACGGGGCTAAGTCCTAGCTGTGTTTATTGCATGAGGCCTTAGTATTAGAGTTTATTGTTTTGGGCACCATGTGTGACCCTCATTTGTAATGTAATATGTCTTGTATTATTAATCTTGATTAGGGTGTTTAGTTTGTGTTGTAAACTTGTTTTGGGGAACTAATGACCCCACTTACATTAAGTTTTAAATTTTTTTAATGATGTACTTAATCAAAAGGGTTTAGGGTCACATGTGAACCCTTAGGTGGGCCCCACACCCTCTACCTTTGTGCCCAAATTTGCCAAACCCGAAATTGGGTTATTTTAGGCATTTTTAGGGACCCCTTTTTAGTTTGGGAGTTCCCTTAGCATGAAAATGGGCCCTTGGACCCTACCTAATAGGTAGGGGGCTTAATTCCAAGGCATAGAGGGAGTTTCCTTCCTTTTTCCTCCCCTTTGGTCACATCCATGTAAGGGGTATGGATAAGTGTGCTTTGTTAAAAGTTGCACAAGATTGTTTTGTTATCATTTTGAGTAATTTGGGAGAAGAGGGCTAAAAGTCATTTTATCCTTTCTCTCTTTTATCTTTGGCATCTTTGACCTTGAAGGAAGAGAGGGGTGACACATGTCACCCCCTCATTTGTGAGGATTTTTGCTTGCTCCTCTTCAAATTCTCCCTCATGGGAAAAGAAGAGAACTTTTTTTTGGAGCTTTTGCTTGGAGGCTTGTGGATTTTAGAGCTAGAGTTGCTTGGGTCAAGAAGTGGAAGAGATTGAATTTGGAGAGCTTTTTGGAGGTAGGCTTATTGAGCTTTATTGTATGTGTTATATCATGCTAAATAATAGTTTGTTTACTTGAAAATTTTTGTTGTTGCATGTAGATTTTATTTGTTGTTTACTTGATTTTGCTCCCTCCATCATATGGCATGATGGAGTTTTGGAGTTTGTGGGGAAGAGAGAGGGATTTTCCTCTCAATCCTCATAGGCTTGATGGGCAAGCCTTGTAGGATTTAGTTACTCCCCTCAAATGGTTTGAGGTGGGGAAGGTGGTTCATTTGGCTTGAACCTCCTTCCCCATTCTTGGTGAGGAAACCCCTTTGGGGTTTGAAAATCCTTCCAAGAAGGATTGGTGAAAGGGTGGAGAAATAAGGAGGGCTTGAATGAATTTGGAGAAATAAGGAGGGTATGGAGATATTGGTTTTGTGCAACTAATGTTGGTTACAACTTTTGGAGAACTCCTCTTTTCTCTTCCCCATTTTAGAGGTAGAACTTGAGTTCTCCTCCTTTTCATCTTTGCAAATTTGGAGTCTTGTTTTAATCTTTGCCTTGTTTTTGTGTGGATGTAATGTTGTTTGTTCACCCTCACTCTTGTACAAAGTTGTGGATGGTAGTCCTCTTTCCCATGGGCTTGGGGGAGGCTAGCATGCATCCCAACCTTGGGAAAGGCATGTAATGATGCCTATGGTTGGGGGTAAAACAAACCCCTTCTCCTTGTTTGGATTCTTTAAAGGCATTTAAAGTTGGATCTCAAGTTGGAGATTGAGTATAGAGATGGTTGGAGTTTGCTGGAATATTTTGGTGGCATGGTCTTTTATGACTCTCTTCTTGTCTTGGAAATTTCCCTCTTGAGATTGGTAATTCACATGTAATCTTGAGTAACATATGTTGTTGTGACACTTCTTCATTCTTGGAAAGAGAACTTGAATGTTTGGACTCTTATGTATTTTAAACATTTTGAAATTATGGTGTGATTTTGATCTCAAACTCCTTGAAAAGCAATGTTGTAACAAGAATGATCCATTTAATAGGAAGTTGATGGCAGCCCATTTTTAAATAGAAAGGTTGTTATTAAAACTATGTTTTTCCATAAGAATAAAACTAAGATAAAATGGGATATTAAGATTTCTATAGGAAAATGTGTCATTTCTTTGTTAGAAACATGTAGTGCTTAGTTAGTTGTTGTATTTGAAAGGAATATTTATGTACAATGAGAAGTTTGTAGTTGAGAAAGGATACTACTTAGTATTTCCAATTATTATAAAATGAAGGGTGCAAGAAAACCAGATTTAGACTTATTTCTATCCTTTTACAAGTTGTAGGAAGTTTATTGTTACTTTCAGTAAAAGTAGTTTACTCTTTTCCATGAGAATCTTAAAGTTGGATTTTGTTAAGAAACTCAAATTTGAGAATGTATTCCTTCTTGCATAATTTCTAGTTACCTTCTTAGTCTCCTCTTAGTTGAATTATTTGGGCTACAAATTATTTTAACACTTGATAAAAAAAAATCATCTTTACATGAATGTATTGGGAAGTAATAGGAGTTTTATACTACATATCAATACCTAACATTCCTTAAAGGAATTCAAATGGAGATAGTTTATTAGAGAGGGTATGTGAACTAATTACATATAAAATAAAATGATAGAGATATTTTACATATTCAAAGTAGAGTTGATTTACACTATGGAACCATGATTAAAATTTTTACATAGTTACTCATTGACTTTGTTTTATAATGGTAGTAGATTTTACTCTGTTTTAAATGTATCATATTACAAAAGATTTTATGTTTTATATAATATGAACTTGATGTATTAAATAAATATATTGTAAAATATGAATATATTATAATATAGAAATAAGATATTATATATATAATTTAATACGATGTTTATATTATTAAACTTTTAAAATGATAATAAGATTATGATAGTAAAAAAAAATAAATAAATAAAATAATGGGGAGGGTCGAACCCCTCCCCGTCCTCCATTCCCCTGCGCAGGGCTGCCCCAACCACCGCCCTCCACACTACCTCCTCCTCCTCCCCACGTTGCTTCTCCCTTCCTCCACAATGTCCTTGCCGCCGCCTCTCCACTGCCACCCCCTGTCCCGCCACACCAACCCACCACTGTTGTTGTTGCCTCTCCCTCTTGCATCTCCACCGACCCCGCCCCCTGCGTGGCCTTCCCCACCGCCACACATACACATGGCCGAATCCTCCAACACCAAACCACCGCCCTCTACCCTCAAACCATGGCTCCATCCGCATAATGGCATTTTTAAATCTAAGTTCTTCTTCTAGTAAATCCATAATGGTTTTCTTTTACACATTTACATATATCATTTTACTGTATTTACAAATGGTATATTTTTGACACCCACAACCAGATCTTCACCTGGTAGAAGAAAATTAACTAAATAAAAGAAGAACAAACAGAGATTAAAACCCTGAGTTCTCCCAAAATCTTAGCTAGAATGAAACAATCTTTGAGGAGAATCTCCTCCATCTTAACCTGCAATGTAAATAAACAAAATCAAGAATAAAATACAAGGGAAACTTGAGATCTCTTCTTGAACATTCATGGCCTCTCCCAAAATCTGCATATTTCAAAATGAAGGAAAAGGAAGGGACAAGAAAGAGTTAAAGATGTGCTAAGGAAAGTTAGGGAAAACTTAAATCCGTGAGATTGAGATATGTTTGATCCTACGGTCCAAAATTAACCACTGCTCACTTTTAAGCCATGGGCATTTTAAATGTAAATGGAAAATAAAGTTTAAGAGGTGGGTGTGTGGGCAAATAAATAAAAAAGGGAAAATCTATTTAAATTTAAAAGAGGGGTAGTCTTTTCCTAGGTTGTCTCTAGTAAATTAATAGGAGCTAAATAAATAAAATTAATTAGAGTTAATGTTTTAGCAATCGGGTAAATTAGATTAATATAAATTAATTATTTAATGGGAAACGGTTAGGTGAAACATTAGTTCTCACTTTCAAAAAAAAATTGTACCAACTTATTGGTCTATTTTCCATTGTCCCGAGGCGGGGCATTACATTAACTCATCGATAATAAATCTATTCTCATCATGTACTCATGCAAAGCACTTCATAGCCAATCCTCCAAAAATAGCCAATGCCTCGCGCGTAAGTCTTAAACCGCTTTTTGTGTTTGACACGCTTTCTCCAAAAATAACTCATCATCGTGAAAATAACTAAGTCCCGAATCATCTGCTTTCTCAGCATGTGATTCCTTTCCAATCCTCCCGCACTTTTGAATGCACTTTTCTCTTCCGTGCGAACCTTCTCGTATGTTCTTCACTAAGTGTCATACTTTGGTGAGCAACAATTATAAACCGCATTATTTTATTTTTGGAGCAACTAAATGACAAGTATTATACCGATTTTGACAATGAAATCCCAAAATACACAAATTTATATGTATCTATGTATGTATATGTATATATATTAAATGTAATAATTTCAACTTAAATATAATTTTCTTTGAAGTCTTATTTTCTAATATTTCATGTCAAAAATTATAAATCAAACACACAAATAAATTAATACTATGATTAACTTATCTCATACCAAATTAACATCTATACCTTTATTATTATTTTTCGGACTTATTTCGAGTATTTTTTAATCTAATTTATAATGTTAAATTTTTATAATATAAAAATTGAAGTAAATTAATATTATATTAATTAGTTTATTTATAGGAATAACGAATGCACTAATAACACAATCACTAAAAATCAAAATGACACTCTAATATTTTATATTATATAAAGTACTTTACACTTAGAAGAAAATCACATCCTTTACTCTCTGCTTTTGCACCTTAAGGAAATTAGTAGTATAGTATCTATTAAATACAATTAAATATGATAATATTTATATTCAAAACAACCTTTTTATATAAAAATACTTTAATTAACTAATATTAGATTAAAATTATTTATTCCATATAAATAATTAATAAATACAATATTAATACTTCATTATCATATGTATCTATGTATACATACATACATATTTTATATTTTCAAAAATTACACTTCATATTATCTACTTTGCACCACTATGACATTTACTAGTACTAACAATCGTATGTGAAATGTATGATGTGAAAGCCGAAAGGGATATAGTGAAGAAGCAAAAGTGGGTGAAGAGGAATAATCGGAAAGGAAGAAGGGTGTAGAAAATGTCATTCGAGGGTGGAGAAGTGCAAGGGGAAGCAAGGAGGAATAGAGGAGACAATGTGAAAATGAAGTATCTGCAGAAGAGCACGACAGCCGGTATGTCAATGGAAAGAAGGAGAGAACTAATCGTGGGAAGACATAGATGAAACTACGAGAGGAAAATATCTCAAAATGAAAGTAGCGGAAGATAAATTTTTATGAGGAGAATACTTGTTTGAATTGCACGTCTAGACTTTATTGGGTTGTTAGCCAAAAAAAATGTAAGTGGAATTTGAATGCATGTTTCACTTGTATTTAGTTAGGGAGAGGAAGTTGTACATTTTACATGGAATGGTCAAGTAGTGAATCGATGCAAAATTTAGGTTGATATTTTCCCCTAACTATCAAGTTGATGATTAGGGTAGTGTAGTTTTCACACGAGTGCAATTTACGTCCAAAGGGAAAAAATAAAAAAGGGAAAAGCCAACATGTTCCAACTTTGGAACCTAACCGCAAAGAATATGGTATGAAAGAGGTTGAAGAAACATTTTTTTGGAGATATTTAAAAAAGAAAAGTGTGATCAATCTATATTGCCGATGTTAATAGTTTTTTGTATGTAAATTTAGCTCTTGCACTTTATAGGTAGTTAGAATACAAATAAATGGAAGGGGAATTCACTTATGTGTGTCAAGGGTTAATTTAGAAAGAAGGCTATGTGGTGTGAACTTAATATTCAAGGGTACGGGTTGCATACACAATTACTGATGAGGCTTTATTTGTAACTATTATGACATTGAACATGGTTTATCTCTAGCCATGGGGCATGTTGTTTTACCAGGTGTAGATAATGGATGTGAAGTACACAAGGAAACATGAAGGGAAAAGCAATGTGCTTATGGCCAAGGTGATGCTTGCAACTTGGAGGTAGGTCTACCAAGATTGTAACTGATAGTTGGAATTACTCCCTTCCATGTTTTAATGGATAATTTAAAGATAAGGATATGTCAATTGGACCTAAAACCAAGGGGTTGGGGTTTCATACGAGAATTATGAATAGGGTTTTGTATAGCTATAAGAAAAACAAATTTAGTCTGCCTCTACCGTGAGGCACATAGTTTTTGTAGATGTGAATGACATAGGGGAAACACACCTTGGATGCGTGGAGGTAAATGGAGTGCGCTTTAGGCAATGGAGTTTCTCGGTTATGAGTGGGAACCCAATAGTTGAAATTACTTCCCTGGGATCAGGTAGCAAGGACATATAAAAGGAATGTTTAAGGAAGACAGACATGAATTGAAGGTCTGAAAAAAATGTGCTAATTTAATACATGCATGCCCCACAATTATTCCACAAGTTAGATTGTTACCCCCAAATAATATATGATATATGCTCCACTTTTTTCTTGATATCTCTTGCATTATACACATGAATGAAGTTCACAAAAAAATCATGAACATAATCTCCTTTGTCAAATTCTACTAATATATATATATATATATTTCATTCAGAATTGGTCCTTCTCACCCTTCCACTATTCACTCTTCTACCCAAGCCCTTTCAGCATTCATATGATCACTAATCATATTTAAATAAACGGAACCACATAATATAATACCTTATTTACATCTTAAATATTATATATATTTTTCTCCTCGTGTGGAAAACCAACCATTTTCCCTACTCAATAAATGTAGCATATATTTGTGTTTTAAATTGTTGCACTAATAAATTAATTTGGAAAAAAACTTAGGGGCTCGCGAGTTGTGATTTTATCATTATTACATATGTGTCGTTGTTCTTCCCAATACTACAATTGACCTCCCGAGAAGTTCCCACCATTGAAAAGATAATAGAACCTGATAATATTGTTTTCTTCCCTATAAATTCTAAAATGTCATGCCATATGCCATTTAAAACATATAAATATTTATCTATGTTTAACTATTGTCTTGACCATGCTTTTGAAGGTGACTAACCATGAATTTTTCACTCCATCTGTAAATGCCGCCGAAGATGGAATTGTCGACATTGTCATGGAGAGGGTGAAGCAGTTTCACTGACCAGAGATTTTGGCGAAAAATTCTCGCAAATTTTAATAGAGATTGCAGTTTTCTTACGAATCGATGTTGGTGATCTGGTTCTTGCTCGCCATTTCCCTCCTTGACCTCCTTTCATGCTACCTATTTTCTGCAATTTTTATGGCGTCTGCAAATTTTTATGTAGATTGTTTGTGAGTAAATATTCTACATAACTTTCCTCCATTCCCTTGGCTACTGGCACAGGATCGGATTTAGATTTTAGGCAAACCTGCATTCCATGAAAAAGTAAATCTAAACACAACAAAAAAACCAAAAAATAATTGTTAAAAATAGCGGAAAAAAAAAAACGTCCCAAACACCGTCAAAATTAATCGCATTGAAAAAGCGTGCAAACAGGCGTCAAATTTAATACGATCGCAGAAATATTCGCAAGGGCCTTTCCATAGGGAAATGCCTTCGGCGTAATGATATCTATTGAATACATAATTTAATATTAAAATACTTTAATAAACAAAACAAGTCTTTACATGAGCATTTTTTTAATAAAAATACTTTATATTTTTACGCGGTAGGCATTTTTTTAGGGTGAGCTACTTTCCCGTTTTAGTTGTCCTCCTTGTTCCTAAGCCCCTCTGTTTTGTTCCCTGTGTTTTTGTTTTTAACTTTATTTAGCTACATGGGCGGTTGGTTTTTTTGTGTGTGTTTGCCTCATGATCGCATACCAAATTGGATCCTATTGCGGTGTTGAGTCCTATCCTCCTTATTGGTCCTATTATTGAGTTTTCATAATGTGCCTTAAAATTTTCATGTCAAATTCTACTCTGAAACGTTTCATTGGTCGATTGGATGGTCTGCAAGCTCGATTTCTTCATTTGAAAACTTTCAAATGCTCATAATGTTGTTATTTTGCCTTGTTCTAAAATGATTTTCCAAATTTGCCCCCATTTGTGCCCTAATTTCTTCATTTTTACGGGTTGTGTCATTTCTCCTTTGTCAAAGTCGTGAAAAAATCAAAATTGATCAAATCCTGAATTTTTGCAAGTGAAATCCCAATCCCCAGGTCGAAAACAATGTTAAATCATGTTTCATTGGTTTAAGATCAAGAAATCTGCCTCCCTTGTCGAAATTTTTCGGTTTAAGGCATCCTCTGTATTTTCCACGATTTGATGGTCATACGGGCATATTCTACCCATCAAATTCATCATCATAGTATTATTGCAACATGGCGGGCTCCTATTGGCCGGGGGTGGTCGAAATTTTTCTAACTTGTTGTTTTTAAAATTTTGGCTTAAGGGAGAAAATTTGGTCCATGGATCTGCCTTTTATAAAGAGTGCCTACGTGGCACATGCTTTGATTAGGTCGATGAGTGGCGATTTAACTTAAAAATTTTGGCTTACATTTTTGCAAAATTTCTTAAAGTCAAGTTTTTGCCCGAAGGCTTGCGCGAATAGAAAGAGGACACGTGGAAAAGTGGGAATGCGGATGGCGAAGAGGTTGGTGAAATTTCAACATTTTTGACTCGAGGATTTTGACCGAAGGTCCATATTCAATAGCGGTGGACACGTGTCCGGAGAAATTATATGAGGGGGAGGTTTTGATGCATTTGAAGTTTTTTCTTTAAATTTCTAAAGTTTAGATTTGAGCTAAAGCTCAGCAACGAGTCATGAAGCGACACTTGTCCAAAAGGGAAAGAACAGGTCGGCGGGTTTTGCAATGGTTTTGAAGTTTTTAACTTCAAATGGTACAAAAGGCACTTTTTGACCCGAGGGTCCTCAACCAGTAAGAAGAGGACACGTGTCTGAAAATGCAAAATAGAGATGTGGGGCCTTGGGAGAGTTTGAGATGTTTGCTTTTTAAGGCAAAAATATCAAATGTGAAATTTCATCCACCTTGCTGAATGAAGGAACATTTTTGGAGGCGGAGGTTCAGACTGGGGAGAAACTTTAAAACTTTACAAATTTGGCAGGGAGGTTCGATGGCAAGGTGGGAGGCTTGGACCCGCGGCGAATGGGAGAACGCCATGTGGTGAGGAGGAGAACGGGTGTTCGGGCCCGTAGGAATTTTTAAGAAAAATTTCCCTTTTTCAAAAAGTGCCAAACTTCATAAAATGAGCCCGCATGGTTTTCCTTGGGGCCCACATGTGGACACATGGCGGGTCCTGGGAGAAGCGGAGATTTTTGCAAAATTTTCCCAAATTAAAAAGGGGCCGCAGATGCATTTTTAAGGATGGGAGTTTGATCCAATGGTTTTTAGACGCGTGTCCCTCCTTATCCAAAAGGGAAAAAGGGGAATATTCAAGAATCTCATCCTCCACATGGAGGGCTAGCATTAAAAGTTGACCAAAATCGATGGTTACTGTGCAATTTCATTTTTGGGTGCCATGGGAACTCCAAGGAGCTTGGAAATCACATTTCTTCATCAAAATTCATCGGACCTTATATGATTTTGAGTCCCTCAGCCTTCTAAGAACAATGGCACCATTTTCATGAGCTAATTTGATGGTCAGATGTTTTTGATGCATTTTTGCTTCGCCCGATGTAAAAAACGTGAAAGGTGAAAATCAAAAGTTGCAGAGGTAAAAATTGAAAGGGTAAAAGGTGAAAATGATTGCTAAAGCATGTTGGCATGCCTGAATGCCAAAAACATGACCCTGGGATGGATAAGGATCCGAACTCATGCAATATTTTAAAATTTTTGTGCATCCCTAGCAATATGCGAGCTGTTTTACAGTTTGATGTCATTTTCATGAAATGATGAAGGGTTTTGTAACAAATTTGATCCCTTAAGCATATTATTTGCTTGGGAAGCAAGGTTCCAAGCTAGCATGATGTATAAAATGTATTTTTGAAGAATTTGTAAAAGGGGAAGAGACATAGGAGAGAAAAAAGACTTAGAATTTTCAAGCAAAAAGCTAGAAGAAATCCATTTCTCTAGAGAAAACCGCCTGAGAGCCATTTTCAATTCCATTTTGTATCAGATTTCATCATGTTGAGTTGGTTTCAATTGTAAAGCCATCAACAGGATCTGAGATTGTTCTTATAGCATTCCCCTGCTGATGTATTTGATCAAATTTTGGATTATGTGGTGTTATCTCTTGGCAAAATTTGCATATGCTTATGTCTCAGAATGTTTTCAATTTGTGTTTCTTGCTCATGTTGTAATCTTGTGTTTAGGATCTCTTTGATCATACAGGGTCTCATTTCTTGTTGATGGTTTAATGGCATTTGCAATCTTATATTCAGAAGAGCCTTCATCTGATAGAAGATAAACATATTTAAAATCATTTCTACTGTCCTTGAATATTGAGATTGTTTGTAAACCTTTGGGTGCACCTTAGGTCATGATTAAATCGGGATTCCTGGATACTTTGTTGGTATTTTGCTTCAAGCTTTTGTGGCAGGTTATCAAAGGTTGTGTGGAAGAGTTCAGATTTGGGCCTCCATTTGGTGCACATATCCTGGTTAAAGGACTATTTTAAACCCATTGAAACACCTCTGTTGTGTAGGTATTACAAATTTCCTGCAAAGGTTCTCAAAGAAGTTGGTAATTCCCAGCTAGTCTTGTCTAAACATCTCCCCACAAAATTTCATTCAAACTAACTCATCCTACCCATACTACCCCTGCATTGCATTGTGTGTCAACAAAAGAATACAACCCATTCACAAAAATGCACAAAGCATATCAGGATTTTATTATGTCTCTAGCAGCCTTAGCCTTGTCTTGAAAGCATTTCCATCATTTAGTAGTGACAACTCCTTTGAGTTTGAATAATGGATAATTGATCATGTTTTCCAAGGCCATCTCCACACAATGTGCAAAATACAAGGATATCTCAATCTCCTTTACCATACAAGGGCTGCAATATAGGTTCTCTTGCCTTGGTTGATAGGCACAACCTAAAATAGTGAGGATCAGATCAAGATCCTTTTGAAGGTGCTATCCACTCCCTCAAATCTTGAGTGCCAACAAGCCAGATAGATGTGCTCCCGGCTACAAACGACATACAAATCATCTATCTACCCTTGAGTGTCTTGTGCAAATGCATGATGCTGTTCAAGTTGTGAAGGAGATTAAATTTGGATACCAACACGCCTCAAATGCTAAGACCAAGCCTCCGCAGGGATTCGATCTCTGCTTCAACACGTCCTGAATAGGTAATTTGATATTCTCAGAGGAAACAGATTTACATCACCTCCTCCGTCATATTCCAGGCGAACATGTTAACTGACGAATGTTTAGATGAAATATATTACTGGTGCGGCTCAGTGTGGGTGGCCTGTGTTCATTGGCTCATGGCTTTGTGATCTCTCCCAAGAGCGCTATGAAGTGCGAGAGAAAAAAAACAACAAAAAAGTAATTTACAACTATCCTGTATTTTGTTCATAGATCTTCCAATTCTAAGTTTTTCAAAGGCATGAAATTATTTGTTATAATACACGAACAACCATGTCTCCCCTGTCAATGGGCATTGCATTGCATCGACTCACATGTATATTTCTCTCCGATAATGCCTCGTAAATTTCTGTTTTTCAAGAATAGTAATGCCTTCCACAACACCATTCCAGACGACATGGAAGAACAGTTGTTTCTCGAATGCAATGGCTTCCAGGCAGATGAATTCTGCACAGGCGACAAGAGCCGCGGTGATGGAGTTATAGCGGTGGCTATGATGCTTCTCTGCTTCGGCTTTCTCAGCATGTTTACGCTCCCCATGGGGCTCGAGACAGAAGCCATGGAAAGCTTGGAATTCAAGATATTTGTGGTGACGAACGCAGTTAGTTTTTTCTTGTCAATGGGGGTGGTGTTGGTGTTGTTACAGGCTATGGTCATCGAAAATATTACTTACAGTCATATGAATATGAAGAAGGTGATGAAGATGTGTAAAATAGTGGCACACATCGCAATGGTATCTGCTGCCATTGCCTTCGTTTGTGCAACGATGGCATTCACCAGGCATCGATATATCAATGTATAAGAAACAAATATACTTACAAGATTAAAGTATATAGTACTTTCCGAGGCACAGTCCAAAGTCTCGTCTCCTTACACTGTACTTTTTCAAATTCTCGTGGGTAATTATATATTTCCTTCCTTCTTTCTTTTTTGGCCTGGGTTTGGCTTAGCTCTGTAGTGTACAATAACCTTAGGCTGGAACCCAACTGCAATGAAGTAATGGACTGAAAATCACTTCGAGCATGCTTTGCATCTTAATCAGAGGCTTGGTCTGCATATCTTTAGGCGAAAAGCTTATGGAGTGAGTACATTAGTTTTTCAACAGTTAATTTTTTTTTAAATATGGCAGTCTTTTAGAGTATGCACATGGAAAATAGGAAAAATAGTATTTAGAGTAGGAAAAATAGTATTTAGAGTATGCACATGGAAAATTTAACGCACAAAGTCTAAGAATTTTTCTATGTATTTTATCCTTGACAAATAACTCTCAAGTGTCTTCTTAGTTTTCTTCTTTACAAAGAAACGTTGTCAAAAGTCCATAAAATGCTTCTACTACTATTATTTATAACATCCTGGCTAGATAAAAAATTGGTAACAATTCTCACGATACAATGTAAATAGAGTTGTTATATTAGCAATTGCACATGAGTTGCAAATTACGCCGGATCTCTGTTCTAAATTTTTCATTTGACAAAAGTTGGGGGATGCTTTGAAAAGGTTGTGGAGTTGTGGAGTCTGCAACATGCTTGCAAAGCACAATCCAACCTCACACCTGCATGTTTTATTTGTTGACAAAAATAACCATGGCATAAATTTGAGGCAATTTACGAAACAAGATCTGGGATTCATCAATATACCCATTTTGAGCATACTCGAAGCACCCATCTCGTGCATACCCAACAATCATAGTTGTCTAGGAGGTGACATCTCAATGATGTATTTTGTCAAACAGTTAGCGTGCCTTATCTACACCACCGCATTTCAAATACATATCCAAAAGAACACTTCCCATATCGTCATGCCCTGTTGCAAATATGCCAAGTAAACGGATCGATATACTTGTAAACTTAAAACCACATGCCATTTATGGGGTTTTAATTGCAATGTGAACCAATGTGTTATATTCCTATCCCTAGTTTTTCTTCAAACTGTTTCAATGCATCCTTACCATTCCTACCCTACACTGCAATCATCACTGACCATGAGAATTTTGTGCCCCGTTCGGGCATTTTTGAAAGCACTTTGAGAGTATCAACCAAAATTTTGCATTAAACATAAATATTCAAAAGGGACTTCCAAACAAATCTATCAAACACATACTCATTCATGTGGGTATGAATTAGTTTTACTATGATTAAATACTTTGTATTTGTATTTTATACATTTTCCTCAAATATAATGAAATTTTATTGTATATGGAAAGAACAGTTATGTTATAAAGGGCTTCCAATTTTTATACAATGATATTATACACTTTTACTTGATTTTGAGAGTCCCTCCTTTTAGCACTAAAATCTGTCCAACTCCATTGTCGATTGCCACTTCTCATACGGCCTCAAACAAAATTACCCCTTCAAACCTATAGTAACTCTTTAAATATTTTCTGTAAACAAGAGGGAATATGGATAGTGATTCAAATTAGCATGGCCGCTTGATCATGCACTTTTAAGTTTATAGTTAACGCTCGCTTTTCATTGCAGGCTTACCATGGAAATATACAAAAATAATGCTCTTCTCGCAGCCTGATAGAGCTTTCAAAAATTTGGACAATGTCTAGTAGCTATTATCATATGACAGACCTCTGGTTTTATTGTGACGAATTTATTTGTTGATTTGCCAAAAAGACCTCAAGTCAACTATTTGTGTAAATGGAATTGATTCCATCATTTTTAAAATCCTCATTTATTTATTAACCAACGGCGTATCCTTGCTCCCCCTTGGAGGAGCAAGCGCAAGTTAATACCCAACATGCTTAGATTTTTACAATATGTATTAGTATAGTATCTACTAAATACAATTAAACATGTTTAATTCAACTACAATATCTATGACAAATGTAGCACTTATTTGTTAAAGTTTTAATTTTCAAACATGAGTTACTCTTTTTTAAGAGTATTTTATATCCTTGGATTATGAAGTATTTTTAAACCTATTTCATGTTTTTGTTTATGTAAATAATTACATTATAATCTTGGAAGTGAGCTTACATGTTAAAATATTAATGGCATAGAGTATGGAGGCTACATATATGATCATGGAAGAGAGGTCTTAATATGATTTTGGAAGGTTTAATGATCAAATCTTAAAAGAATAAGATATGTAAACTATATATATGTGACACATGAAAGGAGATCATGTGTTCAAATTGTAAAAGGATAGGGTATGTAGGCCACATATAAAATAAGGTCCATGTAGTAGCTAGTCCTTACTAATGCAATATTTTGTAACGCTATATTTGTTAAGAAGAAACTTGGTGAATCAATTAGGCTCCTCTATCAACATTATTTGTAATTTTGGTTAAAGTTTATTTGTTAGTTGAAACTTGAAGCAACTAGGTAATGGCCACACAACAATGGAGAAAAGAGGTGTCTCTCATAACAAAAACAATTTCGTGACATTAAACGAGAAGGACATTAGCTAACGACAAGAACATGCAACATGACAAAGTGGTTGTTATTCTAGGTGTTTACAAAGATGATGGTTTTATTCTTTTGATTCACTTTAAATAGAGTGTAGAGATGGTGATAAACTATGATTTTTGAACCATAAACAACAATATATATGAAATAAATATGGCTGAATGGAGATTACTTTTGAAACTAATAAATTAGACATGAAAATGTATTTTTGGAATGTAGGGTTTTCACTAACAACTTCTCCTGTAGTGGAACCAAGATAGAAAAATGTAGTCATTACTTTTGTAGGATTCAAAAGTAAATTGATTAAACAAGGGCAAGATGTCTTAGTTTAACATGTTTGGTTTGTTTGTGTGCCATTGGTAACGAAATGGTGCTTTCTTTCTTAGGTTTAGAGTATATAGAAAAATATCTACGTTATTTTTAAGAAACTATGTTGAGAAAAACATAAAGCTTAAATGGTGTCTAGTTCTTGACCATAATTACATTACAAAATTGGTTAAATGCATTACAAGTGGAATATACTCTAAGATTCTTGCAAATACTCTCATAGATTTTGTTAGAATTGTAAAGAGGAAGCACATCACCCATTTCGCAATGACAATGTTACAAAGTGGATGATAAAGAAGAGTGAGAACACATAAATAGAAAAGTGGAAACTTGTTAATTCAAATCCTTACCCTAAGTGTGATTGTGTTATTTATAAAAGAAGAGAACATGAGGATATGTAATGTGCGAGATCTATTCTATTATTAATTTTTTGGGGTACTCTATACTAATTTGTTAAAAAATAACCCACTAATTTTGGGGGGTTTCCAATGTATTACAACATTATATTGGCACAATGTTTGGGACTTCAATGATCCCATATTCTTACAACTCCCAAATCTTTAGAAATTGGGTAGTTGCATCCAAATTTGAAACAACCAACAACATGTTGAAATCATTATTAGAAATATCATAGTTAGAGATATTCAAATATGTGGAGCTTTCAAGGACTAAGACCAAGTCTAATTTAGAATCAAAGGAGGTAAGGTTCAATCGAACCACACCCTAGTGGTTCCAAACAAATATATGAACTATATTGCTATCTTTAACACCATTAATATGGAATTTGTGGAGAATGATGTTGTGGATGTTTTTCATGACCATGATTTTTCCTTTAATAGTCACCTTAAATCTCATATCATCAATTATTGTGTGGCTCTTGATCCATAACATTGTTTTGAGACAAATGACCATGTCATGGGAGAAGTTGTTACAAACACCCTTTCTATTTGATGTTGACATATTATGGCATAGCGTAGTGTGCCTAGGAATGTAGACATAATTTTACACGTTAAGATTATTAAATGGGCTATCCACTATCTATTAATACTAATTTAAGGCTTTAATATAGAGAACATGTACACCACTTCTTCAAAAATGTGTTCCTCCTTAAAATTATTTATATTTAGGGTAGGGTTCTCCTGGATTGTCTTGAAGGCTAGAGACTTTGTGGGATGCCCCTTGTGCACCCCTTGTGACACCTATCTTAAATCTAGTTGCATAATTCGAGAGAAATTTTCCCTTACCATTGTTATCTTAGAGCATTTAACAAGTGTTGAGCAACATATACCTTATACTTTGCATCTGCTTTCTTTGTTCTCAAGATTGGACTTGCTCAATTTATTATGAATTTATCTCGCATGATCATGACAAGGTGATGTATTGATAAATGCATGGAGGAGACTAAAACCCATCAAGAATTGTAGAAAAGAAATAATTTGTTTAAGATAGTTATTGATACCCATCTTGATTGATCAATCAATCAAAGTACAACAATTTTTCCAACAAATGTGGCCTTTGGTAGTGAGCGGTATGAAGCCAACTTCATAAACTTTTGCTCGTGTTCTACATGTATGTGCTTACATGGTAGCTATGAACACACGACATATATAACCATGAAGAAATAATTAGAAGTGAACTTATGCCGAGTGGTTTTGCAAGCATATATGTAAAATATTGTTACAAGATTCGAACCCCACACCTTCCCCTACTCCAAACAAGAATAGTAGCTTTGTAATAATAATGTCGGTATAGTTGAAAGCCATAGGAAGAACGATGACATTAGATGGTTGGCAAGTTTTTCTTTTAGGGCCCCACATGAAGCCCATTACATGGAGGACTTTGAACCAATGAATACTTCATGATGGATTATATAAGTATTTAAAAT
This sequence comes from Taxus wallichiana var. yunnanensis, assembly GCA_018340775.1. NCBI lineage: Eukaryota > Viridiplantae > Streptophyta > Pinopsida > Cupressales > Taxaceae > Taxus > Taxus wallichiana. The sequence continues at coordinate 469,565,164 of CM031241.1, forward strand.
GCATATTATTACAATTTACAAAATATAGAAATAGATCTTGTTGTAACTTTTTTGCTTAAATATTAAAGAAAGAACTAAAAACTTAGTCAACACAAAAATTGAGAAAGAAATTTAAAATTAGATTGGTGGAAGTATTTATTACAATTACATCCTTTCTTCTTCTGGGGATTGGGTTTCAGCTCATATTTCCATTCACACAGAAACATCGTAAAATTTCATTGTTTTCACTGAAAATATGAAAGTGTGGCGTATTTTCGCAGCTTGCAATTGCGTGTGGCACTCGCAATGAGGATGTTGACTGGTTTGTGCGACGGAAAGTTCTTGGCATATGTCATTTACACTAATTTAATTGACCTGTGTTAACGGAAAATTGTCACAGGCATGTCTTTGTCAAACACAGAGTTTCAGTCAGTCTATTTAACGTTTTGTAAACGCGGAAATGGTTTTCTTTTCAACAATTCATGTGTATGCCAACTAATTTTTATTTTATTTTTGTGGAGCGACTTTGAGGGCTATCACTTTTATGCTAATGTAAATGTGTTGATTTTGATTTTGTTGTGGACCGTTGGAATAGCCATCACTAAGTTTGTGTGGATCAAGAATAGATTTGGGTATATCGCTAGGTATTTGTTGATCTTTTCGGATTATCTAAAAAAGAAAGAGGCTAGACATGCATTTAAGAAACCATATGATAAGTGTAATATAGACTAGTAATTACATATTAGTTGTAAATTACATCCGAAGGGATGTTAATGTTTAACTATGCCATAATGGAAACATGTCAATGTTTAATTTTTTTCTTTTGCTTTGATAAAATTTGGAGGGATTTAAAAAACGAAAAAGTACAAAATAGGGTTCGGAGAGTGATGCAACATCTCTGTTAGGGTTTAGGTCTTAGGTCCTCTCGTGTTTGTTGTTTCTTGTATTGGTTTGTTGTCACATTGTCGTTTCCTTGGGATTTTGGCAGGATTTTTGCTTTGCATGCATAGTTATTTCGTTGAGTGGGCTATTTACTCCGCCCTTTGGGCGCGTCACGCTTATATTAATGGCTTCACTTTTGCTACCTCCATCTATCGATTCAAGTTTGATTGATGAATGCTTGTGCAACCATGGCTCCAAACAAGGCGAGGAAATTCGTCCCAAAGGTCTTCGACGAGGTAACCATTATGAGTCTAAGACTCCTTTACCTGATGTTGTGCTTAATTTGTTTGAATTTGATAAGGCTTGTAACTAGCTTGAATCATACACCCTTGTTGGGTATTTTGTTGGCCAAGTTCCCCTAAAAAGCCTGTTTGAAGCAATGAGTTCACAACCATTGGCAACACCATGGTGTCAAGCTCGAGGGAGTGCAAAACCTCACCAAGGGATAAAAATTTGTTTCATTTTAACAATGTTGAACATTGTAAAGTCATTGTCAACCATGACCCCTAGTTCATTTGAAACACACTAGTGGTGTTTTCTCACTAGACTAGGGATTTCCAAGTCTTCGAACAAACCAAGCTTAAAATCCCAGTATGAGTGGAATTTCTGGGTTGCCTCTCCCATTGTGGAGATTTTTCGAATACTTGATCAAACCCTTGGGTCGACTTATCTGTCTAGAACAACCCAAGTTTTTCAACGCTCGCCCTAAAAAATGTGTTTGCATTAAGGTGGATTTATCTAAAGACCTTAAAGACTCCATTGATATTTACATTTAAGATACCCATTTTTCTCAACGAGTTTTATATATTAACTTACATAATACTTGTTTTTCGTTGTCAAGCTTCTGACCACATGATTCGTGAATGTCCTCTAATGGTCGAATCTTGCCCTGTGTCACAAGAAAAGGCACAAATGGAGTCCAAAGCTCCTTCATCTTTGGATGGGTGGACCACGATAACCAATAAAAAGGGTGTCACTTGTGGTCCTAAGAAATCCCCAGCTTCTTCATATCAACTAGTAGATGTTAATGGAGCCAATTCCTCTTTGTTCCTACCAAACAAGATGTGCCTCCTCCGTCCACACCCACTTCGTCTCTCTCCCGCTCTCCACCGACTACCTCTATGGGTGTCCCTTCGAAATATCTAGCTCCATCAGTCTCCTTGTGTCTCTAATTTCCAGAATCATCATTCAGGGAAGAAAATCAATTGTCTTTCACCCATAAAGCTCACCTTAGTCACTCCTATAGCCCTGCACCAATGGAAGATGGTGAATTTGTGCAAGAAAAATACAGACCATGGTCGGTGGTAGATGTTACCCATGTCACTTTGTCTCACAACCAATTTTCCGCCCTCTCCAATCTTGATGATGATGGATCTATGTACCTTGATTTAATCCAATGATTGTGTACTCTTGGAATATATGTGGCCTTACTAAACCCACCCAAGATATCTGGTCGGGATAGTTGTCTACACTTTAAGCATATGTGTGTTTTGTGTGCAAGAAGTTAAACTCACAGGTTTTTACTTCATTTTGTTTCTTGCACCATTTGGCCCAATGCTATTTTCCATGCATCCAATCACAACCTTGGACGTGGAGGGGTCGCGACCTTGATTGCCCTTGACCTTTCCCAGCATGTTCTCTCATGGGGCTCTAACCTCACTTATCGAGTGGTTTGTATTCTCTTCAATTTTGATGGTCGTATCTTAGGTTTAGCCAATATTTATGCATCCAACGATGCGGTTGAGAGAATTATGTTTTGGTAATGGTTTATTGACTCTTTTCATGATGCTCTTTATATTATTTGTGGTGATTTTAATATGGTTGAATACGAGACAACAAGTTTGGTTGTTTTCCCATACGTTAGTGCATGGGATTGTGGGAGGCTTGGTTCTATCTTAGGCACAAGCTCAGACTTTTTAACCCCAACATCCCCCATAAGGATAGATCCAATTCTGTTTAGTTCACTTGGTCCAATTTTTGATAGGGTCAAGATAGGATTATGTAACATTTGGATAGTACGCTTACGTTGAGTCAAGACTTATTATTTCTCCCATTTTAGGTAGGCATGTTGTAGTTTATGACAAGCTCTCTTATTTGATCATTCCCCCATTTTATTTGACATTACTTGGGCCAAACCTACAAAAAAATCATGGTTATATCTCAATTTTACTTAAACACTATGCACCTGAAGCATGTTTGGAACTATGTGTCGTACATATCCAACACATTTGGTACTTGGTTCCTCATCCTCTAGCTGAGCGAGGAGGGATGTATTTATTGTTAGAATGACGTTGTCAAAATAACCAACACCTTCCTTCGCATCTATGGAAAACAAGTTGCTCTCTTTCAACATGAAACACATGAGGCTTTATATCATGAGTTTTAATGTGTCTCATAAGAACATAATGTTTCTCCTTTCAATCAAACCTTGTATCTCCAGGTTGCCCATTGGAGGCACAAAATTAAGGTGGAGGAAGCTTACAAAACACGGGGTGCTATGTTGCGTGCTTTCTTACATTGGCTCAAAGTCAGTGACAAATCTTCCAAAGATTTATTTGATATGCTTCACATCAATCATTCTTCTAATCAAATCAAATCCTTTTTTAAGGGAATTTCTACACACTGCTCTGTCGTATATCCTCCAATATTTTTTCCATCACTACCATGGGGTTTTTTCCTCTCAACTCACCCCCTACTAGGAAGAGGCACTTTTAAAATGTATGCAAGTTGTATCTTGTAAATTCACACACCCTCAACGGGTAGCATGTGATATGCCTTTGTCTCTCTGTAAATTTAAGGAAGTAGCCTTTCAAATGGATCCTGACAAAGCTCCAGTATAGATGGCTTCCCCTCTGAATTCTACCAGACCTTATGGGACATTTTGGGAACTGATCTGCATATGTGTACCTTGAAGCTTTAGATTCCAATTCTTTTGGTGAATTGATTAACCAAGGTAACATCAAGTTTATCCCCAAGTATGGAGACCCATCACTTTATGCTTAAGATTTCTTACAAAATTATTACTGAGGATTTGTCTAGCATGATTTTCAATCTCCTTCCTCTTATTGTTAGAAGCGAAGAAGACTAGTTTCATCAAGCACATGTACATCTTAGATAATATTATTGTTGTTTGGGAAGGAATGGAATGGGCTCATCTCTCTAACCAAAAAATTTTATTTATCAAAATTGACTATGTTAAAGCTTATGATCGAATTGAATGGTCTTTCATTTTGGCTATTCTTCAAGCTCTTGGATTTGGGCCAGATTTGTTCACACTTGTGCAGATGCTCTTTAACAATGTCGGGGCTTGCATCTCCATCAATGGGGCTCAATCTTCCAAGTTTTTTGTTTAGATCCATTAAACAAGGGTGTCCTTTATCCCCCTTATTCTATGTTCTTACAACTAAAGGGTTTAGTTATCTATTAGCTCAAAGTTCTTTTTAAGGTTTGATTAAAGGGATCTCTTTTCCTACCTTGGATCAAAAACTCATCAATGGTCACTTCGTGGATGATTATTTTCTCACTCCTAGAGGAGGAACAATCTATTCAAAATGCTTTGGACTGTCTAGATACTTTTGTTTGGATTTTGGATCCTCCATTCAATGGGAGAAAACCTAGTGTTATCGACAGTCCCGATCATTCTCCTATTCCTCCTTGATTAGAAGGCTTGTAGTGGAGCTAGATTCATTTGAGTGTTCGGTTCAAATTTATTGTCATTCCCTTTTCCTTCTAGGATACTTCTACACAAATTTGGGCTTATGTGATTCAAAGGGTTGAGCCTAAGATTTCCTTTTGATTACCAAGCCTCTTTCTTTAGCAGAAAGTTTCAAATTTTCTCCAAGGTTTTAGCTACTTACTCATGTATATTATTCCTTCTTGTTGGGCTCCATCTAACACTTCTTATGCCAAACTTTATAAGCTATTATGGTACTTTTTGTGGGCTAATTCCAAGGGTCATAAGGGTCCCACAGGGTTGCTTGGGATATTTTTTGTCAACCTAAAGAAGTTGGGGGCCTTGGTTTGCTTGACATCAAACTCTAAGGATGTGCTCTCTATGTCAAGTGGTTAATCTGTAGCCTTGAAGGTAATGAGGCTTGGAAGATTTTTCTCCAACATTGCATTTGTCAAGGATATCCTTTGGGTAGGCAAGCTTGGAAAGGTCTCAACTTCCAATCCTTCTTCTCTTCCATGTTTCAGTTAAAATTGGGGGCACCTTCATTGCCCAAATCATTTGGAAATCTTGGGGAAGTTGCTTAAGCCATGCCTAATTTGGAAGGGAGATGGTTTCATATCTGGTCTGTCTATTAAATCCCACTCTCTCTGGTGGTCTTTTATTCTCACTTTTCATGATGGCCCTCTTACATTGGCTCCTTGGGCTAAATCCACTTCAATTTTCAGAAAAATTAATCAAGGTGGTGGGTGATTTATTTTGTAGACACTCCATATCTTGACTTTCTTAGGCACACTTGCTACTAAATTCAATCTTCAACATCAAGATGTATAACCAATTACAAAAATAATTGCTTGCATACCTGATGATTATGTGCACAAGGTTGACATCACCTCTAGAGTTTTGTGGTGGTAGGAATGAAACTAGCCCATTGTTATGCCTTTTCTCCAACGCATGCCCCATTTGGGGTACTCATTTTTGTCCCTTAGTTAGTGCCCACTAACACTCTTAATCATCACTAGAATATTGCCTCCCATGATTCTATCTAGAAAAGTTTGTTTTAGAGGGTTTGGAATGTTCTTGTCGAATCCAAAAATATCATTTTTGTGGTGTATTTTACACTAGGGGCTTCTAGCTAGGGATCACTCAAGCATATGGGTCTTAACCCCACTTGCTTGGTCTTCCATCAACCAGAGTCTATCAAGCACATTTTTTGGTTTTTCTCTCAAGATCAATCGACATGGAAGTGGATTCATACCCTATTCAAACCCTTTCTTTAGAGTTATTTACCTAGAAAATGATTCTCTTGGGGACTTAGCCTTGTTACTGGTATTCACAAAAAAATTGGCACATCTTTAGAAGTCGGTATTCTTTTTCATCTTTGGAAAGATAGAAATAATGCCATTTTTAGTAATGTTCCCATGGATGGATTTTTTCATGTTACTAATAAAGTGGTTGTTATTTCCAATATGATGATCCAAATTTAGAACCATGTCGAGAAATTTTAGTTGTAGGTTGAGCACTTGTGCTTGCTTGACCATGAGCCCCCCCACATGTGTAGCCATTCATGTGCTTTTGAACACTCCTGCTCATCATTTCTTGTAGCCTCATCTCGTGTCACTCTCCTCCTTCACCCCGAGGCTAAGGGTTTAAGAGACATCACTCTCGGAGTCGACGGATCCCCTCTCCTCGCTGATAGTGGTCTCCTCTCTCTCGATCCCCTTTCCCTACTCATGGTGGGGTATTTGGTTGGCTTGGTGATTTTGGCAGCCTTGGTTGGAATGCCCCTCAGTAGGGAAAATTTCCATGGTTGGATCTTTTCATTTCTCACTTTAGGTCATCTATTGAGGTTCCTAACACAACAACAACAATAACAACAAGAAAAGTAGGTGGGCCCATCCCACTCTGCTCACCCTCTAGTTCTTGATGGTGTGACAAATCTAACATCCCTTTTCCTCCTCCTTCATCCTTCATGTTTGGGGCTACGACCTAGTTTTCTAACTCCTTGTTTTGTTCACCTTTTTTATTGATTATCACACTTTTATAGTGGTTTTTATTAGTTTTTCCTCTTTCTCGAGGCATATTTGGATCAATGTGTTTGGCATTCTGGGGTGTGACCGTCTCCACCTAGGTTTTATATGATTAACATTGTATATCTCTTGTTTTTATATATAAAAGTGTGTTTTTCAGGTCATTTTTTTGAGAGATCTAATGTTTTTGTGAAAAGAGTTGTATTTCATAATATTTTACCTCACATTCCATATTTTCACTCCATAACATTATAGCTAGATGTTATCACTCCTCCCAAGATAATTCTTACAATTTTGTATAGATTTTCAACATCAATCGTGTCCCACTTATTGATTTTTTTGTTTTGCTAGCAAAATATGTCCCATAACCAAAACTTAACCATACTTATATATAATTCCCAAACACATATATTTTAAGAGCTTAAATATAGCAAGCCGTAATCAAAATTGCACCCATCCCAACATGTCAAAAGGTCTAAACTCATTAAAGAAGTGAATTAGTAAGATTGCATGTCAAAAAATATTCAAAAATAAAAATTTAAATGATATTATTGAAATGCAAATAATGATTTAAATTTTCAAAAGAAGGGCATTTTTAATAAATATGTGTCATATACTTTCAATGGAAAAAATTGTTGGTAAGTCTAAATTCACATATCAATGCTTCATCTGGGGTGGTTGTGTTATTAAATTTGGTTAATGTTGGCTCCCATACACACTGTCATACATAATATGGTGTTCTACATCTATACAATAACAATTATATTTGACCTCATTTATTTGAGGATGAAAACAAGTAGGAAGCATTTGCACTATATTACGAGTTCAACCGGACATATGTACACTATGAAAAAGCTTATATAAGGGCTGAAATTAAATGGAGGGAAAAGATAGTCATTGTTTATCAAAGGACTAGCTCCCATAGGCTTATATGTGAGACAAGAAGATGAACAACACCTATGAAATTGTGGGAAGAGATAACTTGTGTTCTATGAAATACATGGGAAGTTGAAATGGAAAGCATTTTATCCTTAAATGCTTAAGGTACACAAACATCCGAGCCATACATGAGGAAATTTTAAGGGTTTATTCGATGACATAGTTATTCAAGGAAATAAAAACATTTGTGGGAGATGCTAACTCCATTCAACAAGAAGAGGGGCAACCTTATAAAAGATACCATTAAGCCCACAAATCTTTAAGTAGTTGACGATTTTAGTGGCCCCATAGACCTTCTATGTTGTGGACGTAATAAAAACCATTTCATTTCAATGTTAGTCACTTCTTGATGCAATTTTTAATATTGTGAGCATATGTTATATACATTTCCATGGTCTCCCAATCAAATGATTTGAAGTATTATAAAAAGTATGTAATTTTCAATATTTTGAGGGAAACTGACAATTTGAAACCAATGAAGCATGAATCGATTAGATATGGGTAAATCATCAAATGTATTCCATTGTTCCATTATAATCATATTTTCCTAATGTGGATTCACTTTTTTCCTCAAAAATATATCCACATTTTCTAAATGTCTTCATTAATAGAGATAGACTGAGTATTTTGTTAGAGATTTCAAAAACATATATTGAATAAGGGGTTTAAGTTTTGTTTTGTTTTGGGATTATTTGAGTTGTTACTAAAATGGTTGTGAGGTATTTCACTAGAAAAGGAAGTAAAATCCTCACCCAACCAACTGATTACAACACCCACAAATTCAAATGTAAATTCAAATTTTTACACAACCACCCAATTGTTCATCTCATGTGTCTCTTACACATACCACATCAAACAACAAGACATACATTGGGTAGTGCGTCTCTATCTCCATCCCCTTGCCAACACTACCCACAATTTCAAATTAACTATTTTTATTGTTACATATGACGATTATTATACTAAATTCCTCTAGTTTCAAAAAGCAAATGGGTAATGTACACTTGTTGAAGTATGTCATCAAATTGGATTCAAACAATCTAATGACCATGTTTTCTCCTACTAATAATTCATTGGAATTTTTCAATTCCATGGAGATTTTTTTATTAATTATTGATCTTGTTCCATACAAATCTCAACCTACTAAGTCGGTGTAGAGTGGTAACCTTAAGGGGTTGTCTATGGAAATTGTTTATAGGATCAATATGGGAGGACCCGAGTTTGGTTCTAAGGATGATGTTTTCTGTAGAGTCTTGGAATATGATTAGAGGTATTTTTATGTTGAATTTTTTTAATAATGTTTCTAATGAACCTAAATTTATTAAGTATACCAATGGGTTTAGTTATCAAATTCCCCTTCCACGGTCTATGAAATTGTGAAGGAAGTGAGGGATGCCATCACTTTCAACCCAAATTTTAATATCTATTAGAGTTTCAAGATTTTAAAGGTAAGGTTATCTTCTATATTTTTTCTCATAAAGGTTATGTTTTGTGTTATTTTATGGAATATTTAAAATTGAAACATTCTACCTTCATTTCTAGAAATTTATATTTCATTGTTTTGGAAACAATAGTTGTATCTCTATATTATTTCATTTCCTTTGTTACCTTTCCTTATCCTTTTATACAATCTTCTAATAAATTTACATATATCAAATATCAAAATATCAACATAAAATATTTGGAAAGATAACAATTTTTTTACTTTTAGATGACATATAATAAAAGATTAATTATGTAATTCACAATTCCTTTTCTATCTTCCATGAATCACCAATCATGATTTTGATCATCATATCCTTGCATGAATGTAATGTTTTCAACTTATATTCTCCTATAGAAAGAAAAAAATAGCCACTCTTATTTGTCTTGAGTTGATCGAGATGGCATTGATAAGATAAATCCCAAAATTTGTACAAATATTTGGAAATGGAGAAAAATATACATATTATATTAGAGACCTATTGTTATCAATTACAATTGCTAATAAGCTTATTGCTTGTAAAATGGTGCCCCAAATTAATGGAAATTTTATTTATTTGATGTAGATATCTTGGAAATGTGTTTTATATTTTCCATGGGTTCCCCTCTATAAAATTTTGTTCCCATATATGTGCTTTGATCTATGTTATATATGGGTGGTTAGATAACTCTTGTTCTTTGGGAGCCATTATGGGTTATATCCTTTGCCCATGGTTTTGGTATCCATTATTTTGTAATACCACTATGAGGGTTACCTACTAATGTTATTACATATAGATTGACATGTAACATGATAAAGTAGACTGTGATGTACATTATTACATGGTAAAATAGTTGAGTTAATATAAAAAGGAAGACACCTTATTATACTAAATTGTTTCTGAAAGGGTTTCCCTAGATAAATCTTTTGTATTGTATAATTTTATGCATGAAATTTATCTATATAGAGAATGATAAAAGGAAATGTTGTAGCTATGGTAAGATGGGGAATTTCAAGAAATATTGTAGAGCTAAAAGGGCAGAAAAGGTAAGTATTTTGAAGATGTTAGATCTTCATATATGAAACCCTCTAGTGAAGACTTGGGAGATTTATTTTTAAAGGTTTCTAGCTCACATACATGTGATGGTGCTTATTTTTTTGACTCAAGTTCCTCTTTTCATATGAATCCTTTTCAAGAGTGGTTATGTGAAGATGAATAGATCAATGGAGGTAAAGTCTTCTTGGGAGACATGTCAACCTATAAGATCATAGGTCACATAAGATTCGTGTTGAGGTGTAGAGATGGATGGATCAAATCCCTTACTGGTTTTTACACATTCTAGGTTTGATATTAAACCTATTATCTATAAGTAATATTGATGCCCTTACTTAGCTCAAGCATAGTCTTTCCCAAAAAATTTATGTTGTTCTTGAACCTAAGAACATTCAAAATTATAGCATGCAATCCTATTTAAGGCATGGTCTATCACTCACTACAAGATGACATTTTCCCTCCTTGTATAGGACAAATTTAGATAACTTTTATCACAATGATCCACTATAATGAAGGATCATCATCTAAACCTTACATGTTCTTTGTTGTTCCTCTCCTTAGAACTCATATGCATCCATTCACTTTCTAGTCCTAAAACTTTCATGTTTAAGTGGCCTCATCCTTATGGTCTACTGTATAACTTAACTTGAGTGACAGGGATCTCAAGATAATCCTCTTACCTTGGATCATGCATCCTTAATTATAACCCTCATATGAATTATCTCATCCCTGCAAGTTATCTTTCATACACATGTTTGTAATACTAATAAATTTCCTACACTTACATGACTAGTATCTTGTAGGAAATAAGAGGTAGTTTATTTGATAACAACCAATCAGATGTCAATGACCTCCAATACTTATTATACTCTTATTCCACGTGCATGAAATACAAAATCATCATTAAAAACATAACAATACTACCCCGCTTACGTGTTAGGTCCAAATTTGGATTCACAAGCTCATGCCATGGTAGTCACGAGGTATAGGGGTTAATAATTATCATCTTGAGATAATTGGAGTTACTAAATTGTTATATAAGTGTTCAAGCATTCTATCTTCTATACAAATATTATCTCATACTCCAACATCCATTCTTGAAGTTACGAGCACATATACCATTTATATGCTCTAGTCATGATTTACCCTACAATGGAGTCACATTTCAAATAGATTAATAGGGTAATTCATATTTTTAGACATGTTGAAGGCATCATATTAAAGATTTAGACTCCCTTATCAATGCTCTAATAATTATCTTCAATTTGGATTCTTGGGACTCTACCCCAAACTTCTTATAGTTCTTGGTTTCCAAACTCAAGCAATCGTAATGAAAATAAAAGGTTTCCATGGCATGGTTCCATGTTCTATAGACCTCCTTCATCATGATTGAAGTGTTCACAACTTCCATGCACTAGCTCTATGATTATTTTTCCCAGCTCACCTTCTTTGTAACCCTTTCTAGTGATCTAATATAGTCCTACAACATGCACATCAGTCTTCACATGGAATGATGGCATTTAATTCATGGATTAATCCTGAGATTATTTTAACTCATCATTTGGACCTTATTCCCCATTACTAACACATCATTCTACAGAGCATACCAGATCTATACCTAAGGGAGAACATAAATTAAGTATTAACCATGATGAGATCAAAAACATACTAGATTCAGATACACACAAAACTAACACTTAGATTCAGCCAATATCCTCCATTATATTAAATATAATAATTATACATAAGCTTCATTACAATAATAGTAGTATGCGTGTAACATATAATTTAACATATATCTCTATGTATGCACTTATCTATCTGTGTGTATTCACCATCATACCTCTCTCTTACACTATACACAGTTTACATATATATATAAGGGTGGGGACTTTCCCTTCACCACTTATCTATTCCCAAAATAGGTCACATGCTATTATTAGCCACGCACATTTACAAAACTAGCCACACATGCAAGTGCGCTAACAATAGACTACTACTAGTTAACTAATAGTAGTAGATCTATTTCTATTTCCTATGTGTCCATGCAAAGTGCTTTGTATCCATCCTCCAAAAATAGCCAATGCATGGTGCACACGTCTCTACCTCATTTGTGTGCTCTGCACGCCATCTCTAAAAATAGACCTTCATGAGTGAAAATGGCTAAGTCCCAAAAAGTTGAAACTTCTCCCACGCACATGTGTTCTCCCCTATCCATTCACCTTTTGAATATGACCTCACTTTCCACGCAGACTTCTTGTGTGCTTTTTATCAAGTGTTCTCTGATCAACATTACCCCACACTAATTTCATTATCACCCCGAAAATGGTCATCTCCAAAACTGAAGTAAAGAATAGAAGAATGGAAAGAATGGAAAGAATGAAAGAATGAAAGAATTTTTTATCTATAAAGAATCTCTTTCTTCTACAACTTGAACAACTAATTCAGGATATTCCTATTTTATTTTAGCCTCCAAGGTCTACCACTCAATGAGTGCTTCCTCTAATTTTTCTAGAATGTCCACAAAATGGACTCTAGTTCATCTTTCACGATCTCTCCTTTCTCATTCTACAAGACCAACACAATGTTGGACATTGCAGTCATCCTTCCCTCTAGTAAATCCATCTTCTACGCAATGAGTTTCCCAAGCTCTTCCAACTTGATTCTTGTGTGGTTCTTGGCTTCTGCTGTGGCCTCACACTTTTTTTTAACCATTGATAATCTTTCTACATGGCCCCAATGTTTCATCCTTCATCACTTTCTAGACCTCATTGTTCTCCTCCTGGTTTTTATGTTAATGAGCACCTCTGGAGCTATGCAGATGTTCAAGGCTTGGTCTTCTTTCTTCAGTTCTTCTTACAAGCACTTACAATAGTCCTTCATATGATGCAATCTTTCACATCACTAAAGCCTTTTCTCTTCTACATCTTGTGTTGGATCCTTTGCACTGGCATGCATGCAGAGGTTCATCTTCAAGCACTAGGTCCACCAATGTACCTACATAGTGTATTGCACCAAAGGAAATGTCTTTGGTACCTTTGGCTCTAAGTGTGGCCTAGCTCTTATGATATTATCACCAATTTCCTCTCGATGCTTGATAAATACAACATTCTTTTCCTACGCTAAGTCTCTTTCCTATGTTAGGCATGTTATTTCCCCATCCTTAGTTTTAATCTCTTCCCTGAGCACCCTAATTGTGGCAAGCCTTGTCCATATTCCACCTCGCCACCTCTGTTGAGACTTTCACCAATGCATTGCTCACTTGTTCATCTGACATGACAAGTAGGCTTTACTATCATGTGTCTAGCCTGAGGTGTCTTTTTCAACCTCCTCGATACGCATGACTCCTCACACACATCAAAATCTGGTTCATCCATGTGTGTGTGCATGACCATGATAAATTGCTTCCTTGTGCACATTGTTGCCATATCTTCATCCATTAATTCCCAGCCATATAATTCCTTTTTTGTTAGTGTGCTCTGAAATGGGCATGGAAAATTTTACCTATGTCCTCCGCATAACCCATGGCTAGTGGAATGTGCTCTCCACTTGTTCTTCTAGACCTAGGCTGCTTAGGAACTTGAGCTTCCAGATTTGGGACTTGTGTCTCCATGTCCTAAGCAGTCTCTATAGTTGTCTCATCTGTTCCCTTTTCCTCCTCTTCTCCTTCCTTCATTTCTTCATCTTTTTCTTTCTTCTACGTTCTCTGAGAGGTGTAGGAGAATTAGGCATGCTTTCCTCTGATTCTTCCACCTCCTCATTCAATTTTAGTTTCCTTCTCCTTTTCATGGTTGTCTCCTTCTATGGAGAGAGTCTAGGTGATTTGCACACTATTTTGGAGTAGTAACCTTGGGTCCTTGTTCTCCTAAACACTCTCTTAAATTTGTGCTCTCCTTGGACTACATCCAAGTCCTCATCATCCCCCTCTTGTGGCTGAGGTGGTGTAGTGGCACGCTCAACTTCATCCTTATTCATAGGATGTCTTCTACCTCTATGTTCCAAACCACCACTATCCTCATGCTCATCCTCCTCATCCTCTACTTCAATTGGCTCTATGGGCTTAGGCACTGGGATGTTCTCCATTGTATGCTTACCCTTTGGTGGTGCTGAAGTGCGAACTCATCTTCCACATACTTGTTATTCTCCAACTTGGGCTTCAGTTGAGGTACACCAATGCTGCTCCAATATCTCCCATAGCCAAACTTACTAGTTTAATGCTCAATACATCTGAAATGAGCCTTTTAATATATGCACCCCATCCCGATACACATATTTCTTCCTTAGCATGTGGTAGTCACAATCTACCTTGTCCACATTGAACGTTAGGCACACATCTAAGAACCTATGTACTACACCTGAAGTACCTTACTATGAAGGCATATGGTAACTTACACCAAGGGCTCCATGCTCCATCCTTCATGGTGAACCGCACTATGCAAAAGTGCTTGGTATACAACGAACTAAACTACCTTTCCAACCACCAAAGGCAAGTCCTTGGGATGTGCCATTCTTCTTCAAAGGCCACGTGGAGCCTATCATACCACTTCTCAGCCCTTTTCTTGACCTGTTCTGATCATGGATCCTTCACACAAGTACTTTTTGAAGTGTTCTGTAGGTGACTTGTGCTCCATGGGATACTCCCATATCTTCTCTTTTGGTCCATCAGGTACTCCAATCTCCATGAACACCAATGATAACAAAACAACTCCAAAGCTGATCCTTCCTCTTGTGCACACTGCTCCTCAATGATAGTTTCTACAATGTAACATGAAATGTTGTAGACTACCCCTTCAGACATCTTTTTAGCAATGTGCAGCCACATGGTATTCACTTGTGACCACCTTTCCTAGGTCATTTAGCTTTGTAACAAGATGTGTGGTTGCTTGCACAACTGATACTTCTTCAGTTTATCTATGTCCATGCCACGCATGGACCCTTTGTGTACCCCAACTCCTTTCTAGTCTCCAAGATTGTGGCCTTGTCTATTAAATCATCTTTCAAATCTTCTCATGTGCCCTTCAATCCCATTACCATGGAGATGAGCGCGGCTGAAATTCTGGCTCTACATCCTGCAAAGTAGAAAAAATCTTCATGCACTCTACTCATGAGCCACTAGTACAAGGGCTCATATTTCCCAAAGTAAGGGAGCTCATATAGTTGGTAAACTCCAATCTTCTTCAAGAGCTTCTCACCAACATCATCATACACTGACATGTCTTCCGTCATGTGTGCATTTATTTGTCTTTGTGTTTAGCAAGGCATCAAGCTCCTTCTTATTCTCTATGGTACGGTGGTTGTACTCACTCACCTTGCTTTTCCTTATGTGAGAATCCCACTCCTAGCCTACGATAACCCCCTCTGGATATTGCATTTCAAAAAATTACTTTCGGAGCCATCTCCTCTTCTTCTTCTGACCACCTTCTTCTTTCCCTTCACTCCTCTACAAACTACTTTCTTGGGTGCCATTTCTACCTTGCAATCCTTTGTAGATCCTCACCTCTTGAATTTTACAATGTGTGAATCAAACCCTAGCTCGATTCAGCATGCCCTAGGTGAAATCACATGCCCTCACTCCTCTCTGTCACCTTTCTTCACTCAAACCCTTCACCACCGGGGACACAAGCTCTTTCTACACATAGATCTCTTCATCACGACTGGCTACACACCTCTCACACCTCAATTCATCACTCGGCTCTTTCACACTTAGCTCTTTTTCAAATACTCTTAATCAAAATGGTAAAAATGAACTCACATCCCATCCTTATATAGATTTTCAAATTTTTGATGCATTCATTGCTCCTTCACCTACCAAATATCCTCTCATTAATTGACCAATTCCATCCTTTCCATGTGTTACATCTTCACGCCCCAACTATAACCTTCTAGCATGCCTTCCTACCCTCTGGTCACAAACTTCTCTTCAATGCACTGCTTCCTTGCACCCGAGTACCTCATCACTGCACCTTCTACTGGTAGTTGTTATGGCCTCTACTTACCTCACATTATATTGTCCCTTCATTCATCTCCATCTTTGGTCACTTTTTAGAAGCAATCCTTTGACTTGAAGAGCACCCGTAGTAGCTTATTCCTTTCACCTTTCAATTCCCATGATTTTGTACCTAATATCGACAACCACCCCACACTAAAAGTATGTGCAGTCCTCTCGCATAAACATGCTTCATATAGTAATTAGCTTCATGCAAAAGCACGCTTATTACACAACACACCAACTAAATTGACAAAGCATAACAACAAAAGAAGGAAACACATTAAGGAAATACAAATTGAAAACCTAATCTAAATGGCAATACTACCTTATTACAAACACCAAGAAGACTTATTTATAGTAGGGCTTCAACCTACTCCCATTGAAGTAACTGGGTAGCCGTGTTCCATCAAGGGCTTCTAACCGAAAGCACCTGTTTCAAGGATGTAAGTGATAACATACGGCCCCAACCAATGTACCTTAAGTTTTCCTAGATGGCGTAAGAACTTAGAGTCATAGAGAAGCACCATTTGTCCAATCTCAAACTTCTTGTCCCTTATGTTTCTATCATGCCATGCTTTCTACCTGGCCTTTTCTTTCTTCTGACTCCAACGTGTTATGGCTCATCATCATCCAGCTGAATTATCTTTTCAATCCATTCTTCTAAAGCTTTCTCATCAGCTAGACCTCCAACATGCAATACGCAAAGAAGGTAACATAAATTCCATAGAAGAATGGATTCTACACCAAACACTAACTGAAATGGTGTTGCTTTGTTCAACCTTTTATATGTTGTTCGATATGCCCAAAGTACTACGTAGATACTTTATCATCCCAATCCTTTCTTCCAACATCACATATTTTTGTCAATGTCTGGCCCAAAATTTTGTTGAAAGCCTCAATAGTTCCATTTTCCTAGGATGATAGGGTGTAGTCTTATGGTGTGCAATCATGAACTCATCCAATAAAATTTTGATTGTCTCATTAAGAAAATGTGTGCCCCTATCACTGGTCAAACTCAAAGGACATCCATACCTTGTAATAATATTTTCCCATAGAAACCAAGCTATTGTAGCCATTGTATAGTCCTTTGTAGGTGTTGCTTCTTCCCACCTTGTCAGATAGTCTGTGTAAGTTATAATGTAGCGTGATCCAGTTTTGCACGCAACTGTGAAATAGGACCCACAAAATCTATAGCCCATTTCTCAAATGGTTCTATACTAGCTAAGTAATAGGTCTCAGAGGCATTTCATCTCATTGACCTAGTTTTCCAAGACGTTGACAATGATCACATGCCTTACAAAATTCCTTACAATCTTTATAGAGGGTCTCCCACCATAATCCAATGAGTAGAATCTTGCATGTTGTGGCATCACCTATATAGTGGCCACCTACAATTCCACCATGAGCTTCTTCCATAATACTCATGTGCACTCATGTTCCAATACACAATGGCACAATACTTCATCTCACCCAATTTGTACAAGTCACCACTGATTAACATATAAGGTGTGGCATATATAGCAAGTTGTTTCTTCTCCAAGGATTTCATTCCTTCTGGTGTCATCCCTATGTGTGTAGAAAGACAACAATGTCCTCTAGTTCTGATGGCATGTACATTTGTAACCTGTATAACTATGCATCTAGCATGGTATCCTCAATTTCTATGTGCTTCTTCTCCTGACTGTATTCTTGATAGATGGTCTGGTCCAAATTACTTTTTCCTAGTTTTACCACAACTATGAAATCAAATTCTTGAAATAAGAGCACCCATCGACATATGCACCCTTGTAAAACAGGTTTATTTACCAAATACTTCAATGCCATGTGATCTGTATAAAAGATGAATGGTGTAGCTAGTAGGTACTTGGTGGAAATTTATGCAGCACATAGATCATTGACAAAGCTTCACGCTCTGTAGTTGTGTAATTTTGTTCTACAGAGTCAACTTTCTACTAGCAAAAAAGAGGATGATCTACAATACCTTCTCTCAGGTTGGGCCAACACCACGCCAATGGCCATGCCAGAGGCATCAACATGTACATGAAATGGTTTGTCCCATGAAGGAAAACGTAGAATAGGTGTGGTAGTAAGTTTCTCCTTCAATGTCTCAAATGCACGCTTTGTTGTTCTCCCCAATAGAATGTACCTTTCCCTTTCAATAACTCTTCTAATGGTGCGGAAAAATTTGGCATAGCCTTTGATAAAATTTCTATAATATCCTATATGACCCAAAAATCCATGCACCTCACTTTGACTAGTAGGCTCCCTTAGGCCTATAATGACTACAACCTTTGTTGGATCAACCAACAAACCCTCCTTGCAGATTATGTGTCCTAAAAGTATCCCAAATGGTGTAGCAAATATGCACTTCTTGATGTTCAAAGAGATACTCAACTATCTACACCATTCAAACATTAAGCACATATTGTCACAGTGATCCTTAACTAATCCATACACCATCCAATCATCTAAATATACCTGTAAGAAGTTGTGAATAAATTCCTTGAATGCTTGGACAACTATGCATGAAAAATATAGCGAGCACATTTTTTTAGACCAAAGGGCATTACAATATAGGTGAAGCTACCCCATTCAATAGTAAATGTAGTCTTTTCTTGATCCTCCTGGGAAATCCTAACCTGATGATACCTAGAGAACCCATCTGTAAACAATATATTTCACACCCTACAACTCCTTCTAGTATTTCCTCGTGAAATGCGTAGGGAATGGATCAGCCACACATGCAACATTCAACTCCCGTAGTCCACACATGCATATTCTAATCCATCCATCCTTCTTGATATTGATCACCATTGGACTAACCCATTCTGACTCATCAAGGGGCTTGATAATTCCAGACTTCAACATGTTATCAATCTCTTCTTTGACCTTTTCACATAAATTGGTTCATTCTATAAGGTCTCTTTCTAACTGGGTGCACACCCTCTTTAAGCTTTATCTTCATCTCCCCTAATGATTCATGCATGCCTTTAAGTTCATGGTACCCCTAGAAATAGGTCCTGTAATCCCTTAGTAACTCTATGATTTTTTCCACTTCAGAGTCTACCAATAGTCTCCAATTATGGCTTCCTTAGGCTCAATATTTGTTCCAATATTCACCCACTTTGTCTTCATAGGTTCATGATAGGCACGTGTGGGTCTTATCCACACTATCCAATACCTCACACCTTCCTATTGAATGGTTTACATCCAGATTATCTACTTCTTCATCATCCACTAAGTAGACCATTTTTCCTTTCTCTTTCTCAAGGCAAGCACATTGAAGTAATGTTGCATCGGCCTCTGGTTCTTTATCAAGATGCGCTCCTGAGTCTTCTTTATCTAATAACTCCTAAAGGAGTTCTTCAGCCTTGGCACTATCCCCCATAGTTAAGCACTTGATAAATTTTAATGCTTCTTCCACTCGGAGGCTTCAGTAGAGAAGAAGTCAAATGTCTGGGCCATTCCTAAATTAAATTCTACCAATTTCTAGTTTCTCTATGGAGTTCTGCATATACATACCAAGCACGCACGTGCAACCTTGTAAAGTGGAATAAAACTAGTGCACCCATAGCAAAGGTGGTAAAGCTTCCTACCCTTCTGCCAGAGTCTCTCACACTTCTGAACGTGGTGTTGAATAGGTTGATTACCATGATAAGTACATATTTGAGTAGGTGCATTTCTCCTAAAGAACCTAGTAGTAAGAGCAATCCCAATTTCATTCCATCTCGACAAGATTATCCCTATGGACCACCCACCAACGTGTTGTTGTCCCACGTAGTGTATATGCTAGCATATTTCTTCTTTCCAGTGGGTCTATCCATTTTTCTTCCATGGCACACAGGAATACCATGGGATCCCCTTCTCCTATGTAACAAGGTACCGAGTTGTTACCTATCCTCCTGACATAACATGGTTTTGTGCCTCAAGGGAATATGCTCTTTACTTTGCACCCTACCAACTCATAAGTGTTGTGAGCCCAATTATCACAAGCAACACTTGTAGTATCACTAATAGACTATGTGCATCCTCCCACTGAATTAGTCCTTCTTTGGTTGGTTCAATCATCTCTAGATCTCGATGGCACGTACATAAATCCTATTCAGATCTTCTTCACTTAAGGGCTCAACATAGGGGTGCAAATTTCCATATGTTAAAGGGATAATAACTCTTTCCTCTTTATTTTCAAAACTGATATAGCCCTTGTTGAACCAAAGATCAACATTATTTGCATAGCACCAAGGATGCCCCAATAGAGCTGGGAAGCTATCTAACTCTGACCAACGCTAAAACTTCAAAGTCTCTAGTGAACTTGGCTCCTTGTATGGTAATGGATGCATCTTTCAAAACTCCTATGGGAGTGGCCTTAGTCCGATTAGCCATGAATAATACATTAGAGGATGGCTGCAATGGGGTCTTCCCATTTGTACCCATGCATCCAAGGTAAGAACATTGACTTCCACACCTATATCAATCAATATATTACTCAATAGCCACCCATCCACAACAACATTCAGAGTGATTTCCTTGTCATAATCTAGGCTATGAGGAGGGAGATTTACATGCAGGATCTGCCATCCAGTCTCAGTACTTGCACGTGAGTGTTTCCTTTTAACCAACTCCCTAACAATGGAATGATGTTTTCCTAGTGCAACATTTTACACACTTCTCTCAAGTCATCTATATCAGTTTGGACCATCTCTGATGCTTTCTTTTTCTCCTTTAAGTATTATATCTCACCCTAAAGATTCCTTAGAACTTCCATGGTTTCCTGATAAACCTCCTTCTGATAGGTAGGATCTGGTACCATGCATGAAGAACCTCATCTTTAGTGATGGTAGGTTTCTACTGTAATGCTTCCCGAAACATGTGCACCTTAGCAACATGGGTCATGATCTTCACTTGTAGTGCCTCGATTCTACTTCCATCTTGGGCATCCATTGATTTTCCACAACGCGTATCCTAACCATCCATGCACCTTTGTTTTCTTGTTTATGTTGCTTACTCAGATGCTCATATAAGTCTCGGGAACTCTTCATAGCTATGGTTCTTTCCATAGAAAGAACATGTAATATTCTAAGGACATTCACACCTATAGTGGTCAGGAGATCCACATGTATAACATGTTCCACGTGAGGAAACTCACTTCTTCCACCACCACGGCCTCATCCTCCGAATCCACCATGGTATCCTCGACCTCTACCATGACTACCTTCAAAATGCCCCTCATTCCGATCATAGCATGCACTTGATTGTGCTCCCGGTCCTGATGCTCATTCTTTCCCTTAGAGTTATCTAAAACTCATGTCTTTCATACACCAATATCTATAACATCATGGATCTATCCAATCAGCCAACAGTCCTCCGTGTCATGAGTCATGGACCTGACAGATTTTACAGTAGCTTGAAACATTCTTCCTTATCACACATTGTAATAATGGGCAAGGCTAGCATCATGGTTTAAGTGGCATATTTCACAATCCATCAACAATGAGCATGTATTTTTCGTGAGGGAAACTATCCTTTGTGTGACCTTCTACTTCACAATCTATGCACCAAATCCTCTATGTGTCTCATGTGCTGAATTTGTTGATAGTTTCTCCAACTATTTTTCCATTGCTATATTTGTGCTTCTAAAAATGGGCTCACCCCAGTATCTATGCTTCCAACTACCTCAACGTAAGGCTGCTTCAAGTGCTTTACACATGGATCAGTGTATGTCTTATGTGATAATGCCCTCCTAAAAGGGGTAATCAAGCCCCCAACGAACCATTATGCATGTTGGCTTGTGTGTATGTCATAAGAAAGCTTTGATAACAACATTTTAAACCATGCATCATACTCTCTAACACTTTCAGTAGTGCCTTGCTTAATATCCTTGAGCGCACTTATACTCTTCTAGCTCAAACTCAGGGATATGAAACTCTTTAAGGAATGCATCCTTTAAAGTTGTATAATCTATGCAAGTCTGATCAGGTCAAACTTTCTATACCAGCATGTGTGCACCCCTTGTAACGTAGTAGAAAATTGGCTTTCCCTACACTCAAAAGCCATGATTCCTTTTGTGCACCACAATATTTCACACATATGCACATGTTCAACAACATCTTCTATGCCCCTATACTCTAGAAGATGAAGAGACATTTCCATGTAAATATTTTGGGGTTGGTGCGGACCTTGCCCACCTGATCCAAACCTCCTGTGTTTCTACCTCCAAAACCTCCAGATCCACCTGAACCAGAGCTACCTATGCCTCCTGATCCCAAACTTGTAGCTGGGTCGACCATAGAAGATGTACTTCCTATGTCCCAATAGTAGAACTAAACTATACCCCAATAGTCTGTGAAGTGTTACTACTCCCAGAAGTTAATCCAAAATTGGCATGCTTGTATTCTATGTTGATGATACACCCAAAAGGTACTCCCATATAACAATGAAGCCATTTGTGTTGCCATCCATTGTGTGCCTTTATAAGACTCACTCCTACTCTCCCACTACTTGAACTAGCTTGTTGACTACTTGTTGTACTAGATGCTAAAAAACCAAATGCAAGGGCAAGGTTACCAGGTGGATTCAGATGCACGCCCATGGCCCAGTAGTCTCTACTGGTGTGCTTCTACATGAGGCCGAGGGGGATCCCTATTATGCTTTCCCAAGATGGGGGAGTTCCTGATGCTCTGGCTCCACATCTTCTATACGTGAGCTTCAAATCCTTCATGAGCCATCTCTCTCCTCAATGCCATACTTTCTACAACGTTACATTGCTTCTCTATCTCCCTCTCACATGCCTCATTATACTTAAGCCACCTTTCCTCTCTCTTTTTTCCGCTAGGTCTTCCATCTTTCACCAAACCTACTCCTACCCCCACATGTGGTGAGGTTTAGTTAGCCATCGGTTTACTCTCCAGATTCAAGGTTACCATCAGATCTTGATCACCAAAGGAATGCCTTGTAGGTAAGCTCCCCTTGGATATCGTAAAAACTGGAATTCAACTACTTCTGACATGAATAAGTGGAAATTGAGTATTCCAAGATATAACTATTCAAGACACCATGAAACCACGTATCCACAACTCGAGTCCAAATCAGATCAACATCATAAAGGGCCTAGAATTCTTCCTACATCCAGACAAGTGTGTGATACCTCCAATTCCACTTAGATGCATAAGCAATCAGCCACTCATATAATTCTACTAAAGATAGCAAAAATCTCTCATATAAACTATCATACAGATTCTTATTCCACCCACACGCATGCATTAAACTCAGATCCAATGTTGAATCACCATGTGTATTCTTCTTCCAGATCACGTATCCATTCTTCAACACTTGCTAAGGTCAACCGATGTCTTCATCATGAACCATCCTAAAAACAACTGAAAAAGAGGTCCCGAAATGGAACCAATGATGCAGCCTAGAATTCAGTGATACAAATCCAATAAAACCCTAGACACACTGACACATCACTCAGCCTAGACTGAGCACTCACCCAAAGCACACAAAGGTACCAAGTCCTTATTTAGGGTTGCTTTATTGTAGGATGTTAGCATGATGAAGACTTAACATATATAGTTCCATTACTAACACATCATTCTACATAGAGCATACCAGATCTATACCTAAGGGAGAACATAATTAAGTATTAACCATGATGAGATCAAAAACATACTAGATTCGATACACACAAAACTAACACTTAGATTCAGCCAATATCCTCCATTATATTAAAGATAAAAATTATACGTAAGCTTCATTACAACAAAAATAGTATGCATAGCATAGTCTCCAATATCCTCCATTATATTAAAAAAATAGGTCTTCATGCTCAAAATCAGCTACGTCCCGAATGTTGAACTTTTGCTCCACACGTGCGTTCTTCCTATCCATTCACGCCTTAAACCTTGCCTATTTTCCCACACAAACTTCATGTGTGAGTTACGCACAAGTGTTCTCTAATCAACATTACCCCACACTATTCTCATTGTCGCCCGACAATGGGTATCTCCAAAAATTGAAGTAAAGAATAAAAGAATGGAAAGAATAAGAATGAAATAATGTAGATGAATAAAGAAGTTTTATGAGGCAGCCTCCTCTCGTATCAATTTGAATTATCAACTCTAGATACTCCTCCTTTATTCCTGAAAAATCACTTTTGGTTGCCATCTCTTCCTCCTTGACGACCACCTTCTTCTTTCCTTTTTCTCCTGCTGCAGCTACCTTCTTGGGTGCCATTTTTACCTTGCAATTGTCTCCTCTTTAACTCTGTAATTTTCAAATCAAACCCTAGCTCGATTCAATTATGCCCTAGGTGGAAACTTTGTTCCCTAACTCCTCTCTGTCACCTTTCTTTGCTCAAACCCTTCACCACCAGAGTGCACAAAAGCTTCTTTTTTCAATAGATCTATTTGTCACACTTGGTTTCACACCCTTCGCACCTTAACCCAATCACTTGGCTCTTCGCACTTAGATCTTTCCTCAAATACTCTTAGTCACAATGGTAAAAATGAATTTGCATCCCATCCTTATATAGTTTTTCAAATTTTGATGCATTTATTTCTCCTTCACCTACTAAATATCCTCTCATTCATTGACCAAATTCGTTCATTCTGCGCAGTACATCTTCATGCCCCAACTATAACCTTCTAGCGCACCTTCCTACCCTCTGGTCACAGACTTCTCTTCAGCGCATGCCCTTGCACCTAAGTACCTCATCATTGTACCTTCTCCTGGTAGTTATCATGGCCTCTGCTTACCTCGCGTTATATTTTCCTTTCATTCATCTCCATCCTTGGTCACTTTTGAGAAGTAATCTTCTTTTGACTTAAAGCACACCCGTAGTATCTTATTCATTTCACCTTTCAATTCCCACAGTCTTTTACTTGGATAACTACAACCACCCTGCACTAAAAGTATGTACAGTCCTCTACGCATAAGAATTATTCACATAGTAATTAGCTTCATGCATGCAAGAGCACTTATTACTCAAGGAAAAAAACTAAATCGACAAAGCATAATGAAAATGAAGGAAATACGAATTGAAACCTAATCTAAATGGAAATATTGCCTTATTACAAACACCAAGAAGACTTATTTAGAGTAGGGCTTTAGCCTACTCCCATTAGAATAACCAGGTATTCATGTTACATCAAGTTCTTCTAATTGGAAAGAACTTGATTCATGTATATGAGTGATGACATACGACCCCAACCAATGACTTTGAGCTTGTCGGATGGCGCAAGAACTTTGAGTCATAAAGAAGTACCATTTTTCTAACCTCAAACTTCTTATCCCTTATGTTTATGTCATGCCATGCTTTCTACCTGGCCTTTTCCTTCTTCTGACTCCATCGTGCTATTGCTCATTGCTCATCTAGTTGAATCATCTTCTCAATGCACTCATCTAAAGCTTTCTCATCATCTAGACCTCCAGCGCATGTAATGCATAAAGAAGGTAACATAAATTCTATAGGGAGAACAGCTTCGACGCCAAACACCAATTGAAATGGTGTGGCCTTGTTCAATCTCTTATAATTGGTTCCATATGCCCAAATAATAGCTGACACTTTATTATCCCAAACCTTTCTTCCAACATCAAAATTTTTGTCAATGTCTGGCTCAAAATCTTGTTGAAAGCCTCTGTAATTCCATTTTTCGAGGGGTGGTAATGTGTAGTCTTATGGTGGGCAACCATAAACTCATCTAATAGGATCCTTATGGTTTCATTTAAAAATTGTGTACCCCTATCACTTGTCAAACTTAAAGGACATCCATATCTTGTAAGAGCAATCTCCCATAGAAACCTAGCTGATGTAGTTGTTGTACAGTCCTTCGTAGGTGCTGATTTTGCCCACCATGTGAGATAATACATGCAAGTAATGATATAGCATGATCCATTCCTACACGTGGCTAGCGAAAAAGGTCCTACAAATTCGATGGTCCATTTCTCAAATGGTTCAGCACTAGTAATTGGTCTCAAAGGCGTCTCATCTCTTTGTCCTGGTTTTCCTAGGTGCTGACAATGGTCACATGCCTTACAATATTGTTTACAGTCTTTAGACAATGTCTCCCACCATAATCCAACAAGTAGGATATTCTAGGCAGTCACATCACTTGCATAGTGGCCTCCTGCAATACCACAATGGGATTATTCCATAATATCCTTGCACTCATGCTCTAATACACAATGGCATAATACTTCATCCCTGCCTAACTTGTATAGGTCACCACTGATCAACATAAACGGTGTCTCGCGTATAGCAAGATCTTTCTTTTCTAATTCCTTCATTCCTTTTGGTTCTACACTACCCATAGAAAGACAACAATGTCTTCTAATTTGGATGGTGCGCATTGTAACCTATATAATTGTGCATATGGCATGGTTTCTTCAATTTTCTGTGCCTCCTCTCCTGAGTTGATTCTAGAAAAGTGGTCTAGTCTAAAGTTACTTTTCCTTGGCTTCACCATAACTATGAATTCAAACTCTTGAAATAAGAGTACCCATCTACATATGCGCCCCTACAAGAGGGCTTGTTTACCAAGTATTTCAATGCCATGTGATCTTATACAATACAAATGATGTAGCTAGTAAATACTGTTGAAACTTTTGTAATGCACAAATCATTGACAAAGCTTCACGCTCTGTAGTTGTATAATTATGTTCAACAGGAGTCAACTTCCTACTAGCAAAGCAGATAGGATGATCGATAATACCTTCTCTAGGTTGAGCTAATAGTGTGGTAATGGCCATGCCAGAGGTATCCACGTGTACATGAAATGGTTTGTCCCATGAAGGAAAATGCAGGATAGGCATGGTAGTAATTTTCTCTTTTAATGTTTCAAATGCGCACTGCTACAATTCTTCCCAATAGAATGTACCTTTTCCTTTCAATAACTCCTCCAGAGGTGCAGAAATATTTGTAAATCCCTTTATGAATTTTCTATAATATCCTATGTGACCTAAAAATCCATGCACCTCGCTCCGATCAGTGGTAGGCGCTTCCAACCCTTAAATGAATGCAACCTTAGGTGGATCAACAAATAATCCTTCCTTGCAGATTATGTGTCCCAACAAAGATTCTAAAAGGTGTAGCAAATATGCACTTCTTAATGTTTAAAGAGATACTCAATTATCTGCACCATTCAAACATTAAGCACAAATTTTCATAGTGATCCTTGACAAGCCCATATACTGTCTAATCATTGAGGTAGACCTTTAAGAAGTTTTGAATAAAATATTTGAATGCTTGAACAACTATGCATGAGAACACAACATGCACATTTTTCAATCCAAAAGGCATCACAATATAGGCAAAACTGACCCATTCAATAGTAAAAGTTGTCTTTTTTTGATCCTCTTGAGCAATCCTAACCTGATGATACCCGAAAAACCCATCTATGAAGGAATATATTTCACACCCTACAACTCCTAGTATTTCCTCAGTAAATGGTGTAGGGAATGGGTCTGATTACACATGCAAAATTTAGCTCCCTATAGTCCACACAAATTCTGATTCGTCCATCCTTCTTGATACTAATCACCATTGGACTAACCCATTCTGACTCATCAAGGGGCTTGATAATTCCATATTTCAACATTTTATCAATTTCTTCTTTTACCTTTTTGTGAAAATTAGGATTCATTCTATAAGGTATCTTTCTCACTGGATGTGCACCTTCCTTAAGTTTTATCTTTATTTCCCTAAGTGATTCATGCACGCCTTTAAATTCATGATACCCTCGAGGAATAAGTCTTGGTAATCTCGTAGTAACTCAATAATCTTTTCCACCTTTGAGTTTAACCAAGTAGTCTCGATTATGGCTTCCTTAGGCTTAGCCTCCGATCCTATATTGACTTTCTTTATCTTCATTCATTCATAGTATGCACACGTATCCTTATATGCACTATCCAAGACCTCGCACGCCCCCGAATGGTCAATATCTAGGTTTTTAACTTCCTCATCATCCATGACGTACACCATCTTTCCTTTTTCTTTCTTAAGGTAAGCACGTTCAAGCAATATGGATTATTATCCTTCTTCTTCAAAATGCGTGCCTAATTTTGTCTCGCAAAATAATTCATGTATGAGTTCCTATGCCTTTTCACTATCTCCCATGGTTAACCACTTAAAAATGTTAATGCCTCTTTTATCAAGGTTAGGTAGAAAAGTATTCAAAGTCTGGATCATTCTTGTAGTCAATTTTTTCCAATTTCCAGTCTCTCGATGTAGTTCTGTGTATACATACCAAGCGTGTGTGCACCCTTGTAGAATGGAGTATAATTTATGCACTCGAGTGAAGGTGGTAATGCTTCCTATCAAGAATCTCTCACACTGCTGAATGTGGTGCTGAACAGGTTGATCACCATTATAAGTGAAAATATGTGTAGGTGCATTGCTTCTTACAAACCATAAGGTGATTCTAGATCTCCTTCCACTCCGTAAGATTATCTCTATGAACTACCCACCAACGTGTTGTTGTCCCGCGCAAGACATATGCTAACATGTCTCTTCTCCTAACCTGGTATATCCACTATGCTTCCATGACTTGTAAGAATACATGAAGATCTTCTGCTCCTGTATACCAAAGCACTGTGCTACCTATCCGTCAAATAGAATGAAGTCCATTCTTACGCATAACCACTCTTTTTACCTCGTTTCCTACTAGTTCATATGTACCTTGAGCCCAATTGTCACAAGAAATACTCATAGTATCACTAATAGAGTGATAATCCTCCCCCGTAGGATGCCTTCCTTTGATGGCTCATTGCCCTCTCGGGTCCTAAATAGCGCAAACATAGATTTTGTTTAAGTCTTCCTCACTTAGAGGCTCAACATATGGTGTAGAATTCCCATCTATTAGAGTTATCACAACTCTTTCCTCCTTGTTCTATAAGCTGATATACCCCTTATTGAATCTTAAGTCAGCATTATTTGCATAAAACTAAGGGTGTCCAAGAAAGGATGGAAATTTGTGTGCTTCTGCAAGTGTTAATACCTCAAAATCCCTAGTGAATTTGGCCCCTTGTATGGTTATAGATGCATCCTTCAATACTCCTATGGGAGTGGACTTAGTCCTATTTTCCATAAACAACACATTAGATGATGGCTATAATAGAGGTCTCCCCATTTTTACCTATGCATCTAAAGTAATCACATTGAATTCCACATATGTATCAATCAAAATATTGCTCAACAACCATCCATATACAAAAGCATTCGAATGATCTCTTTATCATAGTCAATGATATCAGGGGGAAGATTTGCATGTAGGATCTACCGTTCATTATCAGTGTTTTTGTGGAGTGTTCCCCTTCAACCACTTCCCTAATAATGGAATAATATTATCTTGGTGCACCATTTTACACACCTCTCTAATGTCATCAATAATTTCATCAATATCGTAGGGGACCTTCCTCGCTTTTTCTTTCTTTTGTTCCATCTTTCTGGACTACTCTTTTAAACATTGTATTTCTCCTTGAAGATTTATGAGGACCTCCATGGTCTCTTGATAGAATTCCTTCTAATGGGTAGGATCTAGGTACCTTGCATGCAGAACCTCCTCCTTAATGATTGTAGGCTTCTGGTACAATGCCTCTCTTACGTGTGCCACTTCAGCACATGTGGTAATATTCATAGTTAAGGCCTCAGGTTCTGGTGTTATCTTGGGCATCCACTAATTTTCCTCCACACGCTAGATCCTAACCATCCTTGCGCCTTTGTTTTCCTACTTATGTTGTTTACTGAGATGCTCATATAAGTCCGGGCACTCCTCATAGCTATGATTCTTTCCATAGAAAGAACATGTAACATTCTGGGGACATTCATGCCTATAATGATTAGGGGATCCGCATGTATAGCACGTTCCTCGAGGAAACTCGCTTCTTCCTCCACCATGGCCTCATCCTCCATATCCACCTCGATATCCACATCCTCTTCCATGACCTCCTTCAAAATGGCCCTCATTCCTGTCATAGCACGGTTGATTATGATCACAATCCTAGTGCTCATTCTTGTCCTTAGAGTTATCTATTACACTTTTCTATCATACCCTAATGTCTATAGCATCATGGATCTGACCAATCAATCAAAATCCTCAGTATCATGGGTCATGGACCTACAAATCTTACAAAAGTAGGATACATTCTTCCTTATCGCACATTGTAATAAAGGATAGTGGCTAGCATCATGATTCAAATGACATATTTCATAGTCTAATCAGTAATGAACGTATAGATCTGTGAGGGAAACTATCCTTGGTGTGACCTTCCACTTCACAATCTGTACACCAAATCCCTGAGTGTGTTTCATGGGCTGAATTCGTTGATAGCTTCTCTAACTATTTTTCCATAGCTATAATTTGTGCCTCTAAGAATGGACTAACGCTAGTGTCAATGCTCCCAACTGCCTCAACACACAAAGCTACTTCTAGTGCTTCACATGGATCAATGTATGTCTTATGTGATAGTGTTCTTCTGAATAGTGTAATCAATCCTCCAACAAACCATTGTGTATGCTAGCTGGTGTGAATATCATAAGATAAATTAGATAGAAGTGTCTTAAAATGGGAATCATACTCACGTACACTCTCAGTAGTGCCTTGCTTGATATCTTTGAGCACACTAATACTCTTCTGCTCAAATTCTGGGATATAGAACTCTTTCAAGAAATCATCCTTCAATGTTGCATAATCCACACAAGTTTGATCAGGTCAAACTTCCTATATCAATTATGTGCACGTCCTTGTAATGTAGTAGCAAATTGACTTGCCTTACACTCAGAAGCCATGATCACTTTCACGCACCATAATATTTCACACATATGCACATGTTCGGAAACATCTTCTATACCTCTATACTCCGGGAGATGAAGAGACATCTCCATATAGATATTCTTTGGTTGTTGCGGGCCTTGACCACCTGATCCAGAACCTCCTGTGTGTCCTCTGCCTCTAGAACCACCAGATCCACCAGAAATAGAACCACCTATTCCTCCGGACCCTCCACCTTAGTTGGAATATGACCTATAGATGTACTCCCTTATGCTCGATAGTAGTAATATATTGAACCCCTACAAGATGTGAGGTAGTTCCACTTCCAGGTGAATCCAACATTCTCGCGTGCTCACGTTACGTGTGGATGATGCACTGAAAAATGTTCCTCTAAATAACATTGAAGTCATATATCTTGCCATTGATGTACATGCTCCCCGACTTACTCCTGCTCTCTTACTTCCCAAGTTATCTTGTTGGTTACTTGTCGTACTAGATATGGAAAACCAAGCGCAAGGGCTAGATCACCGGTGGATTAAGATGCACGCGTGTGGCCCAGTAGTCTTTACTGGCGCATTTATGTGTGAATCCAAGGGGGGATCTCTATCATGATTTCCAAGATGGGGGAGTTCCTGATGCTCTGGATCCATGTCTTCTACGTGAGCTTCAAATTCTTCATAAGCCATCTTCATTATACTTAAGCCACCTTTCCTTTCCCTACCTTTCTGCCGCTAGCTCTACCATATTTCACCAAACCTATTCCTACCCTCGCACATGGTGAAGTCTAGTTAGCCATTGGTTTACTCTTAAGGTTCAAAGTTACCATCAAGATCTTGATTGCAAATGGAATACCTTACGAGATATTCTCCTCTAGGATACCATAAAAACTGGAATTTAGCTACCTCCGGTAAGAATACATCGAAATTAAATATTATAGAATATAATTGTTTAAAACACCATGAAACCACATATCCATAGCGCAATTCTAGATCATATCAGCATCATAAAGGGCCTGAAATTCTTCATGTGTCTAGAAAAGTGAGTGATACCTCCAATTCCTCTTAGATGCATAAGCAATCAGCCACTCATACAATACTACTAGAAAGATAGCTAAAAGATCTCATATAAACTGTTATCTGATTCTATTTTACCCAAGTGTGTATGTTAAAATTAGATTTAATGATGAACCGTTGTGCATATTCTTCCTCCAGATCATGTATCCACTCCTCAATATTTGCTAGAGTTAACCAGTACGTCTTCATCATGAACCATCCTGAAAACAACTAAAAAAGAGGTCACCACAATGGAACCAATGATTCAACCTAGAATTTACCAGATAACACCCTAGATGCACTGGCACATCACTCAGCCTAGACTGAGTGCTCACCCAAAGCATGCAAAGGTACCAAGTCCCTCTTTAGGGTTACCATTGTAGGATGTTAGAATGATGAAGGAAGAAATATATAGATCCATAACTAATCCATCATTCTATAATGTATGCCATATTCAGATCTATGAAAGAACAAGCTTAAACAATAATCATGATTGAATCAAGAACATGCGTTACTCAATTACACACAGGAATGACACTTAGATTCATCCAATAACTTCCATCTATTAATAAACACAGAAGCTCCTTACAATAATGGCATTCTATATCGATGTGCACATGGATCTCGATACAAGTATTCCATTCATATGCACATGTCTCTTTATGTTTACCTCTTACACTATGCATATACCTATATATATCTCATCTCTCTCTTTCTCTCTCGTAATTCACTACATATATATAGGGTGGGGATTTGCCCTTCACCGCTTATCTATTCCAAAAATAGGTTGCATGCTATTAATAGCCATGCATTGTTTACAGGCATAGCCACACATGCAAGTGTGTTATCTATAGACCTCTTACAGCTTAATCAAGTGACAATCCTACTCTTAGCTCATCTCCATGCAAACTGATTTGATCCGATCCTCCAAAGATAGACAATGCATGGCACGCACGTCTCTACCTCGTTGGTGTGTTCCACATGCCATCTTCTGAAAATAGGTCTTCATGCTCAAAATTGGTTAAGTCTTGAATGTTGAACTTCTACTTCACGCGTGCATTCTTCTTATCCATTGGTGCCCTTAAACTGCCTTGTTTTCCCACGCTGAATTCTTGTGTGAATTTCCAAGTGTTCTATGATCAACATACCTATCTCTCTACTACATAGTTCACTACATATATATAAGGGTGGGGAATTTCCCTTCACCACTTATCTATTCCCAAAATAGGTCGCATGCTATTATTAGCCATGCACCATTACAAAACTAGCCACACATGCAAGTGCACTAACAATAGACTATTAGTAGTTAACTGACAGTAGTAGATCTATTTCCGGCCTATGTCCATGCAAATTTCTGTGTAGTTAATCCTCCAAAAATATCCAATGCGTGGCGCGCATATCTCTTCCTTGTTTGTGTGCTATGTATGCCATCTCTAAAAATAGACCATCATGAGGGAAAATGGCTAAGTCCCGAAAGTTGAACTTCTGCCCCACGCGGGTGCTCTCCCTATCCATTCATGCCTTTGAATATGACCTTCTTTCTTGCACCGACTTCTTACGTGCTTTCACAAGTGTTCTCTCGTCAACAAGACTTTAAAAATTATGAATACATTCCTTATCACCTGTAGAATATTTCAACTTTAACATTCAAGATAATTTTAACATATATGGCAATCGATGGTTTCATACCCATTTTCCTGACACATCTTCTATGCACACTCCACTAAAAACATGTAAAAATCACTAAAACAAAGGTATATTATCTATTTTTTCATCATACATCTTCATTTATCATTAAATGTCATGTTTTTAAACTCTCTCTCTCTCTCTCTCTCTCTCTCTCTCTCTCTCATCATTCCTAAATTGTTTACCTATTCTAACTCCTTAAGAAGCTCACCTAGATCTTATATTGGTGAGTCTACCCTAGGAAAGCTTAACCATACTCTAAACATAGAAAATGTGGATGATCTTCATCCTAAAACACCTCACATCTCATTACAAAGCTTATTTTACGCACTTCCTTATCAAGCTCATGACAACTCACTTCTACCTATTCAACCTCTCTTACTTAGTCAAACTTGACAAATTACCACCCATTACGATGATTTTCACTTTCACTATTACAATGCAAATTCAAATTTGAATTTGACCAATGAGCTAATGGAGGTAAAACAATTCTCCATCACTCCTAACCCACATGACAACCTAATAGAATCTTTCTTACTTACAAAGGATTCTCTTGCATCGATTACCCAAACTTGCGCTTTTCATGAAATCCTGCTCATGAGTCTTCATCATTTCTTGTTGTTATTGCTCATAACTCTTCCATGGATTTCACTTATGTATTCAAAAATTCATGATCTCAATGTTGGTATAAAATTTCTAATTTCATTGAATGATAGCAATTGTCTTGACTTGTCATACTCTTCAAATGAGTAACTTTCTCTCTTTTTCTAGTCTTCATTCTTCCTTGAGTTGTACCTGGGTCCCATGTTCTCCTTGACCATGTTATTTTTTGTGTCTTCCTGGTGTATTCTCTATATCTCATCTTCTTGCTCCTCTATCTCTTCTTGTACTTGTTCCTTCTTATCTCCTTCTCAGCTATAAGGTTCCATACTACTTTGCTTCATCTCCATACATGTCTTCAAGATCTGCTTGTTCCCTTTGTTCCAAGAACTCTCTCATGGAATGGTTGACTTGGTACACCTCCTCATCTACTTGACCTGCATATAAAGCACTAAAAGTAACTTTAGATACAAAATTTTGAAGCCATGAAGCTTCTTTCTTGACTTCATGTTGTTGATCTTATTTTTCTTCTTTTATTTTTTTATTGACCAAGTTCCCTTTGGTCTTCACATCTTTGTTTTCCTCTTCATTTCCAATCCTCTCCAACATACTTCCACTCTCATTCAGCCCCTCATACAACTGTGCTATCCTCTTCCATCCTTCCTTCTTAGTATCTACTTCTTCGCAACTCATTTTCCTCATTACCATTACTCTTATTTTCATTATGAAAATCATTGACATCTTCATGATAAATAGCATGTTATAATGCTTTCATAAACAAATTTATTTTCTTCTTGTTCAAAACATAATACTTCTTGAAGGAATTTCATATCATCAGTATTAGCACCATAATCAACCAAACCCACACAATTTAATTGCATAATTACATGTTTTACCTCTTCATCATGAATAAAATTAGCTTCATTCATTTGAGGTTGTCCACTATTCTGCCATGTTTCCATTGCATCTTCACCTTTGGGCTGACTTGTACATGTACACATGGTTTTTATCACCTTTAACTCTTCCTGCAACAAGAAATCATCAATATCTTCATGATAATCATCAAACTTTGGGTCTACATTTAGACAACTCATGTTGTACTTCTTCCAAGAAGTTTTCATTATCTTCCATTTTCTCATTTTTGCCTTCATGAGAGCATTCACCTATTTCCATATTAGTCCATCCCATACTTTCTTTGCAAAATTCAGTCATGCATTCATCACTATCAATATCATTAGCTGATGTATCAAATGTAATTTGTTTACCTTTGTTTCTCATTTCATTTACCTCACTTGAAATGGCATCCACCTTCTTCCAACAACTTCTTGGAACAATGATTGGTTCCTTAGTATTTTTACCTTCATATGCAGCCCCTTGGAATGTTCTTACACCTTCTTGGTCTTCATATGATTTCTTAGATGTTGTCTTCTTGAGCCATTTGGGCATTATGTATCCATGTCTTCTTGCAATATCCTCTATGCTCATCCTTTGCTCTTCCTTCCCATTTACTTGTTACATGTTCTCATTTGAGCAATCGAGAAATTTGATTCATACTCTGTCATAGTCATGTCATCTTCATACTTGAATGATTTCAAATGCATTCTTTGTTTTCCTTCCATCATGGATTCTTTGCTTGATCTATCATCCATAGGTGTCATAACCTTTTCCTTGGAAAGGTTTCCCTTTATACCTACAAAATCAGATTGCAACATAGCATTAGCATTTAAAAATGTCCTCTAAATGGACTTCACATCATTCTTATTTACTTATCTTTGTGGCTCCTCTTCATCTTCACCAGACCACTCATCATCACCTTCTATGAGGTCTTCATACTCATACTTTATTTCATCTTTGCAAGAGTCTTCACATGCTTCACTCATGAAGCTTAACTCCTCTTGTGTATCCATCATCTTATCATGTTTGCAATCATTTTCTTCATATCCTCCATCAGCTAGCACTTCATATTATTCTATAGGGTATTCATCATCCCTATACTCAATCCTTGTTGCCAATATTTTATCCTCGAGTTCAATCTGCCTCCTTATATCAGCAATTTCTCTTATTCTCTTCATTTCTTTTCTCTTCTTTTCTTTTGCCACTCTCATCTCTTTCATTTCTTGCAATAAAACAATTACATGTGTCTTTGGTATCTCTCTTATCCAAGTTTCTATCACCTTGGATTGTAGTCTCTTTCTTCTTCTTATCCAAGCTCCTTCTTGGATACTTCGACTACCTCTTCCTTCTTTCTCACAACTTTTCCACTTTTGCAAGCTCCAGTGGCACCTATGTTAATTTCCTTAGCTTACTCTTCTTCTCTTCCAGCTTGTAGTTTCTTGGCTTCACCTCAGCCACACTTCTCTTTTTTTCTCTTGGACTACTTATAGTATCTCTCTTCCTTTACTTGAATCTAGAGTCACACTTCATTCAATTATTACTACAATCAAATAAATTTGACATTTATAAAAGCATATGTATTCTCATTAGAAAATTCTCACAAGCTGAGGTATCATTGCTCGATACCAAAATGATGCCCATACTTAGCTCAACATAATCTTATCCATCTTTTTCATGTTGTTCTTGAACCTAAGAATATTCCAACGTATAGCTTGCAGTCCTATTTGATGCATGGTCTATCACTCATTAAAATATGACCTTTTCCCTCCTTGTATATGACAAAGTTAGATCACTTTTATCAAAATGATCCACTATAGTGAAGGATCATCGTCTAAACATTACATGTTCTACCTTGTTCCTCTCCTTATAACTCATATGCATCCATTCAATTTCTAGTTATTATAGTTTCATGTTCAAGTAGCCTCATCCTTATGGTATACTTTGTATAACTTAACTTGAGTGAAAAGGATCTCAAGAGAATACTCTTACCTTGTATCATGCATCTTTAATTATAACCCTCATATGAATTATCTCATCCCTACAAGTGAGCTTTCCATACACATGCTTGTAATACTAAGAACTTGCCTACACTTGCATGACTGGTATCCTGTAGTAAATAAGAGGGAGTTTACTTGATAACAACCAATAAGATGTCAATGACCTCCAATACTTCTTATACTCTTATTACATGTGCATGAAATAAAAATCATCATAAACAACATAGAAATACTTTGCTTTGTTCGTGTTTGGTACAAATTTGGCTTTACAAGCTCATGCCATGGTAGTCATGAGGTATAGGGGTTACTAATTATCATCTTGAGCTAATTGGAATTTCTGAATAATTATATAAGTGTTCAAGCATTTTATCTTCTATACAAATACTATATCATACTCCAACATCCATTCTTGAAGTTACTAACACATATGCCATTTATATCCTCTAGCCATGCTTTACCCTACAATGGAGTCACATTGAAAATATATTCATAGGGTCATTCATATATGTTAGACATGTTGAAGGCATCATATTAAAGATTTAGACTCCCTTATCAATGCTCTAGCAATGGTCTTCAATTTGGATTCTTGGTACTCTGCCCCAAACTTCTTATAGTTCTTGGTTGCCCAACTCAAGCCCTGTAATGCAAGTAAAATGTTTCCATGACATGGTTCCATGTTCTATAGACCTCCTTCATCATGATTGAAGTGTACATAACTTCAATGTACTAGCTCTATGATTATTTTTCCCAGCTCACCTTCTTTGTAACCCTTTCTAGTGATCCAAGATCACCCTACAAAATGCACGCTTAGTCTTCACATGGAATGATGGAATTTAATTCATGGAGTCATCCCTGAGATTATTTAAACTCATCATTTAGACTTGATTCCACCTCCATACCCCGTCTAGGGTCATGACCATCAAACATTAATGACAACTCTGTCTTTTTCTTTCCTTACATGTACACTCGCATTTTATCCATTATAGATCGAAACTTCTAATAACGATATCTTCACATTAATTACTCTATCACCCTCAAATTTTTTGGACCTCTAATTCAAGTTAAGACAAAGGTATTTTGAAAATATTATCTTATTCTATTAGTGCAAACAAAATATATGATAATCCCTAGATCGATCGAGCGAATAGTTTGCAATAAAATCCTTATCATACATTGTCAAGACTTGTAAAAATTATGAATACGTTCCTTATCACCTATAGAATCTTTCTACATTAACAAATAAGAGAATTTTAACATATAAATGGCACTGAGGGTTTCATGCCCACTGTCCTAGCACATCTTCTATACACAGTCCACTAAAAACATGTAAAAATCACTGAAACAAAGGTATATTCTCTCTTTTTTCATCATAAATCTTCATTCATAATTGAATATCCTATTTTTAAGATCTCTCTCTCTCTCTCTCATCATTCCTTTTTTTTCCTATTCTAGCTCCTTAAGAAGCTCAACTATCTCCTAGATTGACTGAGTCTACCCTAGGAAAGCTTAACCATACTCTAAACATAGAAAATGTGGATGATCTTCATCCTAAACACCTCACAACTCGTTACAAACCTTATTTTATGGTCTTCATGACCTTATCAAGCTCATGAAAACTCACTTCCACCTATTCAACCTCTCTTACTTAGTCAAACTTGACAAATTACCACTCATTACAATGCTTTTCACTTTCACTATTACAATGCACATTCAAATTTGAATTTGAACAATGAGATAATGGAGGGAAAACAATTCTCCATCACTCCTAACCCACATGACAACCTAATAGACTCTTTCTTTCTTGCAAAGGATGATCTTACATCAAAGATGAATTATGTGAGTATGCATGTAGTATATACTAAGGATATTTAAAATATGGTTTGAGGATCAATGGAACTAATAAGGGGATTTCATATAAGAACACTCTTCAAGCTTGAGTAAAACAATATGAGTGACAAGTGTAATATCTATGTGATATTAGAGGATAGGAAAGATACACATCTAACTCTTGCATTTCTTGATAAAAAGAGGATGATGTGGCATAAAAAGAGAGGACATATTGGAGGGAAATGCATTTTTGCATTAAATACCAAATGTATGGTTGAAGGAATTTATGTTTGTCCTTTATATTTTGATTATTGTGAGAATTGTGCATTTGGAAATAAAACAAGAGTAAGTTTCCTAGAAGTACGATAAGAAATTCCACTTCTAATATGTTGGTATGAGGGATTTCATTTGCCTCTTTTTGGTTGTCATCTGGTAAGTCATCTCACCTTAGTTGAGGTCATAGGTATTAGGTATCTTTGGGAGGTATGAAATATTTTGTTATAGAATTTTTATATGCGTTCATGTATGTTAGTGCGTCACATAGGAGTTACATTCCATTTATGGATTGTAACTTTTCTCTCTTATGGAGGTATGATGGCGCTTATATTTGGAGTTACACAACACTCCTATTTGTACTCTTTTTTCTGATCTATGAGAATGATCAGACATTTTTCTTGGATGCGTAATTTCATGATGGTTGAATGTTTGTTTACTATTTGAAGTTATGTCACGGTTCTATTTGAATGTAACTCAATTGATGTGTGCACATTCCTCCTTGATCCTTGTAATCACATTATTTCACATGTTATCAAAGAATCTTGTTGGGATTCATGTTACTCATCTGCATTTGTTTCCTATTACTCTTATTTTCATGGTTTTACTACTTTCTTTTGAAAGCTTTTTTAACCTTGTTCATTTTGTGCTTTAATCGCATTAATTTGGTTTTAACTCATTATTTGTAGAGTTTTCATGTGTGTTCTTTGGTGTTGTTATGTGTGGGTTACATTTAGGAGTTTGTATTTTTTGGAGTTTCTTCGCTAAACTAGCTAGTTACAACTAGACTTGTCGGGAAACTTATCTTTGAGGTATTTATGTTTTGTTGTTTGGTTTTATGGTTTTCTCCATTAAGTTCTACCCTGAAATTTTTAGTTCATGTCAAGCCCCTATCTTCCTCCTTGTCTCAACTCCTTACTGCACTTACATTCCCTTTTTTACACTCCCCACCCTCATCCAGCTCAACCTAGAGATCCCAAAGATCTACATGACCTACTCCTCGAGCTCTACAGAGTTGTAGGTTGACCCACCTCATGCTTGGCCCAACTCACTCTCCTCTTTGCCTTGGCATGCTCAACTCGCCCACCGACTTGAGCTCACCTCTTAGATCATGTAACCATATTTGAACTCACTTGTGTTTTCTCCAACTCATGCCTCGTGTTTTATATGACTCGGTCTAGTTTTATTTTCTTAGCTCGACCTCTTCTTATATTGACATGTTTCTCGTTGTGGGTTCCTTTATTTCACCCGAGCCTCTCTTTAGAGTTTCGTCCTTACCCTATTAAGCTTGTGCTCACCCAACCCAACCGTGGCCTCACCCCTGTTTACACTCCCCGCTTAGTTGTCATGTCTCCTCCCTACCTTGTCATGGTAAAAATATACTAAGATCTATGAGCCCATTACCTTTCCATCCTTGGTTTTGCATCAACTCACCACCACTATTATCAGCTATGTTGAGTTTTGATTTTTTTCGAACCCTTTATAAACCCTTTGTAACTCTTGGCTTGCTCATTTTTCCTAAGTTTAGTTCCTATTCACCCCGTGTTGGGATTGATTCTCCTTGGATGACATGGTGTGATTCCTTAGTTGCAAAACATGTCATGCCCCTATCTTCCCTACCTTTCCATTCGCAACGGATTTTCCCCAGTGTGATCCATTTCAACCCATAGATCTTGACATGCCATCGTGTACCATCCCTCCTACCTCAATCTTCCACTCCTCGCCACATGGCACCCTTACATATCATGTTGATTGATTCTACATTGTGTTTTCCCTCCATTTTTGCTTGCCCACATTTTAGTTTAATACGTTATGTGTTTTTAAACCTAAGTTTAAATTATTATAACATAGCATTTGTAAAATTAAACTTAGGTCTATTTGTGAGCTTAACCTATATTAAAATAAAGTTAGTGTATTTATTTTAAAAGGAGGAAATGTTATTTAATAAGGTTAATTAATTATTAGGGGCTAATTTTTATTAAGTAACCCTTATAATTTTTAAATTATTTTTAATAATTACATTAATTAGGCCAAAAACATTTGAAAACTATAGTTATTGGGTGTTTTTTGCTGCTGAATTTTTTGGAGGTGTGTAGCATGTTGTGGTGGTTTGTAGGCCCCTTGTGGAGGTTATTTGTCTTTTTGGAGGTTGTTTGGAGCTCGTTTTTGTGTTTTGGGAGCCTTTGACTCATTTTGGAGTCATTTTTCATTGTAGTGCTCTTATTAAATTTCTTGTGGGCTAGTGAGCACATTCTCTACAACCTTGTAGTAAGGGATTATGTATGTGATGCGAGATACTTTTTATCACACGAACCTTATTATGTCCCTTTTTGCTTGCTTTCGACCTTGTTTTGTGCTTGTTTATGGTGTTTTCCTCTTCTTTTGATTGAAACTTACCATGGCCTCCTATCTTACGTGTTTTCACCTACTACAAAGTGAGTGGCCAACTATTTCACATCACATGAACACACCTTATTATAACCAACACACTATTTATAAAGTTCCACAAATATGGGGTTATCATTTTTCTTAGGTGTTGTAATCACATACGAGATGTATTATTAATTTGAGTCGACGTCTCACAACCTTGTGTGTGTTATTGCACCCTTCTTTTCTTACATTTTGGATGCATTTTTGGTTAATTCGATGTCTATTTGAGTGTGTTTTTCCTTATGACTCTTTTATACTTTGCAATTTTTTTGGATGCACCTTGGAGAATGTTCTTCCAAGACTTACACTTCATAGGACCGTTACTACATCATAGTCTCTTCCTATTCTTCTTGGTAGGGATAACTATGCACTATGGCATTCGAGCATGGAATGTTTTCTTATTCACAATGACCTTTATCTCTACTTTTATGGACAAGTACCTACCCCCAATGATCTTGATTAGCTTGAAGAATGGCTTGACACTTGTAGCATGGTTGTTCGTCCTTTTTTGACATACATTTCTAGGATTCCACACCATAAAGTGGAATACATGGAATGTCCTCACACTATTTGGATCATTATTCAATCCTTATTTGGATACCCTTCAGATATTTATGTTCCTTCTTCTTCTTCTGATA
The DNA here is from genome assembly GCA_018340775.1 of Taxus wallichiana var. yunnanensis. Lineage (NCBI taxonomy): Eukaryota > Viridiplantae > Streptophyta > Pinopsida > Cupressales > Taxaceae > Taxus > Taxus wallichiana. Next base: position 469,607,391 of record CM031241.1, read on the forward strand.
CATTTTTTTCCTCTCCCACTTTATATGATGAAATTTCCACTGACACAAATTTGTTTGTTCATATTCCTAATGATAAGATTTATTCTTATAGCTCTGATGATGATTGTATTGATGAGGATATCTCTCCTCCCTCTCCGACCACCTTTCAAAGAATTTTGAACCCCTTCTTTACCCATTAGAGAACCAACAATCATATTCCTAACCTCATACCTTCATTGCATCTTCCTTCATTCCATAGTCATTATATGATGATTCTTCCACTCCTAATTCTTGTGTTGATGATACATACCTATCAGACATTGCTCTTCTATTTTTTTAACAACACTTTTGGGATGAGTATCTTCTATACCTTAGATGTCTCTTTACAATTTCTACTTGTGTTACGGTGCAAGGAGTTTTTAATCTCTGAGCCTTCACACATGCATACTTTGGAGGATTCCTTCATCTCCTTTGTAGGGAGTTCCCCCTTGGTATTTCTATCACTTACACTATTTCAAATACCATCACCGATCCACCTCTTCTTATGGATCCTCTTTCTACATTGTGGGGGTTGTTGTGCCTTCACCTCATATGGGCATTCCTTCCATGAATGTTCCATTCCTAAACTCTAACAAGATTGCTTCTTTGGAATTATCTTTAGTTATTGAGAACATATTTTCCAAACATATATCACACTTTAGTTGTGGACAAGTTTTAGATTTCTTTTTTTGTTACCTTCGGTTTCCTTCGTGTAGTGGGTGGACTTTCAAGTACACCATTTATGTTCTTCCTAAGGGAAGAAACATTGTTTGATGCATATGGACCTTATTCAGTCTATAGTCGAAGACCACATCATTAACACTCTTCTTGGAGACTTCATGAGTTGTATACTTCAGATATGGTTGCATGATTATTTACCAAAAACTTTGTTGAAGCCACATATCCTTACTTATGATTTCTTCTTGGATGAGGTGCACCGCATCTTTACATCGTCTTATATATTTATAGTCTCCTTCTTCTTCTCTTATTCTTATTTTGGAAAGATTACGGTTTGTACATGGGTACCTATCTAGGAAATTACTTATTGGGACCCATAAAACGCATCTTTCTTATCATGTTTAGGGGATTCTTCTATCTCTTGTAAGTGGAAGTTTTTCCTACTAGGTTTTCTTCCATTACTTGAGATCCTTATTATACATTGGTACCTTATCGGTGTAGATGTTGGGACACATTCCTCATTTTTGACTTTCCATGCCTCATCCTTCGTTAAAATGAAGGGGGGTGTTAGTGTGAGTAATTTCATTTGCCTCTTATTTGGTTGTCTCTTCACACATGGTAATTCAATTCACCTTAGGTGAGGTTATAGGTTTTAGATGTCATTAGGAAATATGACAGATTTAGTCATAGAATTTTTCATATGCATATGTGTGCATCATTACATCATATAGGAGTTACATTCCATTTCGTACGAAATCCTTTCTCTATTGTGGAGGTATGATGGGTATTACACTTGGAGTTATACATCACTCCTATTTGTACTTTTTTCCGATCTATGAGAATGAGTAGACCTTTTTATTGCATTCACAATTTCATGGTGGTTGAATTTTTCTTACTACTTGGAGCTATGTTAGGGTTTTTTTAGTGAAGCTCGGTTGATGTGCATGCCTTTTGCTTTATCCTCGTACTCACATTATTTCACATGATACATAGTGATGTGTTTGTACATGTGAAATTTTCATCACTAGGAAAAAAATTGTATTATGTCGTTTATATATGATTTCTCAAGGAATACCCTAGTATATTTTATATGGAACAAGTCTAAGAATTTCATTAAGTTCAAAGATTGTAAGGCTCTTGTGGAAAATCGGATAAAAAGAATATATGGGTTTTAAAAAGTGATAATAGTGCGGAATGTTGCTCTACTTCCTTTAAGAAATTTTGTAAATAATTTGGAATAAAAAGGTAGAAGACAACTCCATATACACCACAAAAAAATGGAGTTGATGAAAGAATGAATAGAACTATGTTGGATAATGGTAAAAGTATGGTTAGTGGTGTAGGTTTGGATAGGAAATTCCAGGTAGAAGCGAATAATTTATTGTTACCTAATCAATAGATTTCCCACATCCACCCTTTAAGATAAAACTCCATAGCAAACATGGAATGATAATAAAACCTTTATTTGAAATTTAAGGGTATTTATTATTATTTCTTATATGTATATTCCAAAATATAAAAGGACAAGATAGATAATACTTTTCTTAGAGCATATTTATTTTATAATCTAATGGCATAAAAGGAGGCAAGCAATGGAATCTAGAAACACATAATGATATTTACATTTTTAACGTAATATTTAAAATAAGTTACGGGATTCCCGAGTAGGAAGAAAAACCAAAGGATCATAATGAACAAGTTTATGTTGAACTAGAAGAGGGTGAATATGTGTCTACATTTGATGCAACTGATGAGAAGATGAACCAAAGAGATAGTTTCAATGGAAATATTTAGATGAAGTGGAGGAGGAGGAACTAGAAGATGTAGAACCATAAGGGAGCCAATCAGGTTGAGAAATGAACCTAATAGGTATATCCCTCCTTATTTATGTTTTGCATTTATTTTAGCTTGACATAAAATAAGCCTTGGAAGAAGAATATGGGGGAATAATGTAAGAACTTAAATAATAATCATACACAAGACTTTGTAAAACTACCTCCTAGAATAATACATGTTAATTACAAATGGGTATTTAAGAAGAAGTAAAATGCAGAAGGGAAAATTGAGAAATATGAAGATCACCTAGTATAAAAAGAGTTCTCACAGGTAAAACGACTTTATTTTGGTGATATTTTTAATCATGTTGTTAAGTTACATTATATGAGATTTCTTTCACTATTACTTTGCTACTTTCAATTGGAAATAGAGCATATGGATGTAAAGACAACTTTTTAACATGGTGTTATTGGGAGGAAATATACATGAAGCATCCATATAGATTTAAGGTTAAAGGAAAAAAATATTTGGTGTGTGGGTTGAATAATTATCTTTACATTTTGAAGAAATCCCCAAAAAATGTGGAGCTAGAAATTTGACAAGTATGTGTTGGGACTTGGACTTGGAAGAAGAAAAGTTGATGTTGTTTTTATTTAAACCAAGAAGCTAAAAGTTTTGTTATCATATTATTATATATGTAGATAAAATTTTGTTGATTGGTAATAATAATGAAATGATTATCCGGGTCATGTCTCACCTCTCATATCAATTTTATCTAAAGGATCAAGTCTGCTGCGCATAATTTATTTTGTGTATATAAATTAAAAGAGATCATGTGAACATGAAAGTATGGTTAAATGAAAGGAAGTATGTGGACATGAAAGTAATCCCTTTCCTATTGGTTAAAAAATATATTATAAAATATGTCATTAAACTGAAAAGAAATTAAGGCCATGTCTTAGGTGTCATACACTAGTGTGGTTGGTAGTCTTATGTATGCAATGACATGTACTAGAAATGTTATTTTTCATGCGGTGGGATTATTTTTACACCCTTTTCAAATTTATGTGTTATGGAAATGAACAAAAAATAATGAAAGGTTCATTACAAAGGGTTATGTTGATTAATTAACTTGCACATTAATAATACAATATCGAATAATGCATTAATACTTGCATCTAGTAAGAATGATATGTTATAAGCTGAAAAACATAAAGGGGAGATGCACTTATCTATATAGAGTGAAACAAGAGAGATTTGAGTGTACACAATGGATAAATTGGGAGTGTTAAACCTAAAGATGCTTCATTGATGAGATTGTAGTTGGAAAGTTCTCTAGTATGAAACCATACACCTCTACCGGGATCCGTTATACACCTTTGGACCTACTTTATGGTATTTGACCTACTTAGAGTGTAGCTTTGTAACCTTATGTGTCCTTTGGTTTCCTATAAATGTGTGCAATTGTCAAACCCTAAGTGTTTCATAGTTGTAAAACCCTATAAAATGATAAAAAATGAACTTCAAACCTTAACAATGGGTGGAATACCCTACAATGAGGTTGGTGTTAGGATTGAATTGAAATATGTGCACCACCTATATTAGCAATATTAAAATTCCTTAAACCAAACACAATTTTCCACCTCACATGTTGATACGGATCAATATTATCATTCAAGTACACAACTAATCAAAAAGTTACAAAATCAACTTTCCACCCTACTCTGCATTTTGAGGATCATTTGTTAGCCTTAAATGGCTTAAAAAGGTTTGAAAAATTGAAAAATTATCACTCCATTAGCCTTCACCACTATACTTAGTATATGGACTCTACATACAATGTCACACAACATTTATACTAGCTCCATTCTCTTAATCTCACTCAACACTTACCATGCAATTTCTTGCTCAACTATATTCACTTCTTGATTCACTAATATCTAGTTTAAGAATAATTTTTTTGGCTTTTTTCTCTTTTAATTCTCCTTAGGCCACCTCCCCTATTCATGCACTTCACCCAATAATAGATCTACTCAATAAATGAACTCATACAACTCAAAACACCATATTACTTTGCCTTGTACAAGACTACCCTTAAGTACCCTTAAGATAAGGTAGTTTGCTACATTCATGGATTAAAGAAACTGCAGGTACCTAGAAGATCCTATAAACTTCCTTCATACTTTTTGTCACCCCTAAGGTGTACCCCAAATTTTATGATCCAATTCTTCCACCTTCTCTTTGTATCCCACTTTCTCTTCTCAAGCTCATAAACCCTCAATTAGGTCTTAGATAAACAATTGTCATGCATAAATTTTATTTTAGATGGATTCAAGATATAATTAGTGTATATTTAAACACCCATTAGGCCTTTTGTACTTCCTCTAAAGTTTCAAGTTAGTATTCAATAGATAAAGGTTTCTTCCTTTGTAAGCTAGCCCTCTAAACTAGGTTTTAGGATTGGGCAACGGACCTAAAGGGAGGCTTTCATGCTTTTCTTTGAACTCCACAAATGAAAATCCAAAATTATTCTTTAATATATTTGAGTACTTCCTCAGGATAATTTCTAAAACTTTCCATGCTTCAATTCCTTTATTTGGGTCCTCATCTTGCAAGCCCTAACTATGTCTTACCTGTAGGTTACAGTCTAGCCCAAGGGGAGTAGAATGCTTATATCTTTCTTCCTAGTTGAATTTAAGACCTAAAACATGACCCCAAGGTATGTTTCACCCTCTCACTTGGTTCTATCTTAGCAGTGGTTCATATTAGTAAGCATGTTCTCTTCACCCAAGCAAAAACATTCTATTATGCGCGTTAGGAACAATATACTTCCCGGTTTACAAAGTTAGAGTCTTACCTCAAAGAAGACCTCCTTATTGCTCGAGCCATGCTACTACACTCCACAAAATGATTTACTACTCCTTTAATCCTTGAATACAATGATAATATAGCCTTACCATGCTCAACTAGTGAAACAAATACTTAGTTCGGGTTTGTCAAGAAGACTCCCAACATGCAAAATAAGATCACATTTATATGGCTTCAATTCCTTGTATTGGTTTCTAAACACACTCAAACACTTACTTAACCACAAAATAATCTCATGCATGTTTAAAAGGTTTCCACAACTCAATGTTCACTTAAAGTTACATCCCATTCAAGGTTTCATCATGTAATGACATTTAAATGTACACCTTTAAGATCTTGGAATTTTAGGAATTAGAGAACAAATATGCGGAAACAATTCCTCAAATCACAACAATAGGAAACTATTTAGCATAATTATACTTGTAGACATATAAGAACATATATAAATAATGCACAAAAGAAGACAAGACAAGATTTAACTTGGTTCACCCAATGCGGGCTATGTCCACCAAGAACTTGCTCAAATTTTATTATCAATAAGAGTGAAACAAATCTCACAGTCTTAGTTATGAAATCGCAACAAAATTCCCAAAGATGTTAAACCACATCTAAGACACAATTAACACCCAATTTCTCAACCTTGATCACCTCTTTATATTATAAGACTCAATACCTATTGATCATTCAAGATACATTAGGACACCCCTAAAACCTCTATTTATAAGATTACAATCCTTTATGGAAGTTCTATAGTCAACCCTAGAAGTTTGAGAGTCGTGATCTTTCAACTTCCCATGGCTGGAAAAACCGTGACAGTGAAAACAGCTACACTGCAACATGAAAACAACATATGAGTGCAAAATTCTCCCGAAGTCTCAAAACTTAACCATTCAAACTACAACACTTAAATGTTGATTCTAAAAGACCAAAAACATGCTCCACACACAAAAATCTCCCACTTGGAGACTATTTCCAATAAGAAAATTTCTCAACCCTTCATTGTCATCCATGAAGGCTAATCAAAGTTGAACACAACTTTAACTTCTCCCTTGTGACCGCCTTTGTCATCATATCCACAGGATTTTGACTAGTATGAATCTTTTCCAACTTCAACTTATCTTCTTCCAAAGTTGCCCTGATGAAATGATATCTCTGAGTTGAATGTGCTTCATCCTAGAGTGGAAAGTGGAGTTCTTTGCCAAATGAATAACACTCTAACTATCATTGTGTAGTCTCCCAACTTCCTGCTTATGCCCCAACTCATCAAGAAACTGTTGTAGCCAAATCATCTCCTTGTTATCCTCTATGGCAACAACGTACTTAGCCTCTGTGGTTGATAAATCCACAACCTTTTGTAATCGTAAAACCCATCTCATTGTTGTATTACCAACCGTAAATACATAACTTGTTGTGCTCCTCCTACTATCTAAATCTCATGTCATGTATGAATCTACATAGCCATGTAATGTAGTGTCTGATCCACCAAAACACAATGTTTCTCCCATGGTCCCTCTCAAATACCGAAGGATCCACTTCATTTCTGTCATTGTTCTCTACCTGGATCACTCATAAACCTCCTCATTACTCCCACTACATGGGTAATATTAGGTCTAGTGCATACCATAACATACATCAAGCTTCCAACCACCAATGAGTACAATACCTAGACATCCAATTCTATCATCCTCGATCTTGGGACTCTAGTCCTTTGATAATTTAAAGTGACCTTCCAAAGGAGTACCAACTAGTTTAGCATCCTCCATATTAAACCTCTCCAAGACCTTCTTTATGTACTCTTCTTGAGATAATACCAAGTTCCTTTCCTTCCTATTCTAAGTTATTCTCATGCCAAGGATTTGATTTTCTACCCCCAAATCATTCATAGAAAAGGATTCACATAGCTTCTTCTTGAGTACCTTCATTTCATGCATGTTCTTCCCCTGCAACAAGCATATCATCCAAATACATGCATAGAATAATATAACTACCATAAATAAACTTCTTGATTTACATGCAATGGTCTCTGTGTGACACCGAGAGTAACCACATGTTCTGTATAAAAATTCAAACTTCTTGTACCTGTACCTTTGCAGAGCTTATTTCAAGCCATATAAGTTATTCTTCAATTTGCACACTAACCTCTCCTTCCCTTTGACCTCATAATCCTATGGTTTTTGTATATAAAATTCCTCCTCCAAATCACCATGAAGTAATGTAGTATTCACATCCAACTGATCTAAGTGTAAGTCTTCTACTAATACTAAACCAAGAGCAATCCTAATAGAGGTCATTTTAAAAATAGGAGAAAAAAATTCATCAAAGTTTATACCTTTCTTCTATGCAAATCCCTTAACCACCAACCGCTCCTTATGCCTTTTTCTATCTCCATATTCCTCTTTAATTCTATACACCCACTTGTTTTGCAATGCTCTCTTGCCCTCGGGTAACTCCACCAGATCCCAAGTTTGGTTCTCCATAAGAGATATATGCTCTTCATCCATGGCCTACTCCCACTTCTTCCTGACATCTACCTGCACTACTTCCTCAAAGCACTCTGGATCTCCACTTTCAAAGTGAGTAATAATTAATTCAAATATGAACTAAAACTTTTAGGTTCCCTTCTTACCCTCGAAGACCTTCTCACCTCAGGAGTTTGGGCTTCCTTATGAGTAGATTCTGGCTGGTTGTGTCGGAACATGTTGCACTTGAACCAACCGCTTGGACACCTTGCCATCCGTAATTTCCTCTAACACATTGTATTATTTATTTGATTCCTCTTTTTGTTCATGCAACTGATCTTTATACATGAATTTTTCATTAAAGGCAATATCTCTAGACCGAAATATTTTCTTGTCCTTAAGACTCCAAACACAAAAACCAAATTCATCCTCACCATATCCAAAAAACATGCATTTTGTAGAATTATCCTCTAACTTGGTCATATCATCTTTATCAATGTGAAAAATTACCTCACATTCAAATACTTTAATAAATGTGTAATCAATTTTCTTACCAAAATAAGCTTCCTCAAATATACCTTCATCCAAGGCCATAGAGGGTCCTATGTTAATCAGATAAACAACTATGCTTATCGCTTCCACCCAAAACATGAGTGGCAACCCCATATGTAACCTCATGCATCTAACACACTCCATGATTTTCTTGTTCATTTTCTATGACACTCAATTTTCTTGTGGAGTCTTCAGAGTCTTCAGAACCATCCTTTTCCTACGGATCCCATTTACCGAAAATTAATCAAGAAATTCATTGCTGAAATACTCCCCTCCATTATCTAACCTAAGACATTTCATCTTGAGACCTATTTCATTCTCAACCAAGGTTTTCCATGTTTTTAAAGTTTCAAACACATCATATTGCTTTCTAATGCAATATACCCATACTTTTCTATTTGCATCATCAATGAAAGCGACATAAGAACATGAACCACCAATAGACTTTACCTTAGCTGGCCTCTATACATATGTATGCACCAACTCTAACTTAACCTCCTTCTTGGTAGGTCCAACCTTGAGGAATCTCACCCGCTTCCACATTTCCTATAAACACGGTCCTTACAGAAGTCCAAATCTAATTCCTTTAATCCGGACAATTTTCCTTTAGAATATGCATACACGTTTGGTGATATGACCGATTCTCTAGTGCCACAAAGTTACATCTCCATCTGTAACAACTAAATTACAAAAATCAACACCTTTCTTAAATAAAAAGTACCAATTTTCTTACCTCTTGCAGCCACAAGAGCTCCCTTGGTAACCTTCCAAGAATCCATTGTAAAACCGACTGTACAGCCATCACTACCCATTTGACCCATTGATATCAAGTTCCACCTCAACTTAGGCATATGCTTGACATCCTTAAGTTGCCATGTGTTCCCACTATGCATTTTCACCCAAACACAACTTTTCCCTACTATGTTGCATGGTTCATCATCACCAAGATATACATGTCCAAAATCATCTTGAAAAAACTCAATAAAGTAATGTCTATGTGGGGTGGCATGGAAAGAAGCCCCTGAATCTAACACCCAAGACTCAACAATATTATCTAAAGAAATAATTAAGGCATCCTAACAAACATCACTTGCTACCACATTTACCTCCTTAGTTTCCTCCTTGTTCTTCTTATCCTAAAGAGCCCAATAATATTTCTTAGCATGACCAACCTTCCCACAGTGCCAACATTCCAACTTGCTCTTAGAATTTGACCTTCCATGGTCATTCAACTTCCCACAGTTACTTTTCCCTCTGTTCTTTTGTCTCCCTCTACTCCCTACCATCAAAGCATTTCCAAAAGTAGAATAATCCCCAGAGTGTTCTTCCTTCGCATTTCCTCACTTAGGATCACACCTATCGCATCTTCAAACTTTAACTTTGAATTAGTAGTTACTTGAATTACTTACAACCATAACCAAGTTGTCTCAACTATCTAGTAAGGAGAAAAAAATGAAAAAATCCACGACCTCATCATCAAAGTCAATTTTCATCGAGTTTAACATACTCATAACCGTATTAAATTCATTCAAATGATCAACAAAAGAACCATTCTCAAACATCTTCATATTCGATAAATTTTTCATTAAAAATATTTTATTAGAGGAAGGGGGTTTTCATATAACTTCCCCAACACACTCATGAGACCTTCTGTGGTCTTCTCCTGCGATATATTGAAAGCAACTGAAGATGCAAGACATAACCAAATTTCCCTAAGCACCTTTCTATCTAGCAACTCACAATCCTCATTCGACATGGTTGTAGGTTTCTTTGATTTTCCAACTAAAGGAGTATGTAGGTCCTTCTGATACAAGTAATCCTCCATCTATATCTTCCACAAACCAAATTTTTTCCCATTGAACTTCTCAACCCTCAATCTGACCTCATCTTCCATAGCTCCCACTCAAGATAAAATTTCCTTGTGATTCACCACTTCAATAAAAAACCTCCAAAGATCTTATACTGGTTATTAGGAATTAGAGAACAAATATGTGGAAATACTTCCTCAAATCACATAAGTCGGGAAACTATTTAGCGAATTATGCTTGTATAAATATAACAACATATATAAATAATTCACAAAAAGAAGACCCCTTCTCTGTTAGGATAAATAATATTATCCTATTATTAATTATGCATAGTTAGATTATTTAATTAATTTTATTAATTAAATAATAAATATCTTGTTGTATGGTTAATCAACCATATTTGTTTGTATTGATTGTTATATTGTTTTAAACAATATATTTGTCTTTTTCTAATTCACTGCTTCCCTGGATGTTATTGGAAGCTTATTCTTTTTGGCATTTGGTTGCACTCATGCAACTTATTCTCTGTGTGTATTTGGGTCATGCAATATCTATAAATATTGCAGCCCATTCTCTGTAATTTTTTACTTGATTGAGATTAATAAAATATCACGAGCTTTCATCCTGTTTCTCAATCGACATTTGGTACCGGAGCGGAGTGAAGCTCTGCAAGGTTGGAGAAGGTTGCAGAAGAAGGAGAATTCATGGAGAAGTAATCTGCACCAGAAGGAGAGCCAGTGCTGCCTCCTGCAGCTTCCCAGAACCCCCTGCAAACCAACAACCTCCTGTTCAGTTCCAGGGCCTGTGTGTTTGGAACGCAAATTTTTTTGCACTGGTGCACTCAGCACCAGGCAAAAATTGCTACAGGTATTGAATTTAAAAAAAAAAATTCCCCAATCAGGGTTTTGATTTTACTGCATTTAGAGGTATATTTTGTTTTGGAGGATTGCTTTGCTGTGTATATGCACCTGCAGTGAACAAACAGAGCAAAGAAAATAAAAAAAAAAAAGAAAGAGGCGCCCAAGCTGGAAAATATACAGTGGGAGGTGAAAAAAAGAGTTTTTTTAGCATATGCGCCCATACTCAGTCCCTGCGCGGCCTGCATTAGGAAAAATGTGTTTTTGGAGCTAAAAAAACGTCATTCTCCTCAAGCCCGCGCCCTTCTCCATCTGCCACGCCCTGCACATGCAAACAACAAGCAAATGAAGCTTAGATTGTAAAAAATACGGCCTGTACAATCAAAAACACCTCCAGCATCAAAAAAATGCGCCCAGCATTAAAAAAACGGCCCAGCAATAAAAAAAAACGCAGCCACAAGTCAAAAACGCGGCCTGTACAGTGAAAAACGTGGCCTGGCATTCAAACACGCGCCCAAGAAGAAAATACAGCAAAAAATACGGCTTGATCAGTGCGTGGGAAGGAGAAAATGAGGCCTGAGCAAGTAAATGCGGCCTGAGCAAAGAGATAAAGCCTCAGATCCATTTTTTGGGCAAATAGAACCCTAAAACGCCCCTTCACCAGGATGCGCCACGTGGCATTCATTTTTCAAGAGGTAAGTCAATTTATTTGACATTAAATACAAATTTCTTCCATTCATAGTCCAAGCGCCCCAAGTGGCCAAGTTGGTTATTGCATGTGCCTTAGGAGTGAGAGGTTTGAGGATCAAATCCCACAAAAACACTCAAAAACTCTCCTTTTGCATCATCAAGCGGAAATTTCAGCGAAGCACTGCTAAATTTAGCAAGGTTTTTTGAATTTAATTACGACTAACTAAATTTAGCGGAGAATCCCTAATTTAGGGTAAAAAAAAAAAAATCTCCTATTTGGTCTGTTTTCTCATTCCAGACATTTTTTGCAAAAGGAGACCCACCTAAAAATTGCATTTTCAGCTATTTTTTTGCAATTTTTAGCATTTAGGGTTCAGGAGGTCACCAGGACCCCGAAACTGTAATTTTTTGCCTGTCATTCAAATTGTATTGTATATTGTACTAATTTGCAGGTTGCCATAGTCAACTGTAAAACTTTGTAACTGCTCAGAAACTGGCAGAATTGTAATCAAAAATAGTAAATTTGGTTCTGTAACACTCACGAGATCCTAGATCTCATTCGCAGCGTTCGGTATATACAGTGCCTCTGGGAAGCGCTTACGGGTAAAGCCGTCGCGACTACTACTGCACTTAACACCTAATATAGCTGCAACAACGTCGTCTGGGCATCGTCCCTATAAATCGACGGGGAGTAATAAGGTCACAGTGCACACACTATGAACCATCCCATCCGTCTGTGAACGATTGCAAGACATAAATCCGGACTGAGAAATTATCCGAGTATATAGCGAAGTTACGCGCGCGTATGAGGATATTTCTTTGAGCCGGTGTCAATAATCACACAGACCCCATCAGTACTGTCTTGGTACCACGTATTGAATTCTTTCACGTACGTTAACGCCTCTTTCACGTACGCCGGGTATATAGAAAGGGCGAGCTTCTTCCACGTACCGACGGGTATATCGGAAGGGCGCGTATATAGAAAGGTTCGGTATATCGACTGACGGTATATAGATTAGGAGACCTTATACCTGGAGTGATAAGAGCCAAACCTTGTCAGTGATCTTTGCAAAATGGGCACCAATGCCCCCAAATTTTTTCTTCCGGATTCACAATTGCTCAGAGGAAGCAACTATGCTGCTTGGAAGACAAAAATCAAAACACAACTTGAGTTTGAAGAAATCTGGCCTGTTGTGACTGGTACTCTAACCAGATCACCAACGGATGCAACACAACAACGACAATTTGATAGAGCAGATCAGAAAGCAAAGCTCATCATTTTGTTTGGAGTGTTTGATGATGTGCAAGCCCACATTCGAGATGCCACATCAGCAAAAGAAGCATGGGATAAGCTGAGCACAATATATGAGGCCAAGAACAAGAATGTCATACTCAATTTGCAGAGTCAGTTACATACATTGAAATTCAAACAGAATGAGAAAATTGAAGCCTTCCTAAGAAGAGTTGCAGAGTTGAGGGCTTCACTTCTAGCCCTAGGAGAAGAGGTCAAAGATGAGTCTCTCATTCCCATTGTTCTGAGAGCTCTCCCTTCTTCTTACCGAATTTTTGTCACAACTCTAAACTTGTCAGATACGACAATTAGTTTTGACAAGTTAGTAAACCTACTGCAACAAGAGGAAGCAATGCACAACAAGGATGATGAAGAGGAGCAGGCACTATCTTCACATCAAAAATGGAAAGGAAAAGGTAAAGGTAAACCTAAATCCTATCAGAAGTCCCCACATCAAAATCAGTATCATGGGGACAATCAACAGAAGAAGCGATGTCCCATTTGCAAAAGAGGACATGACTTGCAAGAATGTTGGTTTAACACATATAAGAAAGGTTCATCAAGCAATTCTGGACCACAACAACAACAAACTTACAAGGGACATTCAAACAATTATCACGGGCAGAAAAAGGGGAACTGGAAAAGAAGACCCCACCAGCAAGGTAATATTGCTGAGCAACAAGATCAGTCAGACAATGAAGACTTCTTGTTCACTGCTCGATCAAGTGAACCATCCACGTCATCTAGTGATGTCTGGTATGTTGATTCGGGAGCCACTCGACACATGACCGGCCACAGAGACTGGTTTATTTCAATGAGGGACACGCCTTCAAAAAATCATGTTTCGTTGGGAGATGATTCTTCATATACAGTACAGGGGATTGGAAACATTTCTCTACCCCTTGGTTCACGCAACTGCAGAATATCCGATGTTCTATATGTCCCTGGGTTGACAAAGAACCTTCTTTCGGTCAGTCAACTCCTAGATCACAAATTGAAAATTGACTTTGATAGTCAATCCGGCAAGAAAATGTGTTTGATTCGAGATAAATCCAGAGGCTCGAAAATAATTGCAAAAGCCTCAAATGTGGGACGAATGTTTCAACTTGATTTCATTCACAAAAATGATCAAGCACTCGTGGCTAAAAACTCCACCTCAGCTCAGTTGTGGCATCGGAGATTTGGTCATGTAAGTTTCAAATATCTCGACACACTTCGCCGGTGTAATATGGTACATGGGCTACCATCTCTTCAGAAGGATACAGATAAGTGTCCTCACTGCTTAGCAGGGAAACAACACAGAGTTTCATTCCAAACGAGTACTTTTCGAGCTCATGGTAAACTTGACCTGGTTCATACCGATCTGTGCGGTCCAATGCAGCCAAGTCATTCAGGGTTCCAGTACTTCATGCTCTGTGTTGACGACTATTCACGCAAAATGTGGATTTTCTGTCTTCGCAAGAAAAGTGAAGCCTTTGAAACGTTCAAAAAGTTCAAAGTGGCAGTTGAGAAAGAAACTGGTCGTCACATCAGAACTCTCCGCTCAGATCGAGGGGGGGAATTCACCAGTGATGAGTTCAGAGACTATCTACAAACTCACGGGATTCGTCGACAAATGCCTCCTCCACACACACCGCAGCAAAATGGTGTTGTCGAGAGAAGAAATCGTACTATCATGGAAATGGTGCGATGCATGATCGATGATTCTCGAACTTGCAAAGACATTTTGGGCAGAAGCAGCAAAAACAGCAATGTATTTGTTAAACAGAGCACCCACAACTGCTCTTGATGGAATTACACCACAAGAAGCATGGTCAAAAAGGAAACCATCCATTGCACACCTTAGAGTATTCGGGTGCAAAGCCAGCATGCACATACCCAAACAGAATGAAAGAAATTGGACATGAAGTCACAAAATCTCATCTTCATTGGATACAAGGTGAAGAGACTCTTGGGTCTGGATGATGGATCCTAAGACCGAGAAAAGTCTACACAAGCGAGATGTTGAGTTTTTCGAGAAGAAGGAAGCAGAGACTCCTCCTCCGGACTCGCAAGATGTAGATTTTTCACCAGTTGTAAAAACTGAAGCAAATGTTCCCTCAGAAGATGAAAGTGATGATGGGGATGATGGTGTTGATCAGATAGGACCACAACCCATGGGAACAGCTCAACGTATGCCTAAATGGTGTACAAGTACATTACGAGATGCAAGATTGGATGCTCCACCGGATACATCCACCCCTGGACCACACTGGACTCAAAAAGCAAGAGAAGAAGTTAACTTTGCTTTGATGAGTAGAGTTATTGAAACAGACGAGCCATCTACAGTCCAGGAAGCCCTACAGTCAAAAGCTTGGAAAGATGCCATGGATTCTGAATATCAATCAGTGATGAAGAATAACACTTGGCAGCTTGTCGATCTTCCACCAGGGAAGAAACCCATTGGATGCAGATGGATATTCAAAACTAAGTACAAAGCAGATGGGACAGTGGACAAGTGTAAAGCAAGACTTGTAGCAAAGGGGTACGCACAGAAAGAAGGTATTGACTATGAGGAGACATTTGCTCCCACAGCTAAGATCAAAACGATCAGGATGATCTTTGCTCTAGCTGCTTTCGATTTGGATGGAAAGTTCACCGGATGGACGTAAAAAGTGCCTTCTGAATGGAGATTTGCAAGAAGAAGTCTATATGACTCAACCTGAGGGATATGTAGTACCAGGTCAAGAAGAAAAGGTATGCAGACTCAGGAAATCTCTGTATGGCCTCAAACAGGCACCCCGGGCATGGTACATCAAGATTGATGAGCATCTCGTACAACATGGATTTGTCAGAAATCCATACGATCCCAATCTCTACCTCAAAAAGCAAGGGGGGGAGATGGTGATTGTTGTAGTTTATGTCGATGATCTAGTCATCACTGTAGTTCAGTGAAGATGATTGATGAAACAAAGAAAGATCTTAAGCGATCATTCGACATGACAGATCTCGGGCTTATGCACTACTGTCTTGGACTGGAAGTATGGCAGAAAGAGAATCACATCTTTGTTTCTCAGATGAAATATACCAAGACAACGCTCGAGAAGTTTAGGATGATGGATTGCACACCAATTGCTACACCTATGGAGAACAGATTACAGTTATCTCGTTCAGATCCATCTCCTGAGGTAAGTGCCACTCTCTATCGGCAGCTGATTGGGAGTCTCATTTACCTGACCTACACTAGACCAGATATCAGCTTTGCAGTAAGCTATCTATCCAGGTTCATGCAAGAACCCAAAGTTTGTCATTGGAAAGCAGCAAAGCGCATTTTAAGATATCTCAAAGGATCAGTGGATCTTGGTCTAGAATACAAGAAGAATGAAAACTTCTTCTTGATTTGGATATTCGGATTCGAGATCATGCGGTAACATTGATGATAGAAAATCCACTACGGATTTGTATTCTTTATGGGATCTAGACCAATATCATGGGGAAGTAAGAAACAACACTTTGTTTCTCGCTCTTCCACAGAAGCCGAGTATCGTTCTGCAGGAGAAGCTGTCTGTGAAGCGATTTGGCTACGTCGCATACTGGAAGGACTTGGAATACCACAGGACAAACCGACCACCATGTATGTTGACAACGAAGGTGTTCTCAAACTTGTTTGCAATCCAGTTTTTCACGAGAGAACAAAGCACATTGAAGTTCAGGTTCATTTCATACGTGAACATGTATTGAAGCACAATATCCAGCTTCAATTTTGTCCAACAGCTGAACAACGAGCAGATATTTTCACAAAGTCACTTGCACGTGACAAGTTCGAGTTGTTCAGAGCATTTCTCTCCTCATCTCTCCAGACAATGCACAATTAAGGGGGGGAATGTTAGGATAAATAATATTATCCTATTATTAATTATGCATAGTTAGATTATTTAATTAATTTTATTAATTAAATAATAAATATACTGTTGTATGGTTAATCAACCATATTTGTTTGTATTCAGATTGTTATATTGTTTTAAACAATATATTTGTCTTTTTCTAATTCCCTGCTTCCTGGATGTTATTGGAAGCTTATTCTTTTGGCATTTGGTTGCACACATGCAACTTATTCTCTGTGTGTATTTGGGTGTGCAATATCTATAAATATTGCAGCCCATTCTCTCTCGTAATTTTTACTTGATTGAGATTAATAAAATATCACGAGGCTTAGTCCTGTTTCTCAATCGACATTCTCTTCACTCATCTTCACCCACAACAACAACTAATTTCTTCATCCACTATGTCTTTATGTACCCATGGTATGTAACTACTTTAAACCCCTTCTCTTCACTCATCTTCATATGTCCCTTCATTCATTACACACACTTCCACAAATTATTAGCTAACAAAGCATGTTTTAAATATCAAAAAAATTGAGATCCATGATCGATACCAAATGATGCGAGAGAAATATTATCGTTCAAGTACACAACCGATCAAATAGTTACAACAATCAAATTCCACCCTACTATGTATTTTGAGGATCATTTGCTAGCCTAAAATGGCTTTAAAAGGTTTACAAAATCGACAAAGTATCACTCGAGATGGCCTTCACCACAATACTTGGTATATGGACGCTGCATACAATGTCATGCAACATTTATACTAACTCCATTCTTTCAATCTCACTCCACACTTACCTTGTAATTTCTTGTTTAACTATATTCATGTCTTGCTTCACTAATATCTAGTTCAAGAAAGCAAGTTTTGGGTTTTTCTCTTTTAATGATCCTTAGGTCTCCTCCCATGTTCATGAAATTCAAAACTATTAGATCCACTCATGAAATTAAATCAAACAACTCAAAACACCACACTACTCTCCCTTGCACAAGACTCGCTTTAAGTACCCTTAAGACAAGGTAGTTTGCTACATTCATGGATAGAAGAAACTATATGTACCTAGAAGATCCTTTAAACTTCCTTAGTACTCTTTTTTCACCCCTAAGGTGTATGCCAAATTTTATAATCTAACTCTTCCACCTTTTCTCATTGTCCATCTTTCTCTTCTCAAGTTCACAAACCCTCAATTAGGTCTTAGATAGACAACCAGTGTCATGCATAATGTTTATTGTAGATGGATTCAAGGTAGAATGAGTGGATGTCTAGGCACCCATTAGGACTTTTTATGTCCTCCAAAGTTTCATGTTTTTATTCAATAGATAAAGGTGTCTTCCTTAGCAAGCAAGCCCTCTAAACTAGGTCTTACGACTAGACAACCGACCTAGAGGGAGACTCACATGATTTGCTTTGAACTCCACAAATGAGACTCCAAAATTCTTCCCGAATCTCTTTGAGAAGTTACTCAGGATCATTTCTACAAATTTTCATGCTTTAATTCCTTTATTTGGGCCCTCATCTTGCAAACCTTAGTTGTGTCTTACATGTAGGTTATAGTATAGCCCAAGGGGAGTAGTGTTTGGGTAAAATAAGATCATAACACAGCTTGAGTTTGAGGAGATATGGCCTGTTATGAATGGTTTCATAACTAGATCACCAAATGATGCTGCTCTACGAGGACAATTTAATAAATCTAATTAGAAGGAAAAATTCATTATCTTATTTGCGATGATCAAACAACGTGCAACCCCACATTTGAGATGCCAAAACAACCAAAGAAGCATGGGATAAGTTGAGCACATTATATGAGGCCAAGGAAAAAAACACAATTCTAAATTTTCAGACTCAGTTACACACACTAAAATTCAAACAGAATGAGAAAGTGGAAGCTTTATTAAGAAGAGTTTATGAATTGAGGGATTCACTTGTAGCCCTAAGAGAGGAGGTCACTGATATAGTTCTCATTCCCACTGTTCCGAGATCACTCTCTCCTTTATATCACATTTTTGTGACGACACTAAACTTTTCAGATCAAACAGTTAGTTTTGACAAGCTAGTGAATCTACCATAACAAGAAGAAGCAATGTACAATAAAGATGATGAAGAGGAGTAGGCACTATCTTCTCATCAGAGATGGAAAGGAAAAAGAAAATCTTATTCCTATCAAAAGTCCTAAAAAAATCATTATCATGGATACAAGAATAAGAATAAATGTCTTATCTGTAACAGAGGAAAAGATATAAAATATTATTGGTACAATACATATAAGAAAGGTTCATCAAGTCATTCTAGACCTTAAAATCAGCAATCTCATAAGGGACAGTCTTACTACAATCAAAGGAAGAAAAAGGGGAAATGAAAAAGAAAACCTCACCAGCAAGGAAATATAGCCAAGCAAGAATATCATTCAAAAAATGAGTAATTCTTGTATACTTCTCATTCAAGTGAACTATTTGATCCATAGGGATCCAAAATGACTCTACTTCATCAGATCAACCAAAAATAAAGAAGGAAAATGAAGAAATGGAGGTTTTGTCTTTATGTTAACAGAACCACCACTCTGTGTAGAGAGGCATTTACAAACCACCCCCTATCAAGGCAACGATCCTGACACTTTTGGACAAAAAAATAAAATTCTAAATGAACAATCCCAGAATTGGAAAGGTTGTCGTGTCTCTTCTCCTCTATGACCTTTCCTATCCTCCAGTGCACGGGAAGACATGAGAAAGGCTATAAATACATGTAAGAAGGAGATTTTTGATCATGGAAGCATGAAAGCAAGTGAGCAAGGAATTCTTAGTGTTGGAATTATGTTTGTAGAAGAAAGGAGTTTTGAGGTAGAGCAAACAAGTAATTGGGAGGAAGTGTGAGATATTATCTACTTCTCTTTCATACTTATTGTAAATTTTGTACTTCTTATTTGAATTGGCTAATAAAAAGTGGGAAGAAAGAACGTTTTCCCTTCTGACTGGTTTTCCTCCTCCGGAGGTTTCCAGGATAAAAATGTTGGTGTTCATGAGCTTACATTCTTTCCTTTCCTACAATTGTTGATTCTAAGCATAAGAAAATTCATTCACTAGCTATATCTATCATTTTCTAATCAAAATTAGAACAACAACATTTAATTTTGATTCTATGAATGATTCCAAAGTAGAGAGTTTACAGATCATTTTGGTATCAGAGCTAACAAGTATCCAAGACTATGGTATTCATTCTTAGATTTGTATGACAATGAAGAGATATAAAGTAGAAGAGGATTTACCTTGCGATCCAAATATTTCTAGAAGGAAGTGGAAACAAATAATTTGGGGACAAATGGAGGAAGAAAACTTGGTCCGTAGAATCAAGATGTTGGAGACCATGATGAATAGGATTTTTGGAAGACAAGAAGAACATGCAGATTTGTAGAAGATGGACTCTGTTAAGCAAGATTCCATGGACTCATAAGTTCGAGGCTTAGCCAAAAATTTTGGCATAGGAGGAGCCACCATGATGAAGAATATGGAGAAGATCATGAAGAAGATACTTCAAATACAAGAGAGAAGGTAAAATCTGATCATGTTCCTTTTAAAGTTGAGACAAAAGTTGAAATTAAAATATTTGAAGGACAAGTAGATGCATAGTTGCTTGATAAATGGTTAAAATAATTAGAAGTCTAATTTAGCTTCCATAATGTCACTGAGGCATAGCGAATCACCTTTGCATGTCTCAAAATGGAGGGACACGCTCTGGTTTGGTGGGAAACCCATCTAACCACTTGTGAAAATAATAAATGTCCTATTACAAAATCTTGGCAAGAATTTAAATAATTACTTAGAGCTAACTTCTATCCTATTGGCCACAAGACTAACCAAATCTTGTTGCTAAATATGGACTTGGAGGATGAGGATATTCTGAATAAATACTTGGGAGGACTTCACACTCACCTTCAAAGAAAATTCATCTCCACAAAGCCCAAAATCTCAACAAGGTGTGTGTGCGGGAATACTATATAGATAATGAAAAGAACCAAGGAGAAAAAGAACCAAGGGAAAAGTAGTTGACAAATCAACAGAAGAAATAACATGGGAAAACAAGTAACAAAGGTAAGTGGAAAGGGAAACGTAAACAATGTGCTACTACTTTAAATACTTGTAAATATCCCAAGAATTTTTGTAAGAATTGTGATATCAATGGCCTTACTGATGCTACATGTTGGAAGTTGCATTCAGAGTTACATCCGAAGAATTGAACCAAGGACTCAAAGAAGTCCATGAAAATTGTAAAGACGAGAAGGTGAGATAGAAATTAAAGATGACTCTAATGTGGACAAGAGGCTTGTATGCATAGCCACCAACATGGACAGCCGGGAAGAGGAGATGAGTAGACTATTCTAGATCAAAATAAAGATCAAGAGAACTAAGGTAAATACTTTGGTTGATACCAGTTCTCAGTCTAACTTGATTTCTGAATCATTTGTAAAGAAGCTTGGTCTTGAGACTTATGAACATCCACACCCTTATCCTTTGGGTTGGGTGAAAAAGGGTGTTGAAATTCAGGTAACAAAAATATGTAAGGTCAATTTTGGGATAAATTCCTAGTATATTGATGTATTGGAAGTTGATGTTATTCCACTTAATGATTTTGATGTTGTTTTTGAGATTCCTTACTTGTATATCATGGATGTTATATTTATGAAAAGGGAAAACCGTCTGAGATGGGTCAAGTATGGGATAAGCTACAACATCCGGGCACACCAAGTGTAAGACACGAGTTATTATGGTGAGTGCTAACTAAGTAAAATGACTTATTCAGAAAATCATAATCAGTTTTGTTTACTTTTGTTAAGGATAAACAAGATGGGGTAGGATTTTTAGAGATTTCTAACAAGGAAAATAGGATTTGGATAATACGATTCAATCTTTTCGGAAATTTTTCAGGGCTCCCAATGGGTTACCACCAAAAGGAAAGTAGAGCACAAGATTCAACTATTTCCAGAGTACCCTCTACCAAACATTGAGTTGTATAGAAATCACTGATGGAAATCTTGAAGTAAAGAAACAAATCCATGAACTATTAGACCAATGTGTGATACATATAAGCACCTCACCATCTGGTTCGCCTATTGTGATGGTGCTAAAGAAGGATGGTTCTTGGAGAATGTGCATCAAATATTGCACTTTGAACAAGATCACCATAAAGAATAGATATCCACTTCCCCGCATAGATGATCTCTTGGACCAAATTCAACATGCCAAGTTTTTCAAGAAGTTAGATCTCAAGTCAAGTTATCAGCAAGTCAGAATGAAGGAGGAGGATATATGGAAGAATGCCTTCAAGACAAAACAAGGTTTGTATGAGTGGTTAGTACTTCCATTTGGTTTATGCAATGCACCCGCTACATTTATGAGATTGATGAATGATGTATTACAAGATTTCATAGATTCATATGTCATTGTTTATCTAGATGATATCTTGATTTTTAGTGTAACATGGGAGGAACATCTAACTCATTTGCAGCAAGTCGCATGAGTTCTCGGGAGAAAAATTTCTTTGTAATATGAAGAAATGTGAATTTTCCAAATAGTCACTTGTCTATATTGGGCACGTGGTTGGAGGAGGAGAGCTACAAGTGGATATAAAGAAGGTGGAAGCCATAACCAATTTTCCAACACCAAAAAGAGCCACAAAGACTAGGATTTTTGTGGGAATAGTACAATACATGCAAAAATTTAGTCTGGGATTCTCTCGTAATTGTAGCACCTCTACACATAGCAGCCACAAAGAGTAAGGGTTTTGAATAAGGTAAGAAAAATACAAATCCTTTGAGTTATTAAAATACAAGATTAGTCATGCACCAAGTACTTTCTCTTCCTAATTTACAACATCCCTTTAAAGTAGAAGACTGATGCCAATGATTATGTTATGGGTGTAATGTTACTTGGGAGGTAAATCCGTATGTTATCATTCTAAAAATTTACTTCAATAGTTAAAGGATATTCAATATATGATAAGGAAATGTATGCACTAGTTCGAGCAATTAAAAATGGAAGCATTATTTGTTGGGTAAAGAAACTATTATGCACACTAACCAAAAACTCTCTAGTATTTGCAAGCACAATATAAATTGCATTAGGGCAAGGTACTACAAATGGATGGGGTTCCTTGGCCCGATCCATCCGGTGATCAAAAATAAGAAGGGTAGTACAAATTTGGTGGCATACATGTTGCCTATGATACCTACACGGAGAATTTCTCCTGCTTGGCCATTATCTATCATATCAAGCCCTTCACAAAGGAAGCTTATGGAGAGGCATATGCCTAGGACAGAGACTTTGGAGTGACATTTCAAGTAATTGCAGTCCCAAGGGGATGAAAGGATAGGGATTGAATATTGTTATCTTAAGGATGGGCTACTCTACTGATGGGGGAAGCTTTATGTGCCTAAAGAAGAAATACTTCTATTGATGATGGAATCACATACCTCGAAAGTAGCGGGACATTTCATTGTTGGTAAGACCTATCCCACTTGCAAAGTTACGTGTATTGGCCCAATATGCAAGAAGAAGTATCAAAATTTATACGTGGATGTAAAATATTTTGTACCACCAAGCCTAAGACTAGGAAGGATGGTTTGTATATGCCTTTGTCGACTCTACTCATCCATGGGAGGACATTTCTATGGAATTTGTAGGAGGATTACCTATGTCTAAACATGGCCATGACTATATCTATGTTGTTTTTTTATAGATCCAATAAGATGTGTATTCATATGGCATGTAAAAAAGAAAGTAAAAGAACATGAGGTAGCAGATATTTTCTTTGCTAATGTATGAGTACATTTTGGATTGCCAAAGTCTATTGTTTGTGACATGATTCCGGGTTCTTGGGGAAGTTTTGACTACTTTTTAGGACAAGATGGATACCAGGGTTATAGAGGAGAATGACTTTCCATCCACGAATAGATGGACACATAGAGGTGGTGAACAGGAATTTGGTACAGTTGATCAGAGGGTATAATAGCAACTACCCAAGGACTTAGGATGAGTCCTTAGCACTCGCATTCAACATTCCTATAATTGGGAAGTACACACATCCACTATGAAGTCACCATTTGAAGCATGCTTGGGATATCTACCTACAAATCTACTGGACATGGCAATTGGGAAGAAGGATGAGGAGGATACACAAGACATAGAGGTGACTAGAGAAAACAAATTCATTGAGAGGATCCGGAAAATCCATCTCAAAGTCAAAGAACAATTAGAGAAATCACAAGCCAAGTACAAGGCTAGGCATGATCAGCACACGATAGAACATAAGTTTCATGTTGGAGATAGAGTTTGGATTTACTTGAGCAAGGAGAGACTACAAGGTCAAGCACGGAGCTCAACCCACTATGATATGGACCCTTCACCATATTGGAGAATATTGGAGAAAATGTCATTTGATTTAATTTACCACCATTTATGAGGATGTACTCATTAGTAAACTGTGAGAACTTGTACCTATATGAGCCATCCATGATAGATGAAGATGAAGGACTATAATTTCTACCTTCCCTTGCTAATTGTGTCTTGGACTCATAAGGTGAATTGGCGAGGGATGTAGTGTTGCAGCAGAATTTCGGAGAGACTAGGAGAGGTCTCGCAGGGAGTCTTGGCGGGTTGGACCGAAAGGAAAGACAACAAGGTAGGCCCAGTGGTACTCAAAGGAGAAAGTGAGGAAATTATTTCCTCATCTACTCCCCCACTAAGCTTTTGTGGGACCAAAAGCCTCATAAGTAGGGGAGGTGTGATCCATAGGGATCCAAAATGACTCTACTTCATCAGATCAACCAACAACAAAGAAGGAAAATAAAGAAACAAAGGTTCTATCTTTATGTTAACATAACTATTCCCTACCATGGTGGTGGTCCCAGTAACTACTCGCCCAACTAGGGTGGTAGTCCTATAACCACCGGTATACATTGGGCGATGGTCTTGACACTTTCGAGACAAAAAATTAAAATTTGAAACGAATAGTCCTAGAATTGGAAAGTTTGTTTGTGTCTCTTCTCCTCCATGACCTTTCCCATCCTCCAGTGCATATGAGGACATGAGAAAGGATATAAATACATGTAGGAAGGAGATTTTTGATCATCGAAGCATGAAAGCAAGTGAACAAGGAATTCTTAGTGTTGGAATTGTGTTTGTAGAAGAAAAGAGTTTTGAGGCAGAGAAAACAAGTAATTGGGAGGAAGTGTGAGATATTATCTACTTCTCTTTCATACTTATTGTAAATTTTGTACTTCTTATTTGAATTGGCCAATAAAAAGTGGGAAGAAAGAGTGTTTTCCCTTCTTGATTGGTTTTCCTCCTCCAGAGGTTTCTAGGATAAAAATTATTGGTGTTCATGAGTTTACATTCTTTCCTTTCCTATAATTATTGATTCTAAGCATAGGAAAATTCATTCACTAGCTACCTCTATCATTTTCTAATCAAAAGTAGAACAACAATGTTTAATTGTGATTCTGTGAACGATTCCAAAGTATAGAGTTTACAGAGATCACCATCCACATCATCTAGTGTTGTTTGGTATGTTGATTAGGGAGCCACTCAACACATGACTGGGCAAAAATATAGGTTTATTACAATGAGGGACACACCTTCAAAAAATCATGTTTTATTAGGTGATGATTCTTCGTACACAATACAGGGGATTAGGAACATTTCTCTACCTCTTTGTTCACGAAATTGTAGAATATTAAATGTATTATATGTCCCCTGGTTAACAAATTATCTCTATCGCTTAATTAACTTATAGATCACAATATGAATATTTAATTTTATAGTCATTCTAGTAAGAAAATGTGTTTAATTCAAGACAAATCAAGAGGCTCAAAAATTGTTGCAAAAGCCTCCAATGTGAGACATATGTTCCAGCTTGACTTTTTCCACAAAAATGATCAAGCACTTGTGGCTAATAATTCTACCTCCGCATAGTTATGGCATCGAAGACTTGGTCACATCAATTTCAAATATCTCAAAATACTTTGCTGGTATAACATGGTGAGAGGCTTTCCATATCTCCATAAGGATACAAATAAGTGTCCTAACTACCTAGTAGGAAAACAACATAAAGCTTTATACCAGAAGAGTACTTATCGAGCTCATGGTAACCCCGATATGGTTTCTATCAATATTTGCGGTCTAATACAATGCAATCATTCTAGATTTCAGTACTTTATGCTTTGTGTTAATGAATATTCAAGGAAAATGTGGATATATTGTTTTCATAAGAAAAGTGATGCTTTTGAGAACTTCAAAAAGTTTAAAGTGGCTATAGAGAATGAGACTTTTCGTCACATCGATATCTCCACTCAGATTGAGGGGATAATTCACCAATAATGAGTTCAAAACCTACCTACAAGCTCACGTGATTCATTGACAAATGCCTCCTCCACACACACCCAAAAAGAATAGTGTTGTTGAGAGAATAAATCACACTATCATGGAAATGGTGTGTTGCATGATTGATGATTTTCGACTAGCAAGGAAATTTTGAGTAGAAGTAAAGAAAGACAGCTTATATGTTTATTAAACAAAGTGCCCAGATTTTCTCTAGATGGAGTGACATCATATGAAACATGTTCAAAGAGGAAGCCATCTATTGAATACCTCAAAGTATTCGGGTGCAAAGCTAGTATGCACATACCCAAGGAAAATAGAAATAAGTGGGATATGAAATCACAAACCTCATCTTCATTGGCTACATCTAAGAGGATCTTGGGTACAAATTGATGGATTCAAAGAACAAGAAAGTCTACACTAGCGAGAGATGTTGAGTTCTTTGAGAAAAAGGAAGTTGATACTCCTCCCGCAGACTCATCCGATGTAGATTTTTCACATGTTGTAAAAATAGAAGATGATGTTCCTACAGATGATGACAGTGATGATGGTGATGATGGCGATGATGAGACATGACCATAACCTGTGGGAGCAGAACAATGTATGCCTAAGTGGTATACTAACATGATATGAGATGCAAAATTGGATGCTTCACCAAATGCATCCACCACTGGACCACAAACTCGCAGTAAAACACGAGAAGAAGTAACATTTTCTTTCATGAGTAGAGTTATTGAATCTGATGAGTCATATAAATTCTAGGAAGCCCTACAGTCACAATCTTGGAAAGATTACATGGATGTTGAGTATCATTCAGGTGATGAAAAACAACACCTGGAAGCTTGTCAATCTTCCTTTAAGGAAGAAACCCATTGGTTGTAGTTGGATATTCAAAACAAATTAGAAATTATATGGGATCATTGACAAGTAAAAAGAAATACTGGTAGAAAAGGGGTATGCAAAAAGGAACGCATAGACTTTGAGGAGATAATTGCTCCCATAGCTAAGCTCAAAACAATCGGATGATCTTTTCTCTAGATACACAATTTAGTTGGAAAGTCCATCCGATGGATATGAAAAATGCCTTTCTAAATGGATATCTATAAGAATAATTCTACATGACTCAACCTAATGGTTATGTTGTACCTGGAGAAGAAACAAAGGTATGTAGACTTGGGAAAATTTTTATGGCCTTAAACAAGCACCTTGGGCTTGGTACATCAAAATAGATGGTCATCTCGTGCAACATGCGTTTGTCGAAATCCATATGATCCAAATCTCTACCTCAAAAGAAGGGGGATATTTTGATTGTTATTATCTATGTCGACAATCTATTCATCACTGAAATTTCAATGAAGATGATCGATGCAATGAAGAAAGATCTTAATCGATCGTTCAACATGATAAATCTTGGGCTCATGCACTACTATCTTAGATTGGAAGTATGAAAAAAAGAGAATCACATATTTGTTTCTCAGTTGAAGTATACCAAGACAATGCTTGAGAAATTCAGGATGATGGATTACATACCTATTGCTACACCTATGGAGACAATATTGTAATTATCTCATTTAGATCCATCTCCTGTGGTAGATGCAACTCTCTATCGATAGTTGATTAGGAGTCTCATTTACCTCACTTATACTAGACCAGATATCAGATTTCTAGTGAGTGATCTTTCCAGGTTCATGCAGGAACCCAGAGTTTGTCATTGGAAGGAAACAAGGTGGATCTTGAGATATCTCAAAGGTATAGTAGATCTTGGTCTAGAGTACAAAAATAATGATAACTTCTTCTTGAATGGATATTTGGATTCAGATCATATAGGTAACATTGATGATAGGAAATCCACTTCTGGATTTGACTTATTTTTGGGATCTAGACCAATATCATGGGGAAGCAAGAAACAACACTTTGTTTCTCACTCTTCTCAGAAGTCAAATATCATGTTACAGGTGAAATTGTTTGCGAAGCAATATGGATACGTCGCATCTTGGAAGGACTTGGAATACCATAGGACAAACCTACCACCATGTATGTAGAAAATGAAGGTGTTCTCAAAAAAATTCACAATCCATTATTTCAATAGAGAACAAAGCACATCAAGGTACTATTTCATTTCATACGTGAGCATGTATTGAAACATAAAATACACTTGACTTTTTTCCGATAGATGAACAACGAGTAGATATATTCACAAAGTCAATTGCACATGAAAAGTTTGAGTTGTTCAGAGAGTTCCTCTCCTCATCACTTGAGACAATGAAAAATTAAGGGGGAATGTTAGGGTAAACATAGTTTACTTTGTAATCATGCATTGTTTCTTAGGTGAATGTGTTGTTTTATTTTATTGTTATATGGTTATGTTTTAATAAAAAAATTATTCACGTATGAGTTTATTGTTGAATAGTTGCAACAATGTATTTTTTTCATTATTTCACGTGTAGTTTTTATTGCACATGTGCAACTCCTCATTTGTTTGTACTTCATTGTACAATACCTATAAGTATTGTAGCCCTCAATATTGTAATTTATTTTCCTTAATATCAATAAATTAATTAGGCTTCCTTCCTTTTTCCATAACTACAAGTCTGGTTCACCCCAAACTTGAACCCAAGTCTGGTTCTCCCTCTCACTTTGTTTTATCTTATCGGTGGCTCATATCAACAAGCATGTTCTCTTCTCCCAAGAAAAAACATTCTATTGTGCACATTAGGAATAATATACTTCCCGGTTTGTAAATTTAGAGTCTTACATCAAAGAATACCTCCTTCTTGCTTGATCCACGCTACTACAATCCACCCAATGATGTCTAACTCCTTTACTACTTGAATACAATGATAAAATATCCTTACCATGATCAACTAGTAAAACACAAACTTAGTTCGGGTTTGTCAAGGAGACTCCCAACATACAAAATAAGATCACGGTTATATGGTTTCGATTCCTTGTGTTGGTTTCTCAACACACTCAAACACTTACTTAACCAAAAAATAATCCCATGCATGTTTACAAGGTTTCCAAAACTCACTTTGTTCACTCAAGGTTTCATCATGCAATTAAATTTAAAATGTACACCTTAAAGATTTTGGACAACATGACCAACATGTTCAACATAGTCCATAAATCATTCTCTCTAAACCATGCATAGATTCTTAAACAATCAAAAATTTAGTAATGTACACGAACGACTAAAAATAAATGCACTAGCATTCAAATGCTCAACACTAAGTTTAATATCATCTTGCATTCAAATATGTGTACATGTATAAGTTGAAAATCTATGGAAATGAGGTTAGAGAACCTCAAAGCTTAACTAACTCAACTATGCACCATGAGATAAGAGCTAAACAAGAGTTACTCCTATACATGCATCATAACTTTGACAAAAACATAAAAACCTAGCATATATACTACTCTCTACTCTTTTGAAAGCTACAAAACATTGAACCTATGAAGATCCTAGCAATCAAATGTGATGTTTGGTATGAATCTCAAGCTTTTTAAGAATGAGAGCTCACCATTAATGGCTACAAGGCCATATGGTTCTTCTCATTTACTCAAGCTTGGATGATGGATGGTGTATTAAGATATTAGCTATCATGATGGAGGTCTTAACAATGGAGTATGACCAAGATCAAATGTCTTATAGCTTAAAGCTACCACAAATGAGGTCTAATGCCTTTCCAAAGAGTCAAGAGGTTTGATATGATAATCAAAAGGTCCTTTTTAAAGTCCTTTTTAAAGTTTTTTTGAAAGGGAGGGCTTAGCCTTCTATTTATAGATTTTGGTTTGGGAAGATTTGGAATTCTAAATTATCTGGGACAAAAGTCCAAAAGCACTTTTAGATTAGATTAGGATAAAAATTCTTTAGGATAGTTAAGTTAGATTAGCAAGTGATTAGAGACTCATTGAGAGTTGGGAGGAGTTAGATTAACCATATGTGACTGATAGATAGCCTAGGAATCCTATAGAAGTGATCTAGAGAGAACTAGGGAGGTTCTGAATGGTTGAAAGGAGGAATGTTTAGCTAATAAGAGAGATATTAACCAAATGGGTTGAATATAGGAGGAATATGACCAAGAAGGTGTCGTAAATGGGCATCCGAGAATGGAGCGAAGAATGGTTAATTAATGAAGTGTCATCAATTAATGAAGTCTCATCATGCACAAACTACAAAACCTGAATTTTCTCCTTCACTAATTTCCTTGAAACTTCACTCTTTGATTCATATCCGAAGAGAATGAGAAATTTTAGTTACATTATTCCTCATATATTATTCCTATCAACCCTTACTCGATTTATTTTCTCATTTCGTCAATTACGTGTATGTTCATGATGAGACAATTGGGATAACATTTTCCTAACAAGCCTATGTTTTACATGACTAGCTCACAACATGTGACCCTAAAGGACCTAATTACATCACATTTGCCTCATTCCACTCTCTTACATAGTTTTCAAGCTTCAGGATACATTACAACTTCAAATCAAGCCAAAATGACCTAAATATTTAAATATTGCAAAATGGAGGGAAATGCTCCATTTGAAATTTAAAAGGCCTAAAACTAGACTAGCCACACAAACTGACACATAATGAATCCTAGGACTCATGAACACACCTAGAAAACCTCTAATTGATGTCTTCATGGTTTATTTATATAGATAGAGTGATGCTCCTACATCATACTCCAGGGGTAGGAAAAGATTAGACCTCATAGCTCTAGTTTTTTATTCTTCTTCCAATTTCTTTGCTTCTTCATCTTCACTCTAATTTGATCTTCATCTTCAGCCGGTTCATCATCTTTTTCTTCATTCATGTTCCTTTCTTGGATCTCATCTTGCATTTGATCTTCATAAATAAGATATACTACATGAGCTTCTTCTTCTTCATTCTTATCTTCAACCATCATGTCTACCTCCCGACCATGTTATTATTCTTTGATTATGTCGATTCTTCATGACTTTTGTCATCTTATCCATCATCCATTTGCTTTTTCTCATCCATATCATGTTTTTCTTCACCTTTCACCTCCATTTCTTGGTCTATACCTTCATTGTCATTGTCTTCTTCATTTGCCAAGGTTTCTCTAGCACTCATCTTAACTTTGACCTCATCTTCTCCACTAATCCAGCTCCACATGCTTGTGAGATATCTCCATGACCTCCTCATCACACTAACTACTGCATTGTCACCCTTAGCTGATCCATAGTGAGCTTGAGATTTCCCACAAAATTATTCTTCTATATTTTCTTCACTCTTGTTCTCTATTTCTTCATTCAAGGCATCATTTCTTGCCTCTTCTTCTTTAATTTTTGTGTACTTGCATTCACACATTCAAATACATAGTCAAATTTAAAAATTTGAGGCTCTTTAGCCCCTTAAGAATCTCCATCAATGAGATCTTCTTCCTCTTCATCACTCTGTTGCTTCACTTCATCACTCTCTTCTTCATACACTATCTCCTTGTTAATGATTAATGTTAAAATGTAAAATAATAACCTAATTTAATGTAAGTTTGCTTTAAATAATTGAATACTAAAATACTGAAATAATACCCAAGTGCCCAAGCAATGAAAATATTAAACCCTAATTACAAAGAGGGTTAGAAGAGACTTAGCATATTCGAAGAGTTCGTTGGACTATTTCGCAGTGGAGACCGGCTGGACCAAGATGGAAGAACTTCACACATAAGCCCTGAAACTTGTAGATCTGGAAATTTTGATTGGAATGGTGTGCTTAAAGAGGGATGGGGGTTCCCATGAGTGCCTTGGTCTGGTTTCTAGGCACGTTGTCTGTGTAGATTATTGAAACCCAAAATTTATAGTGTCGTAAGATATTTGCACTTGTTCACTCTTGATCACCTCGAGGTCACTGTAAGATCACCGAAATACCTACAAATCTAGAATGAATGAATCACCTATAAAACCCTAAATAAAGAATCAAACCCTAATAAAATAAAGATACAAATAAAGGGATCGGACTATCCTCGATTGCCAAAATGATGGAGTTATAACTAAGTGTTGCATTACATATTAGACGTATTGTAGTTTTGTGTGTGTGTGGAATTGTGCCCTAGCTTTCTCTTGTGTGTGTCTCACTTTGTGAGAAGTGAGTGAGTAACTAGATGTAAAATGTAAATAATGTGTGCATGGAAATAATAGACTCCCCTCCTATGAAGTGTGATATAGATGAACCAACTTTTATCCCTTGTGATGGAGTGTAGATTCCTTTTATGGATGTAACCTTAGGTGTAAATAGTAATGCTTAGTACTTGGTCCCTTATTATGATCACATAAATTTATATTTATATGATTCCTTTGCTTTTATTTTTGTAATTAACCCTGAAAAGGCTGACTACCAAAAGATAAAATGCTCAAATGGCTAGAAATGACCCAAAAGGTGAGAGTAAAGTATAAAGAGGACAGGAGCACCCGGAGGGGGATGAGGGCACTTGGTGCTAGTGTCTTAGCTAGGTGATGGTGTCTGAGATAACGTATTAAGAAGGGTAAAAAGATAGACTGAGCAAGTAAGAGTGCAAGACTAAAAGTGTCAATAGAAAAGAAAACAAGATGACCAAAGACATGGGTTAATTAGTACGTTTCTAACTTATGAATCATATGACTAGTATTATGCAACTAGGACTAAAGAGTTACCCAAAGTGCATGATTTTGTGTCTACAATAAAATTATTTTTCTTACCTTCTCATCATCTTCTCTTCTTACTTTAGCTTCCTCTCTTCTTGTCTCATCTCTTTTCTCATTTGCTTTCTCTTTCTTTTCCTCACAAGTAGCTATATGGGCCACTTATATTTCTTCTTAATCACTATTCCAACCAGTTCCTCTACTTCTCTCTAGATTTCTATCATCTCCAACAATTGTCCCACATATCTCTTTAAATCTTGTATCTCTTCTTGCATCCTCAACTCTCTCTCTCTTTTCTAACTCGCTTCTTCCTTTCTTCTTTTATTTTCCTTTCTCTCTCTTCTTTTTCCCTCTTGCTTTGATTCAATAGTTCTCTTTCATATTCATCATCTGTCACATCTTATTTCCAAGGCCTAACAACCCTTAATTCTCTATCTCTACTTGTTTTGATTTCTTCCCAAAAATCTCTTCTTTTTGACACCATCCTTATCAATCTTCTCTCGCTACTCTTTCTCTCTTATCTTCTAATGCATTTTTTTACTTTGCCTCTTCTCTCCCCGCCAATAATTTCCTCATCCACCGTGGCATCCTATACCCATGGTCTACAACTGGTTTAAACCCCTTCTCTTCACTCATCTTCAATTGTCCCTTCATTTACTACACACTGTTAGCTATCGAGCATGTATTAAATCTCAAAACAACTAAGAGACACACTCGACACCAAATAATGTAGAGAAATATTATCATTCAAGTACACAACTAATCAAAAATTTACAACAACCAACTTTTCATCCTTCTCTCGCATTTTGAGGATCATTTGCTAGCCTAAAATGGCTTTAAAAGGTTTACAAAATTTAGAGAGTATCACTTAGCTGGCCATCGCCACTATACTCGGTATATGGAACCTTCATACAATGTCACAAAACATTTATACTAGCTCCATTCTCTCAATATCACACCACACTTACCTTACAATTTCTTGCTCAAATATATTCACTTCTTGCTTCACTAATCTCTAGTTAAATAATGCAAGTTTTGAATTTTTGATCTTGGAATGATCGTTAGGATTCCTCCTTGTTCGTGCACTTCACCCACTATTATATTCACTCAATAAATTAAGTCAAACAAATCAAAACACCACATTAATCTCCCTTGCACAAGACGGCCCTTAAGTAACCTTAAGATATGGTAGTTTGCTAAATTCATGGATAGAAGAAACTACAGGTACCCATAAGATCCTCTCCAATTCCTTAATACTCTTTTTCCACCCCTAAGGTGTAACCCAAATTTCATTATCCAATTCTTCCACCTTCTCTCCTTATCCCATTTTCTCCGCTCACAAACCCTCAATTAGGTCTTAGATAGACAAATATCATGCATAACTTTGATTTTATATGGATTAAAGATAGAATGAGTGGATATCTAGGAACCCATTAGGCCTTTTGTACTTCCTCCAAATTTTCAGGTTTGTATTCAATAGATAAAGGTTTCTTCCTTTGTAAGCTAGCCCTGTAAACTAGGTCTTAGGACTAGGCAACTGACCTAGAGGGACACTGTCATGATTTTCTTCAAACTACATGAATGAAACTCAAAAATTATTCTTTAATATATTTGAGGACTTCCTCATGATCATTTCTACAAATTTTTATTCTTTAGTTCCTTTATTTTGGCCCTCATCTTGCAAGCCCTAGTTTTGTCTTACCTTTAGGTTACAATCTAGCCCAAGGGAGTAGAATACTTATAACTTTATTCCTTTTTGGATTTAAGACCTAAAACTTGACCCCAAGGTTTGTTTCACTCTCTCAATTGGTTTTATCTTATAATTGGTTCATATAAACAAGTATGTTCTCTTCACCCAAGAGAAAACATTCTATTATGCATGTTAGGAACAATATACTTCCCACTTTACAAAATTAGAGTCTTACCTCAAAGAATACCTCCTTCTTGTTCGAGCCACACTACTAAACTCCACCCAATGATTTCCTAATCCTTTACTCATTTATTATAGTGATAAGAAATCCTTACCATGATCAACTAGAAAAACACAAACTTAGTTCAAGTTTGTCAAGAAAACTCCCAACATGCGAAAATAAGATCATAGTTATATGGCTTAAATTACTTGTATTGGTTTCTCATCACACTAAAACACTTACTTAACTAAAAAATAATCCCATGCACGTTTACAATGTTTCCATAACTCACTTTTCACTTACATTACATCTCATTCGTGGTTTCATCATGCAATGACATATAAAATGCAAACCTTTAAGATCTCGACAACATGCTCAACACGGTTCATAAATCCTGCTCTCTAAACCATGCATATATGCTTAAACAATCACAAGTTAGTAATTACAAGAACCATCAAAAACCAATGAAATATAATTTAAATTCTCAACACTAAGCTTAATATCATCTTGCATTCAACTTTGAGGACAAGAATCCACTATGATACTAAGAAGTCCATACATGCATATTAACAAATACGGAAATCATGCACAAACTATCAAAACCTAAGTTTTATCCTTCACTAACTTCTTCATATTTGATTCATATCCCAATAGAATGAGAAATTTCAGTCACATTATGCCTCATAAATTATCTCTATCACCCCTTACTCGAGTTCCTTTCACATTTGGTCGATTCTACAAGTATGTTCATGATGAGATTCCATTCAAGGGGGGTTACGTTTTCCTAACAAGCATAAATTTAGCATGAATAGGTAATGACATGTGACCCTAGAGGGCCTAATTACATCACATTTGTCTCATTCCACTCTCTTACATATTTTCCAAGCTTCAGGATAAATTACAACTTCAAAATCAAGCCAAAATGGCCTAAATATTCAAATATTGTAAAATGGAGGGAAATGCTCCATTTGAAATTTGAAAGGCCTAAAACCAGACTAGACACACACAATGACACCTAATGACTCTTAGGACTCATGTACACACCTAAAAAGCTCTAATTGATGTCTCCATGGTTTATTTATATAGATAGAGTGAATCTCCTACATCACATGTGATATCTAAATGGATGCGACTAGATTGACAACTTGAACGAATTTAAAAATGTTTGAGATGATCTTGCCTTTGTTAAGTCATTGGATTAATACATTTGGACACTTGGAAATGAGGTAATGTTAACTCTTTGACCTAATTTATTTCTTCAAAATTATATTAGTCACTACTCTAATGGATGTGCATAAACTTTAAGAAGATTTATGGAGCCCTAAATGAATGAGAGATCATAAGAGCGTTATGTGAGTAAATGAAGCAATATGAAATTTATTGTATAAAGTTACAAATGTTAATCATTATGACGAATCCAAACTAGGAGGTTAAAATTACCCAATGAAGATGATAAAATTGAAATCAAGGTTGGAGGATGTGTTGGTACAAGACCATACAGTCACCAAGACTAGAAATTATATCATGACCATATTGTAAGGTTTTAGAAAAGGAGACTTTTATTGTTATATAAAATATGTACCATAATAAGTATAGGTTAAATATTGATTGTAATTTATATTTAGAATGTGACAATATATCAATGTGTATAAATAAACAACTTGGGAGAGAGATAATAAGATGTATTGAGAGCGGATCTAGTATTTGTATATTTGTCTTAGAAAGGAAAATTATCACAACCAAACATGTAAAAAATTAAATTAAAAATTTGAGTGTCTAAATTCCCCCTTTAAGTATTAAAAAAATACTACATGCTTAAACGAAAAGATACCCAACTATGTAAACACACTTTATCTTTTCTTGGAGTTTTTAGCGTCCATATGTGTTGGTGTTGCCATGCTCCAAGGTGAAGCCTACAACACAAATTATGGTCAATTTCTATAGTATAAATTTACCTATAAATAAAATTTAAATATATAATTTTAACTTTCAAAAAGTGAAATAAATAGATGCAAAACATGAAAGGAATACCCTTATTCATTCTACAAGAGAGAAGAGCTCTCATTCTTTGTTTGTACTTAGAGATTTGGATTGTGTTGCTAATTTTTTTGAATATTAGGGATGATCAATCCCTAATTTTGATATTGATTACATGCAACCAACAACTGAATATAATGTATATAAATAATAATAGAGAGGTACCAAGCACCCTATGAAGCAAGAATACCATGTATCAACAATTTTAGTAACCCTAGTATATTTGCCTTTGAAAGTGTAATAGGATAAAAAGGACTTGCTCAATAAATTAGCCGCTTTGATACCTTCCATAACCCCACATACCACACTACTATATATTTATATAATTATAAATTGGTATAGATCAATGAAAAGTTAAAAAAAAAAAAAGAATAATAGGTACCCATGCTCTCCTATGTGTTTCAAAACTGTGTATGAGTGTATAGTATGCTTTGAGATGATTATTGAGAAAGACACCCATGCCCCAAATACCATATCTATAACTAGTAATGAATTGGAGAGGAGTGAAATATTCATGTCCCATGTAGACTTCTTTGAACTACGTCAAATGGATATGAAATTATGCCAAAACCTATATTTATAAGTGGAAATCTAAAACTATAGAAAAATCTAGTACAACTTACCCCAATGAAGAACCATATGGGAGGGATAAGAACATTTGTATGGTCATGATAGTACTTGTACATTTTGTAACTATGTAATTTTTACACAATTTATATATCTGGAGGATTTTTTGAGCATTTGTGCCCTATGAAAACTTGTACCTTAATCCGAAATATATTTGTAGATGCGAGAATATACCTTGATGAATGCAACCTCTTTTAAGGAACATGTGATAAATCATTTGAGTGTGTAGCTTAAAATAAAATATGTGTATCATACATCTGATAATCTATGTAGGAGCACATAGAAGAATGAAATGGTAGCCACTTTGAGACAAAAACTAGTGTTAGCTACAAATACAAACTAAGAGCCCTCTACCTCTTATTGAGCAAGATAAAAAGAGGGAAAGGATGTTATGCTTGAACTTACCTACAAGTTGTAATCCTCCTTATTTGATGCTTTGGATATGCTCAATGGATGAATTATCTTTGCTTCATATTGTGGACTTGGTTGGGTAACACCTCCCCTTGTTTTCTTGATGATTGACTATGGAAGCTTGATGGCCTTGCAAGATGATGATTCGAGATCTAGGAATATTTTGGTAGCACTTAGTTGCAATTTTAAAAGATGGTTTCCATGAGGGTGGTGAGCCAAACTTATAGGTTATGGGAGGAAGAATGAAGGGTGGTGATTGATCCATGTAGGATATGGATCAATGGTCGAGGATTGATGAGAAGTATAGAGAATTAATGAATTAGATAATTATAGAAATTAAGAGAAGTATCTATTGAAATGAAGAGAGGGAAAAAATAAAAAAAATTGAATAAAAATGAGGGAAGATTAGAGAGGATTCTAGAAATAGAAGCCTCTAGATTTGGGGAGTAGAGAATTTGATTAGGCTAGAATGATGTGAGATTAATTTTTATTAGGGAAGTGATCTAATGGAGAATATAGGTGTAGGACATGTGTAGAATATGTGGGTAGGTGGGTGGTATTTTAAATTCTTAGAAATTGATAATAGGGATTAGTGAAGGGATAATAATATATAATGATGAATTAATATGATTAAGGGTGAGATGTGATTATTGGGTGAGTAAATGAAAATATTAGGAATAAGGATATATATGATATTAGGGATTAATAATAATTAATCTCACGATTAATTATTATATGGTTGAGATGGGAATTGTGATAATGAATTAGTGATGGGGGATATATATTAATAATATTAATAAGTATTTTATTTATGATGTTGAAATTTCACATGTTTACATTTTTCTCCTCTTTGAATAGTTATTTCATAGCAATGATCATTCAAAGAAGAATATGATGGTGATATAATGCCCCCTCGAGGGGTTAGGCAAGGAGGAACAAGGCGGGTAACCACTCAAAAAGGGAGATGCCAAAGTTAGTGGATGAATGAAGATTAGAGAATGAGAATATTTGAGGATGTAGAGGATTAGGAGTAGAGAATAAGAGTATTGGAGGATTCAGAGGATTAGAAGACTTCAAGAATTAGATAAGAGGATTTAGAGGAATAGGATTAGAAGACTAGAGGAGTAGGAGATTGGAGGATTATGAGATATTATATTTTGGAGTAAAGTATGGCCTAGTCAATGATGTATGATGATGGTGAAGATTTAGGATTGTTGAATTAGAAGATGCCCCAATCGATGGGTTAGGATGGTATGATTTTGGAGTATAGGATGCACTAGGCAAGGGGTTTGGATTGAGGATGTTGGATTTGACAAGGTTAAGTGTGATTGATTGATCAAATATTGATTGGATAAGCGAATGAGGGGGTTGAGAGGATTAATGATGATGATTATTAAATGTAGATGATGATAAAGTTAAAAGATGATGATATAAGGGGGTTTGTTACCATAAAGTTCCCACTATTATCATCATTAAAAATTGTGATTAATGATAAGGTAGAAAGCAAGATGCATCAAGGTATTGATACCATGACAATGTAATCTCCAAATGCCCATGTCCTCATATCATTGGACATATTAATATAAAAATATGGTCATATTATTGGACCGTGAATAAGAAAAAGAAACAAAGTGACCTCATAGCATCGGCCAAAAAATAAGTGCGATACAAGCAAGAAAACCAGGGTTAATTTTAGTGGTGAATATTCGTAATATGGCGAAAATTTCATTTTAGGAAAATTTGAAAAGGTGAATTTTTCGAAGCCAAGTTAGTGTCCTATTCGCCTAAAATTTACAGTATATTTTTTTAGGGTCAACTTCACCTACATTTGAAAACATCTCCTATAAAAACCTAGGTGATTCGTCGGGTAGTATACTACCACCAATACCTTACCAATACCGTGAACTTGCATACTCTAAGCACTAGAGCACAATACAGATTTGTTTACTGTTAGTAGTTTGTAGTCGGGTGACATGTGCTATTTGTTGATGCACAACAAAGGTTTTTCGGGGATGGGTGACAAGGATATCTCATCGATGCGCTATAAGGGTTTGGTTATTGACACCCGACACTCGATCTTATTGACGAATGACTATCTATTGTTGTTGACGCATGACATATTTTTTTCTCTGATGTGTGACAATGATATTTGTTGACGCGTGACTTATTACATTTGCTAATGCACAAAAAAGTTTTTTTGTGGATAGGTGACAAGGATATATTGTTGACGTGTGACAAGGGTTTGCTTGTTGATGCCCGACACTACTCTTGTTGATGTATGACTATAATTTTTTTGGCCCATGACATATTTTTCTCGACGTGTGACTTATTGTATTTGTTGACGCGTGACTCATTTGATGCCTAAAAAGGAGAACCAAGTCTCAACTAACACCTGACCAGATTATTGTTGATGCACAACATAGTCCTTCTCTAACGCATGACACCGTCCTTATTTGTTGATGTGTGTCAGAGTTGTTGATGCACAAGTAAGAGTTGCTGATGCATGATAGAGTTTAAACTTATCCATTCAGAATAATCAAAGGTACTAGTGCTCAAAATGAGAAGACCCAAAAAGTAACTAAGAAATATCATAAGTCCATGTTCAAGTATTTTGGAAACTCTGCTACTACAGATACCACAACCACCAACACCCATATAGTTTCCACTGGAATGAATCGATTACAGACTGTGTGGAAGGTAATATCAAGGTGGACATGCATTCAGCACAGTATCAACCAAATGACACCTATGATGATACCATGCCAGATCTTGAAGATATACATGTTGAGATGCCATATCTTGAAGATATTCTTCCTATTGGGGTGCAACTAAGAGTGCATCAAGATATCACACATACAAATACTCAAAAAAATGGAACACAAAAATCAAATTCAAATTCTGGTTCATGAAAGAGGAAACCAAGTGATTTTGATAATGCTCAAATTTCTACTCAAAAAAGTAAAACATTGAAAACAAACAAGAATATGTGAACAATATGGAGGAGATACAAGTTTGATTGGGCTGCCAAATTTCCGTTTATCGAACCTATTGTTTGGTGAGGAAATTTTCATGTGGAAAAATTTGTGAATTCGTTGCCAACACTGGGAATCTATGTCCCTCTACTCAACCCGTGTAGCTACCGTATATGCATGCGTGAGAAAATGTAGATTACTTGTGGTGGCCTTTCGATCGGGGATCCAACGGGGTACTCCACTAACCTTGTGGCAAATGCTTGCAGATTATCGTAAAGGTAGAATTTGCTATGAAGGTGGGAAACGGAGTGAGAAATGAGATAGGGAAAACTAATGTTGCGGTAGGAAATTAGATTCCTACACACATTAGTCAGAAACTTTAACGCATGCATTTGTGAGAAGAAACAACCCTGCAAATGGCAACAAGACAAGATAAGATTGCGAATTCAAAGTTTCTAAAATATCCTCATCAAAGAGGCTACAAAATCCTTCTTCTTGTATTGATGCTTAAACAGAAGTTGTACATAATGTGGGGATGGAAGAAATTTGAGAATGGAGGGAATTAGAAGAAAAAGGTTGTCTCCTTTGCTTTCTCTAAGTACAATGCACTCATGAGTTTACAAGATCAATTTCCATCCCTGTCAATGACTTTTAGAGTCCATGATATAGCCCATAAGAAATAGTTACAACCTCCTTGGGTGAGCAAGAAACAGTTACAACCTTTTCTATCTGTTTGTGCCCCTTCAAATTCTTGATTCACAAAGAAACACTTATGGCGGAAAGAAATAGTTTTAAAATATTCAACCGTTACATTATTTTTCCAGTTACAACATGGGTCGTTTGATTTGCTTTTACAACTTTAAATCTAGGTCATCCACGTGGAAGGAATTGATTAGAACAGGCCTGTAGATGCTTTAACTATCTACCTTTTGTTTGGTGGGGTCGTATATTTGACCCTGAACACGTGGCGGGCCAACGTTCATTTAGAACCTACCTCTAGATTTTGTCTTTGAAGTTGCGTCAGGATGACATGTGGAGAGCTCCGCCAGTTCCTTCATACTTAGCCGATTCGAGATCTATTCCTATTTGACTCATGTTGACCCCTAGACACGTGGAGAGCTGACATTGATTTGAGTTTCGATTTGGAAGCACCTTCAAAATTGTCCCCGAGGATGATGCTTGTCTCCTTCTACCATGGTTAGAATTTTCAACGGCCAACTCTATCTCTCCAATGACTCTGACCACGTGGCAAGTTGGCACTACTTGGGACTGACCCTTGGGTTTTACTTTTGAAATGGCATTGTGTTGACACGTGGTAGCCTCCGTTGATCCTAACGTGGTGATCCAATGCTCATTTGAAGATGGGCCCTTTGGTTTCATTTCTAAAATGTGTCATTGAGGCATGTGGAGGCTTCCACTGAACCGCTCATACCTGGTCAATTTCAACGATCGACTCTATCCCTTTTGGACCTAGGACACATGGAGGATTGGCACAAGTTTGAGAACTACCCCCATCTTTGAATCTTGAAACTACACCGATGAGGCACGTGGAGCCGTCCACTGAGCCTTCCATACTTAGCTGATTTTGGCTTGTTTTCTCTTCATTTTGGACCCTAGACACATGGAAAGCTGTACTGTTTTGATAACTTTCCACGGGACCCCCCCGGAGTTACATCGTTTGGACATGTGGAAGCTTCTGCTAAACCTTGAAATATGACCAAACTACATCCAATCAGATATTCCCATGTACTACCCATGGATGCTGAGGAAAAATTTAACAGGGAAGATCTTCCTATCATTCTCGATTGTGGAAAAATGTAGAGAAGAATAAAACTCCACTATTTCGCGCCCGATCCTCAAATTTTTTTCTTATGAACCGAGGAATTGAAAACAAGTACAAGGTTCAATGATACATGGTCATAAAAAGATTGACAATTTCATTCAAATGAGGACAACAATAAAATTTCACGCGTCCAGACAGGAAAACAAAAAATTTGTCAAAACATGTAGATTGGGGGTTTGAAACAACTCTAGGGCATGGATTTTTCTATTGCTTTGAACTTTCAACTTGGCTTAAATACTTTAGTAGGGTGAGAGATCGTAATTTCGAATTTAACTTAGAAAACGAAAAGTGATTTTTGGGAGACAACAGCTGGCTCTAGCTTGGGGACATGGCACGGACTGAGCATGGTGAAAATGTGGTATGAGGATCTAGAATCTCAATTTTTAGACCGTATAATGTTGACCAATGCCTTATCCATTGGGCCTTGCAGAGTCATATACAACTTCATGAAAGAAAGATCAAAGAAGGAAACACACAAGCACGCAATAGAAGGGAAACAAAACCACACAACAGAAAGGGAAACACACCAAGAAAACACCTATGGTACAAGGCGGGGACAACCCGCTTTCACTAATGATACAGTTTCAAGTATTTCCCACTTTGAGGTAATTTCAATGGTATTCCATCCAAGTATGAGAGGAGAAAAACATTCTCACCACAAGCTCCATGAATTTGGAATGGGCCGAGCCATAATGAATCAAACTTTCCATGGCTGCCCTTTGGTTCTTTTCTCTTGTCCCACAATAGGACAAAGTCTCCAACCTTGAATTCTCTTGCCTTGGCCCTCCTTTCAAAGATATTCTTCACTTTCAATTGGTGTTCTTTGATTTGATCCACCACTTGGAGTCTATTTTCTTCCAGCTTCTCAAGAAAGAGGATCCTTTTGTCAATAGAACCTTTGTATTGACCATATTCTATTTCTTGTAGCAACTTGAGAGCTGACATCTTGATCATGAGAGGAATTTATGATTTGATTCCATACAGTAGTTGGAATGGTGAGATACCTATTGCCTTCTTGGGAGTGATTCTATCCACCCACAATGCGTCGTAAAAATTTTGTGCCAATTCCTTTGATTCTTGTTTACAAGCTTGCAAACAATGGTCACAATGTTCTTGTTACTTGATTCGACCTATTTGTTTCCTTGTGGATAGTAGTCAGAAGAATGAGATAGGGAGATTCTGTAGCTATAATAAAACTCAGCCAGCTCTCTTGAAGAGAAATAGGTAGCATTATTTGATACAATCTTCTGTGGCACTCCAAAACGGACTATAATATTCTCCTTGATGAAGTTGTATACCATTTCAGTGTTGGCTTGTTTGGCCGGAATGGCTTCCACCCATTTGGTGAAGTATTATGTTGCTATGAGTATATAGGTGTGCCCCGCGCTTGAGTGAGGGTTTAGAACACTAATGAAGTCCAAACCCCACTGTTGAAATAGTTCTTCAATAACCACAGTCTTGAGTGGTAATGCAGCAAGTTGTGGTCTTCCAATGAACTGTTTGCATGCTTTGCATTTAGAAACCCAATCTTGAGTGTCTCGCAAAGATGGTGGGCCAATAATACCTTCCTCGGAGGATCTTGTGTGTAGTGACCATTGTTGAAAAATTCCCACCACATGCTTGATTATGGTATGCTTCAAGCAACTTTTCTTGTTGCTCTTTATCTACGCACATGAGGAAACAACCATCCAAGCCTCTTTTGTAAAGTGCATGATTCTAGATCACAAACTTGGCTGCCTTCAGCTTGAGTGTTCTTCTTTGTTTGTAATCAAGATGAGGAGGGAATTCTCCATAAGTCAAGTAGTAGGCAATATCAGCATACCACTCATCGGTAGTGGTGACAAAGAGAACTAGTGGGTTGTCTTCTGAACAAGTTGAGCAAGTACATGTTTCTTCGCCATGTTGAACTTTGAGAGTTTCATCTTCAACAATCAACTTGCACAAGCCATTTCCCCTTACCAAATTGGAGGGTTGAATCTCCAAGTCATATTCTTGAGTCTTTGCAATCCAATTTCCTCTTTTATCT
This sequence comes from Taxus wallichiana var. yunnanensis, assembly GCA_018340775.1. Classification (NCBI taxonomy): domain Eukaryota; kingdom Viridiplantae; phylum Streptophyta; class Pinopsida; order Cupressales; family Taxaceae; genus Taxus; species Taxus wallichiana. The sequence goes on from CM031241.1 coordinate 469,652,088, forward strand.
CTGGGATCTTACTGTGTCAAGATGGACTTGATTGCACTGCTAGGGACCATCACCACCGTATGAGAATTGAGGATGTAAAACCTAAATTTTTATAGCCTTGACCATTGCATAGGCATGCTTTTCTAATTGGTTGTATTTTAGATCATGATTTTTCAAAGGACAACTCATGAAAGCAATATGTTCTTCCATGCCTTCATCATTTTTCTAGACGAGAATGGCGAGAGTGTATGTTCGTGCATAACAATACATGATGAATTCTTATTAAAATTTGGAGATATAAGAGTCGGAGCCTTGGGAATGGATTTCTTGGTCTCTTCAAATGATGCCTTCCTTCATTGTTCCATTTGAAGTTTTCTTTTGGTTTCATCATGGAAGATATGTGCTTTGTCAATCGAGCAAACTTAGGCACAAAACGATGAAGAAATTTCACCTTTCCGAAGAATGAATGAATTCCTTTCTTACTTGTGGCCAATGTTAATGCTTGAATGGATATAACCGTCTCAAGATCAATGTGTGATCCATGTTTTTCACAATGTGCCCAAATAACTTGCCTTCTCGTGACTCCAAAAATGCACTTTTTGGATTTAGTGTTATGTCGTGTTTCCTACACCTTATAAGTACCTTTTACAAGTGATGATATGATCTCCCTCTTCTTGTAAAATACTTTGAGATCATCCGGATATATGACAATATAATGCTTTAGATCTTTGAAGGTAAAATTCATCGCCCTTTGGAATGTAGCTCCTGCGTTGATTAGGCCAAAAGGCATTATGTTGTATGTAAAAGTGCCCCAAGGTGTTGTAAAGGTTGTCTTGGTGCGGTCCTCCTCTGCCACTTTGATTTGATTATATCCTAAGAATCCATCCAATAATGAAATAATTTTAGATCCAAAGGATCTTTGCAGGATATGGTTCATAATAGGAACAGGATAATTGTCCTTTAGTGACGCCTAGTTCAGGTTGTGAAAATCTACACATATCTTTATTTCACCATTCTACTTCCACATTGGCACAATGTTAGCCACCCACGTTGAATGGTGGATGGGAAATATGATCCTTGCATTAAGCATCTTCATTACTTCCTCCTTGATGGTATCAATAATCTTTGGGTTGTGACACCTTTTTTCTACCTGAAGGGCTTAACACCCTGCTTCAAAGGAATTGAGTGGCGCATTTCCTTTGGCTTGAAGGATTTGAGTTCATCATAAAAGTAGGCTAATACATCTAAGTATTTATTGAGTAAAGCAAAAACCTTCTTTTTCTTCAAAGTGAGCAACATTTTCCAATATTGACCATCCTTGGCTCCTCCGGGTACCGATGTTTTCTTTATCAAAATCAGCTGGGCACTGAGAAGATTGCTTTTCTTTCTCTTGAATGAATCTGTCTTGTTTGTCAAAGAGGTTTTCTAAAGAGACTAGGCCTTTGGGAATTTTGTTCCCTTTCAATTTGATTACTCCCTCATCATCAATCCCTTTAATTCCTTCTTTCTTTTCTTTGGGGATGCTTCTCAATGTGGATTTTCACCTCCTTTAAAGAAGAGACTATTGAAATTATCCCTTTGCTCTAAAAATACTAGAATTTGGTTATCATCATTGAAGACTTGCCAATGATTTGTATTTTCTGGTACACTAGGCCTAAACACCATTTCAATAGTCACTTTGTCTTTACCAAAAGAAGGATGAGGTGTCACTAGGGAAGTTGACACTTGTAAGAAAATTAGCCTTTTCATTCTATTCCTTGGAATAGCTTCAATGGAAAATGCATCAAAAGATTCAATGCAGTCCCACACTCTTCATTTATAATGTCGAAGTCTTGGATTATTCACCTGATATTGTTGGCGTACCTGCTTTACTACAACCTTTGCATCACCTCGGCATCTTAATTTCTTGATTCCAATGTCCTCTCTGCTTTGCACTCATGCATAAGAGTAGTGCTTCATACTCTGCAATGTTATTTGTATTATCAAATTACAGCTTGTAGGCAAATGGGTAAAACTAATTGGAAGGAGAGTACAACACTACCCCAGCTCCTAAACTTGCTCTGGAATGACTACCATCAAATTCCATTGACCAAATTTTATCTTCCTCTTCCTCCATGAGAAGCAGAAATTTCTCCTCTTTTTCTGATGTGAGGAAGTAGTTTCCTAGCCCGCAATCTTGAAAGAGAATGTTTGTTTCCAGATCATCATACTTTCATACTGTGAACTTCATCTTTCTTACTAGTAGTAACTTCTTCATCTCACCTTTTACTGGGATAGTTGCAGATGACCAATCCATTTTTATCTCTCCACCTAGGTCTCTGCAGAAACTCCTACTCAACAACATACCAAAGGATGTTGGGATGTCTGACTACCAAGTATGGTTAGAAGCACCTTCTTGTCTAGAAAATCAACTAGTGCTACCTGTGCATCTTTGATTCTTCCTACCAATGGCACTTGTTTGGATTCCATTGAGTAGAAGGTGCCATTTACCTAGGTCAAGGTGAGGCCTAGAGCATTTGTAACTTTGACTGGAATCACATTGTCTGAGGCTCCGGAATCTATGATACAATTATTTAGCTGGAAGCCTTTAATGAGGAGTGACAGGTAGAAAGGTTCAACTCTGTTGATGTTGGAGGCACTGAGGGCTAGCATGTTTTGGGAAGGTGGTGTGGATGGTGTGGGGAGTAAGCCTTTAGAATTTGGACTTGAAGAGATAGGGTTACCACCATGAACTATATTGATGAATCTGTCAAATTGGGATGTGTTTGTAGGTATTCTATTTCGGAGAGCTGGACTTTGGTTTTTCTTGCATGTTCTACAAAGTCAAATGGGGAAATGGTGAGTGAGGAAGAGGCTCCTGAAATGGAGGAAGATCTACATGGTAGAGACTTTGCTAGTTTTGGTGTTGGGTTCTCTTTTTCAGATGTAACAATTGGCTTGGAAGGGGGTGAGGGTGTAGCCTTTGACTGAACTTTAGATGTTTTTGCAGGACCAACATTTAGAAGAGAATTATTCTTAGCAACTTTTGAGTTGGAAGAAGGATCAAATGACTTACTTGGTATAGTAGCATGCTCTTTGGAAACCAGTGAGTCTGGTTTTTCTTTGGTGACTCCAAAGAAGGTGGTAATGGTGATCCTCTACTGATGATTTTATTTTGTGTAACCTCTGGAGGAAAATATTCTTTATTCTTCTTCTTATCCTTTGCTGCAACTGTTGGGGCTGAAATCCCTTTCTTGGATTGTGCATGAGTGAAGACAACACATGAGAAACTCAGAGCTTCTTCATCATCCTCATCTTCATCATCAACATACTCAATTAGCCCATTGTTCATATCAACTTCCTTAACTTCAAGATATTTTTCATAGTCTTCCATATTTTCTTCTTCAGTTTCATCAACTTATGCTTCCTCCTCTGGATATTTAGTGTCACAGATGGTATTAACTAGTGGTGCTTCAAGAGCAAGAAGATGAGGAGGTGGAGCAATCCTTGTCCTATCTTGATGGTTTGGTCTCCTTGAAGCATTCTACATTGTGATCTGAGATAGTTTCTTCTTCAAGGCAACCAAGTCATTTACCATTTTTTGGAACATTGGATTTGTGGTGACAAAGTTTGAATTTTGACCCTTTTGTTTACCATTGGGGCCTTTCACCTTTCTAGAAAGGATTAGATCATCATCGGTTTCTATTGCAAAGTCTTGGGCTTGCCTCAATGTTCTTGGTTGGGCTCTTCTAAGGAAGAAACCTACTTCTGATGGCAAAGCACTGATGAAAAAACTCTTTAAATTATTTTTGGGAGGCACCACATCTTTAGGGATCCTTCTTATCACTCTATCATATCTTGCTATGAAGTCCCTCATTGACTCGGAGGTTTCTTTCTTCATTTGTACCAATTAGACCAAAATATCCTGACAATCTTCCGTGGTCTTAAACCTATGTTCGAATGCACTTCTTATATCTTCCCAACAGGTAAAAGACCTCGGGGTAACATGTAGAACCATTCGGCAACCTTTTCTTGAAGTGACTCCATAAAGAGTCGACTAACACATCTTCATCCTCAACACCCAACACACCAAAAGCAATGATAAATGTTGCTACATGCTCTTCAAGGAGTTGAGAACCATCCCCTCTGAATTTTGGGAAGTTTTTCTCAAGCCTCTCAATAGCTCATGGAGTGGTTGAGCAAGAGCTAGTGGACCGGTATTTCCTCCCCATGGTACATTAGGCCTACGGGCCTCACGATCACATTCATGCTCATAATCACGATCTCCCATTTTATGTCTATTTCTATCTTTCACCTTTTTAAGGCTGCGGCTTCGTTGTTGCTCTCTCGTCTGCCTTGTTTTAGAGTCTCTCGATTTCTTTGATTTGAGCTCTTATTTCCTCTTCTGATCTTACTTCTCTTTCTCTAGATTCGTCTTTGGTCTCTACGTCAGTGAAATATTCAAGGTTCTTGTTGATGTATGGAAATTCACCATCTAAAGGATTGACAACACTCAAGTTCCCAACGTGACCAGTTGTTTGAGAAGGAAGCCTCCAGATTCTGAGTAGCTCTTGTTTCCTTTGAAGTTACTCAAAAATGGGATCAATTTTTCCTCATCTCTATTTCTCGGGTGTATGTTTTATCCGCCATCTTGAAAATCTATGCTCTTATTTGTAGTGTTGGAATTCATCTTTACCTCTCCAATTCAACAATGCGTTCCTCTTCAAGGTCCATAATTCTCGTGGCAATGAAGTAGTGATTGGCACTTTATCTATTATGCCGATAGCTTCCCTCAAATCTAAAGCAATGTATTCTTAGATGTGGAAGAGAGATTCGTATTTCAACAGAGTTTTCCCCGAAAATCCATGACTTGAATCCATGTGGCTCATATAGCCATTCAAATTCTAAAAAAATCTTTTTTTAATTTTTTTTGACCTTGTGGTTGCATTCAAATGCGAGATGTTTGCTAAATCACTGCTTACAAAGGCGCCAAAACTATTGGTGAGGAAATTTGTCGGGTGGATAAATTTGTGAATTCCTTGTCAATGCTCTAGGAATCTATGTCCCTCTATTTAACCCGTGTAATTGTCGTATATGCATGCGTAAGAAAATGTGGATTAATGTGGTGGCCTTTCGACCGAGGATCCAATATGGGCACTCCATTGACCCTGTGGCAAATGCTTGTAGTTATCTGCAAGGGGAATTTGCTATGAAGGTGGGAAAGAGAGTGAGAAATGAGATAGGGGAAAACTAATGTTACAGGTAGGAAAATAGATTCCTGCACACATTAGTCAGAAACTTTAACACATGCATTTGTGAGAAGAAACAACCTTGCAAATGGCAACAAAACGAGATAAGATTGCAAACTCAAAGTTTCTAAAATCTCCTCATCAAAGAGGCTACAAAATCCTTCTTCTTGTATTGATGCTTAAATAGAAGTTGTACATAATGTGGGGATGGAAGAAATTTTAGAATGGAGGGAATTAGAAGAAAAAGATTGTCTCCTTTGCTTTCTCTAAGTACAATGCACTCGTGATTTTACAAGATCAATTTCTATCCCTGTACAATGACTTTTAGAGTCCATGATATAGCCCGTAAGAAATAGTTACAACTTTTTCTATTTGTTCATCCCCCTTCAAATTATTGATTCACATAGAAACGCTTATGCCGGAAAGAAAGAGTTTTAAAATATTTGGTCGTTACATTATTTTTCCAGTTACAACATGGGTCATTCGATTTGCTTTTACAAATTTAAATCTAGGCCGCCCACGTGGAAGGAATTGATTGGAACAAGCTGCAGATGCTTTAACTATCTACCTTTTGTTTGGCGGGGCCGTATATCTGACCCTAGACGCGTGGCGGGCAACGCTCATTTGGAACCTACCTCTAGATTTTGTCTTTGAAGTTACGTCGGGATGACATGTGGAGAGCTCTGCTGGTTCCTTCATACTTAGCCGATTCGAGCTCATTACATTTGGAACATAATGATTAAGTGGTCCGCCAACCCTTAATATATATGGGTCCACTAATATATAGGTTAATATTTAATAATATGAAATATTTATATTTCTATTATTAAATATGCTAACCTAGGTATATACTTTAGCTTAAATATTTAATATCATGAAATGATTATATTTCTAATATTAAATATTATAAACCTAGGTGTATGTGTCAACCATTTTAGGCTGAAAAGGTGGGTCGGGAAACATACCCAATCACCTTATATAAAAAAGACTTTAGGTCCTCATTTGATATATTTGAGAAATATATCGAAGGTGTGCAAATCAAGTGATTTGGTTTTACCCTTAGTAAATAAGATTGTAAAGGAGGAGGTGATCTTACTAGATGTAAAATAAGTTCTCTGAAGTAAAAGGTTATTTTCAAAGTGGTTTTTACCCTATTGGGGTTTTCCACTATAAATATTGTGTCACATATGTTATTTATTTCATGTAAGTATTTCTTTATTTAATTATGTTATGATGTAATCTTTATTTAAATATTTATTGTAACATTATGTAATATGGAAGTTGATTAAATCCATGTTTATTAGAATTCTCAAATTCTAACATAGTAACAGAGTGAGATAAATTAAATAAATTAAGATCAAATGTTTTGTATTTTATATAAGAGTGGGAGTGGAGAATAAAATGAGATAATATCTCAGGTATAAATGTGGAACTCTCAAGTATAAATGAAGAATTAAAAAAGACTAGTTTATTGGTGGCCCACGTGAAGTGTGGCAAATATTTATTAAAATATTGGTAGTTATAGCCACATAAAAGTTTTAAAAATTTTAGCTTGCAGGAATTATATAAAATATTTTGTAATATTTCCATAGTTTTAAATGTGTGCAGGGTAAAATTAAAAGTAAATGAAGGGAGGAGACAAGGTTCATGAAAATAGGAATTTCAATTTATTTCATTGGTTGAGTGAAATTACTTGTCCCCTCTGTAAAATATGTAGGTTAATCTATACTCTCATAAATTTACTTACACATGGTAAAATTCTTTTAACCTAGTCTATGTTCTTTAAACCCCTTTAATAAGGGTTATGTATTTTTATATAAAAACAATATACTATAGTTTATAATTTTTATGAATTATATGTTGTTTTTTATTTATATTCTATAAACTAAATACATTTTTTTATAAAAAAATTATATATTTTTACATTATAAATTATAATAGTTTATTATAAAGTATTAAAATATAACCTCCCTAATATTATATAGAAGAAAAAATTATGGAATTTCACATTGAAGAAATGCATAGCAAATTTTTACTTCATTAAATTTGACGGTCAAATGACCGTCACGGTAGACCAAACATAAGACAGTATGACGGTCATTTAGACGTCAAATTTAAGTCTGGTAGGATCTTTGTCTATATTTTTTTAGATATTTGATGTTGTTATGCATTCTTAGGGGCTTCTTCTTCACTTCTATATGGTCATAAATATTTTTATATAAATATGAGGTATAATGCAAAGCCCTTTATATTGCATGAGTTATTATTTTGATCATGAGAGGTTAATTAGTATGCATTGTAATGACATAATTAGTTATGATCAAATAGTTTCTTTAGATCTATAAAATTTAGATCTGATTATTCTCTTAAAGTTACTTCATTAAATACTTCTAAATGATGGTTTTGATTCGATTTGGTAAATGGTCATGATGATGTTTTGATGTTATAGTTGTTTTTGAAAATCTTATCTTCTTAGATAAGAAATTGAATTGGACTCAATATATGTTAGAAATTTCAAATCCTCGTTAACCTTAGGAAAATGACCATAAGCCATCATATGTACCATGCATTAATTACCTTGTATGAAACTCGAGTCATAAAGTATTATAGGGTCTAGGTGGATATACAAAGTAAAATATAATGTTGATTGTAGTATTACAAACATAAAGCTAGAATCGTCGCTGGAAGTTTCACTCAGAAACCTGGTATTGATTATCTTGAGACATTTCCTGTAGCTAAAATGAGTACTGTTAGGGCCTTATTTGCAATTACTGCTCAATTTGGGTGGAAAATCCACTAAATGGATAAGAAAAATATTTTTTTGAATTGTGATTTAAAAGAAAAACTTTACATGTTTCAACCTAAAGGATTTGAAGAAATTGGTAAAGAAAACTATGTTTGTAAGTTGAGAAATCCTTGTATGGTTTAAAATAAGCTCTTAGAGCTTGGTATATGAAAATTATTTCCTTCTTTAAAGTGTTCGGTTTTGTTCATTGTTCTTCTAATAATGATTTATTCATCAAGTAATAAGACTCGCATATTATCATTATATGTATATATGTTGATGATTTGCTTATGTCTGAGTGATAATTCTGATTTAATTCATAAGATTAAAGATAAATTGAAATAGTACTTTGAAATGGATGAGTTAGCTCTCTCACATCATGTTATTTGTATGATTGTATTTCATTCTATTGTTATTTTTCAAAACACAATATGCAACCATTGTATTGAAAAAAAATTTTATGATTGATTGTAAACCATTTTTTACTTCAATGGAAGTTAAAATAAATATTGATCCTAAATTTGCATATGAAAAATGTTGATCCTATTTTATATACATTATTAGTTGATAGTTTGATTTATCTAACTATAACTAGATCAAATATTTCTTATACAGTAGGAATTACTTCAAAGTTTATGTAGGAACCTTTTTTAGAGATCATTGGAATTTTGTAAAAAGAATTTTTAGATATTTGAAAGGAACAATCAATTATGGGTTGCATTATACTAAGAATAAAAATTCTATCTTATGTGGATTTTGTGATTCTAACCATACTGATATTGTGTTATAAAATATATTGGATATGTGTTCAAGTTTTTGATATAGAAACCATTACTTAGTACAAAAATACAATCAACAGTCTCTATTTCCTCTCTTAAGCAGATAAGTACAATGAAAGAAGTAAAGAATCCATGTGGCTACAATGACTGTTGGTAGAGATACACATGGAAGCTAAAGGAAGTATTTATCTTCTATGTGGTGGTCGAGTTATATTACTCTTGATTAAGAATCCAGCCTCAACATCGAAGATGAATAACATTGAGATACATATATGCTTCACCCGTGAGAAGGTGTAAAGTGATGAGATAAATCTTAAGTTCATGTTGATTGAAGAGCAGATTACTGAAATCTTCACAAAGTCCCTGAGTATTGCAAAGTTTTGTTACTTTCGTGAAAATCTTGGATTGTTGAAGTTTCCATTGAGGGGGAGTGTGCATGACAATGTCACCTCCTAATGGAACTTAGTTTTTGTAGAAAGACTTTCAGGTATTTGTAAAATACCTTCGAGAAAGTGTAAAAACCTTCGGGAAAGTGTAAAAAGACCTTCAGACATGTATACCTCCTCGACTTCTTTTTGAGAAATAAGTGTAGAAATATCTTAAAGGTAGTCTTCAGTAAACTCTTTAGTGTTATTGATTTTACTGGTAAACATCCAATATAAGCATATTGTGAAGGAGGTCCTTGGTTGTAAAAGACTCCTATATGCTTGGGTTCAATAACCTTTTATGAGAACCTGTGAGAATATGTAAAACTCACAAATCATACCTAGTCACTGATCACGAGATGATCTTTGGGATTCCAAATCCTTTTGTACCAAAAGGTAAATTGAGTATGCTGAAGGTGTTATAATTCTTTCAAACCAATATGCTAGCCTAAAACCTTCATGGTTTAAGAATTATAAATCATGCAGTGTACCACGGGTAGGTAATCTATTGGCATATGTTATGTTATCCCACTTAATATTAAGGGGAGTGTTGGAACATAATGATTAAGTGGTCTTGCCAACCCTTAATATATATGGGTCCATCACTAATATATAGGTTAATATTTAATAATATGAAATATTTATATTTCTCTTATTAAATATGTTAACCTAGGTATATATTTTAGGTTAAATATTTAATATCATAAAATGATTATATTTCTAATATTAAATATTATAAACCTAGGTGTATGTGTCAACCATTTTAGGTTGAAAAGGTGGGTTAGGAGACATACTCGATCACCTTATATAAAAAGGACTTTAGGTCCTCATTTGATATATTTGAGAAATATATCAAAGGTGTGTAAATCAAGTGGTTTGGTTTTACCCTTGGTAAATAGGGTTTTAAAGGAGGAGGTGATCTTACTGAATGTAAAATAAGTTCTCTGAAGTAAAATGTTATTTTCAAAGTGGTTTTTACCTGTTGGGGTTTTCACTATAAATACTTGTGTCACATGTGTTATTTATTTCATGTAAGTATTTCTTTATTTAATTATGTTATAATGTAATATTTATTTAATTATTTAGTATAACATTATATAATATGGAAGTTAATTAAATCAGATATTTATTAGAATCCTCAAATGATAACATGTTCTTGTTTGACTCATGTTGACCCCTAGACACGTGGAGAGTTGGTGTTGATTTGATTTTCTGATTTGGAAGCACCTTCTGAAATTACACCAAGATGACGTGTGTCTCCTTCCATCGGGGTTAGACTTTTCATTGGCCAACTTTGTCTCTCTAATGACTCACTACCATGTGGCGAAATGACGCTACTTCACTGGGACCGACCCTTGGGTTTTACTTTTGAAATGGTGTTTTTTGACGCGTGGTAGCCTCCACCTATCTTGACGTTGCGAGTCGGTGCTCATTTGAAGATGGGCCCTTTCGGTTTCATTTCTGAAATGCACTGTTGAGGCACATGGAGGCTTCCATTGAACCTGCTCTCATACCTAGTCAATTTCAACGATCGGTTGTGTCCCTTTTTGGACCTAAGACATGTGGAAGATTGACACAAATTTGAGAACTATCCCATCTTTAAATATTGAAACTATTCTGATGAGGCACGTGGACTTGTCTGCTGATCCTTCCATACTTAGCCGATTTTGGCTTGTTTTTTCTTTATTTTGGACCCTGGACACGTGGAAATCCTGCGCCCATTTGAGGACTATCCCCGGGACCTTGCCCATGGAGTTGTGTCATTTGGACATGTGGAAGCTTCCACTGAACCTTGAAATATGACCAAACCACATCCAATCAGAGATTCCCACGTACTACCCATGGATGCTGAGGCAAAATTTAACATGGAAGATCTGCACTTCATTCCCGACTATGGAAAAATGCAGAGAAGAAGAAAACTCCACCATTTCGCGTCGATCCTCAAATTTTTATTTCGTGAACCAAGGAATTGAAAAAATACAAGGTTCGACGATCCATGGTCATAAAAATATTGATTTCATTCAAAAGAGGACAACAGTTAAATTTTCATGCGTCCAGACAAGAAAATGGAAAATTTGTCAAAACAAACAGACTAGGAATTTGAAACAACTCTAGGGTATGGATTTTTCTATCTCTTTGAACTTTCAACTTGGCTTAAATACTTTAGGAGGGTGAGAAATCAAAATTTCAAATTTAACTTAGAAAATGAAAAGTGGTTTTCAGGAGACAACACCTATATATCCATCTAATTCGTAAGATATCCCATTTGAATGTACATGTATAATATGTACGTGGAAATTGAGAAAGCAAAAAAACGTGATCTGAAGTTGAAACTATAGAAAAACATTGTGGAAAACAATATTTGACTGTAATGGGGGAGGATGGCCAGAAAATTAAAACATACAAGTGGAAAACTGAAAAAGAATGTATGCATGTTAAATATGTTACATAGTATGAAACAAAGTAGAAAAAATGCGGACATCTCGTGGAAAGGGAGGAACGATCACATTGTAAATTGGTAAGATGAATCAATCAAATATGCATGCAAAACTCATATAGTTCTCTACTTTATTTCACATACTAAAGAAAGGAAGACCGATTTTAGATTTCCTCAATTTTAAAGTTTTATATCAATATAATGGAATGCACAACGTTCATTAGTCTCATTGGTATGACAGTAGTGCATGGGAAATGGAAAAATACCTTTCAATGATAGAGAAAGAAGATTTCAAAGAGAATGTAAAAAAGAAAAGTTTCTCTTTTAATTGATGGAGTGACATCATCGACAACACTACATGGGTATGTATCCACATCTATACTTCAGAAAATTATACAAGGACACCTCATATGTCTTTGGGTGTTATGAAAATGATTGAAAATTGTAATGCCGAAAACCTACATAAAATAGCTATTTCTCATTTGAAATATATTGTTGGAATAAATGATTATGAAATTACTATGAAGTTGGTTTGCATTGGACCAGATGGATCAGTCATGAATGCTCACTGAATAGGGATGTGTGTTAGATTTCAAATAATAGTGGCCCCTTATATGCTAGCAATTTAGTGTATGGCTCACAAAAAATGAATTTAGCGTATAAAATGGTAAGAAACTATGAAAAATGTTGCTAAAGTAGAAGACCTTATAAGAGAACCTCATGCCTATATGGCAAGAAGCCAAAAGTGATTTCTTGAGTTCCATAAATTTGCAATTAGAATTATAGATGGCAAAAACTTCTTAAGGATGTTGAGACGAGATGGATTTCCTTATATGAACCTAAATGCAAATTTTTTGAGGAGTATCCTTCATTGGTTGGTTTCATGCACAAATAGCATCATGAATTTGACAGGGTGAGGAAATTTCTATTGTGTTTAATTGATTTGGATACATTTCTTACATTGGTTGGTATTCTTCCAATGTTGCAGGATATCAATACATTGGTGAAGCGTGCACAGGGAGATTAATCTATATTGTGGATTTTATACGTATGAGAAAAATGGTATATCAAAGTCTTGATATCTTGTACAATTCCTAAGATAGTTTTGATACACTGTTTTCAAAAATTGGAAATTTATTAGATCTTAAGAATCCCAGTAATTATTTGAGATTTAATATCCATGATCACCTCTATATCAATGTTAATGGGAGGGACATACCACTTGGACATTTTGTAAAAACGTCAAGATATTAGAAGATCGGAAAGAGAAGATGTTCCTATGTGACACGTAATCTCTTTGATTTTGTTATTCTTTAAAACAAGAATAAAGCTTTAAAAATTCTAGAATCCTTATAATAAAAAAATTAAAGAACATTTCTCCAAAGATAAAATTATTAAAGCAATGGGTGTGATTAATCCTAATTTTTGGAATAGTTAAGGTGCTCGTCGGAGACTTTGTAAGAAAGTATTTCCATAAATCCATGAGTACATTAATGGAATATTTCACAAAGACTTCATAGGTCAAGGGTATGGAAATCAAATGTATACTTGAATGTTGATTTATTAAAGTCTCAATCAACAAATTTTACAACAATGAGGAACCAATATAAAAAGTTAGACGAACCTTTTGAGAGTGGTGTTATTACAAGGCTATAGTAAGGAATCTATCAAAGTACTATGTTATAAGAAGACATCAGCTTAATATTTTAGGTTATATGAGTTATGCCAAACAATGATTTTGGGGTCTGTGGAGGACGAAAGGGTTTTCAAGTGCTTTATCATTTATAAAATCAAAATTAAGAAACATGTATAAAAATCAAAAGTTGCATGAGGTGTTATTTTCTTGCTACTCCATGGAAACCTTTCCTTTCGATAGAGCAATTGCGCATTGGAATTCACTTCCAAAATGTTATCAACCAATTTTGACTGCGCAAAATTTATAAAAATAAATAAATAAATAAAATAAAATGAAAATTTGAAATTTTTCAAAATTTGTTACTTTGTGTGGTTTGTCACTTTCATCATGACCATCTCATTTTTGTGATCATTTTGGTCTTCATTTCATCCTTTTCGGGTGAGAACTCCTCCCGCCAGGCATTAAACTGCGTTAAAATTAATTAATTAATTACTCTTTGTTTGATAAAATTATTTTTTAATAATTTTGGAGTATTTAATTAAATAAATATTAATTAAAATTCGTTCGACAAGTTTTATTTTAATTGTCGGGGAAAAATAAGCTTCCGCTTCCCATTGCCGGGAATGCCAAATTGGCTTCCCGGGCCCGGATTTCCCCTTTCCTGGAAAAATTGTTTAAAATTCCCTTGTGGGATTTCTTTTCCCAATTGCCAAATTAATAAATTGGAAAACGGGCAAGAAATCTCCCAATTTCCCACATGGGGAAATTGAACAGATATTTCCAGCCCACTTTTCCATTCCCGTTGGCAATTGGCCATTGCTTTCCCCATTTCCCCTAGCAATTAATTCCACTACCCGGAAGAGGGGAAGTCGGTTTAACCTTCATAAATTCCTCCGTCAAACTCGTTGGAAAAATTCATACGAGGCTTTCTAAAATTGCTTCTCACTTCTTCTATGAAACATAATATTTTTATCACATTCCTCAAACTGTGAACGCTGGAGAAAGGAACAACAAGAGGACAATCTAAAAATAGCAAAGGAAGAACAACTTTCCATACATTCCATAGAGATAACCACGCTGTCCAAGGGAGAAGATCAACATGTAGTTGACAAAATACAATGATCACAGGCCATTTTGAGATGCTCCACGTTTCAGCAAGAAGACAAGGAAAATAAAAAAATAAAACAAGGAGGAATACAGTTTCCACGCAGGTTATAAAGGAAAGCATTTTCCAACACATTTTCCAAGACCATTGTTCAACGCAGCATACAAGGAACAACAGTTAAAAGCTAAAAGGAAAGAAGTGTCATGTTGCAGGCCACGTTGAACAGAGCTCCACATTCCATGCACAAGGAGGATCCCACGCAGGAGCAGGAGGATAGTCAAATACAGTTCTCCACGCATTGACTGGCATAAGATCAAAAATAACAAGAATCACACACAACCAGAGGTGGAAAAGAGAAAACACAGTCAAAATCAGGAAATACATGCAATGGAGGGAGGAATAGACAAAAAGAACAGTCCAAAATGAAGTAAAAGGATAAAAACCAGTCCCAAAACACCACGCAAGAGCAGTCCAAAGGAGGCTACGCACAGTCCAAGAGAGAACACTTTTCAACGCTGGAGAAAGGAAATAAAAACCAGTCCACACAGCCAAGAATCCTTTCCACGCATGGGTGAAGGAAGGAGAACACTCAGAAGAAATTTGTTTTGTTTTAAAGGAAAGAAGATAGTTTAACAAAAACAAATCTCCACGCATAGTTGTTAATGAAGAGCCTACATTGGAGAAAAAGATACCCATGTCTTTGAAAGAAGCATTCCCATGCAGCCATGAAGGAATATAGATTCACACTTGCATAATTCAAGCAAAAACCAGTCCAAGGAGTTCCATGCATTCACAAAAGAAGAAATCTAAGGTTGCAGCTCCATCCACACAGTAGGGAGAATTTTCTTTGTCAAATTAAATAAAATCGAGAGATTTTAATTTAAAATATATATATCGTTGTATCGCCGGATTTGGAACTCGAGCTTAGTCTCGTTATATTTGTATTTAAAAAAAATTGTAACTGGAACACTGGTTATTATTATTATTTTTAAAATAATAATAATAATAATAAAATTAAAGTGAGTCATATTTTTCTTGCATTGACAGGGTTTTGGAGACTGAGACCCGACCCCGCTTGCATTGTTTTACGTGCCCGAGTCATTCTTCTGTGAAATTCATAATGGCCGAGAAATCTAACAAATCACAGAAGATCGAGGAATCCAGTGGAAAAATCGAATAAGTCCACACTCAAGTACGAATTCCAAGGAATCATTCCTCCCAGTTCTATCAAATCAGCATATGACAATATAACTGATACAAATATGGGTCATATCAATGTGCAACAATTTTGCGAACGGGTGAAAACTGAAGGCAAAACCATATTCTTGGATAGGCTATACCATAGTGGTCTACCTCAACCAGCATCATTTCATGTCTCGGTGTAGTGTCCAGAGTTGGTTATCACTTTTGCTGAGCACTATGATCTTGAGAGACGAGAAATTTTTAAAGATAATCATGAGTCTTTCCTCTTAATTGCACCAGAGCACATTAAGGAATTGCTCGGCGTACCTGACTTTCCTGAGAATGTGGATATCACTCGCCAATCAACCTAAGAATTTTGAGATGAGGAACCCATGAGATGGAGCAAGATGGTTAATAACAACTGGTTAGTGACCAAGAGGCCTCAAATTGACAGGCTTCCCAAATAATTGTACCGCATTGAGTTCGTGGAAGAAATTGGGGACATGATTACACTCGTAAGTCGAGTTTTTGGTTTACCCCCTACTAGGATTTTCCACCCATGGATGTATCAATTTATCTGTATCATCCTAGCCAAGAAAGAGTTTGTGGATTGGGCCACCATCATCAGTAACACCCTTCACAAATAATTGATAGAAGTTAAGATGACTGGATGCTTCTACATGACATCGTATATCGACTTATGCAGATGCAATAAGAAAGCTATTTTGGGACTTGAAATGAGAGGAGTCATGGGGCACAAAAATAGTGTTTTTCATTATTACCTACAACTCAATTTCAAAAATAGCTCTCACTATTTTAGAAGAGTCAACGATGCATTCACCTTCTTCGTGATTCAAAACCTGAATCGAATACAAAGGAAAGATTTTCTAAAGAAGCCATGAGTGTCATTTCCCAATGGGGAACATGGTTTATTCAATTTTCATCCTTTTCCTACATTTGCGTGAGTGGATTTGTTGGTACTCCATGGAAGCTTCCTAAGTACGTCAGTGACAGATGGGCATTAATGGAACTTGCGCGACAACTATTCCAAGTTCATTGTCTTCTCAGTGATAAGCACCGTTCAGGAATTCATTTCCCAATCCAAATCGGGAATACCAATGTCCAAATCTTTTCAGTGCACAACTCATGGAAAAAGAGTTCGCTCTCATTACAATCCATCCATATGTGAAGAGAGCCCAATTTGATATCAATGGATATATGTAGAAGATTCTTGGAGCAAAGTATCAACATAACCCTACCATGGAAGATTTCTGGGCTGCCTATTCGGACAAACATGAAGTAAGAAGACGAGATTTTTCTCACCTAACACTTGCTCAGATCAAGGCCTTCCACATCAAGAACCCTCCCGATTCATTCATAAATGATGATGAAGATGTCATTGATCCCTCATATGATGTAGTTGCTTTTACCCCATTTCCTCAAATCGACTAGACCAAAAGAGATGAATTTTCTCTTGATAGCAAGAATCAACCAATTCTTGAAAGAAGCATATCTTGGTATGACAGAGAACTTGCCAAGTTACAATCAATTCAAGATCATGCTTTGGGATCACAAAAATTTCCAACATGAGGAGGCCTTCATTCAACCAAAGCCTCTTCTTGATCAACCTCTATACCATCCAATCATACACAACAAGCAAGAAAGGAGTGGTTTCCAAAATCCACTTCGCTAAGTAACGTGTCACGAGGAGAAAAATCTAAAGATCCTAACCCCAAAGAAGGAAGAGAGCGTGTATCATGGATTTTCTACCTCAAGTAGAGATTCTTCTACCCACATTGTTAATAGTGCTTAGAAGCTCATGGTAAACAATCCTCAACCATGCTTCAAACAAGCGTCCACTCAGGTGCAGGTAATTCAAATATCAAACACTTCGAGCATGTAGTTCATGAAGGGATTTCCCAAAATCTCCTGAATAATCAGGAGGTGGATATTGAGGTTGTTTCTCCTCAAATCAAGGTCATAGATAGGATTCAAGTAGGATCTCATGATGTCAAGAACAATGAGAATATTGATTTGAGCTCTAGGATTTTGTATGCGGAAATAGTGCATGATACTCCTTCCTGGGTTGATTCCAAGGTTAAGAAAAGGAAGAGGGTTGTCAAGGAAATTGACATTGATTTTGATGCCCTTTTCAAACTTTCAAATGACATCATTCCAAAGAAGCCTAAGGTGCTTTCTCAAATAATGGTGGATAATGATGGAAATAGATTTGTAGATCTCACCATCCCACAAGTTGATAAGGAGCGTGATGCCATGACACCTGCTGATTATGAAGTTTCCAAACTTGGACTTGGGAGGTCTACATTAGAAAGTGACATGGTGATGGCTCGAGATTCAATTGATATCATGCTAAAGAGACTTGAGAAATATAAGTCTCAGAACTCTCAGCTCAAGGCCGAAAAGAATCAATTGGTGGAATATGTTCAACATTTGATAAATCCCATATTGTCCACTTTCCCAGTACCTGATGCAATGGCTGCCCCTAATGAAGAAACTCTCAATTTGTCAAAATAAATAAACATATTAGGCCATGTCACTAAAACTTGGCTTTCAAATATTCTCATTTTAGGCCAAGGGACGATCAAGATTGTGGTTAAGCTTCATAAAGATTGCAGTGCGTATCTTGATCCAATTATTTATTTCAAAAAAAAAATTGATTCTAATATATCAAATTTGGATGAGATATTGCCCAGTTTGCAGGAGATGACAAGTATGGAATCCTCAGTTTTAGCCATTGAAGGAATTCTTGAATTTGAACATCGAGGGACACATTTTCTTTGGTGTCTACATCTCAAATCAAGGAAGACACTTCTCAAGGATTCTATGATCCATTATGAGAGCATGTGTAATGAAGCCTTCACTTCACTCTCCTTGATTCAAGAATTCATAGCTGAGATTCCTTGCAACCTCATAAATGAGCATAATCAAAGGTGTTCATTAGAGTAGGTGGAAGAGCAATTTTCACAATTGTTTAAGGACATGTACACTCCCGCCAACAATTTCTCGTCAGTTTCAATGGAGCGGTGCATCAAATTAAAGAAATTATTTGAGAACGCTCAATCCAAAATTGTTAATTTAAATGATATGCCAAGTAGGATTCTTGAATTGTAGGTATTTTGTGAGGATATTCTTCGACCAAATGAACCTCCAGAAGAAAAAAATGTTTGAAACTTTGGGAAGGTTTAGATCCTTTCAACTGGCAAAAGTGGCAGATCCTAATTTCACCGGCGGTTCAGGGGGATAATTTTCTTGGTATCTAACGAAGTGGGAGAGTCCATTTCTCATACGCTTGAGATAGGCGGACCCCATTTCAATGGATAAGGCACTGGTTATTATTGTATATTTTAAAAAGTGGATTTTTAAGAAAAGGATGTTGTTATTTGTTTTCGAAATTGTGGGTAACTTAAGTGATTTCTATTTTTGGTTGTCTTTAATAAAGTTGGTTAGAAAAAGTCAAAGGTCACTTAGGTGCCTTATTTAATGATCATGTTAAACCCTAACTACTTTGTAACCAACTTTTGGGTTATAAAAGGAGGTGAGGGGCTCATTTGTAAAGGAAAATTTGAGAGAGGAGAAGAAAATACTTTTGTATGCAAGCTTTACTTCAAAGAAAGAAACTTTGTGTTCTCTTGAGAAGACATTTTGGAGTTAATGAAATATGAACTTTGCGTCCCATTCATTGTCTCTTATAGCATTTGATGTTCTTATGTTCATTAGATGTTAGTGTTTGAATCTTGCATGCAAATATTGTCTTTGATCTTATTATCAACATTATTAATCTATTGTTCTAGTTCACAGTGATCAAGCTCTGATTATCTATTTGTTCTTGCATGTTCCCTTTTACACATTCTGTTTAGCTAACTTTAACTCCGTTTTATTTTTGTTAGTTATTCATCTTTCCTCTTCATGCAATATTAGGCTTTGTTTTTACCTAACTCTTGTATGTTCTTTCAATTCATTCCATTCCACTCCTTTCCTTCATTACATTCCATTCCCCTCATTCAATTTTCTTTCCATTGATGTTCCAAAACACCCCCCACATACAATTTTGAATGTACATATGTAAATACAGCTTTGGTATTCAATAAAGGTAGCCTCACCTTCATTAAGGAGGGAATTTGTTCCCACATCTTTGCATGGCATTTGCATGCGTGCAAATCCATATGCTAACATGAAAGAAGAGGTGTAAATAATACAGCTACAAGTACAACTTGTTCCCAACGATGAGACTGGAATTGGTACATCGTCACACTCTATAAAAGAGAACATCAACTTTGAAGAAGTTATTGATAATGGATTGTTTCAAATTTAAATAGGTATCTCCTTGACCTTACTTTTATTGTTTATCACCTTACATTTTAATTGTGGTTATTTATTCAATTTCATATTAAAAATTTGAATATAATAGTTTGTAGTTAGATGTAACAGTGAACACAATTGTAACTCTACAGATGCAAATATTGACTGAGGAGGATTTTTATCATATTTTGTTTCAGCTCTTGTTATCATTAAATATGTTACAAGTATATATATTTACATTTATTTAAATACAATTATTTATAAAAAAATTGTTTTATATAATTACTATTTTGGATTTGTCGAATACCAATTTCTGTTTTAAAAATTTGTTTGTTACATGCATTTGTCAAATACTAATTTGCAAGGCCTTCGATTTCATATCTACATATTCTTCCACTATTATACTCTTCCATACTTCCATACTTCTACTATCCAAACATGTACAAGTTATCATTTGCATTTTCTTTAATCTTTCTATTTCTTCCTTAATCTACTCAATCATTATTTCATATTTTTCTTGAAAACGTGGGTTGACATCCATTTGAGGAAGCTCTCACTTCTTGGTTAGTCAACTCACCCATCTATATACTAATCCATTTTTCATGTTGATTTTTCTTGAATCAAAGATCATCTAGCACACTACGAAGGATGATTTCTCATTTTCCTTCCATATGCTTTGTCACAGCCATCTAAAAGACAAGAGGTAGCTTAAACCCTATCATATGACATTGCTTGAGTTTTTACAATTATGTTTAATTTATTTTTGTATTTTCAAAATGCTTTGATGAAGTGTTTAAACTTTGTGGGATGAATATCAAATTACATGTAAAAATCACACATTCAAATTTTACAAGTAGAGAGAGGAAGATTTTTCCATATTAAGATGTTTCTGTCATAACACATTCCAAATTTTCTCTTAAAAATTATCCATTATCATCATCCACGATCGTGCTTGAAGCTAAATCTACGTCCACATACAATTCATCATCATCCATATCTATTTTAATGTCATCATCCACATCTAATGTCATCATATCATTGATTCATTACAAGTAGAGAGAAGAAGATTTTGAGAAGGTTTAAATGTGAAGAAACCTGATACAAAGTTCTAATTTTACAAGTAGAGAGAAGAATATTTTACTATATTAATATGTTTCTATCCTAAGAAATTCCAAATTTTCTTAAAACAATTATCCATTATCATCATCCATGATCGTGCTTGAAGCTAAATCTATGTCCACATAATTCATCATCACTCATATCTCTTTTAATGTCATCATCCACATCTAATGACATCATATCATTGATTCATTACAAGTAGAGAGAATAATATTTTGATAAGGTTTAAATGTGTAGAAACCTGATACACACCAAATTTTACAAGTAGAGAGAAGATGTCTCTATCCTAACACACTCCAATTTTTCTTAAAACAATTATCCATTATCATCATCCATGATCGTTCTTGAAGCTAAATCTACATCCACACAATTCATCATCATCCATATATATTTTAATGTCATCATCCACATCTAATGTCATCATATCATTGATTCATTACAAGTACATAGAAGAATATTTTGAGAAGTTTTAAATGTGCGTAAACCTAATACGAGTCCAATTTTATAAGTATAAAGAAGATGTCTCTATCCTAACACATTCCATTTTTTCTTAAAACAATTATCCATTATCATCATTCATCATCATCTATATCCATTCTAATTTCATCATATCATTACAAGTAGAGAGAATTTTTTTTTGAGAAGGTTTAAATGTATCTATCGTACCACATTCCAAATTTTCTTACAACAATTATCCATTATCATCATCCATATTCCATGATCGTGCTTGAAGCTAAATATACGTCCACATACAATTCATCATAATCCATATCTATTCTAATGTCATCATCCACATCCAATGCAATCATCATTACAAGTAGAGAGAAGATTCTGAGAAAGTTTAAATGTGAAGAAACTTGATACAAAGTTTGAATTTTACAAGTAGAGAGAAGAAGATTTAACTCTATTAAGATGTCTCTATCATACCACATTCCAATTTTTCTTTAAAAAATAATTAACCATTATCATAACACCATCACATTCATATCAAACATAAACACCATATACAATCTAGAAATTCTATATATAATATATAACAAGATATAAAAATCTAGATTATAAAGTATTTCAAATTTTCAAATTTAAAGTTTCAATTTTTCAACCCTCAATCATGAAATTTATCCCTAGACAAACTGGCATCTTTTGTACCCCTTTCCCTAATGGCTTCCCCTCCTGTACTCTTTTCTTGAATAATCCCAGAACTAATCAAATCTTCCGCAACACTGTTTAGATTCTTTACAATTCTTTGTTCTTCCTTTTTGCATCTCCATGGGATACCAAACTAGCATCTATAGCTGTCTTAGTTTTGAATAAAATTTTAGGTTCAAGCCATTCTCTTTAATTATCCGCTTTAGTGTATTGTTTTGTTTGTTAACTAAAACAATATTTTCTTTCATCTTCATTGCTGCGGATAAATTATTCTTCACGGTTTCCAAGTGAACTTGGAACACCTTTGCTTGACTCTTCAAATTTTTATATTTCAACTTTAAAAAATAGTGAGCTCAATTTAATATATTACTAAAATAAGAAAATTTCCAATTAACAAAAAATATTGTTTCAAAGTGATAATACTTACGACCTCTCTATCCCTCTCGGCATTTGCAAATCGCCACCGATCCTTGTCCTTGGACCATTTGTTAAAATATGTCCGGCTTCGATACTAATATTTTCTGATTTTTTTAATGCTTTATCTAAAATATTTTCTTTATAATTGTTGTTATACGTGACAATCCCACTTCTTGCTTGGGTAAGTATGGCATCCATCTTCACAAGATGATTCTCGACTATAGCATATAAATTGTCCCTTTGCCAAAAAAAAAAATCAAAATGAATTATTATCTCATTGATAGTACTTTTTTTTACCTTCTCTCCCATTCTATGAGCTGACTGATATGAGGTAAAATAAACTCTTGGACATGGGATTGACAATCATAACCAATCAAGTTCTCTAAAGGAAATGGTAGCAATTGTTCACCATCTGTATCTGAAGAAGATGATGTCGCTGGAGAGGTATGGGGGCTTTCGGGTTGATCATCGTCTGCTACCTCTTTTTTCCTTTGGGTGGCCTGATCCTATTTGCGATAAAATAAATCAATATTCAAATATTGAAATCGAAAGTGAAATGTAAAGAAAGTTGAATAAATTATGTTGAAATAGAAGTATACCTGTTGGCCTTGAATCATCTCACGTGTATTGAAAAATCATGTTGGGTCATTGCTATCAATGCCCAAGTAATCTTCATCTAAAGTTATATTATTTAAAATTGATACACCCGTTGTGTTGGGAAAGCCACCGAGAGAGAGGGTTGGAATTCAAAACGAGGAGGCAATGTTTAGTGTCCCACTAGGGGCTGGAGGAATTGGCATGCATTTACCAATGTTATTTTTTCCTGAACCTCTGGTTGGAATTTTGAATCGTAATGGTGGAGGATATAGTGGTGTCGTTGTTTATATAGATGATGAAGGACTAAAATGTACTGAAAAGTCCAAGAAAAATCAACAAAATCATTACTAAATCATATGAAAACTGTTAAACTATGCAAAAACTATGAAATTATATAAAAAGCTATTCAAAACTTTTACTAAAGCAATAAAATTATACCTTATTTTTAAGGTGTAACTTGTCATGCGGTACTTGAGGTGGCCATGTTAGACTAGTAATTGGTTGTGTTTGAGCTATGTGTGGATCAAATTGCTGAGCAAGGTATTGAGAAGAGACAATTACATGCGATTGAACTAAGTGAGTTGGTGAAGATGGTTAAGAAGCACGCGTATAGTCTAAAGTCCCTGCAAGTGCAGTAACAATCGATTGCATGTCAATTAAATACGATAAATGGTAAATTGTAAATAGAAAATGGTAGTTTGTAAATAGTAAATGTTAGGGTATTACGTCTCTGTCATTTAATTAATGCAAATGCTTGGTGGTTAGATGATGAATGAACTTCTATTTTAGATTGTGAATCTACTGATGCCTCAACTGTGTTGTTGGCCTCTTCCTCTTGATGCTATTTTTTTCATGGAAGGGCCTCTTAAAATATTCTCTGTAAAAAATAAATATTTAATTAGATTCCAGAAGTGTATAATGTTAGTACTACATAAAGATTCAATCAAAAGTACATAATCAAGACAATAACCATACTAAAGTCTAATGTCAAAATATAAACTATATACCTATTGTTCTTGAAATGGAATTGACAAATTCTTCATTGTCTCGTCCGTGCAAGTAGGAATTGGTTTGTCTTTTAAATTAAAAAGAGCCTCATAATAAAGGCCAAGGAGATAGTTTGTGGAGTGAATAACTGGTTTTTCGGAAAGTGATGCATTTGTAATGTCAATTTTTATTTTATTGATAAAAAGGTGCACTAATCAAATTTTAGCTTTTTGATAGTTGCAAGAATGTATGTAATAACCTAGTTTGGTATATCCGTTTTCTAAACCTCGCAAAAAATTCTGGCTTAAAAGAAAGAAATCATGGCAAAGCAAGAAAGTGGTGTGCAATTTCTTGCATATCCACACCTCATCTTGATTTATTGACGTGAGCTACAAAAATTCATTGGAATTAATATCAATTTGAATTGTATCAAAATAAAAACTAAAAATATCAAATGAAAATTGAAAATAGATTACACGTACAATCAACATGTAAACCGAAAGTAGATTTGAGGTACTTCTTAACATTTTCAACGAGGGTTACTTTTTTGTTACTATGGGGAATTTTTATATGGAATGCCTGTTAACCGATGGATATCAACTAGATGGATACTAAATTGGAATGTACGACCGTCGTCCACGGTAACAATAAAATTAATGTCCTCTGTATTATACGAGGAGATAAGGTAATTTAGAATGTCATGATCAATCTCAAACTGGGGCATCTTAATGGGCCCATAAAAATCACATGCATCTAGCAATTCCTTGTATTCTGTATTCATTTAAAAACTATCTGAATGTGGGGGCACAACAAGTTCATGTATTGTATCTTGCCCTTGGATAGGGCTTGTGGGTTGACTGGATTTTCCTGTTTGATCTTGGTCTTGAGCTTGGGCTGCACTTGTAGTTGCCATTGTACTTGAGCTTGATTGAGAAGATTGATTTTACTTGTGCTTGACTGGAGTAGCTTGATTGTATCTAAGCTTGATTCTTGTAGTTGTAAGTGCTAGGAGAACGGAGAAAATTCGAGAGCCGAGAAAGTGTAAACGTGAAAATGAGGGGCGGTAGGGTATTTATAGGAAAAAATTAATGTTTCTCGAGCCTTGTGCGCAAAAAATGAGACTTTGCTGATGCACAACAACAAGTGTTTTTTGACGTGCGAAAGTAAGTTTTGCTATCACGCATCAACAAACTTTGTTGACGCGCAACAACAACACTTATTGTCACGCGTCAAAGAAGTTTGTTGATGCGTGACAACAACATTTGTTGACACGTGATAGAAACACTTTCTTTTCCATGTCAGTGAAGTTTGTTGATTTAATGAAAACAACACTTGTTGTCACACGTTAATGAGATTTGTCGACAAACGACAACAAGTATTGTTGTTGTGTGTCACTGAAGTTTGTTGATGCACGACATCAAAACTTGTTGTCATGCGTTGTCTATGCGTCAAAAATGACCAATATTTGTTTTTCTATGTCTGCAGAATTTTTTTCCCTCAGGGCGCTCACTCTCACTCAAATAATAGCATGCAAAAATTTCGATCTCAAAATTTGGAAAATTCTCCTTTATGCGAAAGTGGTTCTAGGTATATCCATCGGGGATTTTCCACCTCCAATTTACAATAGGCTTCTTAAAATGAACCCTAAAGCAAACACACATAATCAAAAGCATACATATTGCTTTCTAGATTTTTAGACTTCGAGTGTTATGATTGTTTGATTTTATTTTATTTTTAATATTTTTTGCATTTTTTATATTTGTGAATTTTTATAATTTTTATGATTTTTTGATTTTTTAATCATTATTATATTTTTTTAATTTTTATAATTTATATTATTTTTTAATTTTTTATGATTTTTCGATTTTTGTGAATTTTTGATAATTTTTTGAATTTTTATGATTTTTTAATTTTTTACAATTTTTTGAATTTTTACGATTTTTTGAATTTTATATATATATATATATATATATATATATATGAATTTTAATGATTTTTTTATATGATGGATGGGTACATTTGGGTAGGGTAGGAGGAAACAAGAGGAAAACAGATAAACGGTGTGAGAGAACGAGTGCCCAGAGTGTTTTAAGGCATCGCAGTGGGTATAAAAGGGCCGCGGGACCATTTGGAATGTCATTTTCACTGCGCAAGATAAAGAGAGGAGAGCTTCGATAGAGTACGATGGCCTATGTGAATATTGTGGATCACTAAGGGGATGTAGTGAGGAGTTACCAAAGGACCGATAGTCGATGGAATTGTGGTCTTTATGGTTTTTATAGTTTTTGTGTTGCATGTTTTTTAGCATTTATAGGGTTTTCTAGGGAAAATTTTAGGCGCAAGGTGGTAGGAAGAGACATTTATACGTCATTGTGGGAGAGTAGAATAGATATTGATGCCTATACACCTAGAAGGGGACCGGTTTTGGTGCTTAGTGGATATTAATTGGCACCTTTGATCTATATTGGTAGCACTTATGCATGATGGAAGAGGAAGTGTAGAATTTCGCACCTACGTGCCAAAGGAGGGGCACGTTTTGGTGCCTATGTGCCTAATGGGGAAGTAGAATGACACTTATGGTATAAAATGGTACTTATGTCATAATCGGCGCCTAAGCCATAGTGTTGGGAGTTAGGGTTTTTGAGGGGTGGATTGTTGAAAATAAGGATTAATAAGATGGGTAATGATGGGTGGGGCTAATACATGTTGTTTGATGTGTGCAAGTAGTTTTGGATACTGTATGCGTGAGGCATCGTGATCTACCGTCTTAAAGAGATTATTAGGAGGATTCGATGAGGAGGCAGAGGAGGATGCGGCTTCACTCTTGCACACGATGGCACTATTACATGTAGCGAGGATGTCGCTTATACAATCATATCAAATATTATTGATTGCGTTGGTGGAAAGGTGGTACTTGGAGATGAGCACTTTCTAGATACATATAGGGGAGATGATGATGACTTTAGAGGACTTCTACTATATAAATCGATCCTAGTGGAGGGGAGTGGGTGGTGTGGCATCGGGCAGGCCTAGAGTGCGATTAGGGTTATTGACGGATGTAGAAGATGCACCCTGTCAAGGACTAAGGATTGACTTGGGTCTATATTTTAGAGGGGCTATGATGGAGCAAATTATGATGTTGTTGTATTCTCCGATTAGCCGTATTCTATTTCCCAATGAGGAGGACGTTATTTTAGCATTGGTTTTTTAGATGTGGTTTACTCAATGTGGTAGTTAGAGATTGTGTACACATGGGCACCCATAGTATTAGCATGTTTATAACGTGATTTACACAAGGTATCCTATCGAGGAGGTAGTAGTATTAGAGCGGGCATCCTACTAAAAATTTGGAGTTATGACCATATAGGTAGTAGGTAGGCCGATCGAAATCAGTAGTGTCGAGATGGTGAGCCTTTAGTATATGGATAACACATACACATGGGCGGAGAGAGAGCATCCGAAGGAGATGGATTGGTATAGGTGGAGGATAGATGAGTTACAAGTAGGGGACATTACATGGTGGCCGTATCGTAAGTATGAGGCATGGGCAGGAGACCAAGTTGAGATGAGTAGTATCTTGATGCCATATTAATCGATGGGGGGTCATCCTTATATGGTAGAGAGATACTAGCTAGATTTCCTTTTACGGCAGTTTGGCATCATACAGGACATTCCTACATGTTGTCATGTGTTCACACATACCACATAACAGCCGAGGAGTGGGGTGCCTTGATTCTTACAGATGTGTGGCTAAGGTCGGGCTTTGGTGATATGCATGTTATCATGTGGGTACCCTTACCAAATGTGGCAGATCCAAGGACAAGATACATGGGTATGATGAGTGGTGTTAGGGGATCAAGCCAACCATACTAACATGGCCACTAGGAGGGATGTAAAATTTACATAGGCACGAGCATGATGTATAAGGGGATTTTTACAGGATAGGAATCAATAGTTCATGTGCCCTGTGCTAGGAAAGATGAGGAAGAGCTATATAGAGAACCATTAGTTATTATTTTTGGTGGTCCACTAGTTAGTTAGTAGGAAGTTCCACAAATCCACAATACAAGATGCACCCGACTATAGTATAGATAGACAGGATATTGATGTAATGGAGATTGATGATGCCACAAGGCCATTTCATATTATTCCCTTATCACATGCAAATGTGACAGGGCCATCATGGTTAGGATTGAAAAATGCATGGCTTTCTAATGCAAGTCCTTCAAGATCAATTGATATAAGTGCAAGGTTACATGCTCTCATTGATAGCTTAGAGGCAGAGGCTTGTGCGCGAACAAAGGGAGATAAGAGGCTTACAGGTGAGAGGTATAGCTCATTTGAGAGAGATATAGGATCTAATGCGAGACAGCAAGTATGTTCTCGGTGTCGGTGAGTGGGATGATGACAGAGGGGGAGAGGATGGAATTATATATATCTCACTTAGAGGGAGAGTGAGACAGAGATATAGTAGGCGATTGATGGTTTGAGACAGAGAGAGATTGTATTATATGGTACCGGATAGACACCAATATAAGTGGACTGAATATAGGGACATGTATGGTCTATTGGACACAACAAAGGAGGTGAGTGAGAGTATGACACGGCACCGCCTTTGCCTAGGAGCCGTGTAGGGGGCTAAACATATGGGTCCACCGAGGACCATGACACGGGGTCATTATCGGGTCCTAACAGAGGAGATGCACTATTATAAGCACATTTTGACACATCAACTGTTGGAGGAGCATTGTTATGTACGATATTTGATAGAGAGGAGATTGGCATAGCCGATGGCTTTAGGGAACACCGCCAAAGTATTATAGCCAAGACCCGATGGAGCAAGGGATGATATGGGTAGCTTAGCATAGTGAATGAGTGTTGATGTATATTGATCGCGATGTATATGTATTCTTTTTGTACATGATGACCATGATGGCCACATTTTTGTGATGTATACATGTAATTTGATGATACAAATATATTATTCAATTATGTGAATGACGTGTATTGTTTTTGATGAGCCATTAGATATGATTATTGTGATGACATGTTGTGCATTCATGTTGATGTATAGATTATGATGATATTATGATTTTGATGAGATGATGATGTAATTTATTTTATTTGTGATGATATATGATGATGGTATTATTTGTGGTTTTTATGATGATGATGGCATGAGTTGATGCTTTTTTTATTATGATTTTAGATGTGATTTTTATGATGATGTGATGACGTATTATTTTGGATGGTTTAGACATTTGATATGGTTATTTTGTATTATGATGATGATTTTATTTGATTATTTTGATGGTCGTATGATGGGACACATGCATTATGGTGATGATGGTTTGTGATTATTTTGACAATCATGTGTGATGTTTGATATATTAGATGAGTTGATATAGATGACGTGATGGCATGCTTTATATTAATTATTGTTGATGATGTATTGATGACTAAATGATGATTTTATGTCATAGTGGATATTTAATTGTGGATGAGTTTAGTTGTGAGCTTATGGTGATGTGATGAGATTAGAAGATGTGTGGATGTGGTTTAATTTTGATGTTATAATGTTAGATAATTAGATGATGTGTTTATGGAATTATAGTTAGATGATGTGATGATGTTGTTTTTTATGGATGACGTGATGATATGATTTATATTAATTATTATTGATGATGTATTGATGACTAGATGATGATGTTTTTTAGGTGATGAATTGATAATGAATTTTAATTATGTTATGTGACAATGTGATGATGTTTATTTATTATTATGGTTATGTGGCGAAGTTTGTTGTGTAGATGGATGGTATGTCATAATTTATGGTGAGATGTACTAGTGTGTATTGTAATTTTTGGTATTGTATTTGTTTATGTACATAATTTTATGATTTATTTATATATGGTAAATGTGATGGATACTTAAAATATTATTAAGGAAAAGTGAACATGTAATTTGAACTATACAAATATTTACAATGTAACCATATGAAAAGGGTGCGAGATAGCAGAGATGCAGAAAGCAATTACGAATAGGAATATGGGGGGTGGATTGGAGAGAAATGGAATCCTTGGGATCTTAAAAGGGTTACATTTCTTAGAATTTGACATAGATTCTTCATAATGTTGCAATTCCCAAAATATTTTTGTATACAATGTGACCTTTGCTAGGATCGTGATAGTGTTCCCAATTCATGATAGATTCGTTGCTTTGTAGTGGGGATCAAAAGAAGTCTTGATTTAGGAGCATAGGATATGAATGTCAACATGGATGAAAATATGAGTAGGGATAAAGGTGTGCCCAAAGTGCGATTATTACATTTATAGAGCACTAGTGGACATGGGATCTAGCTTACCATGGCACGGGAGACCGAGTTTTCACTATGGTAATTTCTTAAGGCACTACCGAAGTGGTTTTCACCATTAGATGGATTTATTTATTTTATTTTTATTTTTATGTTGATTTTGTATAATTTTTTGTTTTTGAGTTGTGGGCACTTAGGAATAGAAGTGTCCGAGATGCATAACGTTCATGGGCTCATCCAACTCATACCCGTCTGGAGTAGCAAGCTTATAAGCACCCGAGCTGAATTTGGTGATGACAACATAGGGTCTGAGCTAGTTAGGTTCAAACTTTCCTTTCTTTTCATGGTCAACATT
Source organism: Taxus wallichiana var. yunnanensis (assembly GCA_018340775.1). NCBI lineage: Eukaryota > Viridiplantae > Streptophyta > Pinopsida > Cupressales > Taxaceae > Taxus > Taxus wallichiana. The sequence goes on from CM031241.1 coordinate 469,682,901, forward strand.
AGTGTTACGCTAGTTTTCCTTAAGGACTAGGTCACCAATTTCAAATTCATGGGTTTTAATGTGCTTGGTTTAGTTTCTATGGACATGATTTTGATAAGCTTTGAGGTGGTCCAAGGCTTGGAGGAATTTCTCATCTAGCATCTCAAGTTCTTGTAGGTGATGTACTCGATAGTCCTCATCGTCAATGAGGTGTTATAGAGAAATGCGGAGGGAAGGGAGCTTGATCTCAATAGGAAAGTTATCGTTAGTGCTAAAGAAGATAGAGTATGGAATGGAGCCAATTGGAGTATAGATGGATGTATGATAGGCCCATAAGGAAGGATATATTTATGTATTCCAATCACGTCTTGCTTGACTGATAATTTTTCCAAAGATGCATTTTAATATTTTATTGGATGCTTTAGATTGGCCATTTCCTTGTGGGTAATATGGCATGGAGAATTTGAGATTGATGTGGAAATGGTCACAAATTTCACAAACTTCTTGATTTTTAAAGGATTTTCCATTTTCCATGATAAGATCATAGGGAATACCATAGCAAAAAATGATGTGATTAAGGATAAATTTGGATTTTTTTTTTTGGTAACACCCTTTTAATTATTCCGTAATAGTAATAATAAACTTGTGACCATCAAATGAGGTGGGATTTAGCTTGCCCTTGAGATTGATACCCAAGGTGGAAAATGGTCATGGAGTAGTAATAGGTTGCAAAGCTTGGGACGATGTATGGATAAGGTCGACATGTTTCTAGCATGGGACACATTTGCGGACATATGAACATGCATCTTTCTCCATGGTGGGCTAGTAGTATCTTGTATTTAGAATTTTATTAGCAAGTACCACAACATTGGTGTGAGTACCAGAAATTCCCTCGTGAACTTCTTTAAGTGCTAATTTGACATCTTGGGAATTAAGGCATCACAAAAAAGTTTCACAAAGCTTATACGATAGAGAGTGTCATTAAGGATGGTGTATTTGGACGTACATTGGATGTAATTATGATGGTTGCATGGAATATTGGGTGGAAGGGTATGGTCATGGAGATACCAAGGAGAGTCAGGACCAACAATCTCACATACCATCTCAAATTCAAGGATATCATAAGTTGTTCAACCAAGATCTATGAGTTACATGCATCTAAAGGTATGTCTAATAGAGAAACAATGGTTTCCATTGCATCTCAGATTTTTTTGATTTCTCGTGGAACTTGATCAAACTGGATATACTGAAAGTAGAGCTTGAAACTGTCTACCATTCACTTATAAGGAACCAATTTGTCATCTTTGGTGGAATATTCATCATTAACCTATTTGATTATCAGTTGTGAGTCTCTAAATATGTTGATAATTTTGATGTTTTATTAAATGGCCATTCTCAATCCAAATATGAGTGCCTCATATTCAACTATATTGTTGGTGTAGGGAAAGGTGATCCAAAAGGATTTAGGGATTAAATATCCTTGGGGTGTGATGAACATAATGTCTACTCCTAAGCCTTGATTTGTAAAATATCCATCAAAGTACAACTTCTAGGTATCGACTCTTCAACTATGAATATAGATTCATCTGGGAACCATGTATTAAGTGTCAAGGAGTCAAATATTGGAGCCTCTGATAACTGATTTGCCAAAACCTATCCTTAGATAGCCTTCTGATTAACATATTCAATGTCGAACTCACTCAAGAGCATGATCCATTTATCCATGCATCTTGTTAAAGTCATCTTTGAAAGTAGATATTTGAGAGAATCTACCTTGGCTATGAGCTTGAATGTATTATTAAGCATATAATGTCGTAGTTTTTGAGAAGTGAAGGCAATGGATAGACATACTTTTTAGAGGAGTATAGTTAAGATCATAAGATACTAGCGTTCATTTGAGGTAGTAGATGGCATGTTCCTTTTTGTGGTCATCATGTTGTGCTAGGAGAGCTCCTAAGGCATGATACATAGCTGAAATGTAAAGGAGAGGAATTCCTAGAGTGGGAGGTAATAATAACGGTGGATGTAGTAAATATTATTTGATTTTATCAAAATAATATTGACACTTATCATTCCAATGGAATAATGTTCCTTTTTTGTGGAAGTGATGAAACGGATGACACTTTTCAGCGATTTATGCTATGAATCTTCTAATGGCTTGGATTTTACCTTGTAGGCTTTAGATTTATAGGTGGAGGCATTTCGAACACAACTTTAATTTTATTTGGATCAATTTCGATTATGCGTCATGAGACAATAAAACCAAGTAGTTTTCCTGATGTAACACTAAAAACACATTTCTTAGGATTGAGCCAAACTTTGTATTCCCAGTCATTCAAAGATGTGGTGAAGAACCATGGGATTTTCTTCTCGAGTATTGGATTTTCCAAAAATATCATTGACATAGTATTCAATAATGTTGTGCATCATATTATGAAATATAATCACATGGCACGTTGATATGTAGATCTGAAATTTTTGAGACCAAAGGGCATAACCTGATAACATAACATGCCCCAAGGTGTAGTGAAATTTGTTTTGTATTGGTCCTCTTCAACAGTTTTGATCTGATTCTATCTTGATAATCCATCCATGAGGGATAACACTCCATGCCCGATTGTAGAGTCTATAATCATGTCGATATTGGGTAAGGAAAAATCATTTTTAGGAAAGCCTTGTTAATGTCGCAGACTTTTGTACAAATACGGATGCCCCTAGCCTTTTTTTCCTACAGGAACGATGTTATAGATCCAATCGGGATATTCAATGGGCTAGATGAAACCAATGTCGAGTAGCTTATGTAATTCTTCTTTAACAAGAAAGGCCACCTTTGGATGCATCTTACATAGTTTTTTCTTAACTGGTTTTGCATCTTTACACGCCACAAGATTATGAACTACTAGAGATGGATCAAGATTGGGCATATCCACATAGGACCATACAAATACATCTAAGAATCCTTTTAGGATTGTTGTAAAGGTGGTTTTTTATCCTGCTGATATGGATGCCCCTAGCTTGAGGATCTCTGGGTCTTCTTTAGTGCCAATGTTAATGTCAATGGTTTCCTATATTAATGATGTTGAGTCGTCCTATAGTGTTTCAAGAGCCAGAAGAAGTTGTTCCATCACTAGATCTTGTTCGGGATTTGGGGGATTTTAGAATAATTCTATAAGGGGATCCTCCTCATTGAGATGATAAGAAGAGTTAGGATGAGGGATATTGGATTGGGATTGAATAGATATGGTAGACTCCTTTTTCCAAAGTAGGCATATGCATTTAGACATATTTGGAAACCTTTCTTATGGTTATCGAGGGTATAATCTCTAGTTCCCATGAAAACAAGAATTTCCTCATCATTCTAGAATGTATCAAGAGATATATGTTTGGATTTTTTTCCCATTGAATAAGTTATGGGTACATGAGGGTGACATTAATGGCAAGGATAATGGTTTCATGGACGAGATTGGTGTCGATGAGATCTTTGTATTGGCTATAGATGAAAATTGTTTTGATAGTGTCTATGGCCTCCTCATCTATTTTTGTAGTTTCACTCAAGCCATCACATATACTCTCACCGGTAGATGGTACCCTAGTCTACGACCATCAAGATTTGGGAAGATAGTAGGAGGTTAAGGGATGAGTTGTGCATGGATACCTAGTCCTTGACCGAGTATCGCATATGAGTTAGCACACGTTTAGCGATAAGATATTTTTTGTTCAAGAAGAAAGATGATATAAATTCATCGATGAGCCATGTGGTGTCGATGGATCGAGGTACTCGCCATCAACAAGGTACCCAAAATGGATAAAATTGGAAGATCCCAATGAATATTTTTGCTTTTTGACTTGACACATGTCGGGCCTACCATGTTGTTTAGGTGATAGTGGTAGTTGTTTAATGTTGAAATTTTGATATTCCCACACCATGTGGATTTTATTTTGAGTGGCGCAATAGGTAGAAAAGGAGCGGTTATGGATGTTGTGGGTAAGATGGGAAAAATTATGATGAAACATTACGTGAGGTGGATGGAAGATTGTCAACCGAGACATATGAAGTAGTGGATGATGATGGAGACAAAGATTGTGATTACACAATTTCGATGATAGGAAAAAATGGTTCCCGATAGCCTTATGCTTTGATTTCTTGGAAATATTATAAGGGTTGAGGGTCACCATGAATGGTGACCTCTACGCCGGCATGTTTGAATTTGAGACATTGATGCAATGTAGATGTTATAGCATGTATTTCATGGATCCATGGTCGATGATCGTAAACTACTGAATTTTAACAATAAACAGATCACTATGCTCGTGAAAAATGAATGAAATACATGAGTTCCTTTTAACCAATATAATGTGCATAAATAATCACAACTATACTACAAATTGAGGAAAAGAATGAGACAAGAGACACAAGAATTTATCCTGGAGAAACCCAAGGTGGGAAAAACTCCAGTGGGTAAGCAAATCACTTCCCTCTCACTATGTAAATCTCCAAAATACAAAGTACTACCAATAATTGGCCTTCAAGAAGGATTTTACACTCCTCCTAATTGTATTTTCCTACTCACAATCCTCAACAATGAAGAACTCACTCTCAATGAACAAAACAAGAAAGAAATACAACTCCTCCTCTTTGCTCACACTTGTTCTCACCCAAAATCACTTGCTAGAATGATTAGTTGCACTCATATTTATAGTTATTCTTCCCCAAGGATAAAAATAAGGTGAAACAAATCAATTGAGAAGCCCAAACATTTGCAACCATTCAACTTCTCCATTTTTACAAACTAAAGGACAGAAAATTACGATAGTTTCATCAACTAGAAAACAACCGAAAAACAACAATTATGTGGCAGTTAAACAACTAATAAATAGAACTTAACCAAAAATTGTCTCTTTTTTCATTTGAAGGTGTCTAAATCACCCATAACCTGACTATACCATCTTGTGAATGCATAATAAGCTGAGAATATGTAGAGCAAGTATAATATATAGAGATTACATAGAATTGGGCTTTTCCTTATCCATTTTTGGATCGCACCTCCGTAATTTAATGATTTGAAGTCCCTAAAAGCTTTAAGGACTGACGATGAGAGGAAACATCTTCCCCACATCCTCTTTGGAATACCACTCCTGTACTTGAAGGTGTATTTTCTAAATTGTTCTAATGAACATCTCATCTTTTTGGACTTCTAGTCCCACTTTTCCATTGTCTGTGCATGGTAATTTCAAAACAACATTAAGTGCAATCCTAATAAAATAACCATGACATGTCCCAAAACCCCTGAAAAGGTTAGAAAATGTTATATGCATGTTCTTCCAAAAATCATACCTGTATAAGTCCTCAATAGTCTCTATAATGTTAGAGAAACCAGCCACTCCTAAAGTGCATGCTTTCTCAAACATGGACTATAATTGTTGTTTCTTTTCATAGGAATCTTACATGTACTACATTTGGAATCCTAAGTCTAGAAGCATACCATCGGGTAACAACTGTATCACATACTCAATTAGCCTATTTGGGGGCAACCCCATAGGCTCTTCCTTGAACTGTTGAATAAAATCTCCCATTTTATTCTACTCTTTGTTAGTAATTGTGTTATGAGTGGTTTCTATAACAACTTCCTCAACTTGTCTATCCCTTAGAAGAAGTAAAGAAAATATTCCACTAGCATTAAGTTTTTAGACTTCAGTGGAACTTACCAATGAAAACTTCGAGTCTCCAACAAAGGCTGAAATAATGTAGCTCTTACCATCCTTCACCAAATGGTATTGGTTGGCTTATCCCGATGTACAAATATAGATTTCCAATCACCACGCCACACATATCAAGGGGAACAACACCCACAGTGACTTCATTAATAAATTTTTTATCAATCCCAAAAGTAATCTTACACTGTTTAGTAACCTTGACATCTACATCTTTCTTTACCCAACCAAAGAGTAAGGACTTGGATGATTGTAAGTTTCCAACATCATTCTATCAACTAGCTCTCTACTAATCAAATTATCTTGTGAACAAGAGTCAAAAAGAGCATCAACTTTGGTCTTCTTCAACTGAATTTTTATATGAAAGAGCTTAGTAAGTTCATTCTCTTGAGCATTACTACTATTACCCAAACATACCTCTCTATAGATGGAGGCATAACAAATAGTCTCATCTACCTCTTCGCTGCAAAATACTTCCTCTCCCTAGAGGGCATTCATGCCCTTCTTCTTATTTTTCTTAGTTTTTAAGGGATGTAATTTTGGGTGGAGCTTCTAACATTTTCCTCGAAATGAGTGTCAACATCACAATGCCCACAGTGAATCTTAGTATCCTTTGTGGAAATAGAAGTAGCATTCTTCTTATTTTTTCCTTTTCCTTTGTCCTTCGTATGGTGTCATCTTCCTTGTCCGCGAAGCATACCGAGAGGTGGATGAACTCTTCTTCTTTCCCATCTCTAAGTAGTGAGCTTACGAACAAGCCTCATCTACATCTACAAGTTTGTCTGAAGGATGGGTCTCCTCAAATTGATATGAATTTCACCAATGTATTTCATCAATAGGTACCACCGCCACATCCTTTCCCATTTGAATAGATTTCTTACGAATTCATTGGTATACTCCTACATAGTTTGACCTTGTTTTTGCTCGAGATAATCGACAATACATGACCTCTCCTCCTCATAAAAAATAGGATAAAAATTCTTTAGAAAAAGTAAGATATTAAGGAGAAAGCGCACAAAATATTTACGCATGAGAGTAAGGCACAATCAAAGGTGCGAAGGATAGGAAAGAAAACACACGCAAAAGACAAGGACATATTTGGCACTTAGCCATTTTCCTAAGTACGGACTATTTTTGGAGATAGTGTGCGGGGCACACAAACTAGATAAAGACTTACATGACACACATAGGCTATTTTTGGAAGAGTGTCTACTAAGCACTTTGCATGGGTTCGATTTAATAATAGAACCACCACCGCCATTCAACTATCGTGAGATCTATTATTAGTGCACTTGCATGTGTGCCTATTATTGTAAAGGTGCATGGCTATTTTTATCATGCGACCTATTTTTGGGAATGATGTAAGAAGTAAAGGGCAACTCCCCACCCCTATAAAAGGTATAGTAGGTTGTGTAGTTGAAGAGAGACAAGAGTATATGTAAGAGAGAGTAGGGAGAAGTTCTTGAATTTGGTACAGATTATTGGAAATAATCTTGCACAATAAAAACACTAAATAAAATAATATTAGAATAATTTTCAATTCATCCGGGATATGTCTTCATTTACATTGAGAGGTATAAATACACACATGATCTCCTATAAAATAGGAGTCATCCTTTATCCCACATATCTCTCAACCTTCCACTAATCTCTCTCAATCCCTTAGTTATCTCAACACACTCAACTAATCCTAAAAATACCAATGTGAGTTGTTTATACAACAAACTCACAACTAATATATAAAACCTATATTATTAATATGAGACATATTTTCTCATATTTAATAATATTATATTTTATTTATTCACCCATATATATTATCTCCATGACAATATATATTACATTAAAACATTCACCAATGTAAACAATATAATATTCCTAACAGTAAGCTATGATGAAGTTATGTTGGATTTGATACATGGTCTAGCATATGATACTATTTATTATAAGAAACTTCTATGTATTTACTGTGTTTAATATAATGGAGGGTATTGACTCGAATCAAGATTTTAAACATGATTATGGTTCAATTCATGAGGGTAACTAGTTCTTGTATGGTTGAATTCGCTATGACTATTGTTTAAATCCATTACTCTTTAGATCCGAGATCTGGAATATGCTATGTAGAATGTTTATACTATTTATGGATCTGAATGTATTAACCCTTCATCATGTTCACATGCTCGAACAAGAAACTCTAAGCGGGGGCTTAGTACCTTTGCACGCTTCGGGTGAGCGCTCGAGTCTAAGTTGAGTGATGTGCCAATATGCCTAGATTATTCTTGGTAAATTATAGGTTGCACCATTGGTTCCATTGTCGGGACCTATTTTTTTAGTTATTTTCGTGGATGGTTCATAATGAAGACATATTGGTTGACCCTAGCAAGTGTTGAAGAGTGGATACAAGATCTAGAAGAAGAATACACGCAGAGGTTCAACACTAGATATGAGTTTTTATGAGATATTTTCACTATCTTTCTAGTAGAACTGTATGAGTAACTAGTTACTTATGTGTTTAAACAGAACCAAAGGTATCACGCACTTGTCTGCAATGCATGAAGAATTTCAGGACCTCTATGATGCTGATCTAATTTAGACGCATGTTGTGGATACTTGGTTTTGTGGTGTCTTGAATAGATATATTCTGGAGTACTCAATTTCTACCTATTCTTGTCTAGAGGTAGCTAAGTTTCAACTTCTACAGTATCCCAGGGGAACTTATTTATAAGGCATTCCATTGGCAATCAAGATTTTGATGGTAACCCTGAACTTAGAAGTAAAACCGATGGCTAGCTAAACCTCACCACGCGTGGGGATAGGAAAAAAATTGGTGAAATATGGTGGACTTAAGCGAAAACAAGGCAAAGACAAGAAAGGTGGCTCAAGTAAAAAGAGGCTTGCGAGAGGGAGATAGAGAAGCAACATAACCTTGTAGAGCGGATGGCATTGAGGAGAGAGATGGATCATGAAGGATTAAAAACTCACGCAGGAGGCATGGAGTCAGAGCATTAGGAGCTCCCCCATATGGGAAAGCATGACATGGAACCCTCCTCGGCCTCACAAAGAATCGTGCTAGCAGAGACGACCTGGGTTGTGGGCATGCATCTAAACCTACCTGGAAACCTAGCCCTTGCATTTGGTTTCCCAAAGATCTAATCTGAAACGTAGTCAAGAAGATAATTTAGGTAGTAGTATAACATTAGTAATTCAGATAGAAAACACATCTATGATAGGGAATACATCTTCGTTGTTGTTTGGGGGTACATTTTTAGGTGCATCGTCCACACAGAATGTGAGCACACAGAATGTTGGACTCAATTCTAGGAATGGTACCACCTCATGACAAATAGGGGTTTAATTCATACTACTATTAGGGCACAAGGAAGTACATCTTCTGGTCCACTTCGAGGAGGGGGATTAGGAGTTATAGGTGGTTCTAGCTCCAGTGGATCTGGTTGTTTTGGAGGAAGGGGAAACATAGGAAGTTCTTGCTCAGGTGGGCAAGGTCCGTACCAACCCCAGAATATTTACATGGAGATGTCTCTTCATCTTCCAAAGTATAGGGTCATAGAAGATGTTATTGAACACGTTCACATGTGTGAAATACTATGGTGCGCAAAAGGAATCATGGCTTCGGGTGCAAGATAAGCCAATTTATGACTGCATTATAGGGACATGCACACATTTGGTACATGAATTTTCACCCTAATCAAACTTGCGTGGATTATGCAGCATTAAAAGATGTTTTCTTAAAAGATTTTTATATCCCTGATTTTGAGCATAGGATTATAAGAGTACTCAAAGATATTAAACAAGGCACTACTGAGAGTGTTCGGGAGTATGATGTTTGTTTAAAAACACTTTTATCTAAGATTTCCTAAGATATTCATGCAAGACAACATGCACAATGGTTTGTTGCAGGTCTAATGACACCTTTTAGAAGGGCGTTGTCACACAAGACATACACTGATCCATGTGAAGCACTTGAAGCAAATTTTTACATTGAGTCAGTCAGGAGTATAGACACTGGAGTCAACCCATTCTTAGAAGCACATATTGTAGCTATGGTGAAGTAGTTAGAGAAACTATCATAAAATTTAGTACATGAGACACACATGGGGATTTGGTGTACATATTATGAAGTAGAAGGTCACACCAAGGACAGTTGTCCTGGATCCATGCATTCACTGCTGCTAGACTATGAGATATGTCATTTGAACCATGATGCTAGCCACTGCCCATTATTACAATGCACAATAAGAAAGAACATATCCTACTATTGTAATATTTTCTGGTCCACGACTCATGATACCAAGGATTGTAGGTTGATTGGTTAGATCCATGATGCTATAGATATTGGTGTAAGACAGACAAGCGTATCAGATAACTCTAAGGGAAAGAATGAGCACCAGGATCGGGATCACAATCAAACACGCTATGATCAAAATGAGGGGTGTTTTGAAGGGGTTCATGGAAGAGGGTGAGGATACCATGGTGGATTTGGAGGCCAAGGCCATGGTGGTGGACGAGGTGAGTTTCCTCATGGAACATGTTTTACATGTGGATCTCCTGACCACTATATGTGTGAATGTCCCCAAAAATATTACATGTTCTTTTTGTGGAAATAATCATAGTTATGAGGAATTCCTAGACTTATATGAGCATCTTAGTAAGCAACATAAACAAGAAAACAAGGGCACATGGATGGTTAGGATACAACGCGTTGTGGAAAATTAGTGGATGCCCAAGTTGACACCAAACCTGAGGCATTAACCGTAAAGATTACTACACGTTAAGCGGAACACACCAAAGAAGTGTTACAGTAGAAGCCTACCATCACTAAGGAGGAGGTTCTACATACATAGTACCTAGATCATGCCCATCAAAAGGAGGTTTATCAAGAAACCATGGAGGTACTCGAAATCTTCAGGGTGAAATACAATGTTTAAAAGAGCAATCACGGAAGATGGAACAAAAGAAGGCAGTAGAGAAGGACCAATATGATATTGATGACTTAAGGGAGGTTTGAAAATGTTGTGCCCAGAGAATATCATTCCATTGTTAGGGAATTGGGTGAAGGGGAACACTCTGTGCATACGTATTGAGAATGGATGGAAAATCCTACATGCAAATATTCCCCCTGGTAGCATAGACTACGAAAAGGAGATCACTTTGAATGTTGTTGTGGATGGCTGGCCATTGAGAAACATATTGATTGAAACAGGTGTGGAAGTCAATGTTTTTACTTTAGATGCATGGGTGTAGATGGGGAAACCTCCATTACATCTGTCTTTTAATGTGTTGTTTATGGCTAATCGGACTAAGGCCACTCCCATAGGAGTATTGAAAAATGCATCCATTACTATACAAGGGGCCAAATTCATTGGGTATTTTGATGTTTTAGCACTTGCAGAAGCATATAGTTTTCCAGATTACTTGGGCGCCCTTGGTGTTATAAAAATAATGTTGATTTACAGTTCAACAAAGGATATATCAGTTTTGAGAATAAGGAGGAACGAGTTATAATCCCTTTAACATATGGGAAATTTGCATCGTATGTTGAGCCTTTGAGTGAGGAAGATTTAAACAGGATCTATGTGTGCGCCATTCGAGACCCGGAGGTCCTTGAGCCATCTAAGGAAGGAATCCTTTAGTGGGAAGATGCACAATCTATTAGTGATACTACAAGTATTGCTTGTGATAATTGGGCTCATGGTACTTATGAGTTGGTAGGGCGTGAAGTAAGAAGTGCATTTGCATGGAAAATTGGACTTCATTCTATTAGAAGAATAGGTAATAACCCAAAGTACCTCGGTACACTAGAGAAGAAGATCATACAATATTCTTGCGAGCCATGGAGGAGCAGTGGATAGACCAAGTTGAGAGAAGAAATATGTTAGCATATACCCTACGTGGGACAACAGCACGCTGGTGGGTGGTTCACAGAGATAATATTATGGAATGGAATGAGATCAAGATTTTGCTTTCTACTCGGTTTTACAGGAGCAATGCACCTACTCAAATCTACACTTATCATGGTAATCAACCTATTCAGCACCATGTTCAGTAGTGTGAGATACTCTGGATAGAGGGGCATGAATCTTTACCAGCTTCACTCTGGGTGCACAAATTTTATTCCACTTTACAAGGCTCCACAAGTGCTTGGTATGTATATGCGAGACATACATAGAGAGACTAGAAATTGGCAAGATTTGATTATCGGAATGATCCAGAATTTTGACTACTTATCTACTAAACCTCCAGTAGAAGTGACATTAAAGGTTATAAAGCACTTAACTATGGGAGATAGTGTAAAAGTGGAAGAACTCATTCAAGAGTTATTTGGTGAGACAAACTTAGGATCATGTTTTGATGAAGAAGAAGAAACAGACTCCATATTACTTCAGTGCACTTGCTTTGAGAAAGAAAAAGGAAAGATGGTCTACATAGTGGATGATGAAGAAGTAGAAAATATGGATAAGAATACGCGTGCGAGATAAGAATACGCATGCATATCATGAACCTATGAAGACAAAGAAAGTGAATATTGGCATGGATACTGAACCTAAGGAGGCCATAATTGGGGATTATTGGTTTGACTCTGAAGTGGAAAAAATTATAGAGTTACTATGAGACTTTCAGGACTTATTTCCTAGGGGATATCATGAATTAAAAGGCATGCATGAATCATTGGGAGAAATGAAGATCAAGCTTAAGGAAGGTGTGCAACCGGTTAGGAAGAGACCCTATAGAATGAACCCTAACTTGCATGCGTCAAAGTTAAGGAAGAAATTGACAAAATGTTGAAATTCGGCATCATCAAGCCCCTAGAAGAGTCTAAGTGGGTTAGCCCCATGGTTATTAGTATAAATAAGGATGGTCAGATTTAGATTTGTGTGGATTACAAGAAACTGAATACTGTGTGTGTAATTGATCCTTTTCCTCCACTTTTCACAAGGAGATATTAGGAGTTGCGGGGCATGAAATCTATTCAGTTATAGATGGATTCTTTGGGTATCATCAAGTTTGAATTACACAGGAGGATCAAGATAAAACAACCTTCACCATTGAGTGGAGAAGTTTTTATATCTTTGTGATGTCGTTTAGTTTGAAAAATGCACCTACTATATTTTCAGGCATAGTTGTTCAAGCATTCCATGATTTCATCCACAACTTCTTGCAAGTTTATTTAGATGATTAGACGGTGTATGGACTTGTTAAGGATCATTTTGACAATTTTCACCTAATGTTTGAATGATGCATACGATTGAGCATCTCCTTGAATATCAAGAAGTGTGTGTTTGTTACACTATTTGGCACTTTGTTAGGGCACATCATCTGCAAGGAAGGTTTTTGGTCGATCAAGCTAAGGTTGCGATTATTATAGGCACAGGAAAATCCCACCGATCAAAGTGAAGTGTGAGGATTCTTATGTCACACTAGGTATTATAGAAAATTTATCAAAGGATATGATAAGGTTGCAGCACCCCTGGAAGAGTTACTAAAACAAAAAAGGGACATTTTATTGGGGAGAACCACAACAATGCGCATTCGAAACATTGAAGGAGAAACTTACCACAACACTTATTCTCGCACTTTCCCTCATGGGACCAACCATTTCATGTACATGTGGATTCTTCGGCATGGCCATTAGTGCGGTGTTGGCTCACTGAGAAGGTATTATAGATCATCCTATCTATTTTTCTAGTAGAAAGTTGATCGCTACAGCAGCGAGAAATTATACAACTACGGAGCATGAGGCCTTGTCGATGATCTATGTGTTGCATAAGTTCGATAGTAGTGACACATTTTTTACTTTATACTGATCACATGGCATTGAAATACTTGGTAAATAAGCCCGTCTTACAGGGACACATATTTTGATGGGTACTCTTATTCCAAGAATTTGATTTTGCATAGTGGTAAAACCAAAGTGAAAAGTAATTCTAGGCCGAGACCATTTATCAAGGATATAGTCCATGGAAGACGTGCAAGCAATTGAAGACACAATTTTAGATGCACAGTTATATAGGTTACATCGCACGACTTCATACTTGGAGGATATATTGTTTTCTTTCTACGTACGGGTATGACGCCGAGAAGGACTAAAAGCCTTAGAGAAGAAACAACTTACCATTCACGCAGAACCTTTTATGTTGATCAGTGGTGACCTATACAAGTTAGGATGAGAGGAAGTATTACACCAATGTGTATTAGAGCATGAACACACATATATCATGGAAGAGGCTCATGGTGGTATTGCAGGTGGACACTATGCAGGTGATGCCACTACACGCAAAATTCTACTCGCTAGATTGTGGTGAGAGACCTTTTATAAGGATTGCAAGGTGTATTTCAAAGCATGTGATCACTGTCGGCATCTTGGAAAACTGGGGTAAAGAAATGAAATGCCTTTATGACCTATTTCTAGTGCGAAACCTGTTTGAAAAATGGGCTATAGACTTTGTGGGTCCTATTTCTCCACCGCGCATAGGACTGGATCGCACTACATCATCACTTGCACAGATTATCTCACAAGGTCGGTAGAATCAACACCTACCAAGGATTGTACAATAGCTACAACATCCGAGTTTTTATGGTAAAATATTCTTACAAGATATGGATGACCGCTGATTTTCACGGGTGATAGGGGAACACATTTCTTGAATGAAACAATCAGGATATTATTGGATGAATTTATGATTACGCGCACCATAGTACTACACCATATCATCATCGGGAAAATGGAACTACCAAGGCCTTCAACAAAAATATGAGCCAGAGACATTGACAAAAATCTGTGATGTTGGAAGGAGAGATTAGGATGATAAAGTTTCAGCCGTGCTTTGGGCATATAAAACAACATATAAGCGGTTGAACAAAGCCACACCATTTCGATTAGTTTTTGCACGTAGTAGTTCTTCCTTTCGAATTCATGTTACCTTCTTTGCATATTGCACACGCTTAAGGTCTAGCTAATGAAAAAGTCTTAGAAGAAAGGATTGATAAGCTAATATAATTAGATGAGAGGTGAGAAATAGCACATTGGAGTCAGAAGCAAGAAAAATCTAGGCAGAATCCATGGCATGACAGGCACATCAGGGATAAGAAGCTTGAGGTTAGACAGATGGTGCTCCTTTATGATTAAATTTTTTTGCGCCATCCAGGAAAACTTAAAGTGCATTGGTTAGGACCATATGTTATCACTTACATAATTGAAACATGCGCTTGTCAATTAGAGACACTTGATGGAATATAGTTACCCAGTTACTTCAATGGGAGTAGGCTAAAGCCCTACTATAAATAAGTCTTCTTGGTGCTTGTAATAAGGCAATGTTTCCATTTAGATTAGATTTTTAGTTATGTATTTATTATAGTGTATTTCCTTCTTCATTGCTATGCTTTGTCAATTTAGTTTGGTTTTTTGTGTAATAAGTGCATTTACGTGCGAAAGCTAATCACCATTTGCATTATTTTAGTGCATGGAGGACACATATTGTTTGTGTGGGGTGGTTGTTACTTTTTGTTCACAACTGGGTACAAATCAAGGAATAAAATGTTACAAGTGCTATTTGAGTTAGGAAAGGAGTTGTTAGAGGAGAGATTGCTTCAAAAATGATGACCATGGATGGGAAAATGAAGGAATAGTATACCACGAGGTAAGTTGAGGTCATGGAGACTACCGGGAGAAGGAGCAGTGGCAAGGTACTCAGGCACATGGAATAGCATTGAAGACAAGTCTCAGAGCCAAAAGGTAGCAAGGCACACTAGAAGGTTATAACTAGGGCATGAAGATGTGCCATGTGGAAAGTTTGAAAATGGTCGATTAATAAGATGATTTTCGGTAGGTGAAGGAGCACTAAATGCACTAACTTTTTGAAAATATATATAAGGATGGGATGCAAGTTTATTTTTGTCATTGTAAATGAAAGAATTTAAACGAGCTAAGTGTGAACAAGATGAGTGAATATTATTGAGGTGTAAAGAGTGTGAAACCAGACGTGGAGAGCAAATTTATGCACATGAGAAGCTTGTGTCCCCATTGGTGAAGGGTTTGAGCAAAGCGAGCATTGTGAAAGAGCGGGCACATGATTTCAACTAGGGCATGTGGAGTCGAGTTATGGTTTGGACTTGCTCGTTCAAAGATAAAAGGTGAGCATTTGTACACTACAGAGGATAGAAACTTTAGATTTATAGATGGCACCAAAGAAAGCACCTGCCACAGGATCCAAGGGAAAAAGAAGGTAGAGGAAAAGTTGAAATTACTCCCAAGAGTAATTTCTCGAGATCAAGATGCACCGGAAGGTGTTATAGTGGGGCAAGAATGGGATTCCCACATCTGTAAGTGCAAAATAAGTTACTACAACCACTACACATCGAATAAAAAGAAGTATTTGAATGCTTTGTTGAGTAGAAAGACTAACAAGTGCACAACAGAGGACATGCCAAAGATATGATGACATTGGAGAGAAGTTATTAAAGTAGGTTAGAGTCTACCAATTATGTGAGCTCCTATATTTTGGCAAGTATGAACCTTTATGCCAATGTTGATGAGCAGGGTACATGAAGACTTCTTCTATTTCACCAGACAAAGGGTAAGGATTACAACAACATTGATTTCACAATTGACAAGATTAAAGGGTACATGAGTAGACATGGATGGTGACACGACAGATAAAGAAGCAATCCTATAGACACGTAAGGAGTTAGGGTATACCAAGGGTCCACATAGAATGGATATCGATAAATTGAAGACGTACCCAATGGTACATGAAACTGCACATCTAGTGACCAAATTGAATGGTCAAGAGAGATGGTGACGGTGAATACCATGTGGTTACATATCGCGAGGAGAATTTCTCAGGGATTGATCTACAACATAGCGAGTGCTACATTACGAGACTATCATTGAAGAAGCACACACATGTGATAAAATCATTTTGGCACTATCTTATTGCCTCTAGTATTTATGGAGATCGAGTGCTCGATGGTCCAAAGAACAAGATCTGGGAGTATCCCATGGAAAAAAAGTCCCTTACGAAAGATTTAACAAGTACTTATGTAAAGGGTCAATGAGTGGGCCATTCAATAAAAGGGTGGAGATGTGGTATGATCAGCTCTACGCATCATTTGAAGAGGAATGGTGCATCCCTAAGGAGTTACCTTTGGTGGTGGGAAAGGTAGCGGTTTGCGATATCAAAGACTTCGCATCGTGTAATTTGCAATGAAGGATGGGACTTGGAGCCCCTGGTGAAAAATTTCATATGCCTTCACAACTCGATATATATAGGCATCACCCACCATTTTTCTGATTCACACCACTTGAACTTCATTGGAGACAAGGTAGACTGTGACTACCACACTTTAGCGAAGACTTATATATATCCGGATCGAGACAGTGGAGCCGCACTTGTATACCTTCAGCTTAAGACTAAGTTAGAGGGTAAAAAGTATGTAGAGAATGAGTTTGCACTTCCAGGGCTGCCTAAGGGTAAGCATACAATGGAGAACATGTCAAATCCAAAGCCCACATAAACTATAGTGGTAGATGAAGAGGAAGAAGAACATGAGGACAATAGTGGCTTGGATCATATGGGATGGAAGTAACCGATGGATAGTGTAGAAGATGAGTGTGCAAGTACTCCACCCCAAGCATAAGAAGAAGAGGATGAAGACTTGGAAGCGGAGCAGTTCCTCACGAAGAACATCGATTCAAGAGGGTATTTAGGAGAAAAAGAACCCAAGGCGCTACTCCATAATCAGTATGAAGATCACCATGGCTCTCTCCTTAGAAAGAGGCAATTGAGAAGAAAAGGAGGAAGCTAAAGCTAAATGAGGAGGTGGAGGAGTCTTCGAGAGATCGTGCACCCGCACCCCTGTACACCGCCAAGAAGTAGAAGAACCCAGGGATGAAGGTATGAAGGATGGAGAAGAGGTGGTAAAGGAAGTGGAAGGAACAAAACATGATGTTGCTTAGAACATTTGAGATTTGACTCCAAATCTTGGCGCTCCAGTTCCTAAGGGGCCAAGAACTAAAAGAACAAGTGGAGAGTATAATGTTCCATCTTTGGGCTATGTTGAGGACACAAGTAAAATTATATGCACCTATTTCCAAAGCATGGTGAGCCCTAAGGAATTATATGGATGGGAGATGATGGATGAAGACATGGCCACCATGTGTATAAGGAAGAAACTATCTTGGTCTATGCACACTCACATGGATGAACTAGACTTTGACGTATGCGAAGAATCTTGTGTGTTAAGAAGATTAAAGAAGGCACCACAGGCGGACACATAAGCTGTAAAGCCCACTGTTATGTCTGATGAATAGGTGAGTAATGCCTTAGTGAAAGTATCTACAGAGGTGGCGTGGAGGAACATAGACAAATTTGCCACTATTAGAGTGCTAAGAGAAGATATCAAAGCTAAAGCTACGAAATAGCACATCGAAAGGAAAAAGGATGTAGAAACGAGAATAAAAATGAGGTATTCGTCAAGAATGGAAGAGGAGATCGGAGACCATGTCCTGAAAGAAAGACCACACTTGGAGTCCAAGGTACCTGAAAGGTTCCCTTGACTATGCATTATGTGTGTACCTTGGTTGATTTGGTGCTTGAGGATGGACCCATTCACATGCCAACACCAAAGGACCCTGAGTAGGAAGCAAAGAGAGAAAAGGATTCAATGGTTAGAAATATTTCATCTTATGAGGCATTGCTCCAAACCTTGTAGGAGGAGTGAAGAAAGTAGACCAGACATTGAATATTTATGCAGCTTAAAGCGATAATAAGAATAAGGACAATAGTCAAAGATAATGAAGTCCTAAAGGTGATGAAAGACAAACCTTTAGGGTGAGCAGAGAGATTGGTGCTAGTAAAGCGAAGCACAAGGCCCTTGCGGCGCCCAAGAACCCCATAAGGAGTACTGGATGAAATTGACAAACTTATAAGCGCAGAAAATGGATCTGTTGGAAGGAAGAATGTCTTCTATGTCTAACATTGTTTTGGTATTACAAAATGAAAAGGAATAGATTGCTCTTGATGAGTTACATTCAATTGCAGTAGATATTCCAGAAAAGGCAGAAGTCACGCTCAATGATTGGCAAAACTTAGAAGTTGAAATCAACTAAGAGTATCTGGAGTTAATTCTTCCAGTTGAAGCAGAGGGTATTGCAGAGTAAAAATTCATTCTTTGTATAATAATTATTTAAATTATTTCCATTACCATTCTTTATTCTTTATTATTCAAAGAGCAACCATTGTCGGGGTGACAATGCAATTTAGTGTGGGGTAATGTTGAGAAGACAAAGGATAATACTAAGGAGAAGGCACATCGAAGATTCATGTATGGGAGGAAGGCACGGTAAAAGGTGTGGAAGGATAGGTAAGGAAACACATGCAAAAGACAAGGAAAGATTTGGGACCTAGCCATTTTCCTGAGTGCGAGCTGTTTTTGGAGATAGCATGCGGGGCACACAATCTAGATAAAGACTTGCACGAAATGCATAGGCTATTTTTGGAAGAGCATCTACTAAGTGCTTTACATGGGTTCGAGTTAATAATAGAATTACCACTGCCGCCATCAACTATTAGATATCTATTATTAGTGCACTTGCATGTGTGCCTATTATTGTAAATGTCCATGGCTATTTTCAGCATGTGACCTATTTTTGGGAATGATGTAAGCGGTGAAGGGAAAGTCCCCACCCCTATAAAAGTTATAATAGGCTATGTAGTTGAAGAGAGACAAGATTATATGTATGACAGAGTAGGGAGAAGTAAGCTATGATGAAGTTATGCTGGATTTGATACGTGCTCTAATGTATGATACTATTTATTGTAAGAAGCTTCTGTGTATTTAATGTGTTTAATATAATGGAGGGTATTGGCTGAATCAAGATGTTAACCATGATTGTAACTATTTCTTGTATGGTTGAATTCACTATGACTATTGTTTGAATCCATTACTCTTTAGCTCTAGATCTGGAATATGCTTTGTAGAATGTTTATACTATTTATGGATTTGAATGCATTAACCCTTCATCATGTTCACATCCTACACAAGCAATTCTAAGGAGGCGTTTGGTACCTTTGCACACTTCGGGTGAGCACTCAATCTAGGCTGAGTGATGTGCCAGCGTGCCTAGTTTATTCTTGGTAAATTCTTGGATGCATCAATGGACCTCTCCTCCTCATAAAAATAGGATAAAACTTCTTTTGGATTAGCTTCTTAAAAAAATCCCATTTAGTAATTATATGAAGCTTCTTAATAGCCAAGGTATGAACATAAATCTCAACCCAAGTTAAATAATGTTTGGTTACCTTTAACCAAGCAAAGGAAATCTTCTAACTTTTATTAATATGATGAAAACTGAAATATACCTCCAATTGAGCTAGCCAATGTTCTAGCTTCTCATCATTCACGTCTCCATCATAAGGCTCAATTTCTATCTTTGTGTATGTTTTGAATGGAGGAGGTACGAGAATGGAATGGGATGGTTCTTCTTCACAAACCTCTTTTCATGGTCTTCTAGGGCCTCTTTCAACACACCAAACTTCTCCACGAGAAATACCATAATGGACTCCAATTTTCCCAAGGATGCTAAATTTTTCCCACATATTTGGATAGATTTTTCACATTCTCCTCCATCTTGTAGAAATGTTCTTCATTATTATCATCTGCATCACCTCTTTGAGCCATCTCATGAATTCCTTTCTTCCACTTTCTTGTAGAAATATCTACTTCAAAGGGAATCAGGCTACCTTCACCACTTTTTTTCCTTTTAGGTAAGGGGCATCTAACTCGTAATCTCAACAGGAGTTAATAACACAAAAGACTAAAATATTAACTGCTCCGATACCAATCTAATCAGTAAATTGTTGAATTTTAACAATAAATAGATCACTATGCTCGTGAAAAATGAATGAAATATGTGAGTTCCTTTTAACCAATATAATGTGCATAAATAATCACAACTATATTGCAAACCGAGGAAAAGAATGAGACAAGAGACACAAGAATTTATCCTGGAGAAACCCAAGGTGGGAAAAACTCCAGTGGGTAAGCAAATCGCTTCCCTCTCACTATGTAAATCTCCAAAAATACAAAGTACTGCCAATAATTGGCCTTCAAGAAGGATTTTACACTCCTCCTAATTGTATTTTCCTGCTCACAATCCTCAACAATGAAGAACTCACTCTCAATGAACAAAACAAGAAATAAATACAACTCCTCTTTTCTCACACTTTTTCTCACTCAAAATCACTTGCTAGAATGATTAGTTGCACTCATATTTATATTTATTCTACCCCAAGGATAAAAAGAAGGTGAAACGAATCAATTGAGAAGCCCAAACATTTACAATTGTTTGGATTCTCCATTTTGGTGTTAAAGGGACATAAAATTGCGACAGTTTCATCAGCCAAAAATAGCCGAAAAACAACAATTCTGTGGTAGTTAAACAGCTAATAAACATAACAAGAAATGGTCTCTTTTGTCATTCAAAGGTGTCTAGATCACCCCCAACCTAACTATATCATATTTTGAATGCATAATAAGATATGTACATCAAGTATAATATATAGAGATTACATAGAATTGGGCTTTTCTTGATCCACTTTTTGGATCAATCGACCAAGAAATAGATTATATGGGAACTAGATGTCCATGACATGTACTAGCATGGGGAGCATGACAAGTGCTACATTGATATGAAGATATAAAGGTCCCATGGATTTTTTTCAATAGTATCATATGATTTAATAGTAATTATATCATATCTTAGATCCAATTCTAATCATTGGACAAGAGATAAGGTACAAATGTTAACTCAAGATCCATTAGCCACGAGTATTCTTTTGACATGAGTGTGTTCGATGTGCACCTCAATGTATAGAGGAATATTGTGTGTCAAATCCGGGTCTAATGGAAAGTCTTACCAAGTGAAGGTGAGTGGTAACGTCGGATGGGGGTAAACATGAGAACTAAGGGCTTGAAATTGGGTGAGATCGATGTCGTTTGGGGACGTGTTTTCTTGAAGGGCATTATAAAGGGTATCTTTGTGTATAGGGAATTTTTGAGAATATCCTTAATGGATATTTACATGAGGGTCTTCTCAATTTGTTCAATGATGTTGTATTGAGCTTGCGGTGGTGGATTAGAGGATCATGGAGTAACTTCTTGAACCACTACACAACTTCTACGAGTAATAAATCGCACATTGAGGGTTTTGTGAAGGGCCATTGAACTTGATAGTGGCTACTTAATGTAGGGAATGGTGGATATGGGCAACAAGATATTCATACTAGAATGGTATGCGAGAGGTAGTTGATGTGATTAGAATGGTGGGTGGATGATTCAGAGTTTTTTCTAGACTTCTATTGACCTTGATTTGAAGCATGGGTCGACCATGATTAGGAAGTGGATTTTGATAGATCCCAAGCTTTTGATTTTGAGAGAAGGAAGACACATTGTCTTTGATTTCAATTTCACCTCGCTTAATTAGATCTTGGATATAGTTTTTGAGTTTCATACACCTATTGGTAGCATGACCCTTGATTTTATGAAATTTACAGTACTCATTTTCCTTGAACCACGAGGGTTTAGGTCTAGATTCATCAATCGGTTGGGTTTGTGGGAACACAACCATATTAGTAACAACAAGTTTATCAAGGATTGTTTTGATAGACTCACCAAGGGGTGTGCATTATTCTTTTGGGGTCTTAGGAAGACTGAGGTTGACCTTTAGGAATGGATATAGAAACAACTTTGTGGACGTGTCGACATGTTTAGTTTCCGTCACTCCATCGGCCCGACAACATAATTATTTAGGCTTCTTGGATGTGGAAGGTTGATTGGATTGATTGTAGTTATCATGGGAATACAACTTAATGAGGCCTTTGGTAATGAGGGATTTTTAAATTTGCATTCCCTTCTCTATGATCTCATCAAATGTATTAGCACAATGGACATGGAGATAAAAAGCTAACTCTTGATGGAGGTTGGCGATGAAAATGGTGGCCAAATAATTTTTATAGATAGGACACATAATGTGGCTGGCAAGGTCTTGCCATCATTGTAGGAAGGACGAGAAGATTTCACCATTTTTTTGTTTAGTATTACTTAGGTTGATCATCATGACATCGTGTTCCACATTATAGGTGAAGATTTTGACAAAAAATTTAGAAAAATTGGCAAATGTAGTGATGAAACATTTAGGCAGATGAAGGAACCATTGAAGTGTGGGACCACCTAGAATTCTTGAGAAGATTCTTAATAGGTAGGAGTCGTCGTAGGATACTTCTTGACATAACATATAAAAATCCTTGACATGCTCATGGGGATCGCATTTTCCCTTATATTTTTTAAATTTAGGTGGTTTGAAGTATGGTGGAAAAGGGACTCATAGGATATCATGGTCAAATGGATAGGGACAAAGTTCCTTAAACTTGTATTTTCATCCTTATTTTTCAAGTTGCAACCCCTAAAGTGTTTCCTTCATAGAATTTATTTCTTGCTCTAAGGTAGGTTCTTGAGGATTAGTGGGTGGTACATTGTAAGTGGGTTGTTGAGAATGTTGAGAGCCATGGTCATGTGGTCATTATAGATCAAGTTGGGAGGCCAATTGGGAAATCTGGTTACTCATTTGTTGTAATTGGGATAATACAACCTCCTTAGATAGATGTGAGTTATTGGTGTTCTCTTTCATATCCCAGCTTAGTGAAACGTGATGTTTATTTGGATTGCGATGTTGTGGGGATGGTGGTTATTTTCCAATGCAATCGCTTACATCGTGGATGATACTATGAAGTTGGTCGAGAGTATAATCAAGAGGAAATTTTTCTCCCATATGATATAATTGGAGTAAGAGAGTTTTTTTATCAATGAAGCGGTTAAGTGTTTCTCCTCTTCGTCCTCATGTGAAATATGTACTTGAATCATCATAATTATTAGTGTTGACCATGGTTTCTTCATCTTCTCCGAGTGGTACAATTTTATTTTGCATTGGCATCATAATAGTTATGATTAAATATGTCGTGTCCTATTTCTTGGTGGCCACTTTCATCAAATTTTCCTTATTAGGATCGGGTATCTATTCTCTAGGTGTCATATACCTTAGTGGTATTGAGATGAATGGCTAGGATGAAAGTGTGCTAATTTGATTACAGATGCGTGTATGAGGAAAGGATAAGATCTCTTATTTGACTGATGTATAATCTTAATAATTGAACCTTGTTTTTTGATACAAAATAATTTGAGGAGGTATTAAGAAGATGTAAGAAGGATTTTACTCAATAGAAAAGGGATTTGGATGTGCCTTGATGTAAGATCTTAGAAGGATAGGATAAGTGATAAGGATGTTTTTTCATTTGCAAGGTGTCGATTAGCAAGATTAGATTTATTATGTTAATAATAAATCATAGATGGGGTGTTTAGGTATGAAAACATGTGTGTAGATTTGAGTGAATATTTATGTAGTAAATGTTTTGATTAAAAGAGATATGTAACACGATGGCTTTTAGGGTCTTATAGACCTAGGTAAGTATTGTGATGCCAATATGAAACATTAAAATATAAAAGGGGGAGTTTTTTTATGATGAGAGGGGTGATTGTTTAGATTGGGTAAGGTGGTATGAAATAAATTACGTGGATAAGATGGGTATGTATTAAGTGGATTTTATGAGATGTATTTTGTGAAATGGGGGTGGATGTTTATAAATGTGCCTTTGTAGCTTTTAAATTTTATTGGTTAGGTGGAAATATTTATTAGTTATCTGATTTATATTAATAAATTGAAGTGAGAGGGATGAATGATGGTAGGTGGATGAAAGGTAAATGATACGTGATAAAAAATTTTGTTATTATCAATTTTATTGATTAGGTGGAAAGATTTGTTAATTATTTTGATTTGTATTAATAGGATGATGTGAAGAAGGTGATAGATAAAAATATGGTCAAAGGTATATGGTAAATGATGTGTGGTCAAAATCAAGGTCAAATGTCATAGTCAAAATGGATGGATGATGGGTGTATAGGTTGATTAGAGGAATTAGTGTGATGTTTATTCATTAGTTTCGATAAAACAATCGACAATCACAATCACAACCTAGCTAGTTAAGTGGGATTATATCCGAATTATAGCTCACTTTCAATACCACACATTGATGGTGGTGTACAAACCGGGCTCTCCACCTATGTTCTAATGTGAGGTTGGCTAGTGAGTGGTCTTGAAAGTGCAACCTCTTTGCACTATAGTTTGATATATGGCCAAAGGGCTACCTATTCTAGGATGTACGGGCTCACCTGGGGCATCCCCATATACCTTGCGATATGTGGGGCCCAAGTCCGTGTTGCAAGGATGTTGTTTAAGGCCTAGGTATTGGGACATGGAATCCCTTCACTTCACGCTACTCTTAAAACAAGGAAGCGCGTGCCGATAAAAATAGTTGTCTATGAATTTATATACCCCACAAAAACACAAGGTGTGTCTACGTGCATGGAGGGGAACCCACGGTTATGAGACCCCTTGGACAATGGTAAGTGCATGGATATCACTTCCACATCATGTTACCACCTAAAAATAAAAAAGGGAAGGAAGGCTATCCACTTTTGATCCTCAAGATTGTCCTAAGACATGAGAGGAGAACATACACTGGTGTTGCCTTCGGGATAGAAATAGCGATGTCTGCAAAACACACAAGGGATGATATATGCACAATAATCATTAAAAATTAACGAAAAAATATTATATTATATAATGGATTCTTCAAGAAGGGGTTATACAAAAAGAAAGATTAGTAGTTTGTTATTTATAACCTTGGTAATCTAGGAGTGATCGTGTTGTAAAACAATGTGGGTTAGTAGTTTTTAATTAACTAAAAATCCTACAACCACAAAATGTTAGTATAAACACAAGGTGAGTATTGAAACAGACATATTTTATCCTTGTTCTTGTAATGTTTCTACAAAAACACAATGTGGAAACCATGTAAAACACCACCAAAACACTCAAAAATATAATTAGATTGATTAGTATTAACGTAAAATTTTAACTAGCAAAGCTGCTAATTACCATAGAAAAGTCACTACTTGGTCAAAGGCGTTAATATAGTGCAAAGGTGCTAACATCAGTTTCCATTAGTCAAAGTAGGAAAAATCATTGGAGTATGAACAAAGCCACTAAAACGTTAGGAAAGGTGCTAAAACAAAGAACAAGGATGCTAAAGCATAAAGTTTAAATTTAGAAGAGTTCACTTTTTAAATTGCTAGCATAGACGCTAATTGAAATACATAGGCACCAAAAGATAAAAAAATTCGTCAAACCTACATAGTCTAAATGTTAGTAGCAAAGACGCTAAAGTATCCACAAAGGTGCCACCGGTTTGATAAATGTGCCAGGTATAACCACGCAACCTAAAAAATTAGTATAAGGTGCAAAGGCACTAATGTTAGCTCAAAGGTGCCACTTCTCTAGCATAGGAGATGAAAGATAGGGCATAGGCGCCAATACGAAAAACTGTCACAAAAATTTAAATTTTAAGGTGTAAATGAACATGAATTTTTTTAAAATTTGGAAAGTTTTTTAAATATGAAATACTATCAAAAACAAAAATACATTGGGGATAAGCCCCTGGTGGGCACCCAAAATGTATACAAAAAGTAGTGTTAGCTACAAATACAAACTAAGAACTAAACCAAGTTAATCCTTAATCTAACACACCTAATCTCTACATCTGATTGAGCAAGATAAAAAGAGGGAAAGGATGTTATACCTACACTTACCTATAAGTTGTAATCCTCCTTTGATGCTTTGGATATGCTCAATGGATGAATTATCTTTGCTTCAGATTGTGGACTTGGTTGGGCAGCACCTCCCCTTACTTGCTTGATGATTGACTATGGAAGTTTGATGGCCTTGCAAGATGATGATTGAGAGCTCTAGGAATATTTTGGCAACACTTAGTTGCAATTTCAAAAGATGGTTTCCATGAGGGTGGTGAGCCAAATTTATAGGTTATTGGAGGAAGAATGAAGGGTGGAGATTGATCCATGTAGGATATGGATCAATGGTTGAGGATTGATGAGAATGATAAAGAATTATAGAATTAGATAATTCTAAATATTAAGAGAAGTCTTTATTGAAATGAAGAGAGAGAAAATATTTAAAAATTTAATAAAAAGGAGGGAAGTTTGGAGAGGCTTCTAGAAATAGAAGCCTCTAGATTTGGAGGTGGAGAATTTTATTAGGCTAGAATTATGTGAGATTAATTGTGATTAGGGAAGTGATTTGATAGAGAAGCTAGGTGTAGGATAGGTGTAGAGTAGGTGGGTGGTATTTTAAATTCTTAGAAATTGATAATAGGGATTAGTGATGGGATAATAAGATATAATGATGAATTAATATGATTAAGGGTGAGATGGGATTATTGGGTGAGTAAATGGGAATATTTGAGATAAGGATATATATGATATTAAGGATTAATAATAATTAATCTCATGATTAATTATTATATGGTTGAGATGGGAATTGTGATAATGAATTAGTGATGGGGATATATATTAATAAGTATTTTATTTATGATTTGGACATTTCACATGTCTACAACCACCTTTTAGAACCTATGCATGTAAAAGGGGTTGTGCATGGTGGCAACCATGATGCGAAAAGAAACAAAGAACAATAACAACAATAGTAGTAACAATAAATCACATGTAATAAATAAATGATAGAGGCATAACATTATTCAAGTGAAAAAATAGATGCAATAGTATGCCTAGAAGGTTCATATCAAGGCATAGAGTTGAAAAAATAAGACATCCACATTATCACAAGATAATCAAGGCACTTAGGTTGCATAAAAGAGAAACAATGTCACACAATTTAAATAAATATAGCCATAAACATAGAACACCCATGGTGTCACAAGACAATCAAGGAAATCAAACCACATACAACGAAGCGAAACAAGTATCAAACTGTAATGTGAAACAATAATAAAAGCATCATAATAACTAGTAAAGAAGCACATAAAGCAAGATATGCCAGCACTACACAAAACACATGTGTTAGTCTTGTTAGCTCAAAAGATAACATGTATATAATATATATATTAAAATGTGATGAGGAAGTAAAAAGGGATTATAATGAAATAATAACACATGTATATAAGGTGGAGGTTTTACACCCTTTTTATATGTTTGGAAATAAGGGATAAAATATGCGGAACAATCCCTCATAGAATTACGCAACATTAGAAACTAATATACAAAAAAATATTACAAATCTGAAATAAAAGTGCAAAATAAAAAAAAAGAACACAACGAAAGAGACGATTTAAATTGGTTCACCAAATTTGGGCTATGTCCACCAAGAATAAATTTCTTATATTTTATTACAAGCCACCTCTCTCTCATACAATACCCCAGATCTATTTGGAGCTATGCTCAACAAACTCTCTGAAATTCATACTTGAACTCACACACATCTGCAATGTTACATCAAACTTACCATATGCACAAAACCACATAAGTAGACAACTGCTTAAGAAATTTTGCAACACCGGGGGTATCAAAACCATGGGCCAAAACCATCCCATAAACATATGGGTCAAAAATCTCACCCATATGAGAAGAGCTTATTTCCTTAAATATCGGGAATGTTTTTCAAGGCCAATTTTTTTCTCGGGGTTGTGCCCCAGAACCCCAGTGAGATAAGCGTGGAAAGTGTACAATACTCTTATTGTACATTCTTCAACATTTCCACACCTAAAAATAGGCTCCACAACATAACATAAGATCAATACAATGTTAATGTTTTTACACTAAGTGAATGTAGGGTTAGATACAAATGGTTATTAAGATTAATGAACTTCCAACATTAATAATACAATATCATAATAATGTTCAAATTACTTTAAACACAAGACATTAAATTGAAAACACAAGAGGATGAGTGCACTTAGCTTGTTATAGATACTTCTAGAAAGTTATGGGATTGTGTAATGTTGGAACATGGAGATTTGAACTTGGAGGAACTTCAAAAATAGAAATGTGACTATAAATTGTCCTAGGTTAGGTCCACACTAATATTACATGACCATATTATATGTTCTTTCCCATTTTGTATGGTATTAGACATGTTGTTTCTTGATTACGCAACTTTTTGTGATAATTTCTGTATGGGTTGGTATGTCATTATCAAACCCTAGTTGTCAATCATGCAAAAGGTTCTCTAAACATATTGAACACAATTTCAAACCCTAGCCATGAATGAAGAGTTCTACAAAATAAACGTTAGTTGGGTTGTGGGAACCCTTGTACACCACGTATTTTGGAACTACTATAAAAGGCTTCAAATCATACATCAATCTCTGCCTAACATACAATAGTTGGCTAGATCAAATAGATTTGGCAACTTCCTTGAAAATGTTTACTTTGACTTTGGCTCTTGCTAAAATACTTAGAGAAGGAATGTTTGAGTGTTTGCAAATGAGAGAGGATGTTGTCTTGACCTGGTAGGAAGCTTCAAAATTTATGTGGGTGATGTTCTAATGATTATAGATGTGCTATTGTGATATTTATGGAATGACGAGTGCCTTTTGTAAGTGTAAGAAGTGAGGGTATTAATGCATTTCCATATGATTTTCCAGGTTAGAAAATGAGTTAGTTTTACTTTCTTATATAGGGCTTTGTAGATTATTTATCTAATATAATCGGCCTAGAAGAAGTATAATACCTAACAAAAAATGTGAACTAGAAATTAAATTCGGAAGACATGTTGATCCAAGACCATACAAGTCAACCATGACTAGATATAAAATCTTGACTAAATTATATGGCTCTACCCTAGCATAGTAAATATGTCAAATGAAGTTTGGAACTTGTTGTTCGATGTCTTAATATGGATTTTACGCATTTTCTCTTAGAATTTATTGACATATCGGTATGCGAAGGATAAACAAGCTAAAAAATGACCTCGAAAATTGCTAAGTTGGAGCAGAGAGAGATGGCATTTATCATAACAAGAGTGCATCATCAAATTACATTTTTTCAAAGTATAAAATGTCAAATTTGAGTCTCTACATTTCCCTTTTAAGTATGGAATGAAGATTACATGATTAAGGGAAAATGTACCTAAGTGTGTAAACACATTTTTCCTTAATTTGGATGTTTGTTTTGGAGTTGACCCATTGTGCTTGTTGTTAGTATGCTCCACGATGAAACATGCAACATAAATTGTAGTTAACGTCCGTGGTAAGGAGTTAAAATTTAACTCAAATATAACATGTAATGTGAAAAGTTAGCATTTGTATATAAGTGAAATCAAAAAATGTAAACAAGGAAGGAATACATCTATTTGCTTTGTGGAAGGAGAAAATGATTTTCTTTACTTATGCTTAGAGATTTGTATTGTATAAATTGCTAAGGGATTGGGGGTGATCAATCCCCAATTTGTGTCAAGATAATCCAAAGTGTTAGGTACATGTAACCTAACACATAGATATAAGAAAGATAGGAGAAGAAAGAGTACAAATACTCCTGAAAAATAAGAGCATGTATCAAATTTATTCAAAAAAATATGATATCTTTCACTTTTAATGTGAGAGGGGAGGAATGAATGTCTACAAAGAACTTTGTTACTTTGATACCTTCCATAACCCCAAGGATTGTTTCATTGAAAATAGATCTAGACCCAATTTCATAAATAAGGACATAGAATACAAGAGAGGATAGGTACCCCAAACTCACCCCATATGTCTAACAACTAATAATAATTGAATGTAAGATGAGTAGAAACTGAAAAATGTGCTAAAATACCCAGAAGATTCCTAACATTTCTAATATAAACCAAGTGTTAAAGTGGAGAAGGAATAAAACACTTTCATGACTTTTGTACTAGTCTAAAATGACAAGCCTAAATGTGAAATTTTCTATAAAACCTATATCTATAAGTGAAAATATGAAAATGTTGATACATTTTCTAAAATTTCCCTTAGTCAAGAACATATGAAAGGATCAAGACCGTACATACGGTTTTCACTATGTTTTAAATTTTCTAAATTTATATGCTTGACTATGTTTCTAAGTATCTATACTTTGTTTGTATGTGTGTTCCCCAAAAAAATTACATTCCTACTGTAAATGTAAAATATGTTAGTGCGGGATTTATTTTCCTCGCTCTATTTGCATTATCCTACATGGGAAATTCCAACTCACTTGGATTTTCCTTATACTTATGGGATATGTTTGCTTAATTGTACACTTGACTACACTATTATAGGTGTTGGTTACCACTTGAATACACCATTCTACGTGTTGGTTACCACTATTCTAGGTGAATATTGTCATGATTCTAGGAGGAGCTTACACATTCACCTCCTATATGTACATCTCTTGCATTACTCTATTTGATTGTATTGAGTTGGATCTATTTGTATGCGTTATTGTAATTATCTCTCTTGTATTTCATTATTTTGCGGTATTGTATGTTTACTTTGTTTTATCTTGGAATAATTCACGTCTTTTATCATTCACCTATGCATTCTTTGAACTATCAAATCCATGTGGCCCTACTACGATAGAATAAACCTATATGGATGGCCCCTCTTTTGATTCATATGCAAAAGTATGTTGAGCACGTGACTCAAAATAAATATATATGTTCTATGAAGGAGATGTATGAGAAGCTATATTAGAGTGTAGAGTGCTGAAAAGGTGACCACCTTGAATAACTTGTACTTATAAAAGGGGAGGTGTTTGAATATTATAGTAACCATGGTGTGCAACAAAAGCAATAACAATAAGTACATATCATACAAACTACAGAAATATCAGAAGAACGAATAAAAATAACAATCATGAGCAACAACAATGTAAGAAAATCTAAGAAATAATATATAAAAGGCATAGATCATGTAAACATGGGACACCCATGATGTCATAAGAAAATAAAGGCCCTTAGGCACTCGCAAACGAGAGCAAGAAAGAGAAAACAAGATAGGAATGATTCCACAAGTATGGAACACCCACATGTCACAAGAAAATCAAGGCACATAGACCCCAAGAAATGAAAATAAGCAAGTAGTAACACACACACACACACACACACACACACACACACACACACACACACACACACACACACACACACACACACATCCATGCATGAAATAAAAGTGTCAAAATATCATAACATAATAGAGTATCCACACAAGTGAAAATATGTGATATAAGATATTTCAATGCTTTGCACAAGACACATGTATTAATCATGGTATTACGAAAAATAGAAAGCACATGATATATGTAATCGATCATGAATGAGGAAGTAAAAGGAACTAGAATAGAATAAAAAAACCTATAGAAGATGGAGGGATTTCCCCTAAGAGAATAATGTAAGGAACCATGGCTACTTCTATAAATATGTACAATTTGTGTGCCTTGTATCTAACTCAATATAGCAAGTGAACACATGTGTGAAGAAGAAAGAGACATGTTGTCTATCAAACCAAAGTGCTAAAAACTCAAGAAAAGTACACAAGTCTTGGTTTTTAGTTTTATAAATATTTTATGTTTTTATATTTATTGGAATGCATATCTATGTACAAAAAATATGAAGAGAATGAAAACTATCCAATGATGACCTCCTGAAGATATGAAGCAACTTCCAAGGAAGATGGGGGCTTAGACATCAGTTGTGATCCAAATATCGGTAGTACTATAGTAGTAATATGTGCCAAAGAAGGTGTAGGAGATAAAATTAGTGTAGAAGTAGCATTAAAAGAAGGGTATTGGTATGGTGGAATATAATAATGAGTGTGTTGAGTATTAGGATGTAATTGAGACGTTATGTAGGTAGTATGTGCATTATAGGAATAGCATAGGATCATTGGGGAGTGAGGATAGTGAGAAGTGGTACATGAGGTTACTATTGTCTAAAATAACAGCCCGTGTTATTTTGAACAACTCGCCCAAGTTTTAGACTTAGGAACCCCTAGATTGAAGACCCGAGAATGAAGAAGTTGAAAACTTAGTCTCTCACGACAAGTTAAAAAAATATTTAGTGTTTCACGACTTAGAATATAAGTGTTACACGAACTTGGAAAATATGGATTTTGTGGATTTGGTTAAATCTACAAAAAAATGTGATTCTACGCCTAGGAGTAGTTGCAGAATGAAAGGAAAAAGCGCCATCGGACACCATGTGACACAAGATAGCAAGTTTAAAAGTGACTAAGATTTAATTTCGTTAAACACTCACCTAGTGTTCTATGGTTTATTTTAAGGTGTAATGTTCTATGTATTTCAAAATAGCAAAACAAAGGAACATGGTCTCGAGTAAAAATACCGCATAACACGAAAGAAGACCTCTATGGCATAAAAGGAGCATTAAACAACTAAGTGTTGGAGATTTAAAAAGGCATGGAACGTAATAATTTATTAAGAAAAAGAGGCGAGTGAGGACCAAGAAAATTCTTCTAAAGTATGTGGGACATGATAAAGTCATGATGTCTCCAATCAGGTGCTCAACTACTCCACCAACCCAAATTTAATTTTGGGTGGCATCATCTTCTGCACTAAAAATTTAATGGTGTGTGCTTACGGAAATGTCAGGTGCCCATACTATAGCCTGTGTATGGTCCTTGGTAGTGGCGGGATGGTTAAGCTCATTGATCACTAGATGTGATTGGGCCCTTCTCTTTTCTCTCTCAAAATTCTATAAATGTAAGTTCCTTGGCACAATAATGGGTTCTTTTCTATT
The DNA here is from genome assembly GCA_018340775.1 of Taxus wallichiana var. yunnanensis. Classification (NCBI taxonomy): domain Eukaryota; kingdom Viridiplantae; phylum Streptophyta; class Pinopsida; order Cupressales; family Taxaceae; genus Taxus; species Taxus wallichiana. Next base: position 469,716,352 of record CM031241.1, read on the forward strand.
GAATTTTCAGCTCATCCTTATGATCTTGTAAAAATATTGCCCGTTTCCTTTGTAACTCACTTGTGGAGATTTATTGCCTCGATCTATGTCATAGATGATTGAGTTTTATATTAATGCAAGTGTTAATTTTTTTCTTTGAATGCTCCATGTTTAATGTGAACATCTTTTTCCTCTTGCATGCCTCCTTTATCTTCCATCTTATTTTCTCCTAAGTTTTGTGCATTCCTCCAAGATTCATTCATGGGTTTATATATGTGTCTCTGAGATCCGAGAATCGATCCATTTTCCAATTTGGTGCATCACCTTCCCTTTATATTTAGGTTTCTCTCTCACCATGTCTCCTTAGAGTTTCTTAGTTTAGTGTTAGAGTAGAAGTTGGTAAGAGTAGCTGCTGACGTAATTGGGATGAAGGAAACCAACCCTTCCATCTAAGGAAGATTTCCTTCTCCAGAGGTTGATCTCATGCAGTCAAGTCCCACATTGAGAGATAAACCATTGTTTCACTAGAATTACTAAACCTAGTTTCACCTGGTGAAAATTTCAGCGATGAGTTTTGACATGCCCAGTGGGAATAATTTGATGAGCTTTACACTATCTCCACTAAGATTGGTGTGTGTCTTGACATATTTTATCCTTCGGATGCTTCTTTTACACATCTAGTGACTCCCAAGTTTAAATCTACTGATTAAGCAATCCAGTGCCCACTTTCATGAGAAGAATACAAAGAAGCCACAATGTGTCCAAAGGATAACCTTTTGAGTACTTACATCTCTCTCCTAGAAGAAAAAGTAAACGAAGAGGAGAAATATTATTATAGAGATCTCTATCACCCTCAACCGAGAAGTATTTCCACTCCTCCTTTTGGTATACCCTTCTCTTTCTCCATAAAAATTTAAGTCATATCCCCTTCATGGTACATCAAATATTTATACCTTTTTTTAGTTTTGATGGTGGTAGTCCCTTGGCTCTAAATGGCCAAAATTATATATCAACATCTGCTCTAAAAAGTATTCATTTCTTCACTTTGGTGAGAATATTATAACTCTGCATTATATATCCATGATGTTGCAAATGTGCGTTCAATTCATCTTATTTTTTAAGATGATGTTGTGGTCGAGATTCTTGCTTCTTCTCTTAATGGAAAAACACTTCAATGGAATAGGATCTTGCAACCTACTTCCATTCATACATAGGATTAGCTTGAAAAAAATATTTGTTAACAGTTTGATGAGAAAGTGGATAACATATCTCTATTTGAATAACTAACAACCATCAAAACAACCTCCAATGAAATCATGGCATATTTTAACTATAGATTTCAAAAACATGGGGCTAAATTCCAGTTCTTTTGAGACGAACTCCACAAGGTGTTTTCCCTTATTCCTTAAAAGATTTGAATTCTAACATAGTTGTAATGATACAATCTATGGGCATTATAACCTTAGTTGGCGCATATGTAATAACTATTGGGGCTGAAATTTCTTCAATTCAATCTAGAAAAATAACCCTTAGATTGCATATGTCATTGTTTCTGAACTCACTCAAAATATTCAACCCTCTCTTGCTCCCATTCCTAAGCCTAATTCTTCATCTTCTACATCCACCTCCTATTCTCCCCATAAACGAGTAATGATGATGACATTAGAGCCTTGGTTAAGAACTTATCTAATGAACCAGGGTAAATTTTAAAAGCCCTCTTAAAAAACTCATAGATATTACTTGGCGAATCTATGAAAATGACTTTCAAATTATGGTGAATCTAAAGGAAATGGTTTGGCGAATCATTTGATAATTATTTCAGCTAGTCAAAATATTTGGTGACAATATATGTTGTCAACCAATACATATGTATTTTTAAAAAATTGTCAATAGTAATTAAAATGACCATCTTGACGAGAAATATGTCCTCGCAAAATATGGTGTAAACGAAAAAATTCAAAAAGTGATTTTTTGTGAAAAAATGTAAATTTAGCTAGTTTTGCATGGGAATGTTTTATTAAATTTTTTTGATGTCAACAGTTAAAATGATCACCTCAATGAGAAATATTTCCTCACAAAATATGGCATAAGAAAAAACATTCACATACTCTTTTTTTCCTCCTTTTACGACATCACTAAAAAATGCCATGGTACATTTGTAGCATAAATGTTTGCTACCATCCGTAGTAGCATAAATATATCTTTACTAACTAATAGCATACATGTATGCTACTAGCGATAGAATATTGTATGCTACTTGTTGGTAGCATAAATATATGCTACCAATCGATGATTTAACAAAAATAAGATTTTATGCTAAACCCTAATTACATAGTCACATATGATAAATAAATACTAAAATATAGATTTGACACAAGCAATAAGCTAATAGAATATGAAACTTGTTGGATAGTTTTTAGCATAGCTGAAAACCTAAGTTTGTCATGAGATAAATCTCCCTCATTTGCCGGTGAGACTCCGTGTAAGATTTGTCAATTAAATATGCTAGTATCTATTTGTGGGTATTACTTTAACGATGTAGCTCATGAACCATAGCTTGTATAGTTTTGCAACAAGTAAGCATCTGTTTAGGAAAAGAAATATTTATAGAAGAAGGAAATAATAGAACACAAGGAAAAAATAGGGAAGATGTGCAACCCAATCAATAAATAACGAGTTGATTGCATGCACATAAAAGAAACCAATAGATATCAACATAGAATTATAAGCAAAGGAAACTCTAGATCTAGATCTAAAATAACACAAAGTTTATTAGAAGATCGAGATAAAAATCTAGAAACAAAATGCACCATGACATAAAGTTCTCCAAAAATCTGCTCCTTGGTATTCCTTTGCTTCAAATAGTTATCGGGGGTTTCATGAAAAAGTATGGAACACAAGAATACGCTTACAAATTCGATCATTAACCCGAAGGTTTTTCCTCTACTTATAGAATGTAGAGGGGCAATTACAAGTCGGAATATTTTAGTGAATTGGCACATGTGGAAGTTGAAAAGGAAACAACTGGCAATATCCCTCCTGGAATTCCTCTTTGCATTACATGCATGATTTCTGCAATGAAAATAGAACCTTCTATTTTACACGTCCCCCACCTATCTTCAAGTAGTTGACTTCTTCAAATAATGGCTTTTAAACCAATCACTTAAGTTGTATAATGTAATTGATCACTCAATTACTTTGTCGAAGGAAAGAAGAAGGAAGAGGAAAGCTACAGTCTTGTTCTTTTTTTCACATTCTACATGCAGTTGATTCTTTTTCCCTTGATTCTCACCATACTAGATTTGGAAACGGCTAGATTTGAAATTTTGCTTACATCCTTGAAGTTTTTACAGTTCTTCTCCCAAGATACATATATCGGTCATGATATTTTCCAGTAAATAACTCATCATTTTTATTTTTAATTGCATATAAGTAATTAAAAATTAAACTTTACCCGGAAAATACAAATTCAATGAAGGATTCAATTAGAAGGTTGGGAGCACATGCACAAGATCCTAGAGGGAATTTTCCACGCACTAACTTCTACACAGGGTGCGTCAGAAACAAGAAGATGAATTTTTTGCTAGAAGCTTTTACAATTATGAGATTTGGATCTGGATCTGTGTCTCCAATGTCAAGAAACCTAGAAGTAATGCATGAATTTGCTGAGCTTTCTTTTTCATCCTGCTTTGCCATGGCTGGAGCAATCTTTATGTCGAGTAATTTTTTTCTCTTTATCCATTAGAATTCTTTACAACCGGTGTAGATCTCGGAGATTTCTTCGATTCGGAGGATATGTTCAATGTATTAGACATTGATTTAAGCTCCCTTTCTCTTATAAAAGCACCTATAATAAATTCTGTAATTAATTTAGACAAATATGACAACTGGAACATGAACACTTTGGATTTTAATTATAAATATCTGCATATATCAAGCTGTTGCCCCAAAATTTGATGTTTTATTTGCATGCAAAGAAAGCATGAATTTTATCAAATTCACCCGAGCACACATGTACCACTATGCGAGACAATTATTCGAGACACAAAACAAGCTCCTTCAAACCTATGTGCCAAATCTTGAAGCTTCCAAAGAATAAATACACCTTCTTAGTGCAAAATTCCTCTTGAAATAGTGCGCACTTTTTGTTTGGGCTGCGGTTCTTTGCTATTGAATTAATTAATTCATCCTTATGACATCCCATGCTTATATAATCCTCATCATTCTATAATTAATTATTGCCTCTCATATTCCTGGCAATTAAGTAATTAATTAATAAGTTTTTCTCTTGAAATGGGGTGCCTATTTTGTGCATGTTCATGGCTATCATTAAATAAATTAAATTTATTTAATTTTAGCTCTCTACTTCCAGATTAACTTAAGCCTCACAAGTATGCTTTGACCTCACCACCTTGAAAATAGGAATTAATTAAATCAATTAATACTTTAAAAGTATTATTCCTCTCCCAAACAGGCGCACTTTTTGACATGAAGGGGCTGCATTAAATAAATAATATTTATTTAATTGTAGAACTTATAATTCTAATTTCATTTATCCACTTTACCCTTGTTGATTTTTCCACATACACAGGCGCCAAATTTGGAGAAGAAATTAATTAATTTAATGCATTTAAAGTTGCCCTTCCTTCCCTAAAGGGTCGCACTTTTTAGCGTAAGCAATTTCTATTTTTTTAACCAATTTTCAATGGGATTATTCACCTGCACCGCAGCTCCAAAAATCCCATGATCCACTTAAGTGTTTGACTTTCATAATGGGATTATTTACCCTACAAGGCAGGTAATAAAATCTCATCAATGCCTTAAGTGATTTTTCTTTTATTTCACAATGGGAATTTTTACCTGCAAGGCAAGTAAGAAATTCGCATCTGCCTGTTGCCTCGATTTTCCCATTGTGACTTAAGTGGCGTTGCTTCCATGGGAAAAAGTACCCTGCTAGGCAGGTACAAAATTCTCACTTGCCTGTTGCTTCCAAAAATCCCATGATCCACTTAAAACCTTCTTTTTCCAAAAATGCGGCTTACCTAGAAGAAGTTTTTTTGTGCGTGACTTCGTCTTTTCAAAGAGAACTAGACCTCTTGTGGTAAATTCCTTCTAGCATAACGTGCATAGGTGATCTCCAGATACTCCAGGCAAGGAATCAGACTAAACCGGTAAAGGAATTGATCCAGAGAAATTTCACAAAAATGAAACGGTAAAACACCAAAAACACAAAACGTTGCCAGAAGTCACAAATAAAGCCCATAATTCATTCCTGGTAAAAACCCTACTAGTATATGGGAATATTAACATGTACGATCACAACAGGGTTAAACCAGAGCACAAATTGCCTCAAACGGGGCTCAAAATAATTAAATACAATTTTTTCGTAGGTAAACCCAAAATGACGAGAATATAACAATTTCAGGCATCTAGGTATTTGTCAAAATTGGCTTATATGGCTCTTTGGGAATATCTTGAGACAATACATAAACTTTCTGGAAATAAAACACAAAATGACCCATTATTTTAAAAGTACAATTTTTTTAAATAGGGTAGTCGTAGATTTCAGGGTGAAATCTAGGGACACCAGATCGGCTTCGTTTGTGGACATCTTTTCCTCTATCATAATGATAAGGGAAAAGATGAGATCCCAACATCTCTAGTTCGTATCTTGTCTTTTGGGCATGGGGTCAGGCAAACAAAAACAACAAAACACAAAAACAAAACAAGGAAAAATAAACAAAGTTTTATTTATATACATACAAGTTTTACCCTGCTTTTTATATGCGGAAAAGCTTCAAATGCTGCCCGTTGAAAGGCAATGGTAACTCAATTCCATCCCAGTAGGCAAGGAAGAAAGTGTTCATTCCGACATCTCTTTTGATCATGAAGGGCCCTTTCCATAATGAATCAGATTTGTCATGTATGCCCTTCGTTTCATGTCTCATGTCCCACCGAGTACCCAATCTCCGATTTTAAACTTCTTTTCTCCGGCCTTCTTGTCAAATACCTTGGGCAAGTCCTTATCAACTTCATCGGTGGTGGCTCATTCTTTCTTCTCTCTGTAGTGGATAAGTCTGCATCAACTTCTTCCATTCCCAGTTTACCGCTTACATTTCGAGGAAGAACTATGACCATCACTATGTTCTTTGTTCTTATTCGGTCTGGAGATCATGCTTGTTGAAATTCTTCACTAAGGAAACCAAACCCTTGGGGATTTTGCTACCTTTTGGTCGATTACTCCACTCACTGTCATCATAACTGGATCAACTTTTCCTGTGGACTGTTTGTCGTGGTGGTGATTTACTCCCTTCAATATGTAGATATGCGAGATGTTTATTCGGGGACTTTGGGGTAGTAGACCATTTCCACTTTATAGTTGTTAGAGTAGGTATTTACCTTAGCTAATGTTCACCTAGATACTTTATTTACCTTTATTGTATTTATCCTCACCCACTTATGTGTGTGGATATTTCTTTTATCTTATTTAGATATTAGGAGATATTATCTAGTTGTTAGGTATAGTTCTTTCCTTGATCTATGGTATTGACTAGTGTTTTCCTTGATCTATGGTATTAACTAGATCATTGATGTCTAGTTCTCTCCTAAATCTATGGTTTTGACTAGTTCTTTGATGACTAGTTATTTCTTTGATTTATGTCTTGATCTACAACCTTAACTAGTTCTTAGATTGTTATTCATTGCCTATTTAAGCAAGGCCATTCTCAATGTATTACATTGAGTTCCATAATAATATATAATATTGTTGCTCATTTATTTGCAAAGGTTTTATGTAAAGTTATTTTGGCAAATTGCTTTCATCTTACGAGATCACGATGTTTGATTAGCATCTATGTTCTTGGCTTCGTACGATCTGGTTATCATTCATTTCATGGTATCAGAGCAGGAGATTACTGTTGGCATTCGTTTGTAAGTTTTATTTTGCTAATAAATTATTTGTGTATTCATATATTTGGGATTTGGTTGTAATTTATTGCTACGTGTATTTTTATATAAAATAGAGGCTTCCATTGGATCCGAAAGGTGTGAAAACCCTAAGATCGACTGTAAACTCGGTCAATTCTGAGGCAGTCATTTTTTGATGGTTTTTTATTTTTGCAGAGAAGCACACAGGTGTGCCTCGGGATTTAAGCCAAGGGAAAAACATGATTTTATATATTTGGGTTTTTTGGATTTCTCGAGATCTCTTGGAGATTTTTCTTGCGTTGCGCGTATCTATCTCTCGGGTTTGCATACAAGAAGGTTTTCAGATATTTCCTTTTTTGGCAGGGGTCCACGGATGCTGTGCATGTTTTTACTATTTCAGGAAAATCCACAGGTTGCTATTTCGGCAATAAAGGTCACTGTCTACACAGTCCAGAAATAGTAATTTTTACTAGAAGCGGTAGTTGGATGTGACTTTCTTGAAAACACGTGACACCCCCAAAATAGTAAGTTGTGCAAACACCCATTAAAATCCTTAGCCCTTGGTCATATGGTATGGTCATATGAGGGCTTAAAGCTTGTGATTCCTAATAGTAGGTGCTTAACTTCAGCCCCTTTAATTTTATTTGTGTGGTGAAGACAACAACAATTTATTTTGTTTCAGTGGCAACTAAAATAAATAACAGAGCAAAATATTAAAAAGCTTGTATCTTTTGATCGGTAACTCGGTTTTGAGTGCCGTTTTTTACAAAAATGCTTATTTTTTCATGCTCTTTTCATTTGAGTTATTTATTTTGTGACTTGCACTATAATTATAAAGTGTCAAATGGAGGAGTGTTGTAATCAATTTTGGATGTAATTTTGGTGAGCCCGACATCCTAAATTTTTGGAAGTTACTGATTTGTACCTATCATGGATTCTGAGAATGATATATTTTTCTTTGAAATATGTGGACTTCAAGAGGATATTGTAAAATTTTTGGAAGAAAATAGATCACTCAAGAAGTGAAATTCTCTTTTATAATCACTCATTCACAATAAGGATACAATAATACACTCCTGCCGAGAATAAACTTGCTAGCCTCCATCATCACCATCATATTATGGACAACCATATCCATGCTCGTAGTCCACTTACAATTGTTGCTCTTGTACCCACTGACATTGATCTGCTAGTCTTTGAGCTTAAACCCTCTTTTGATTCTTCTAAACCTATGAGGCTTGTTACTTACATGCTCTTCCACATCTATTCCTATTACAGTACCACATGTTGTGTATCCTACTACCTTTCGATTGCATGCATGGATTTTTTGGGAAGCATGCCATTGCATTCAGTTCTCGCATGCTCCGTTCTATGGGTCTCACTAACGGAGTCATTGGCAAACATTCACATGGTATTATTTCTTCTATTCCACATGTGAAGTGGAATTCTCGTCATGACATTAGTTTTTAAGCAAATACTTCATTAGGATCACACATTGATAGAGCTCCTTTTTTGTTTGCTTAACTCTTTATGAGGATCATGAGCAACACATGAGTTCTACATCTTCACTCAGGCTTGAGAAACCTAAGATTTTAATTGTCAGACATGATCAACCCGACACACATTCTGATGTTCTTTTGCATGCACCCATTGTGCATTTTACACCAAGTCATATGCGGTATCTTCTTCATCCATCTGTGTTGATTTGGGGTGGATATCTGATCACTCGTGGAGGCGACATAGATATTCGTTGAGAGGACTCTCTGAGCATGGCTCCTCCACCATTCGGTCTCTTGCTCCACTTTCTATACCTTCTACATTGTGATGTTTCTTATTTTGAGAATTTTTTTAGCGAGTGTAGTATATCTCTCTTGTTTGTTGAGATATTTTGTATCTCTATTTTTAACACTTTTGGCATGTTGACAGTCTCTCTAGTGGGGAGCTATTCGGTGGAGCCCAGTGTTAGTTTGTCGGTGTTAAAATAGTTATTTTGTCAACTCATACAAATTTGTAGCATCACTCTACCCATTCAGCAATATGGGAGGGTGTGGTGTTGATCCTGCTTCTTCGAGTTTTATGTCCTTGCCTTGTTACTTTGGATTTTCTTGGATCATGAAACTCGGAGTTTCGTGTCCTTGCCTTGTTACCTTAACTCTTCTTGGATCGTGACAACTTTGTAGAGTTTATGTCCTTGCCTTGTTGCTTTTGTTTTTGTTCTTAGATCGTGGCACACTTATTTGCAGAAGTTGATCAAATTATGTTTGGTGTTTTTTTGCACTTTCTACATCACTCCGTTGATGATCTCCTTGTATGGAGCTATTCGGTGAAACCCAGTGTCAATTGTTTTTAGTTTTGTGATCGAGTAATGGATTCGACTACGGTGCACACCAAACTTCTTGACATTGTCTGAGTTTTTTTAAGCCGAGCTTCTTGGGATGCCTTGGAGTGGGTCTTTACTCTCTTTACTTTGTTATTCTTTGGTTTTGGGTACCTTACGGTGTCCCTTTTTTCCCGCTTATTGTACATGAGTACACCATCAAGCTTAGTTTTCGGGACTCATCTTGTAGACATGCCACATCTATTTTGGCCCCTAGCTTCACTTGAGGGGGGTGTTAGAGTAGGTATTTACCTTAACTCATGTTCACCTAGATACTTTATTTACCTTTATTATATTTATCCTCACCCACTTATGTGTGTGGATATTTCTTTTATCTTATTTAGATATTATGAGATATTATCTAGTTGTTAGGTATAGTTCTTTCCTTGATCTATGGTAATGACTAGATCCTTGATCTCTAGTTCTCTCCTAAATCTATGGTCTTGACTAGTTCTTTGATAACTAATTATTTTCTTGATTTATGGCTTGATCTACGACCTTGACTGGTTCTTAGATTATTATTCCTTGCCTATTTAAGCAAGGCCCATTCTCAATGTATTACATTGAGTTTCATAATAATATATGACATTCTTTGCTAGTTTATTTGCAAATGTTTTATGTAAAGTTATTGTGGCGAATTGCTTTCATCTTATAGATCATGGTGTTTGATTAGCATCTATGTTCTTGGCTTGGTATGATCTGGTTATCGTTCATTTCAATACTTTTTTTGTCCGAATATGGACGGTGGTCTATCCAGATTCAATAGTGTAGTCGTGATTTCACTAAAGAATCTGCCTTAGAGTTTTGATTTATTGGAATGAAATCAATAGAGAAGGTCAGTAAAATCGAATGTGGTAGAAAGTACTTTATCTACTGTAATGCTCCGACTTATCTCTTTTGACTTGACTTTGCCCTTGAACTGCTTTACTAGAATTCAACATCTCCTTGGGCTTTGAGGAGTTTGACTCCTTTCTTTCGGCTTACTCCATTCCTAGCAACAATGTCTCATACTGTCATATGATTGGTGTTCTCGAACATCGGCTTTTGGGAGTATGGGAATATCTCATGATCTGGAGATATTAGTAGAACATCGGCTCCTGATCCAAAAGAACAACAGGTGCCTTTAAAATCTAGAGTCCAAACTTTTTCTTATTTTACTAGCTCCGGCTCTAGCTCAGCCGAAGTTCAGCTATGGAATATCTTTAGCCATTTCCAAGAAATAGACCCTACGGTCGATTCTTGAAAAAGAATCGAGATCTAGGATCCTCATATTTTGTAATCTTGTACTTGGACTTCTTTCCCAGTTATTGTACATGAGTACATCATCGAGCTTAGTTTTCGGGACTCATACTATAGACATGCCACATCTATTTTGGCCCCTAGCTTCACTTGAGGGGGGTGTTAGAGTAGGTATTTACCTTAGCTCATGTTCACCTAGATACTTTATTTACTTTTATTGTATTTATCCTCACCCACTTATGTGTGTGGATATTTCTTTTATCTTATTTAGATATTATGAGATATTATCTAGTTGTTAGGTATAGTTCTTTCCTTGATCTATGGTATGACTAGATCCTTGATGTCTAGTTCTCTCCTAAATCTATGGTCTTGACTAGTTCTTTGATAACTAGTTATTTTCTTGATTTATGGCTTGATGTACGACCTTGACTGGTTCTTAGATTATTATTCCTTGCCTATTTAAGCAAGGCCCATTCTCAATGTATTACATTGAGTTTCATAATAATATATGACATTGCGGCTAGTTTATTTGCAAATGTTTTATGTAAAGTTATTGTGGCGAATTGCTTTCATCTTATAGATCATGGTGTTTGATTAGCATCTATGTTCTTGGCTTGGTATGATCTCTGGTTATCGTTCATTTCAATACTTTCTTTGTCTCAATATGGACGGTAGTCTATCCGGATTCAATAGTGTAGTCGTGTGGATTATTGCTAAAGAATCTGCCTTAGAGTTTTGATTTATTGGAATGAAATCAATAGAGAAGGCTATAAAATTGAATGTGGTAGAAAGTACTTTATCTCTGTAATGCTCCAGCTTATCTCTTTTGACTTGACTTTGCCCTTGAACCTGCTTTACTAGAAGTTCAACATCTCCTTGGGCTTTGAGGAGTTTGACTCCTTTCTTTCTGGCTTACTCCATTCCTAGCAACAATGTCTCATACTGTCATATGATTGGTGTTCTCGAACATCAGCTTGTGGGAGTATGGGAATATCTCATGATCTGGAGATATTAGTAGAACATCGGCTCCTGATCCAAAAGAACAACAAGTGCCTTTAAACTCTAGAGTCCAAAATTTTTATTATTTTACTTGGCTCCGGCTCGGCCGAAGTTACAGCTATGGAATATCTTTAGCCATTTCCAAGAAATAGACTCTACGGTCAAATTCTTGAAAAAGAATCTGAGATCTAGGATCCTCATATTTTGTAACCGTGTACTTGGACTTCTTTTCTGGCTCCATCTTATGGTTAATCCCTTTGATAAGAATATGTGCACATGACCAATCCATCTTTACTTCTCCACCCAGCTCTTTGTAAAAGTTTCTGCTCAACAACATCCCATAGGAGATAGGAATATCTGCAACTAGAATTGTCATCTTCAATCTTTTGTCAGGAAAAGTGCCAAAACTTGACTTGTGTATCTTTGATTTGTCTCGATTAAAGGGACTTGTCTCTCCATGGAGTATCACCTTTTTATGGTCTTTGTCAAAGTAAGCCTAAGAGCATCTGCAACTTTAGCTGGCATGACATTGTCAAAAGAAGTTTGAATCTAAAATGTAGTTGCTTAACTTGAAACCATTAAGCAATAGGGAAACATAGAACGGTTCCACTCTTTCAGAAGATGGTGAGGATTTAACTATAGTGTTGTTCTGGGGAGTATCTTTGGGCTTAGGCAAAAGGCATTTTGATGTATTAGATTGTCTTGGTGATTATACATATTTGACTAGCCTATTTAACTGCTCATGAAAGGCTATCAAGTATTCATCTTCTGACATTTGAACTTTGGTTTTCTTAACATGATCAATAATGTCAAAAGAAGAAATAGATTCAGATACCTGAGCCACTTTCTGTGGTTGAGATGAAGAACTCGCATGCTTACTTCCGAGAGCTAAGGAAGAAGGAAAAGGGATGCCCCTTCTTTGCTCGTCTGCTAATGCTTCAGCTTGGCGAGTTTGTGATCTTGTAAGTACTGCATATGCATGACCATGATCGTCTTCAAGAAGCTCCTCATACTCATGTTCAGATTTGTAGTTTAGGTAATTAATGTTGGAGTTGCAAAGTGAGACCTACAAAATCATCATTCTCAAGTTGATCAATCGGCTTCGGTCTTCTTTATTCATCTCCACGTTGTTTTGGGGCAGCTTCGATTGCTAACTTTAGGAACCAATAATGCGGTTTCAGTTGTTGTTGTTGAAATTCGAGTAGGGGCGTGTTACTTCCCTGAGCCACTTGAGCCATTTGTTTCTTTATCTACAAGATCTCATTTGCTAACTTTTGTAGCAATGAATCAGAAGTAGTAGTAGAAGATGAACTTTTAGCTCTATAAGTGCTACTTTTTATCTTTTCGGCCATGATGAGGCCATCTTCAATCTCAACCGCCATGTTTTGAGCTGCTAACAAATCAACAGGACGTGTTCTTCGCAATTGATAGTTTACTTCAGGAAGTAAAGCATTGATGAAGAATACCTTTTGATTCTCATCATTCAGAGAAGCAGAAGCTAGAATTTTGTAAAGTAATCTTTGGAATTTTGCAATAAAATCCCGCATGTGCTCATGTGGCTCCTTCTTTAACTGAGTGAGCTGAGTTATCAAGGTACTAGAATCTTCAGCTGGTTTGAATATTTTCAGGAATGCATCTTGCATAGTATCCCAGTTGGTTATGGTGTCAGGAGCTAGCCGGTAGAACCATTCGCTAGCCAAGTTGTATAGAGTTTCAATGAAGAGTCTGATCGAGACATCTTCATACTCCACTGCAAGCACACCACAAGATATGAAGAATGTTGCCAAATGATCATCCGGGTTTTTCTTTCCATCTCTAAAAATTTCAAAAATTCTTTATGGATCTTTTGGGAAGATTGTGCATAGGTGGAGTCAAGTTCAGTGGCCTAAAAGCTGCTCCCCATGGTACAGGTACTATCTGGTTCTGATTTTGATTCTAGGTTTGCATAATGAGCGGGCACGTCTTCTCCTTGTGTAAACTTGGTGAATAATTCTAGCCGCTGGATTATGCTAAAGATGATCCGGATCTGGATGAATGTGCACTCTCCTTCCTGGTGAGAGACTAGATCTGCGGATTCTAACTTGAGGAGGATGATTGAAATTGAATTGCTCCTACAATCTAAAGAAATGATCCATCCTTCCTTGTGCCTTCACAGATTAGATGAATGGACGTTCATCAAGTTGAGATTTGTATGGAAAACACTCGATCTTCAAGAGATAAACTTTTATATGCAAAGATAGTTGTTCCCCAACAGAGTCACCAAAAACTATTGGCTAGATTTTCTGTATAGCTGAAAACCTAGGCAGTCATGAGATAAATCTCCCTCATTTACCAGTGAGGCTCCCGTGTAAGATTTGTCAATTAAATATGCTAGTATCAATTTGTGGGTATTACTTTAACCATATAGCTCATGAACCATAGTTGTATAGTTTTGTAGCAAGTAAGCATCTGTTTAAGAAAAGAAATATTTATAGAAGAAGGAAATATTAAAACACAGGGAAGAAATAGGGAAGATGTGCAACCAAATCAATAGATAACAGAGTTGATTACATGCACATAGAAGAAACCAATAGATATCAACACACGAATTATAAGTAAAGGTAGCTCTAAATTTAGATTTAAAATAACAAAAAGTTTATTAGAAGATCTAAGATAAAAAGCTAGAAAAAAAATGCACCATGACACAAAGTTCTCCAGAAATCTGCTTCTTTGTATTCATTTGCTTCAAATAGCTATCAGGGGTTTCAACACAAAGTCTGGAACACAAGAATGCTACTTACAAATTCTGATCATTAACCCGAAGGTTCTTCGTCTATTTATAGAATGTAGAGGGGCAATTTTAAGTCTCAAGTTTTTAATGAATTGGCACATGTGGAAGTCGAAAGGAAACAACCCGACAATCTCCCTCCTAGTATTCCTCTTTGCATGATTTACAACTGAAAATAGAACCTTCTATTGTGCATTTCTGCCACCTATCTCCAAGTAATGGACTTCTTCAAGTAATGGCTTTTAAACCAATCACTTAAGTTGTGTAATTTAATTGATCGCTCAATTACTTTGTCAAAGGAAAGAAGAAGGAAGAGGAAAGCTACAGTCTTGTTCTTTTTTCACATTCTGCATGCAATTGATTCTTTTGCCCTTGATTCTCACCATACTAGATCTGGAATTTTGCTTACATCCTTAAAGTTTTTGTAGTTCTTCTCCAGTACATGCATCAGTGCAATGTTTGCCATAAATAACTCATCATTTTTATTTTTAATTGCATATGAGCAATTAAAAATTCTGGAAAGCACTCTAGGTGAATGTAAATTCAATGAAGGCTTCAATTGGAAGATTGGGAGCACATGCACAAGATCTTGGAAGGAATTTTCCATGCACTAACTTCTACACAAGTTGCGTCAGAAACAAGGAGATGAATTTTTGCCGGAAGCTTTTGCAATTATGAGATCTAGATGTGGATCTGTGTCTCCAATGTCAGCAAACCTAGAAGTAATGCATGACTTTGTTAGGCTTTATTTTTCATCTGCTTTGCCATGGTTGGAGCAATCTTTGTCTAAGTAATTCTTTTTCTCATTATTCGGCCAAAATTATTTACAACCAAAGGCAGATCTGGAGATTTCTTGATTCGAGGATATGTTCAATGTATTGGACATTGGTTTAAGCTCCCTTTCTCTCATAAAAGCACTGTAATGAATTCCTACAATTAATTCGGACAAATATGGCAACCGAACATGAACACTTTGGATTTTAATTATAAAAATATGCATATATCAAACTCTTGCCCCAAAATTTGATGTTTTTTTTGCATGCAAAGCAAGCATGAATTTTATCAACTTCACTGAGCACTGTACCACTATGCAGACGGTATTCGGACACAAAACAAGCTCCTTCAAACCTAGGCGCCAAATCTTGAAGCTTCTAGCGAAATACACCTTCTTTGCAATATTCATCTTCAAATGGGGTGCACTTTTTCCTGGGCTGCACTTCTTTGCTATTGAATTAATTAATTCATCCTTATAGCAGCCCATGCTTATATAATCCTCATCATTCTATAATTAATTATTTCCCCTCATATTCTGAAATTAATTAATTAATTAATAAGTTTTTCTCCAAATGGGGTGCCTATTTTGTGTATGTTCATGGTTGTCATTGAATAAATTAAATTTATTTAATTTTAGCTCTCTACTTACAGTTATCTTAAGCCTCACAGTATGCTTTGACCTCAACCACTGAAAATAAGAATTAATTAAATCAATTAATACTTTAAAAAGTATTATTCCTCTCCCAAATGGGGCGCACTTTTTGACATGAAGGGGTTGCATTAAATAAATAATATTTATTTAATTTTAGAACTTCTAATTCTAATTTCTTTTATCCACTTTACCCTTGTTGGTTTTTCCACATACACAGGTGCTAAATTTCGAGAAGAAATTAATTAATTTAATGGATTTAAAGTTGCCCTTCCTTCCTAAAAAGGGTCACACTTTTTGGCATAAGCAATTTTACTTTTAAAAACTAATTTTCAATGGGATTATTCACCATGCACCGCAGCTCCAAAAATCTCATGATCCACTTAAGTTGTTTGACTTTCATAATGAGATTATTTACCCTGCAAGGCAGGTAATAAAATCCCATCAGTGCCTTAAGTGATTTTTCTTTTATTTCACAATGGGAATTTTTACCCTGCAAGGTAGGTAAGAAATTCATGTCTGCTGTTACCTCTAATTTTCCCATTGTGACTTAAGTGGTGTTGTTTCCATGGGAAAAAGTACCCTGCTAGGCAGGTACAAAATTTTCACATGCCTGTTGCTTCCAAAAATCCCATGATCCACTTAAAACCCTCTTTTTCCAAAAATGCAAATTTGCCTGAAAGAAGCTTTTTGTACGTAACTTCGTCTTTTCAAAGAGAACCCGGACCTCTCTGTGGCAAATTCCTTCTAGCATAACATGCACAGGTGATCTCCAGATACTCTAGGAAAGGAATCAGACCAAACCTGCAAAGGAATTGATTCAGAGAAATTTCACAAAAAATGAAATGGGAAAACACCAAAAACACAAAACGTTGCCAGAAGTCACAAATAAGCCTAGAATTCATTCACAGGAAAAACCCTACTTTGGTATATGAGAATATTTACATGTACAATCACAACAGGTTAAACCGGAGCACAAATTACCTCAAACGGGGCTCAAAATAATTAAATACAAATTTCCCGTAGGCAAACCCAAGCGACAAGAATATAACAATTTCGGGCATCTGGGTATTTGTCGAAATTGGCTTATATGGCTTTTTGGGAACATCTTGACACAATCTGAAAACTTTCCAGCAATAAAACAAAAAATGACCCATTATTTTAAAAGTATGATTTTTTTTTAAATAGGGTAGTCCCAGATTTCCTCGCAAAACATGGCGTAAACGAAAAAATTCAAAAAGTGATTTTTTGTGAAAAAAATGCAAATTCAGCTAGTTTTGCATGGGAATGTTTTATTAAATTTTTTTGATGTTAACAGTTAAAATGATCATCTCAATGAGAAATATTTCCTCACAAAATATGGCATAAGAAAAAAAAATCACATACTCTTTTTTTCCTCCTTTTACAACATCACTAAAAAATGCCACCGGATGGTAGCATAAATGTTTGCTACCATCCGGTAGCATAAATATATGCTACCAACTAATAGCATACATGTATCTTTCTAGCCAGATAGCATATTGTATGCTCCAAATGATGATTTAACAAAAATAAGATTTTGTGTTAAACCCTAATTACATAATCACATATGATAAATAAATGCTAAAATATAGATTTGACACAAGTAATAAGCTAATGATAGAGGAATGGACTTAGTTGATTTGCGCTCGTCCGGGGTTGATGTAGACGGGGAAAATGTTGAATAGGAAACGATCTGTGTCATTATTGCTCTGAATAAATTTTTAGGTCACAAAATAGGTTGGACATGGGTGCCCACAAAAGACAAGGGCACACAGGCACTGACGACCTCTATTAGGCACCCGTGATCGCAAAAAATTGTCATAAATTGATCTTTTCTATGTCACACAAGTGTCACAAATGATCTTTGTTAATTGCATGTATGTCGCACTTTGATTGCGCAAGGTACTGTAACTGCGAGAAAAAGGTTCACGTGTAAAACCCCCAAAACCACATAAAATCGAAAAAAATAAAGATGCAATATGGGGATTTAGATTGACCCCGATGGTCACCCAACAAAGTGAGCTTACAACTGAGCACTACACTATATCTCATACTCCATGGAGTTATTATGAGTGTTTGAAATAATTATGCCCTAGGATTCCCTTGTGCAAGTGCACTTGATAACAGGCTAGATAGATGTAGCAATGTAGATAGATGTGTGGATGGAATAAAGAAACTTCCCCTTCCTATGTTGTTTATGCAAAAATGCAGTCCTTTGTCCCTTTATTGAATGCCAAATGGATGCTTTGAAGTGCTTTAGGTGCCTTTTGAGTGCAAGCTTAGGTGATAGTAATGATGCTTAGAGTTTGGTCCTTTATTTTGAACACATAGCTATGTATTTATATGATTCATTTGGTTGAATTTCGTAATTGACAACTAGAAGGTCGACCCATAAGAAAATAAGATGCCCAAAAGATAAAATAATCCTAATCGGATAAAGTAGGCGAAAGAGGTCAAAGGCACCTAGAGGGGATGAGGGCACCTAGGTGCGAAGCATCACAATTGTGCGTTGGTTTCAAAGCCATAAAATATAGGTGAGTAAAGTTATGACTAGGCTATGGGGTATGAAAGACCAAATAGAAATCAAGAAACAAATATAAAAGGCTAAAAATAGATGTCAATTACTAGTTTTCTTGCTTAGGAATAATATGAATGCTAGTATTTATTTAGGACCTAGAAATGTACCCAAGTGTGTGATTTTGTGTCCATAGGTAGTAGAAACATGTGTCCCAGCGGCTAGTAGCATACATGTGTAATCTACGGCCGATATCATAAAGGTATTCTCCTAGTCGGTAGCATACAATATGCTACTATTCGATGTATATATTATATTATCGGTCGGTAGAATATATTTATGTTATTGATCGGTAGAATAAATATATGGTACCGATTTGTAGCACATATTTATGTTACTGAGTGATAGCATGAATATATGCTACCGACCGATAATAAGTATATGCTACCAACCGGTAGCGTTTATGAAATTTTACATTATATGTAACTTCAACAAAATAACATATTAACTGTTAAAATACCTTTAATGTTAGAGGGTTATGATATGCAATCGATATCGATCGTCAATGCTCACGGGACCATGAACATGGGTAAAGTAATTGCGAAGGAGACTTGATGTGCACTTGATATTCGAGGTTGAAATTTTGTAATCTTTGTATATGAAGGTGATTTTTACAAATTTCAATTTCAAGCTAATGGCGCTTTGAATTAAAAATTCAAATATTGGTGTAAACATTAGGCAAACAGACCCTTAAAAGTAACTTGATCCCAAAAAATTTAGGTGACCCAGTATGATCCCTACACCTAAAATTGTGCCAAATGTATATTTCAAAAACCATAATATTCATGAATTAATGAAGATTCGCCACTAAATTTTATTTTCTAATGAAATTGCCTCTCTGAAGAGGAAAAAACCCAATCCTCGAAAAATTACCAAAGTTTTAACCAAGGAAAACTTTAGGCCAAACCTTTAATCAAGGTTACCATCCGTAGAGAACCCATTTTCTAAATCATATATATGGCCAAAATCATCAATGCTATCAGCCACATCTACCTCTTCAAATGGTTTCTCCTATACAACCACTTCCTAATGCAACTCAAGAAAAACACGTGTTTCGGTGTGAAATAATGTAATGCAAGAGATTGAATGGTGTTTTCAAAGCAATCAACCACATAATCAAAATACTTGTGCAAATGGTATACAAGTTCTAGACCCTCATGGTGCAAAATTCTTTCAATCAACAAGAATCTTTGGTGGAAATGGTAAGTTCTAACACGTAAATTATGTAAGAGGCCACCCCGATCCTAACTTCATGTTTTTGGGTTTGATGATTTTTGTGTGGTTAACCAAGCCATAGACAACTTGAGCGAGCCTCAAATCCATGTGGCAGATCATACAAGGTCAAAGAGAAAGTATATTGAGGTGACTACTCTGCCCCTTCATTACAAATTCCCCATTTCAAAGATAGAAAATTCATGGAATTGGGTGGGAGTATAGCTTAATCTAGAAACTCTACACTCATGGAAGAAATTCTATGGAACATACAAAACCCGTGAAGCACTAAAAATATGTGGAACACGAAAATTTTCCAACCAAAGAGCCTCTGCAAATAGATAAAACTAGAAAGGAGAATGTCACACCTTTGATGTACAAATTCATGGGTATCCCCTTCATCATTATCAAGAAAATGAAGAAAATAAATCTAAATGTGAGAATGTGGGATGCCCTGTCTATTCCATCTCGGAGGGATCTCATTCTGATAGGCCTTGAAGCGGCTTCCCCAATTTGAACTAGTTGCGAAAGAAACAAATTGCATGGTTCACATATGCCAACTAAAGGAGGAACAAGTGAGTAAGATCACAAATCATCCACCCTTTTACATGTCTCTAATTATAGGTAAACACTTAGTACATAATTGTATGATTGACTCGGGTGTTATCACCTTTTTAATGTCCAAGAAAATTATTGATATCCTAGGCATCGAGTGGAATCCAGTCTCTAAATGTTTACTACAACTTGGTGTCTCAACTATGAACATTTTAGGAGTAATCAAATTTCTTTATTTAGCCCTCTATTCTTTTCCAATCTTGACCATAACCCGAGATATCTCGGTTATTGACTTGAATCCCTTGTTTTCCATTTTTCTATCAAGATATTGTACATCCAAGGTGGGTGGTTACTTGTCTTTATATTAGTATCACATGCTCTTAAAAACTAGATATGGCACAAGATTCGCCATTAAATTTGCATCAATCTCTTCTTATCATGTTGAGTCTTATGATCCTACTCATCCCTAATCTACTTACATGGTACATGAAGATGAAGATCTTGAATCGATACCAAGATCAACAACTTACTCCTTCTAACTCAATACCCAACCTCTTGTTAGATGAATTGGCCAGGATAATTATGATTTTGACCCCTATGAAACATATGTGGAGAATGGCTTATGCACCTATTACATTCATGAAGAAGAACTTACACCCCCATGTGCGCATAAAGAAAAAGGAGACAATGTTTTTGGCTTATGGATGGTGCTTTTTGGTTTAACAAGCGAGAAATGGAGCTGGGAGAGGTTTTCTTTTATATCCAATGGACAAGAGATTGGTATTTTATCATGGCTTCAATTTTCTTGTTCCAACAATGTGACGAGAATATGAGGCATTGATCCATGGTTTTATTTTAGCAAAGAAAAGGAAAATTAAGGTCTTGCGGTGTTTAGAGATACCAAATTGGCTATTCACTAAGTAGAAAAGTGTGCAACCAAGAATAATCTTTTGAAAGGTTATAAGCATAGTGTATGGAACCTCTTTGAAGGTTTTGATACTATTAATTTGTAGGTAGTTCCATATAAGATTAATAAAGAAGCGGTTCATATAGTATCCCTTGGATCACGATTTTCATTGGTGAAACGTCATCCAGGTAATGAGCATCATGTCAAGATGGTAATGAGGCTATAAATATCATATAATGAAGTCAACCAGAAAATATTTGATAGTGATGAAGAAATTATTGATTAATCTAAAATGAAGTTGACTTCTCCTCAAAATTGCAACCTAATTTACGAGGATAGTTATGGTGATTAGATCATTCGGTTGAGAACAAAACAATAACCTAAAGGATTGGTTACTCTTAAATACATCTTCAACCTTGATGATGAATTCAAATGGGAAATAAATATTATAACAATAAGACAAGAGGACTATCGACCCAGTCACCATTGTAAAAGGCAAGGAGTTGTCCCTTGGAAAAGTATGTGATGAATTAGAGAAGCAAGATTTTATCGCCTTATGTCAGAAATTTAATGATATCTTCTCTTTGATTTATGAAGATCTTAAGGGCTTTGGCCCTATAATTTCTCAACACACTATAGATAGTGACCCTAATGCCAAGATAACTATATATAAACAAAGGCCCATCAATCCCAAGATATATCCCCTCATGAGAAAAGAGTTATCAAAACTCACTGAGGTAAAAATCATATTCCCCTTAAAGTACTCATCTTAGGTTTATAATTCGGTCCATATAAGGAAGAAAAATGGATAAATCAGGTTATGTGTGGACTTCAGCAACTTGAATAGAGCCTCTTTACAAGATCATTGTCATTTTCCCTCTACTGAATTTTTTTGCATATAGTAGCACGAGCTAAAACTTTTTCTATGCTTGATGAATACTTAGGTTTTAATTAGACCAGGGTTAAAGAATAGGATCAATATAAGACTAAATTTACAACCAAGTGGGGAATGTATGCATATGAAAATACACCCTTTAGTTTGTCAAATGTAGGTGTCACATTTCAAAGATCCATGAATATTGTATTCAAGGGATATATAAATGACTTCATCCTGATCTACTTGGATGATATCATTGTTTTATCAAGAGAGAGTAAAGATCATATCAATCATCTTGAGAAATTATTTGAGAGCTGCAGAGAGTTTGGAGTATCTCTTAACCCCCAAGTGGATTTTTGTAATTTTGCAAGGAAAACTTTTGGATCACTTTGTTTCAAAAGATGTATTTCCATTGAACCTAAAAGAATCTCGGATATCCTCTCTCTCTCTCTCTCTCTCTCTCTCTCTCTCTCTCTCTCTCTCTCTCTCTCTCTCTCTCTTCCAAATCATAGGAATTCTCTGAAATCCTTCCTTGGTAAGATAAATTTTGTTAGGAAATTCATTCTTAACTTTGTTGCACTTGTTAAGCCCGTTATCTAGATGATCGAGAAGGACGAGGATTTCAAATGGATCGCAAAAGGAAAAGAAAATTCTCCAAGATCAAATAGGAAATTGCTCAAGTGCCCACACTTATTAACCATGACTATTCAGAGTATTTGATCCTATATGTTTATTGGGTTGAATCTAACATTGCCATAATTTTGACGCAGTAAAACAATAAAAGTTCAGAGTAACTAGTGGCTTTCTTCAATAAAATACTAAATGATTATGAATTAAAATGCAATCACGTAGAGAAATGGGTCTTCGCCATCTTGAGATCTCTTTAAAAACTTAAAAGTATTCTTTCTGCTAGTTACATCAATGTTTTAGTCTCACACCCCAGTGTGAGATACTTCATCATTGGAGTAGAAATCAATGAAAAGAGAGTTAGATGGGTGACCAAGACTATGGAGTATAATGTGACCATCAAGGCCAAAAATTTGTAAAAGGAAAAACATTATGTGATTAGTTGGCTTTCGATGCTCAGGATAATCAAGAAAATACCTTCTTAACAGAAGAGGTGAAAGGAAATAACACTAAAAATCATGAAATAGAGGAAATGAACATAACATCCATATATAGACTGGTAACATGGTTATATTTCTATCCATATGCATATATCCTCCTAGTTGAGAAAGGATAAGAGGCGGCACCTAAGGTTGCAATATGTTCCTTACACATTAATTGGTGAGGTGCTTTCCAAAAAGAACCTTGATAGAGTGTTGCTAAGGTGTATTGAAGGAGAATAAGTGAAAAAAGTTTTGGCAGAGTTACACCATGGTTTCTCCTGTGGACACTTCTCAACCAAATCTGCAAGGATGAAAATTTTAAATGAGGGATACTTCTAGCCTACATTGTTTTTGGATGTTCATAAATGGGTCAGAAAATTTTAGTAGTATGCTCTCTTCACTAGTAAAAATAGAATGAAGGCCCTCCCACTTAAACCCATACAGGTAGATGAACCCTTCTCTCAATGGGAAATTGATTTTATTGGAATGATTAATCATGTGTTAATAGCAAATCACAAACGGGTCTTGACAATAACAAACTAATTTACGAGGTTGATTTGATTAACTAAAAATAGAACTAATACTATAGAAGTATAGCAATTAGTTAATCTAAATATGAGGACTAAAACATTGTAATCCTATGCTAAAACAATATGGAAATGATTCAAAATAATTATACTAAATGAAATCAAACCCTAATGTGCAAAGATGTAAAAGGAAAGGACTTAGTTGATTGTTGGATATTGTCACAAAGGTTGTCGCGCAGTCGATAATAAATTACGTAAGAAGGAACGAACACCTAGAAGTCTCGAAAGGCCGGATCTGGAGGATCACGAGAAGAATGGAAACACAGGCGGGTATTGGGGTTCCAGGGCACCTTGGTCTGCATATTAGGAGCCACTGGTTTTACGTAAAATATCTGAATATTATTTTTATAGGTTCGCAGGTATTTTGAAGTGTTACGTGTTTGTCGCATTAGATCTGTTGAGCTGCGCCGGATGTGTTGAATAATGAAGTGATGACCTACGAAAGAAGAAAGTATCAAAACCCTAAGAAAAATATAATATGCAGAATGAATGGGTTAGACTGACCTCAACCACCAAACTATTGGTCTTATCACTAAGCATTGCACTACATTTCGAACTTGGATGTAGTTATGGTGTGTGTGTGCATGTCATGCCTTAGGTGATCTTGTGCCAGTCACACTTTGTGAAGTAGCAAGAAATAATAACTATAGAAAATGTAATAGCATGTGTGCATGAAATAAAATCTTCCTCCCCTATGTTGTGTGTGTTGATGCAGATCTCCTAGCCTTGATGCATGGCACTATGTGGATGCAAGTGATGCAATGGATGCAACTCTAGATGGAGTGATAGTAGTATGTGACACTAGGACCCTCATTATGGTCTCATAACTTTGTATTTATAGGGTTCTCTTGCTCTAATTTCATAATTAACCCCGACATGGTCGACTAGGAAAAAGATAAGGATGAAAAATGGCTAGAAAGACCCCAAAAAGAAGCGAGAAAGTAGAACATGGATCAAGGCACCCCAAGTGGGACCAGGGCACCCCGGGATGCCCCAATACAGCACTGGTGCCTGGTTTAGGCTAAAATGATGGGACAATTGCGAAATAATTAGATATGTATAAAAAACGCGGGAATGACGAAATAAAATATAAAAATAAGATGGCCAAAATGTGAGATTAATTAGTACTTTATTCACTTGAGAACCCTCTAAATAGTAGTATAAGACCAAGTTAAATAATGCCTAAAAGTGCATGATTTTGTGTCTACATTTTCCCCCACTTTATGTTGGTGACCAAATGCTTGGTAACATAAAGTAGATAGATATGCGTACTGATATCCATCTAGAGAGTGTAGAAGAAGACATGTTGATCAAGTAGACTCAAGCGTGGAACAAAAATTAAAAGGTGGAGGAGCGTGGATTATAAAGATGAAAAATGTGCATAAAAAGTGATTAGATTAAACCTAGGACATAACGCATGTGTACTGCTTTGCGGTGCGTAGTGTACCTTCATGGTTAGTAAAGGCAAGTTTTTTCACGGTGTGTTTTCATTGTCGCTTATCATTGTTGTTGTTTCTCCCAATTTGACTTCTTGTTTCTCATGCATTCGGACCTGCAAGGAGAAAACGATCAAGTATTACAATACATATGTATGTAAAAACATTGTGTAAAATATGCATGTATATAGAAATGTGTAAAGTTCGCAAATGTAAAATAAGTGAAAATAAAAGTGTAAATAAAACATGTGCACTGATCCATGTCGAGAGAAAGGGTGTAGAAATATATCATGTATTGTCACAATTTATTTGGGAGATCTCACGCCACCCTAGCTAAAGAAGTATAGGGAGGAAATGTTATGTCCTCCATCCTTTAACCGCTTTTGCTGAAATGTGTAAAGAGATCTCTGTATTGTCCTGGTTTTTTGGGTAATCCGACGCCATTGACTGAATTAGTGTAGGGAGGCACACCCACTGTAACCTCCAAGCCTATAATTACTTAGCATAAATGCCAAAGGACACCATGTCCTATAGAGGCCGTTGTGTATGGATTTTGTAGACTAGCCAGAATCCGACTCGTTGTATGTAAACCCATAATGCCAAGGGAGGAAAGTGCACTGTACTGAACTGGTGTAAATACACTTTGTTAGTATGTAAAACCCTCAATGATGCCCCCTCTTTAGGAGTGCATGTGATATCACCTTGAAAGGAGAATGCAGCCCCAAAATAGGACCTACTTCACTCTGAGGCGTAGACCTCTATCCCGCAAAGGAAAGGGAAAGCTCTTGGTACAAACCAAGGCACACATACCTAGCCAAAACAAGTGTTAGTTCGAAAAAACATGAATGAAATAAGACAAGTGCAAAGTACGCAGACAATGTAGTAACTACTAAACAAAGTAGTGTAAACACACAAGAAAACAAGTAAACCACATAAAGCGGGTTGCAAACGTGGGACATCACTCACGATGTCATAAGAAATGTAAGGTCATCATGACCGCAAACAACAAACAAATGTGCACACAAGCAAAGGGAAAAGCCCGCATACAATGGCAAACAATGACAGACAAGTAAAAACAAACAAACAAGGAGTCATGGAAACATATAATCCTACAAAATAAGTGTTGCACATGGAACACCCGTTAGCATGTTAGAGTGATAAATAATGTGTCAAAACATGTATGAGAAAGTAATATAAGGTGTTAAGTGCAAAATGAAACAATAGAACCTGAATAAGACGAATGTAGATGCCCCCAGAGACCAATATAAGAAGGGTAGAAGGCGAACATCCATGTCGTGTGTAAAGACTCATGTATCTGCGATCACACTAAACAAAGTCATGAACATGCATGTGTGTATGATATAGATAATGACATATAAGAAAGCAGTCTAACATGTGTAATAAAGTGATCATGCGAAAAGACTAGCAAGTAAGAGTAGATGCCCCCTAGACAATGTAGTATGTTATGGATGGATGGAATTGAATGCGAGATGGAATGGTAGGAGCAACGTGCCCCCTGAGTGGATGGAAGTGTATGCAACAAGGTTTTTTTTTTTCCTTGGCGATTAAGAATGAATCGTAAATGAGAGTGTGTCATCCGGAAATGGTCAATTAGTGTTTGTTGTTTCTAGCGTGTTGTGATGAATGTGAATATGTAATGATGATAAGATACGACATGTGGAGAGAGATGTGCTTGAACCCTATAGCCAAAGCGTATATCACGACTTGTCAAATGGGCGAGTGATGATTTTTCTCTAAGCGTATATCACTATGTGATGAAAGGATGGAGATAGGTGACGATTTTAGCCTAAAGTGTATGTCACTACAAAATGAAAGAAGGGAGTGGTGATGTAACCTAAGGTGTATACCACTACATGATGATAGAATGGGTGATGATTTAACCAAAGGTGTATGTCACTAATGCTGGAAATTTTGCATGGGGAAATGTCACGCGGTGAATGTAAGGTCCATTTGATTGGTAAACCCTTGGCAGTCAAGTATGGACCGAGGAACTAAAATGTGTCATACGGTGGTGAGGAAAACGTGTAGAAAACAACATAGTATCAACAACCAAATGATGAAGAGGGTATGTAAATGTGTGGTTTGGGAAAATGCAATGTAGGATGTGTAGTGTGTATAGTAATATGTAAGATGTGGTGAGAGGTGTAGATAGAAATAGAATATGTAGTGATAAAATGTAAAGCTAGACCCATATATATATGATGTAACCTAGTGTAAATGTATAATGCATAGATGAAAGACTCGTATGTAATGACGACTAGTGTAGTATATGGAAAATGTATGATATGAAAAAGTGTTGTGTATAATGTGACTAAATGTGTAGATGAATATAAGGCATAGATGAGGATTAGTATAATGTAGAAATAAGTGTAGGATGAATGGTGTATAATGCGCAATGTAGGATGAAAATGGAATATGTAGTGCCTATGGTGCAGTGTGTGTGGTTCAGTGTAATGGTAATCCCTCAATAGTCAAGTGTGAACCGAAGTACCAAAGTGCGTCATCGGGTAATGATGGTGCTATGATGCATGATGCGCTATGTTGATAGGAAAATGAATAATAAGTATGAAAAGGGAGATTATGTGGCTATACGAGAGAAGGGGGTGCGTGAGTGGTATGCCTTTTAATTGTATGTGGGAAATAATGATGTAAATTCATCGAGAAGATCGTCATCCTTAGGGTCAAAGTCATACGAGATAACCATTAGTGACACAGTAAGCAATAGTTTTTGGTTGATCTTCAATGAACCATTAAGGCGTAGGTTGTGCATGCTTGTAGCATACTCCTCATCGGCAAATGGGGGAAGTGGGCTGCCATATGCATACCAACGAGTAAGTTTTGAGTATAACCTAGGAAAGATCTATTACAAATGATGCACATCCAAAAGGCATAGGAAAGGATATGTCTGTATGATTTGGATCTAGGGTGCCCCCAATATAGTCTAGCCAAGATTGTCCTAATGTGAGTGGCATAGTAGTAGGAGTACGTGTAAGAAAGACATCAAGATGAAAGACATGAAGGCCATAAGTGGTAGTGATGTGGACTAACCCATGGTATAAATGAGGGTGGTATGGCGGTGGACTAATATTAGTAACAGAAAATCCTAAGCGGGCGATCCGTCATGCATACATATGGTTTCGAAAAAGTGGGATCGAATTAAAGGTGCTCCCAATATGGATCATGTATGAAGAGTGTACACGTGAAGGGTGGGTGAATTTACAATGAAGATGAGGATGGAATAATATTGTCCCTAGAGGGAATAGGTGGGCGATACTGAGAATAATAGTTATAGTAGGAAGTGATGTAGAAGGGACAACATCTAGTAAACAAATAACACCCTCAAGTGGCGGTAAATGGGGTGGGTCATCCATAGGTGAGGCTCATATATAGTATCAATGCGAGGGATAGGAAGACTAGTGTGAAGGTCATGAACACAATATTGGAACGGGTCATGATCCCGAAAGATAGTATACTCAACACATTCATGTAAGAACTTAACACAATGATGGACCATAGAAGCAACAACTTGCATGGCATGAATCCATGGCCTAGCAAGCAATTGTATGAGACTAGAAAATCAATAACAAAGAAAATGGTAGGGAGAGTTTTAGGACCAATAGTGAGAGGCAAAGTAACATGACCAAGACATGGATGGACAATACCATCATAAGCACAAGAGTGAAATAGAAGAAGGGATAATGTCACGATCAGACAAACCTAAAGCCTGGAGAAAAGACATAGGGCACAAATTAAGCTCAGAACCATTATCAATAAGAGTATGTTTGACACCAACATTGTAAATGTGAGATGTAATATAAATTGGTGGGTCATTGTCAAAAGGATGAATTTCGGTAAGAGGATTGGCCTTGAATGTTATATGTTGTGAAAAGGCATCAGAAAATGTGTTATACATGGAATTTGGATGCATGTCAACGAAACATTGGCGGTAGCAAACATTTGTTGGATCTGATGAAGAAAATTAGGATGGGTAAGCATTTATTCATGAATAGATATATTCATGATGGCTAAATGCAAATGCAAAACCCTAGAAGGTACTATGAAGAAACGTGGGGTTCACCAAAATGATTAACTAAAAATGGAACTAATACTATCAAGTATAACAATTAGTTAATTTAAATGTGTAGAAAAATTTAATAAAATGGTTCGTGGAATAGAATAAAATTCTCCCCTATGTCGTGTGTGATGTAGATGACCCAAGATTTGTTATTATGATGGAGCAATATGGATGGAATGATCTCTAATGCAATAGATAGATGCGACTCTAGGTGGAGTGATAGTAGTGATAGTTCTTGGTCCCTCATTATGGTGTCATACCATTATATTTATAGGGTTATCTTGATCTAATTTCTTAATTAACCTGAAATGGTGACCACCAAAAAGATGAAAAGCTAAAACTACTAGAAAGTACCCAAAAAGTGGTGGGAATGTTCAAGAAGGATCGGGGTGCCCATAGGCTCCTCAATAAAATTTTGGGCACCTCGGTCTAGGATAAAATGATGGGAGTTGATGAAACATGTCGAGCATGTGTGCGGTGGAGGTCGAGAATGACGCTAGAAATAAATAAAAATGGCTAAGGGATGGGAGTTAATAAGTACTTACTTCCCTCAAAAACCCTCTAAATAGTAGTATGAGATCTGGACTAAATAATGTTTAAAGTACATGATTTTGTGTGTACATTTGTCCCCACTTTATGCTAGTGAATGAAAATCTTAGTAACATAAATTAGATAGAGATGCATGCACGATGCCGATCTAGATTAATAAAGAAATCATGACAAAGGACTAGACAAACTATGGAATGACAAAAATATGATTGAGCGTGGAAACTAAGATGAAAAATGTGGAAAAAAAGTGATGAGAGTGAACCTATGGTGAAACACATGTGTGTAGTTCCTACTTTTGTATATACATGCATGATTAGTATGCAAGGTGTATCACCATGAAGTTTTATTGTTGATGTCATTGTTGTTGTTTCCCCCATTTGACTTCTTATTTCTCATATGTTCAGACCTACAATGAGAAAATGATCAAGTAGTTAAATATATATACATATGTATGTGTAAAAATGCTAAGTAAAAATGCATGTATATGTATGTAAAAGCATGTAAATGTAAAATATGTAAAAATGAAAAGTTTAAATAGAACATGTGCACATGATCCATGTCGAGATAAAGGGTGTAGAAAGATATCTTGTACTACGAGGGTTTTTGGGTGATCTAACGCCATAGGAAAAAGATGTATAGGGAGGAAATGCTTTTTTCCTCTAACCTTTAACTATTTCCTAAACCGTGAAGATATCTTTGTACCATCCTGGTTTTTGGGCTATCTAACGTTGGCAGTAGAAGAAGTATTAGGAGGAATTTCATTGTATACTCCAACCCTTAACTACACATATCAATGCTAAGGACACCATGTCTAGTAAAATCCGATATGTATGGGGTTTGTAAAATGGTTTGAAACCACTCACCGTATGTAAACAAACTATGCGAAGGAAGGAATGTGCACTAAGCTCAACTAGTGTAAACATGATGTGTAGATTGTAAAAACCCAAAATGATGTCCCCCTCTTAGGGGCGTGTAGTATCTAATTACTGCTTGCTTCAACAACCAACCCCAAGCGCATCAGCATATCATCATCCAGATTAGTCTGGAAGCTCACCCAAGGCATGCACAAGTGTCGAGCCCCTCCTTTATGTGAGCTTCATGAGAATTTTCTTTCTTAACACGAGGATGTAATACAACCAAAAATAAGTGCATCCATTCTTGGAATTAAGATGTAAGCATTAACTCCTAGCCTAATGCACCCGAGCATAGGATAACATGATCAACTAAATGGAAGTAGAATCAAACCATGAATAACATCGGAAAACTAACAACATGCATATGAACATAAGGGAAATGCACAGATCAAGGTCCATCACATGAGTTTTTCATAATCTCTTCATTACATTCATTAGTCAAAATACAATAGCCAAGATTACATCAAAAGAGTTACATCTCTGCGTGTATACACCCCAAAATTACACACATGTTTCCACCTGTTCCCAATGTTATCCTAAAACACCCTGTTATTCACTCATTTTTGATTAATTGATAAAATTGATTAATTCATACACATTGTACCCTTTGAATTAATTAAATTAATCCCATGTATCCTTAGCACCCCTTTAGCTAAGTTAATTACCATTTATTAATTAAATGATTAATTAATTAAGTGTGTGCACATCCTAGTCAACTACCACTTTATCAACATCCACCTAGACTCCACTTAGACTCCACTTGGACTCCATATCTTTATCCCACTAACCACATTTCTAGAATCCTAAAAAGGTGGGAGGAATTGAATTGCACATACAACCACCTTTCCGGATGCAGGTTTTTACAATTAATTCATTTACTTCCCCTAAATTCCCCAGCACTACTGTAACTTCCTCCAATGCTATTTTTAGCATGTGCATTCAACTTTGTATATCTAATTTTCAATTACTTATGCCTCTATAAATTGTAGGCTTACTCTCTTACAAATCCCTCTTGAATTTTAAGTACAATCACTCTGCTAAATTTACAATCCAAGGTATCCATGTACAGTAGCATTTTACACTCACATTTTTACACTCACATTTGGAGAATATTCAAAAGCACCCACATTCATTTGCAAGGTTCCATAGAAAAAGTCTCCATAACCTTTACTTGAGGTTTACGATAAAGGATTACGAGGAGTTTTGCATTGTTATTTTTGTTTACATTTTGGCACGCCCTGGGAGTCACACTCCTCCTCTTTCATTTTGGTTTCATTTTGTTTTTCTAACTTATTTCTTGGAGTGTTGTTATTGTGTAGGTTTGGAAGCAAAGGAAACACTTTACCATCTCACGAGACCAGAAAAACAATATCTATCTATATATATATATATATATATATATATATATATTTATTGTTGGTTTCTGTGTTCCTTTTGCAAATTTTGTAGGTAACATTTTGTTTACGGTTTGCAAGTTTTGTTCTCGAGGTTTGTAGGTTTTTTCTCTTGCCATTTTATCTTCTGTTGTACTACCTGCACACACAACAACAAAAACAATACCGTTAGGCTTTTTTAATACAAAAATCATATTTTTGTTAGCTTTTAAATTTTTCTAACTTAGATTTTATTTTCTAAAACAAAAATCAATTAAAAAAATTAAACATAAAATTATTAAAACCTAACCTCTAGATATACCTACCCCCTACCTACCCTAGCTCAACCATCTTAGCCAAGCCACATTCTCACAACTCCTACTCACCCCACTCCTCCTCACTCTCCCTCACATTCCCTAACCTAACTATACCCACAAAACTCCCATATACCCCATACCTGCCCTCACCCGCTCCCTACCTTGTTCTACCCGACCGAACTCGTCCCACTATCTCCGACCCCACCCCAACCCAACCCATTCGCTCTCCTCACCCACCCACTCGCTTCCCACAACCCTCATTCCCTACCCCCATTCCCGTTCCTAACCCCATTCCCAACCCCGTGTTCGATCGTGCTCGACCCCACTACTATATAGACCCACCCTCCAAACCATCATGCCCCGCTTTGAGCCATCCCTCTCCCTCAACTCATCCACATTCCTACCTAGATCTGTCATTTATCCTGCCCATGCCCGCTCTACAAGCTCCCCCTTAGTCTACCGACCTGCACGCCTCAACACCTCTACGCCGAGCTCCAAGCTACTAGACTTACACACACACACACACACACACACACACACACACACACACACACACACACACCACAATCCATATTTAGAGGACATTATGTTTAAATGTGCAACTTATCAACATTGGTCTGCAGATTAGGTGCCTTGTTTTCTATAAAAGCTCTGAATATGATTTTAATAGGGTTGCAAGGTATTTTGAAGTGTTCTATATCTGCATGCATTAGATCTATTGAGTTGCATCGAATGTGTTAAATAATGAAATGATGACTGTAAGAAGAAGGAAGTATCAAAACCTAAGAAAAATAAAATATGTAGAGTGAATGGGTTAGACTAACCTCACCGCCAAACTAGTGGTATTATCATGAGCATTACACTACATTTCGGACCGAAATGTAGTTTGGGTGTTGTGTGTGTGTGTGTGCATGTGGTTCCCTAGGTGCTCTTGTGTCATTCACACTTTTTCAAGTAGCAAACAATAATAACTATAGAAAATGTAATAGCACGTGTGCATGAAATAGAATAAAATCCTCCCCCTATGTTGTGTGTGTTGATGTAGATCTCCTAGTCTTGATGCATAACACTTGTGGATGCAAGTGATGCGGTGGATGCAAGTGATGCAATGGATGCAACTCTAGATGGACTGATAGTAGTATGTGATGTTAGGACCCTCATTATGGTCTCATAGCTTTGTATTTATAGGGTTCTCTTGCTCTAATTTCGTAATTAATCCAAACATGGCTGACTAGGAAAAATATAAGGATTAAAAATTGCTAGAAAGACCCCAAAAATAAGTGGGAAAGTGGAACATGGATCGGGGCACCCTATGTGGGACCAAGGTGCCCACAGCGCCAAGCCCGAGCACCCCGATTTAGGCTTAAATGATAGAACAATTGCGAAATAAGTGGATATGTATAGAAAAATACGTGGGAATGATGAAATAAAATATAAAAAATAAGATGGCCAAAAGGTGGGATTAATTAGTACTTTCTTCACTTGAGAACCCTCTAAATAGTAGTATAAGACCGGGTTAAATAATGCCTAAAGTGCATGATTTTGTGTCTATAGGATGAAAGTTATGGCACTCAAGGAAGCTACCGAGTCAGTTATCCTTGATTTTCTTGAGGACATTATGACAAGGTTTGGGGTCCCTCAAACCATCATTTCTGACAATGCAAAAGCCTTCTTAAGATTTAATTTTTTTGATTAAGCCCTCAAATATTGAAAATACTTGAAAACTTATTCATATTACTACCTGAGGTAATGGATTGGCGTAATCTACCAATAAGAACCTCATCGGGATCATAAAAATAACAATAGAGGTCACCAAAGCGATGACACACCAAAGTAAAAATGCTCGGTGTCCTAACATGATCCCATCAAAGAGAGAAATTGGTAATTCCTCGTTTTCCTTATGTATGGCGAGATAATCCAGGATTCTATTATCTCGAGGAGTTACCTTCATTAGAATTGGCTCAACGGTTAAGAGTTTGAAGGTGAAGATCAAAGAACAATCGAGAATGGAAAAATTGGTTGAGCTTGAAGAATTAAGGCAATTTGTCGTCAAAGATCATGCAAGTGATTTTACAAGAAATCATATGCATAGGCTTTTAAAACAAGAGATATGGTCTGAAGTGGGATGCAGACAGAGCTAAACTAGGTCGACACTCTAAGTTTGATGAGGCGGCCACTTTGGTCATATGGAGATAGGGGACTACCCATCAAACCAACCCAACTATTCGACTACCCATCAAACCAAACTCCCGCCCATCCCGAGCCAAAGAAGAGAGCGGGCCTTTGGGCCATACATCATCAGTTACGTTAAGCAGGCCAACTCTTTCAAGTCGTCAAAAATTTATGGGGAGGCTCTTCAAATTCTAGTCAATGGAATCTATCTCAAGCATTCTCGTTAAGTTTGTCTCTTGCATCTTGTACATATTTGTTTGTGTGCTTTTTTTATATTTTCTCTTTGTTGTTTTTGGAGGTTCCCTTCTTTGTTATGTAATGATCATCGACTAAGATACCCTTTTCCTCAATCCTTGTGGTGATCATTTGAATAAGTTATTTGCACAAGTGTTGGTTCTATTTGCATCTCACATGTCGACTCTTCGGGAGGATGATAGAATAACTTGGTTTCAGAATCAAGTAGAAGAAGAATGCTACCTCCATGCCCAATAGATAGTTTAAGGCTACTAATATTTCCATCTAGTAGGCATATGTTCCCCAAAAGTCACCAAAATGTTGTCCAAAATAGCACCCCATGATATTTTGAATAAATCACCCAAGTTTCGACTCAAGTGAACTTAGATTGAAGACCCGCAGAATGAAGAAGTTGAAACTTTAGTCTACCGATGCATATAAAAACATTATATGGTGCTTCACATATTACAAGATAAGTATTACACATACTTAGAATATATGAATTATGTGGATTTGGTTAAATCCATAAAATAAAATATAAGGTCTACACTAGGACTATCCAAAATTCGGGAAAAGTGCCACCAAACACCACGCGACACAAGCGAGAAATTTTAAAAGAGACTACGGTTAAAATCAGTGAAACTCTCACCTAGTGTTCCATGGGATTTTTTAAGGTGTAATGTTCCACGGATTTCAAAATATGTGGAACAAAGGAACATGGTCGTAGGTAAAAATGTCACACAACAAGGAAGAATACCTCTATGACATAACAAGAGCATTAAATGGATAAGTGCATGAGATTTGAAAAGACGTGGGATGTAAAAATTTGTTAAGAGAAAGAGACGGTTGTGGACCAAGAAAAATCCTCTAAAGTCCACAGGACATGAAAAAGCCACATCTGTCTTGATAGAGGTGCTCAACTACTCCACCACCAAATTTAATTTTGGGTGGTTTCGTCTTCCTACAATGGAAATCTGATGGTGTGTGCTTGGGAAATGTAAGGTGCCTATACCATAGGTATTTTCCTTGCGAGATAGGAGGACTGTTCCCTAGATGAGATTCTTGTCTTGTGGCCACCTATTGGAATAAAATGAGGTGGTTGCTGATGTATTTCGTCTATGAAAGTGTGATCACACTCTGAGGTTCGAATGAGTGTTTAAGAACACTTCAGTGAGTGGCATCAAGTGAAACTGATATGATTGTTCATTCTTACAAACATGGTGCTTTGGGTGAAGATAATTTCCTTGTCCTTTCTAGCTCTAGAATTCTCATTGAATGGAATCATATCTAAGATGTTCATGCACAATCTCATATGTCTCTCATGGGAATGGATGACTTTTTGCTTTTTCAAATATGATGAGCATCATACCTTGACTCTTTGAGCTTCACATTTCACCTTTGAACCTGATGAGCTCTATTTAACCTCACAACAAACCTACGTCACTTGAGTGGAAACATGCTTAAGGTACATGGACATATTTTTGCTCAATTTTCTCCTTGTGGTAATGGATTTCCTTCTCCAGATAGAAGGATTGATCCCTGAATAAAACGTAGGGGTGGGTTACATGTTTTTGACTTACGCGTTGCCTTTGAACACACTACAAATGCCACCTCTCTGAATTACAAGATGTGATCCCATCACAAAGAATTGATTAAGTGTTTATAAACACTCATATGAGGTATGCATTGTTTTTGAGCTTGAGATGACTACCACCATCACTCATGGTGAGCTTCTCTCCTGATGTTCTTGATTTCCATTCCCATGATGACTTGAAATGAAGTTCTTGATTTCGCATATTGTTTGATGTGATCCATATGATGTCATTTTCATGAATGAATTCAACTAGTATGGATCCCTTTTTCTACAATTTAAATCATTTAGATCATCTAACTTCTCGCATTAGATTGTGTTATGCAAGAATTACCTCGGAATTGATACTTTAGGAGCTTGCGGGGTTTTATTTAATGTTTGGGCCATGAGACACCTTCCTAGATTTGTGATGGTGGAGAAAGCTTGTGAGATATGTAGAATAGGAGTTGTCACAACTTTCTTAGCTCAATTCCGAACTTATTAATTTTAGTAGGTCTAGCGGGACTACTTATTTTTAGCAAGATTTTATAGATTTCACCTTCGATGTTTTTAGCTCATTTAAAGTGTTGAGAATGTTAAGGATTTACTATTTTTGGACACTTACTATTTTTATACATGCCTAGTCATGAACACCTACTATTTTAGTAGTGGCACTTATAGGTGGTGGGTTGCAACGAAAATGGTCTTGAAATTTTGGGTTTTGCTCCAAGATTCCCTGCTCCAATTTTTAGATGATTCCTCGTGCTGGATTAGTGGGAAAAGATATTTCCATTGAGGAAGGAATAATACTTGAGATAAAACTTAGTCCTCCATATCTCAAAACCATCCACCTCGTCATGCAAAAAATGGCTCGAATGAAAGTAGACTTTTTAGGAACATTCGCTCCAAGTTTCATGGTTTTTACTTTGCCGATCTTCGTAGAATCGAAAAGGAAACTTGTTGTCATTTTTTTGTTGTGGCATATCAAAAATTAATGGAAGTCAAAGGAAAAAACAAAATAATTTTCAAGTTAAAATGGTTAACTTTTGGAGAAATAGAGAGTTATGTGTTTTTGTGGCATGTCTAAGACCACGACAACTTCTCTGCAGGTTAAATTTTTTTACACATGTCGGGTGAGGTCACACTTTTGTGTCTCTCTATCCCTTGGGGAAATATGGGACACTTGGATGTCTAAAGTTTGACATGGGGAGTGTGAGGGATTGAAACTAGGGTCTAATGGCCGTAAATGAGCTCTATAGGGGTTTGGTGAGGTCACATGGTGTCCAAGGGCTACATGCATGCTTGGGTTGCACTTTTATGTTCCCCTTGTCCTTTGGGAGATAGAGGGGACACCAAAGTACAACATGGATGAAGGAGTGAGGTCACATTTCTGTCCCTCTTGTCCCCCTTAAACCATGGGGACATAGGGGACATTAGGGACACTGGGGCACATTGATGTCCAAAATGTGACTTGGGGATGAGGAGCAGGTCCCACTCTTGTGTCCCCCATTTCCCCCTTATGAGAGAATGTGAGAGCGAGGATCAAGCGGGACAACACACACATCAACCAAGTTTTACTTTAACGAAAGCGTGACAAAGTTCCATATAGTAAGAAAACATTCAACCATAAGAAAACATTCAACCACCATGAAATGTGCATGCAAAAGAAAAGGGCCTACTCATTATCATAGATTATAAAAGAAGGTACAAATAGGAGTGTTGTCTAACTTGCCATGCAAGACCCGTCATACCTCCATAAGGGAGAAAAGAGTTACGATCCGAGAAATGGAAAGTAAATCTTGTATGACGCGATTGACACATATGATAGATTCTATAATGGAACTTTTCATAGCTCCTAAAGATACCTAAGACCTATGATCTCTCCTATTTGAGATGACTCACAAAATGAGGTGGAACATTCCCCGAGATGATAAGGAAAATACCTCACACCAACACCCCCTTCATCATAACTTAAGATGAGGCATGACAAGTCGAAACAAGAAATGGGTCCTAATAGCTACGCTTGATGAGGTACCCATGTACAATAAGGATCTCAAGTAATTGAGGAAAACCAATGGGAAAAACATCCACTTACAAGAGATAGAAGACTCCCTAAACAACCTAAGAAATATGTGTCAAATGGGTCCCAACAACTAAAGTCTTGATGAGGTACCCATGTACAAACTACAATATTTATAGAAGAAGAAGAGAAGAGAAGAAGGATACTAGAGAAACTAAAGAATATGTGAAGCCACAGTGGACCTCACCCAAAATGAGAGCACAAGTAAGGATACTTGGCCTCAATGAAGGGTTCGATAAAAAGAATCCTACAACTCCGATTTAAAATTTGTAACTCTATAAAGTCTCCAAGAAGAGTGTTGTTGATGTTTTCTTGACATGTATGTAGACCAAGAAGGTCCATCCGCATCGAACAATGATTCTTCCCGAGGAAGAAAAAAATGGGGTACTTAGAAGTCCACCCACTCGAAGGAAACCAAAGGAAACAATACAAAGAAATCTGAATCTGGTCCACTAAAATGTGACATAGGTATGACAAGTAAGTGCTCAAGAACTGAAGGTAATGCCATTGAAGTAGAACTGTCAAAGTATGAGAGGGGAACATTCACTGAAATAATGTTCATATGAAGTGAAGGCAAAGCTATAACCCCACAACAATAGAAATATGATGTCTGAAGAGGAGGTGGATCAATGATGGTCTCCGAAATAGTGGAAGTGACGAAATTACGAGAAGGGGCACTCCCAACAAAGGAGATGAAGGAATCTCTGAAACACCTATAGATGGACGAGAAACTCCCTATCCTGCATCACAAGTAGGCACTACGAAGAGACAAATTGAGGTATTGAAGATATTCATCCCAAAAGGGTTGCTCAACAAACAAAAGAGCAATGTATGATAGGTATGAATCATCAACACAAGCAGGAAGAGAGTGGAAGAAGCCTCACACATTGGCTGTGGAACAAAGGTAGATGTAATGAAAGTATGAGGCTAGGAACATGACTGCCTAATGTTTGATGGGAAAAGAGAAGGTTCAACATTCTTTGAAAGGTAACCGGAGAGAAGAAGATAATTTGTCATCAGTACTCTTGTTGTCAAAACTAGAAGAAAAAACCTCATCATCAAGAATATGACCAAGCAAATTTGTGTCAGTGGAACTATCATCACATGAGCTAGGAGAGCGAGACAACTATATTAGAAGAAGAAGCAACAATGAAAATCTCTTAAGGGTCTCCAAATAATGACTAAAGAATTCTCCAAATGTGTGAGGACACTTCGTGTGCACCACATAATGGTGGAAAGCCTTGAAATGTACGTCAACAAATGACCATGCTACAAGTGTCAAGCTAGTCTTCAAGCTGATCAGGATCATTAGGTCAAGTACTCATCCATACAAATAGAGATAAAGGTCATCGTGAATAAGGAAACATTCCATGCTCAAATGTCTCAATGTATAGTTCACCATACCAAGAAGAAGAGGTGGAGGTTGTGATGTAGTAACAATATTTTGAAGCATAGGCCTCGAAAAAAATTCTCCATGGTGCATCCACAAAAATAGAAAAGAGTCACAAGGACAAACACACTCAAATGGACATCGGAATCATCCAAAAATGCATTCGGAATAAAAGAAAAGGGTGCGAGAACACACACAAGGTTTCAAGACGTCAAACTCAACCGCGAATGTGTTTACATGTAATTACAACACCCAAAACAATGATAACCCCTATATTTGTAGCACTTTATAAACAATGTGTTGGTTATAATAAGGTGTGTTTGTGTAACGTAAACTATTGACCACTCACCTTGCAATAGGTGAAAAATTGTGCAAGAGTGGAGGCCACAATAAGTTTTAGTTGGAAGCGGTGAAATGACACCGTAAACAAGCACAAAGGGAAAAAACAAGGAACAAGGGGACCAAAAAAAAATCGGTGTGAGAAAACTTGTCTCACATTGTATAAGGAGATCTCTTGGCACAAGGCAATGGCGAACATGCTCACTAGGCCACAAGATAAGAAGAGCACTATAATGATAAAGAGCTATAAAAACACCAGAAAAATCCAAATGACCCTATATTATAGCTAAAAAAGGATACTCCCCCTTTAATGATAAAATTTTAAATTAACTATCCTTAGTTTAATTTAATCTAATTAAAACTAGAATAAAAAAGGGAAAAAATAAAAAATAAAAGGGGAATAAAAAGTACCTCGGGGCGAAAGGGGGCCCCAACTCGGCAAGTCTTGCTTTGGTTAGAGGGTGAGTTGGCTACATGATAGGACGAGCGAGCTTCTTGGTCCAGTCAAGCTCCGAGTTGAACACTCGAGCCGAGGTGATGACGAGTTCCATGTCAAGTGCACGAGTTGGCATCAAGCGAGTCGGTGGCATGCATGGGTGAGCTAGGTGGCATCCGAGTGAGTTGGCTACATAAAAATCCACGTGTCAATGCCGAGAAGAAATAAGGCAAACATGATACGAGGATCTCAACTCAAGAAGCAGGGGTAAAATGGAGAAGACATATTACAGAGCTAGCAAATGAAACTAGGGGAGATGAGGTCGACACAACAAGGTTCAATTGGAAGGAGCTCAAGCATGATGCAAAAAAAACCTAAAGAAACCAAAAGATCGAGCACGACAGGTTTAACGTCAAGCGCAAGATAAAAAAGAATCTCGAGAGACGAGGCAAGCTCGAGTTTAAGGCAAGGAATCGATGCGGGTGAAGGTTGAGCTTAGATGACACAAGGAGAAAGCATGCGAGGGTGAGGGTGCTTGAGGTCGAGACAAACACAAGGGAGCAAGGTCGAAGTGAGAGGTGGAAACTAGGGTAACAAGGACAAAACAGCAGAGGAGGATCCCATTAGATGAAACACGATGAGTTTGGGTGATCTAGGAAGATCAATGCAACAAGATGCAATCGGGAGGAGGATCCAACCATCTCGGTGCAAGCTCAACGAGTTGGGGCCAAATTGGTCCTAAAAACACCACTTGACCACAAAACTTGACTTTCAAAACCTCCAAAAACTCTAGAACTTGCATACAAAACCTACAAACCTGCACAACACTAAAACAAAACACAAACCAACAGACTCCACAAAACCGAAATAAACCCAAATAATGTAAGTAAAGCACAAAACAAAAACAATTTACGAAGCTTGTACAAGAAACTAATAAAACCATGAAACTGAGACTAGTGGGCAACCAATGCATTTGAGTGATGTGAATCCCAACAACATGCTCTGATATCATGTGAGAGAATGTGAGAATTAAGATCAAGTAGGATGGCATGCACATCAACCGAGTTGAATTCGAATAGCAACGTGACGGAGTTCCATTTACTAAGCAATTATTCAACCTCCATGAAATTTGCATGCGAAAGAAAAGGGTCTACTCATTCTCATAAATCAGAAAAGAAGATACAAGTAAGAGTGATGTGTAACTCCTAATGAAAGACCCATCATACTTCCACAAGGGAGAAACGATTTATGATCCAAAATTGGAGAGTAACTCCTTTATGACGCCCGACACACCATTACACTTATGATAGATTCTATGATGGAATTTGTCATTACTACTAAAGACACCTAAGACCTATGATTTCACCTAAGTGAGATGATTAACCAAGTGAGGTTGACGGTGCCTCATGATGACAAGGTAAATACCTCACACTAATAGTTCCTTGGGGGATATAGGGGACATAAGAGTGTCCAAAGTGCAACTGTGCCTAATTTGGAAAGCTAGTTTTTCCTTGGATGTCTATTTTTAGACACCTAGCTTGATTTTTCCACTAGAGCTTAGGAAAATGATTTGGGGTTAAATATTATATTATTTTGACTCCAAATAACATTTCAAGATCAATGGATTCATTCCCAAAATCCAATTCTTCTTTAAACTCAAAATTTAAGGCATATTCCTTCTTGAACTAAGAGGGGCAGTTGTAGAAGTTTGAAGTATCTAAGAAAACCCTTAAGAAAATTTGATATTTTCACATTGTATATGATTTCTATAGCTTTTCAATTCCTATTTCATTTCCTAGTTACTCCTATAACTCACAGAATATCTGGAGAATTCAAACTTTTACCGAGGAACACTCGTTCCCTACACCTAGAAACCCGGTCTTGGACAAATTTCTCCTAAATGAAAATTTATTTCCTAAATTTTCCTAGATTTCTTCAGAGACACCTTCAATTCTCTCCAAAGCATCACCCTTAGGTGCTTGTTGGGCTGGGAATTTCAACCTAAGTATGGAAGGCGCATAAGGGATGGGCGTGTAGACACGGAGCGCGTAGGTGAGCGTGAACATATAGTGGAACAGGGCACACCCAAGAAATGCAAGGATTGAGGACTTGGCCATTTTCGAGTGTATGACGAAATATAGACATGGAATGCGAGAATGTTTTGTATGAAGACTTGAAAAACATGCAAAGGCTATTTCGGACAAATGAGATATTAAGCGCCATGCATAGTTTTGGACTATAAATAGGATTAGAAGCGTAGTTATTATTAGATAATCCATTAACACAACGCTTGCATGATTTTGTAATTATCTTGTAGTGGCACATGGCTATTCTTAGCATGCAACATATTTTAAGGGTGCTTAGGAGGTGAAGGGCAAGCCCCACCCATATATATATATATATATATATATATATATATATATATATATATATATATATATATATATATATATATATATATATATATATATATGATTTACACAGTTTAGATGATCTATGGTTTTTTAGAGTTATGATGTTGATTTATGGCGTGCATGACTTAAGGTGACAATATTATGTATGCATGAAGCTTATGTGTTTTACATCAATTAATATAATGGAGCTTTGTGGATGGATATTAATTATTGACACATCATTACCGGTTCATGTATGGTAAACTTAATCTTGATTCTTGTTTGAATATGGTTAAGATCTAGATCTAGTTGATGTTATGCAATATACTTGATTATATGTTATGGATTTGGAATATTTGTATGAACATGCTTGCTTCTTGAGCAAGCTATCATACTGAAGAGGGACTGGTACCCTTACGCACTTCGGGTGAGTGCTCGGTTCGGTTCGATGATGTCTTGTGCGCCTTGGATTGCTTAGGTAAAATATAAGACTACATTTTGGTTTTGTTGCAAAACCTCTTTTTCAATTGTTTGCTAAGATGTTGCATGATGAAGACATACCGTTGACCTTAGCCAAGTATTGGCGAGTGGTTAGAAAATTTAGAGGAAGAGTATGCTCACAAATTTAACATTGGACCTGAGTTTAATGCACACGCGTGGGTTAAACAGAATCTGTATCATGAGCTATATGAGACGTTCTTTTGCATTTTTCCTTTAGAGTTGTATGAGTAGTTGGTTGTTTATGCATCGAAGAGAAATTGGAGATTTTGAACACTCGT
Source organism: Taxus wallichiana var. yunnanensis (assembly GCA_018340775.1). NCBI lineage: Eukaryota > Viridiplantae > Streptophyta > Pinopsida > Cupressales > Taxaceae > Taxus > Taxus wallichiana. Next base: position 469,759,984 of record CM031241.1, read on the forward strand.
TTGGATGCGGGAAGAATTCCAAGCTTTACATGATGTTGATCGCGACGTGGATGTGCGTCATAGACCATTAGTGTAGTGGTTTCTGAATAGATATATTTTGAAGTCTGCAGATTTCTACTTATTCTGTCCCGAAGGTTGATGAGTTCCACTTCTTGCACAAACCCAATGGAGCGTATTTATGCGGTATTCCTTTAGCGATTAAGATCTTGATTGTGACCTTGGGTTTGGAACAACGTCTATTGCTAGCTAAACCCCACCATGCATAGGGGCAAGAGTAGGTGTAATGAAGGATGGCGAGACCTAGCGGAAGAAAGACAGAGAGAAGAAAATCGAGATTAAGTTTTATGAAGCATGCGAGGATTCGGAGAAGCGAGGATGAAATGCGGAAAGAATGGTGTTGCAAAGAGAGATGGCTCGAGAAGGATTACGAGCTCATGTAGAAGACGTGGAGCCAAAGCATATGAAACTCCCCCATTTGGGAAATCATGACAGAAAGGCACGTTTGAAGAAAGATTGAGGACCGCGGGCGCACATCTGATCCTACCTGGTGACCTAGCCCTTGAGCTTGGTTATCTAGTTTTTACAACATCATCATCGGCACGCTAGTGTGGGCATTAGAGTAGCGAAAAATAGAGTTAATTTGTTGCACCACCCCCACCTCCCACCCACCCTCCACCCTTCCCCATATTTATTGGAGTTAATCAGGTAGCTTATTCATCTATGGCGGCGCAATCATTGTTTTTGTTATTTGGAGGTCTAGTTGGAGTTATATTTTTTTGGCGTATCATCAACACAGAACGTGGGCGCGTACAATGTTGGTATCACGTATGGAAGTAGTACAACTTCGCAGACTATGGGATTTCAGTTTAGCACAACTTTTGTAACACGAGCAGTGCATCCTCTAGTCTGTTGCCCACTTCGGAGGGGGATTAAGAGGATTAGGTGGCTCGGGATCTAGTGGTTCCGGTGGTTGGGAGCAGAGGAAACACATGAGGTAATACGGAGTTACGTCTAGTGGGAATGGTCCACACCAGCCCCAACAAATTTATATGGAGATGTCTCTTCATCTCCCAGAATACAAAGGAATAGAAGATGCAACTGAGCATGTACATATGTGTGAGATACTATGGCACACAAAGAGGATTACAGCTCCAGAGCACAAAGCAAGTCGGTTTACGGGCGTGCACATAGTGGTACATGAAATATGATCCAAACTAGACTTGTGTAGATTATACCACACTACATGATGTTTTTCTAGCATAATTTCACATACCTGAGTTTGAGTAGAATAGCATCAACGCGCTAAAGGACATTAAACAAGGCATGATTGAGAGTATAAGGAGTACGATGCACGATTCAAAACTCTTTTGTCCAAGTTATCTTATGACATTCACCCGAGTCAACATGCTCAATGGTTCATTGGAGGTTTGATCACGCCTTTTAGAGGGCACTTTCACACAAGACTTATACAGACCCACGTGAGGCACTAGAGGGTAGTTTTGCGCACTAAGGCAGTTGGGAGCGTAAATACCGAGTTAGCCCATTTTTGGAAGCCCAAATTGCATCTATGGAAAAACAGTTAGAAAAATTGTCAACTAATTCAGCACATGAGATGCGCAGTGGTATTTGGTGCACAGATTGTGAAGTAGAAGGACATACTAAGGATAATTTTCCTCATAAATCGGTGCACACCATGTTGTTGGATTGTGAGATCTGTCACTTGGATCATGATTCAAGTAGGTGCCCATTGTTGCAATGCGTGATAAGAAAGAATGTGTCTTGTTACTGCAAAATTTGTAAGACTACCACTCGTGAAACTAAAAATTGCATGTTGATTGATTAAATTCATGATGTCATTGATATTGGTGTACGTTAGACCAGTGTTGCAAATAATTCCAAGGAACAAGGTGAGCATCGTGACCACGGTCACAATGAAGGGCACTCGATGGAGGCCAAGGTAGAGGTCAAGGTTAGTGTGGAGGATTCGAGAGGTGAGGTCGCGACGGCGGACAAAACGAATTTCCACAAGGAACATGTTATACATGCGGATCCCCAATCATTATAAATGCAAGTGCCCTCGAAATATTATTTGTTTTTTTACAAAATGAACCACAATTATGGGAAGTGCCCAGATTTGTATGAGCGTTTGAGTAAAAAGTACAAACAAGATAAGGCGTGGGGATAGAGTGCAACACGCTATGGACGATCAATGGATGCCAAATTTGGCACCTAATCCTAAGTTGGTGCTGTTTTGGTCACTACACACGCCGAGGTGCGCGTGTCGGGAAGTTCCAAAGTAGAAGCTGTCATTACAAAGGAGGAGGTATTGTATGCAAAGTATCCAGGACCCTACGCACTTGAAGGAAGTTTATCAAGAAACCATGGAGGTGATTAGGAATTTGCGGGTGAGTTCTGATGTTTGAAAGAACATCGCGTAAGTTAGAGTAGAAGAACACAACTGAGCTTCCTCATAAATATGTTGATGGCTTAAAAGAGGTTTGCGAAGATGATGCGACAAGAAAACATCATTTCTTTAGTGGGGAATTGTTAAGGGGGAAGATGTCGCGCACAGACTGGAGTTGAGTGCGAAAGACAAATTTTGCATGCTAACCTTCCTCCTCATAGTCTGGATTATGACAAAGAGATCACTCTAAATTTTGTTGTTGACGGGTGGCTTTTGAGTAACATTTTGATTGATACATGCGCGAAGTGAATGTACTCACTTTGGACGTGTGGATTCAGATGGGGATACCACCATTACAACCATATTCAAATGTGTTGTTTATGGCAAACAAGACTAAGGCCATGCCCATTGGAGTCTTGAAAGATGCTACTATTACTATACAAGGGACCAAGTTTACTGGGGACTTTGAGGTATTGGTGCTTGCAGAGGTAGACAATTATCTGAATTAATTGGGTGCCCTTGGTGTTATGCAAATAATGTTGATTTATGCTTCAACAAAGGATATATAAGTTTTGAGAACAAGGAAGAGTGCATCATCATTCCTTTGACAGATGGAAAATTTGCACCTTATGTAGAGCCTTTAAGTGAAGAAGATTTAAATAGAATTTATGTGCACACCATTAGAGATCCTAAAGTTCTTGAGCCATCAAAGGAAGGAGTTCTCCAGTGGGATGATGCACAATCCATGAGTGATACTACAAGTGTTGCATGTGACAACTGGGCACATGGAACTTATGAAATGGTTGGGCGTAAGATGAGGAGTGCACTTAAGCATGTAAGCGAGGCTTTTTGATGTCGAGACTTTGCCAATTGCAACATTGTTAACCAATAATATTTAGCCACCAATTTCGCAAATGTCAGTTTTGTCGGGTTTGTCGAAATGCGAACTAATAGAATTTTTCCATGTTTATTTCGCCTAAGTACCTTGTCGGTGAGTGAAAAGCAAACCATTTAGATGACTCCATGTGTAAACAATTTTTTCAGTGGTTTGTCTTGTTATTAAATTTTCTTTGTCATTTGTCTCGAATCTGCGAAGTGCGAACGAATAACAAAGAACCACGTATATGTAGACTTCGCGGTGGTTTGTTTTGAGAAATACAAACTAGTAAAAAGGTTCTATGTGTCTTATTTCGCAGTGTTAGACTATTATAACCATTTCTAATGAATTTTTGACACCTATCTCGAGTCTTTGGTTTATTTCGCGGCTTTTCCTGAATTGCCTTTGTTTAGCGAAATGTCTTTCTTCTTTTTGTGGAATTTTCTTCGTTACGCGGGTAATGTTTTCCTTCCCCGTATTTTTTTGTTGTGCGGTTATGTTTTCACCCAGCGGATTTGGAAATTCATCTTAGATTTCTATATTGTTGTATAAATATTAATCATCTATGGCTATAATTGATTTATCTTGTAATTTAAATGGACTATCTATTGAAAAACGCATCGGACTTCGCAATTCAATTTTGGTCAAGATTTAGCAATTACTAATCAAGTCAAAGTTTGTATGTAGTTAAACAGAGCTTGGATTTTATCTGGGAAAAGTCACGTTTCACCCTTTGATTTAGAAGATATTGTTGTCTTTTTGCGAACTGGTGTGGCGCCTGAGGAATGAAGAGTATAGAGAAGAAGCAACTTGTCATATGCATCGCCCCTTAGATGTTGATCAGTGGAGAACTTATACAAACTAGGTCGGGATGAAGTTTTGCATCGGTGTGTACTTAAGCATGAGCGCGAAGCTATTATGGAAGAGACTCATGGCAATATTATAGGTGGACATTATGCAGGAGATGCTACCGCATGCAAGATTTTATTGGATGGTTTGTGGTGGGAAACATTGTATAAGGATTGCAAAGAATATTGTAAGGCATGTGACCATTATCAGCACCTTGGAAAACCTGAGCATAGAGATGAAATGCCTTTGAGGCCTATTCTGCGTCTGAGAACCATTTGAAAAATGGGCAATTGACTTTATGGGTCCTATTTCCCCACCGTGCGTAGGACTGGATTGCGGTACATTATAACTTGTACATATTATCTTACAAGGTGGGCAGAAGCGGCGCCTACAAAGGATTGCACGATAGCTAGAACAAGAAGGTTTATGTGCAAGAATATTATCAGCATGTATAGATGCCCATTGAGTTTGACAAGGTATAAGGGTATTCATTTTCTTAATGAGACTATCAGGATACTATTAGCGGAATTTATGGTGGCACACCATAAAACAACACCCTATCACCCTTAGGCTAATGGAACTACTGAGGCTTTCAAAAATATATTGAACCACACATTAACTAAGATCTGTGATGTTGGAAAGAAAGACTGGGATGACAAAGCCTATATTGTACTTTGGGCATACATGAAAACTTATAAAAGATTGAACAAAGCCACACCCTTTTAGTTGGTGTTTGGTGCGGAGGTTGTTTTACCAGTGGAATTCATGTTACCTTCTCTCGTATTGCGCACGCAGGAGGTTTAGTTGATGAGCAAGCACTTGAAGAGCGCATTGATAAACTGATGCAATTAGATGAAAGGCGTGCCATTTCCAGATGGAGTTAGAAGATGTAAAATATCAGACAGAAGACATCACATGATAGACATATTAAGGATACTGGAATCAAGCGCTGACAGAGGAGAAAGAGAAAGTTGAGGTGAAGGCGCATAAAGTTCTTGCATGGCAAAAGCAGTTGGGGATGAGATCTTAAAAGTGAGACCATAGTATGAGGATAAGGTGGCTAGAGAATTCCCTCTTCCCTACATTATTTGCACACGTTAGTTCATATGGTATTAGTGAAGGACCAGTGCACATGCCAAAACCAAAGGATGTCACAACATAGGCAGAGAAGGCCAAGGAAACTATTATGCGGAAAATTACAAGTTATGAATCCATACTTGCAAACCTTGAAGGATGAATTGAAGAAGGCAAATTTAGCCTTGAATATGTGTGTGTCCCCTGATGTGATAATAAAGACAAGAACTATGGCAAAGGAGGATGGATTCCGAAAGTAGTTAAGAATGAGACACTTGGGCGTATGGAGAGGCTCACTTTGATAGCAAAGACATGCGACACGCTTATAACGACTTAGGACCCGCACAAGGAGAAGATCAAGGACATTGGGAAACTAATAGCGCAACGAATGGATGTCATGGACGAGATGGTCTCAAGCCTAGCTAATGTTCTCGGGTACTACAAAATGAAGGTGACAACATGACACTTGCGAAATGGAAGTAGTACTTGTAAACATTCCAGATAAAACAAATACGACGCTCAACGATTGGAATGACTTATAATCAGAGATAAAAGTAGAATATTCAGAGTTAATTCTATCTGCAGAAGTATAGGGCGCCCAAGTATTCTTTCATTATTTTTGTACATTTATTCTTTGATTCCTTATTCTTTGTTCATGAAGAGATAAGTTATGATTACCCATTGCGGGGCGGCAATGAAATTAGTGTGGGGTAATGTTGGGCTGGTGATCTTTCGCCAAGTCAACCTCGACACAAACTTGTATATTGGTCGGTTGTAAAAAATGATCATGTTCATGTCATATCACCACGCTAATGGGTTTAACAATCTCTGGAAGGAAAGACCAGAGATGAACAAGGATTCGAAGCTCAATCCAAACCGGGATTTTCAAGGAAACTCCTTTGGTGGGGCTAAAGTCGAGAGTCCACTCAAAAAGCACCAAAAGGGTGTTTCCTAAATACCAACCTTAAGGAGGGCTTGGACCTACGAAGGCTCATGAAACGAAAAGAGATAAATCCCTTGGTGAGATTACGGATGCCTAAAACCAGGATACCATTGGAATCCCAATGGTTTTTAATCTAGTTTTACAAATAGGACTCAAAGGGAATGCGCCACGAGAAATAAGTAGTAAGGCGAGTTTTAAGATACCATTTGATAATAGGGTCTAAAAATTCAGCAAAAATCACAACATTCGGGGATGATTCAAAGTCCATACCTCGTCATAGACCTTTGACACAAACTTCTGAGCACGCTTGAGAACTATTTCCACCACCGGTTGTAACTATTTCCACAACCATTTATTGGCTACTCACCGCATGATAAAGGCGAGAAAAAAGCTGAGCAAAACTATGATAGGATCGCTAAGAATACCCTAATATGACTAAGGAAGCACATTGTAAACAAAGGGAGTGACACTCAAACACATGAAACCCTAACAGAGCCGAAGAAGCATCCATCTTTAAACACTAGGGAATTTTACTCTCACTACTCAATATTGCACTCTAATTCATTGATGGGAGCATAAAATCCATATGCAAAAAACTTAGAAGAGCCAAATCCTCGTATGAGGATTCTAATAGGCATTGAATATGTCTTTCATGTGGACATAAAAGAGTACATTTGACAATAAGTAGATTTGCCCTAGAGTTCTCGGGTATTATTACTATCAGCACTAAGAGGCCCTCTCAGTAACTTTAAAAATAGGGCTTGTGGAGAATACGGCGATTCTTCTTACAAATGAAGATGTGTTCACATGAGGGGAATGCCATCCCTACCTTCCTTTGTGACAGCTACCATGAACTTAGCTACAGCAGTCATTTCTCCTTATAACAAAACTTGGTTTTACTACCACTAAGCTACCAACCCTAAGTGTGGTTTGGAATGTGGATTTACCATGGTTTATACTCTATTAATGAAACCCACATTTTGTGCACATGAACTGGGAAACATGCATATAATGGCGAGTTACAATAATTGTCTAGACTATGTACTAGTTAACAACATTAGAATAGCATTCAACTCCATGTGCATTTTTGCACTAACCATCCAGCCATATGGTTTTGATGATTAAGTTTTTGGTTGAAAACCTGTTATAACCCTTATATATAATAACCCTCTGAAAAAAGACATTTTCCAAACGGTTGCCATACTCCCACTAAACAATCTGGTAGATTATCACAAACTTTTGTATTTTTTCAAAAAAAATACCCAACGTTCTTCTTTTCTTGCTTTTATTAGCTAAGCAAGCTATTTTCTGAGACTCTCTTCAACAACTTTATCTACAATTTCATCTAAAACTAGCAATTGCACCATAAGTGTGCAATGGGAACGCTGATAGGCTGGCATATAAGAGGGGTTGACATTAGTGGTAGTGATCGAGAAGTTTATATTCAAGAGAGTTGAATATTGTCTATCAAATCAGCAACATTCAGGAATTTAAATAGTAAATGAAGTGATTCCTTTCAACGCAGAATTAGATAAGGCATAAATATTCACAAAATTATTTAAATTGCACAGTAGTTTTGTTAATAGTAAAATGCATCTATACGAAGAGAAGAAAGAGTTAGCAGAAGAATCTTTATATTGCATAGTAGTGATTTAAAGTCGAATATTCTAATTTATAATTTCGAGCACCTAAATCAGATTATGATAGTGGTGAACAATGAACAACTGAGATCTATTTTGTTTAATACAAAGTATTGTTGATATAAAAATTTCCAAAATGTTAATCCATAAAGCATATGAATTGTTTGACATGTGATATTATACTTCTAGAAAAACAGTTTAAATCAGAAGGTTTGACAAAAATCTCAAATAAATCTGCTATACAAATAATATGCTAACTATGACAAAATACTCTGAAGCAGTTTTTAGTTGCAAACTCTGAGAAAACTATTAAAATGCATCAAATAGTATGGCATAAAAAACACTAAGAAAATTTCTACCCTGCACTTTTGTATGAACATAATTGATCTTATTATGATCTTCTCAGCTTAGTTTTGAGGGGGATTTCCTTGTAAGAGGCCACGATATCTTTTGCCTTGCGCGTTGGTCTTCCACTTCCAATTGAAGATCTTCTTAATGCTTGGATATCCTTTGGGAGAGGACTCAGGGTTTCCTTGCAAGGAATTGCCTGCTCTGTTTCTTCCTCTACTTGTAGTAGTTGTTGCTGCTGCTGTTTCTGTTGTCGTTGTTGTTGCTGTAGTTGCTTCTGTTGAGGTGGTGGTGGTGGTTGTTGTTGCTGCTGCTTAATTTCCAATCTCTGATCTACTTCTCTGGTGCAAATATAAGAGTTGTCAAGATATTTGGTAGTCTTTTGAAGGCAAAACATCCTCTGCTATTGTCTTAGATTGTTGGGGACAAGTGACATCCATTGTTACATTATTGTAAACTTTGTCTGTAACCCCTGCTCCATTACAAAAACAAACAGAACCCACTGACTCATTTTGGTCCAAACCCACAAGTTGGTAGTGACTTTTGGATGGCATTTGAGGGCATGACACAGTCTGCTCCTCTCTATTGATTTTTCTGATAAGAGAAGGCTCTTTGCAGCTTACCTTATCTGAACGTCTCGTCAAACATGTCCTGAATGGAGGAGCATATTCAAGGTCTCAAACATTTGAAGATGAAAGCAACATTTAAAAGGGGGAAAAAGTTTTCAAACTCACGTTCTGTAATTTGTATTTTCCTCATTCAAAGATTCAGTTTGCTTGAGACAACTCTCAACAACTTTTCTATTGCGTGTAATAAAAGTTCCAAACCTTGAACACTTTCTATGAAAATCAAACAAACAATACAATAGAATTGAGGTAGTACAAGATGTGTGGCCATAAGACTTTTTACACTGGTCAAATTTGTGTTTTGGTTCTTCACGATGTGTACTTTTTTCTACGAAGTCCTGTTAAATAAGGAGTTTTCTGGTTACTTTCCAACATGGGATATGTTAAACAGTTAACCAATTTTTTTGCTTCAAGATTGATAGTTGATGTACCTTTGTTGTAGTTTCTTGCGCGTACACTAGTTGCTGTAATAATTTGGTGACCATTTCCTGCACAGAAATTTTCGAAGTCGCCTCAAGAAATCTAGTTCAGCAAGAAGACTGCTATGAAATAAATCTATTAGATCTCCCTATTATAACTTACCTCAATCTCCATTACCTTCATTTTGTACATAACAGAAATTTGCTTATACTCATGCATAAGCAGCTTTGACTGTCCAGATTAAACGATGATACAATAAAATTTAAGGTTACATACCAGAATCCAAAAATCTATTATGTACATTTTCCATTTCGTAATGAGATTATAAATTCCTGAGTTGCCATTGGGTCTGGCATTTTGTAAGTGTGCTTCATGAAAATAATCAACCAATCTCTGTTGAACTCGCATTTGTGAGTGAGAAACAGTCCTATTAGACAGTGGTATGTTATGCAGATGCCCATGATATAAAATATTAAAATCAGCCCTGCTGAAAATGGGATATATTGTATATCCTGATCTTTTTTAGCTACCACCTAATTATTTTAAAACGGGTATTTTAGAGCCATTTAACACAAAGTTGTGGTCATAAACCTTACCTTTTCTCTATCAGTTGTCAGTTCCTGTAAAACACGAGCAAACTTTCAGCGACAAGCATTGGAAGATTCAAATTCTACTGCAGAAAAAATAACATAGAAAAAAATCAAATTTGAGTGTGCTAAGCATATAGACCTTCAACAATTGTGCATTGTCTTCAACAAGTTCTTGGTTTTGCTTACATACTATGCACCAGTCGATCCACAGATTTTGCATTTCACTGTTTTGTAATTCAACTGTTGCTCTGGAAACTCGTAGGTAAAGGAACATATTCAAATCATGAATATAATTTTTTTCTCTTAGAACTCCCAAAGAAGTCAAACGGAAAGCCCATTTGACATTGTTCTGAACCATACAAGAACCCAAACCATTTCAATAAACCATAAAAACTCAGGTTTAGGGCATATTTATATTTAATATTATAGATACTCATTTTCAGCAAGTATCTTCTTGAGCGAGTCCAGTTCCTGAGACAAACGATCGCCATGGAATCAGTGTTTAATCAGCAAATTGTAACTGTTATCAAATCCTTCTGCAGCAAGAAGACAGACATTTTGTGCAAAGATAGCTCTCAAGGCAATTTCAAACCTCATGCAGTTGAATACAGTTGTTTTCCCCATTCTCTGATGTAGGAGGAATGCAGGTATCTGATACACCTGAAAGTTGAATTCCTTCATTGACAAGGAATGGTGCAACGCTTGCGTGCATTCTCTGAGGTTACCTGTCGCTGCTGTCTCTGGCACATTTGGCAACGTGATTTTTAAGAAACAGAGCAAAAAAATACACCAAGAGATACTCATGCCCTTTTTAGGTGCATTAGTATTGCATAAAGATAACCATTTTTAGGAAGGATAGGAATCATGGAGGTAGCAAAAGCATTCACAAATCTAAAGATGGAAAGAACATGAAAATTGTCTTCAAACTACTAAGAACCTAAATACCTTCAGCACTTTCTAGTTTGAAATCTTTAGAAGTGTTGGACAACATGAAAAGCAGGCTGTTCTGTGTTCAGATGAAAAAAGGATCAGGTCCACACTGCAGGTTCAACAAAATAAAAAACCACCTTTTGCCCCTACCTGTTGAAACAATTTCAAAAAAATGTCCAGTAAAATTGGAATCCCCAAAAAAAAATTGAAGACACCAAAGCACGCTTCACTGATCATAAATGGGTGTCAAATATATTGACATCCAGTAAATGAAGGAAAAGAGTTTGCAGTAAAAATTCCAAAATTCCTCGAGTCACTCTGTTCTGAAAAGTTGAAAACAAATCTGACTAGAGTTCTAATATTCATTACAAACCTAAACACTTTTTAAGGCTAATTATCAGGCTTGTTTCTGGAAAAAAAATCAGAGCCAACACAACATTACAAGCAAGACCAAACCTGAAAGCTTTCTTGTTTGCAGAAGGAATGTATGCAGCAAAAACCTTTCAATTTTTTGAAACCCATTAAAATTTTGAAAAGAAATTCCGAATGCTACAAAAATCAACGCTTTTTCTGGTTAAACACATAACATTTCAGAAAGAATGTTCATATTTCTACAGGCTTTTGAGAACCCAAAAGACATTCTGATTGTCTACCAAACTCACCTCTAAACTTCTATTAGAGCCTAGTTTAACCAGGTCTACCAATCCCTTCAAAATAACAACAAAAGTAAATGGAGGATGTAATACTTTCACAGTCCATAATAATGATTATACAAGTTCGGTTCAGGAAGTACGTTTCTGTACAAAGCTCCTGCATTTTCATGGCTGCCCTGCCCCCGCTCCTCCTCCTGAAATGCTATGGCCTCTCACAAAATGTAAAAAAGTTAAATAACAAACAAGTGCTACTCTGCGAACATAGGTTTATCTGCGGTTCCACAACCACCAAGCAGCGATTCCAGACGAAGACAAAAAAATTGAAACAACTCGTCTTCAGCGGCGCGCAGTTGACTAACGGAAACAACATCAGAGTAGGCCGACATTCCAGTCTCGACCTCAAATATGGACTCCCATTAATGGCATAAGAGAGGAAAATCCTTTCGTGCTGTGCGTGCCAACATTCACACTGCTCGATGCCCTAGTACGTTGTACAAATGCACAAATTGACAATGACCATACACACGAAACTCGGGAGTCGGAAATGCAAACTGCGAAAACGCAGCAAAGGGCAACCAAAATCAACGGCAGACCTTCACAAGTTGTCTGTTGGAATGTTGGCACGCAAACTCCGCCCTATAATGCCCATTCCAACAGATAATTGTTCCTCCGACAATGACATGGACGACTCAGAGCAGCCCTATGGTCGTCCCCTGTTGCACGCCATCAATTTGCAGTGGCAGGTGAGTGCAGCCCGCAGTGTAACGCCTATCGGCAAAAAAATCCGGCAAGAATTTTCTTATGTGCTAAAAGATATCATCAAAATTTTCAGTGAAACTTAGCCTATTTGGTGGAACACAAGATAAAACACAAACCGAAAAGAACCTGAAAAATTTCTTGCTCACGATTTAAAATATAATGATGTCCACATAATTGGAAAAAAAAATTAAAATATATCAAGAGCACCAGTGTGACTAGTCCTTGCAGTAACATAAAGAAAAGTTAATTGAACATCAATAACGAAGATATATTTTAGCACCGAAAAAAAAATTGCATGCTGACTACAATTTAGAGAGCTTTTTACAATGAAACAATAAACTATAGTTGTAGCATTAGAGACGATGCTATAAGAACAACAACAGTAGAGAAGGCCGAAAATTATTGAATATGCAGCATATTGCGATCCAGTTTGTAAACTGCATGTGGAGATGTTGCACAATCCCAATGCTCAAAAACATTGAACTACCCCCGATGAAGGCTCTGGAATGGCTTTCACCCAGCCAAAGAAAAGAGAAGTACATTTATTGGGATTCTTGACGTTGTATTTGTTATCTCAACTCCAAAAATCAATAATCGTCATAATATTGATGGCTTTGCAATCTTCCAATTTGTGTTCTAATGCTAGATTCTGCTTAGATAAGGTACAACACTGTTTATGTCCTTGCTTTATTCCACAAATTAGTTAGAAAAACTAGGTTGTTGGCTAGTAAACATTTATTTCTTCATCAATTATAGTAAATCACAACTCTGACAAACATTTTGAAAATTCATAGTACATTTTTAGAACCAACAACAATTACAAATTGCATATTGCAATTGCAAGCAATCAATTGTGTTGCAGTTTGATCATAGCCTACAATGCTACTTTACACAGCTACAACTTCCTGCTGCAACATCTTCGGCAGGAATAAGCCACCTTGTGGCGCTTGTTATAATATGTTGAGTAACCAAGAACATGAAAAATCCAAAGGTCAGATTTGACTGAAAACATGTTTTGATCCTAGCACTGCTTGTCTAGCAAGGCTAGAGAGATCTTTGGGAATTGAATCTCTAGTAACTGCCCCCCGTCTTTCGATAATGAACGGCTGTAAGGGTTTTGTCATCCTACAAAAACAAAGAAATGTAATTTTTAGCAAATCACAAAAATATAAAACCAATCAATTCCTTAAAGCAGTACTTTCTTAATACAGTCAAGGACATTGATTAAATCAATTATACTCAAAAGAAATAAACAACAATCCAAACCTTCAACAATTAGATCGATACTTAAAAAAGATTTAACAGTCTTAGATCAATCCCTATCGAAGAGATTATCTGTGCTAAATCCATGCATAGCTGCATAGCTGCAGGTATACTACAACACAGTGGCATGCTTCTAGATCATTTTTAAAAATCCAAAGCAGGTTTCTCCAAGAAGTATCTCGACGACAGGAAAGCAAGCTTGGTTATAATGAAATGCATTATTATGGAATAAAATAGATGTGGTTTAAGAACTTTTGATCCGTGAATGTTGACTATGGATTTGGAATCGTGCGGTATATGGAAACTATTTATGGTTGAAAAGTTTGTTGGGTAAATGTATGTAGAGATGCAAGAATCAACAAAATGCAAAACGATATCAAAAATTCTCTTTATGAGAATATATACAAATAAACATGGACGCATCACCAATAGCTGTACACTTATTGAATGACGAGAAAGAAATCGTGACTTCTGATTTATTTAGTACAAGTAAGAATCCATGTGCGGAAGATGGAAAATATGATAAATCAAACATTATTGTTAAGATAAATTTCATAATTAAAAGATCTATGGACTATTCATAGATATGGTATTTGTTTTAGTCGTGGGGACGCGCATCCCCATCCCCAAGCCGTCCCGGATGTTTCTGGTGCTTGGGGACGGGGGCCACGGGACGAAACATCCCTCCCCACGTCCCGCCCAACAAAAAAATTGAAGACAACATCCCAGAGATGTTCCCGTGTTTTAGGAACATACCGGGGCGTCCCAGGTACTTTGACCAAAAGGGGATGCCACAGAGGATACCATGACATCCCTGGGACGACCCAACATCTCCCACAGCCCAGCATTTTTTCAATACAAAATAAAAATAAAATATAAAAATACTGCGTCTTGTATCCACTGAGAGGAATCTTCTTTTGATTAGCTAATATCTGAAATCTGCAGGTATGATTGCTGATTTCCCTAGTTTTTTCTGCATTTTCTCATGCAGTGTATGTACACCTGAACCGCCATCATTGAATGCTTTTGATGATTCAGACAATTACTTTTGGTATCTCATGTTTTTTCTAGCATCAAGAATTCTCTTTCTTCTGTTTGTTTGTGCGCCACTTGTGGTTATGATAGTGTTTTAACTTGAGCTAATAGTGGTAGACAACACATTAATAACTTTACTGGAACTGTCACCATGGTACCATAAATTAGATTGCTGTAATGGATTTTCATCTTTCTTATTTTCAATCTCAATATACCTTCTATCTCTTGATACGCCCATTCTCATTTCTTGTCTCAGTGGTGGTGGTGGTACAGCCTCTTGTATCCATTGTACATCATTTACTTACTCAATTAAATTGATTCTAATTTCTATGTTAATGTCAATGACTCAATATGAAATATGAATAATAAATATAGCATTTTGGCTTATGTGATGAATAATTGGATTAATGGTTTCAACTTTCAAGCTTTCAGCTTTAAGTCTTAGTTTATTCATGTTATATTTGTAAATATATAAATTTTAGTAGTATTTGCCAAACTGAAGCTCCTTTTAGCACATCATTTAGGCAAGGTAAGAGGTGAATTTGAACTGTGTGATATCATTGTAGATCCTAACAATTTTCAGCCCCCGGGTTCTTATGTTATTCGTAGTATTTGGAATGCTTGGAGAAAAGTTGCAGGATTCCTTTCCTGGAGAGTAACAGGGCTTGAACAGAATGGGACTTGGCCAACAAGTCCATTTGGTCTTCGAAACTTCAAAATACATCCATTGCTTCTATACCCTATTTTCAAGCTTGCAGACTGAGAAAAAAAGGGATTTTTGTTTGTAAGGACCCATGGGATACCATAGCACGCGATTGGAAAGCGTGGAAAACACTAGCTAACTAGACTTCCCGGAAACACCAAGTACCCCCCCGTACCAGGTCTGATATGTACCAAGTATTGGTATGGAGTGCGGTACGGTTCGAGTACACTGTGGGTACGTACCCACATCTTTTTTTTTTTTTTTTAAGTGCAAAAATAAATAAAACTTGAGGACTTTGACTGGAATTGAACCTTGAAAAGTTCGTGTGAGATTTAATATTTGCCAATAGGCTCCGAAGGGTCAAGAGAGATGAAAAGGACTTCATTTGGTTGACTTACTATCTGGGTGCTTTGTTGTTGCTCCTCATGGGTCCTTTATTCTTCAGTCAACTTGGAAGGCATGGGAACAAGTGAAGCACTTGGTGGTTGGGCAGCCTATCTTCTCTTCCTTTGACACTAGGTGCCAAGGCAACAAATCGATTTTGTTGAATCTGAAATATAATGACAAAATCCTTGTCTTGACAAGAGGCTGCTCTGCCCTCCTTTGGTTTGAGAAAGGAATTAAAATATTTCATGACTTGTGCAGATTTGGGAAGTGGATGGAATGGACAGACCTTAAAGCTTTCTATAAGCTTCCTCAATCTCAGTTCAAAATGTATACAATGTTCAGAAATGCTTTCACAGCTCTGTAATGTCCCCATTCCTACCTCCACGGTCTAGCGACTGGTTTTCCGTCTTAGCCTTGGTCATACCCAAGGGGCTAGCGGCGTAGAGAGTTGTTGGGTATGGTTTTCACCTACATTTCACTTATATGTTATGTTTTGGCATTATGCATGTACTTTATGATGACTTAAGTGAAAAAGGTGGGGTAATGTTCTATTTCTTCGTTGGGGTCACTTAAGTGGACTTTTTGGCCTAGGAGAAATAAAGTCACTTTAAGTGACGATTAAAATATGACATATCTCCAAGGGGGGTCGAATTAGGGTTTTATGGCCACTTTTATGATGGAAAAAGTTATAAAAGGTGGTGTTTGGGGAGGAAAAAGGATAGAGGTTCATTTTGCCATCTTATGTTGGAGCTTTCAGCTTGCTTTCCTTGCTTGTGGAGGTGAAATTCCGCAGGAACCCTAGCTTCGGTAGTGAAAGATCTATCCCTAGCTAGTAGAGCACTCTTCGGTGGTGAGAGATCCAACCCTAGTTTGCTATTGTGGAGTTTATTCAGATCGGGTTGTCAGATTCAGAGTTTCAGAGGCTTGTTGATCTAGTTTCAAGTCCAGAAAGAGAAGACAGCCATATTCAGTAAGAGAGATCATTTATTTTATCAGTGGAACTTCTTGTCATTGCATGTTGATGCATGTTACATGCATGTCATTGCATGCTGATGCATGTTACTTGCATGTTGCTGCATGTTAGTTTAATTGCAATAAAAGTGAAGATATTGGTTATTTTCTGATTTTATACCTTGCTGCCTTAATTGTACTTTGCTGTCATATTTTTCTATATACTGCTGTCATAAAATCAGATTTTTATTTGTGAAAAAATTGGTTGGAAATCTTGAATATAAAATAAATCCGGAAAGGGGATATTTCAAGCTCCCTCTACAGGACTGATTATGGAGGAAGAGAATGACTTTTGGGATACTATAAGTTAGCTCAAAGGGCCCCTTCTCCAAGAGGCTACCTCCAAACAACTCTATGAAAAGATTGCCTTCTCCCCAAACCTTTCCCTGGGCCTTAACAATAAGTGGAATATTTGTGAGCCCATTAGTAGATGACTCATAGATTTAATGTTTGGTGGTCTTCTTGTATTCAGTCAAAGAAATCTTGCTTTAGATGGCTTATGATTCATAATAAGCTTGTTGTTGGCTTATAATTTTTCATAGGTTGCTGAGACTATAAGCTTGTTGTTTTCTTTAAATTTTTATATATATTTATATTTTTACTTTTTAAAAATATATTGTAAGAACGTACCAACAGCCTACCATCCCGAGGTTTTAAAATTTTGCTGTTTCAGTGTACTGTACCCATACCCATACCCGTAACGAAACAGTCTAGCTAGCTAAAGACTTTGCATTATCCACTGTAGACCGGTTAGTCATCAAGGATATCCAGAGTCTTCTACCTCCAAAAGATGTTTTTAAGCTAAACTTAGAACTGAAAGGACCCATTTGGAGAGACTGGAGATGGATTTATGGCTTGATACACACTGCCTTTATCAGCTGCTGCACCAGAAATGCCTCTTGGAACCTATCCTTAATCCTAGGTGGCTTGCTTTTGAAGCTGAATATATATGGCTACATAGATTGCATGGTGTATGGGCAATAAAAGTAGCCTACAAACTAAGGGTGTTTGTGTGGCTTGTCATTCATCAAGGGCTGCCTACTAAAGCCCGGTTATGTAAAATTGGCTTCTCAAATGGGCTATGCCTCTATTGTGCTACTCTTAAAACAGTAAAACGCCTATTATGGGACTGCCCATTTGCCAAAGCCTGCTGGGAAGCAATACAAACTAGAATGGCAATACTCTTCCAGGGAAATATTCACTGAAGAGCAGTGTTATTGGTAGATTCCACCATGCTGATTCTTGCTTCTTTCAGAACTACATGGCATTGCATACGGGTATCAGCCCTTTTTATCCTCTGGAAACTCAGATGCAATTATATCTTCAAAGTGAAAGTGGGCACATTGAAAACTTTTTGGCAGTCTTGGCAAAGTGAAGTCAGAATGCAATTGCTTGCGAAAGGACATCTGTTGCTTAAAGAAGCTAAGCAGTTTGACCCCAAGGATTATTCTGATTTGGCTGCCCTGCTGATTTGTTTAAGAAAAGTCTAATCTGTTTTGTATTTTCTCGTGTACATCTTCTGATTCTTTTGTACAGGCCCTTGTTGTAAATATATGTAGTATATATAAATTATATATATTATTTTACTATCCATCCCCCGCCGTACCCAAAATTTGGAATATTTTTGCCGTTCTGGAAACCCCATCCCTACGTCCTGCTGTTCCACCATCTCGGAATCCTAGTTAATGGTTTTAGTTCCACCCCTATTTGCATTCACACAGATAAACAAGAAACTCTCATGGAAAAGGCCAGCAAGAGATGCAGCCTACTAAAATGCTACAGGGTGTAATGATTATGTTATTATTTGATTAGAAAAACTGACTGTCAGAAGTACTTAATAGGAGATGATTGTGAGTGTCACTTGAACACCATCATCTTATTCCCCTAGGGGTTCAGCATCCACTGATCATTGCCTCTGCCACAAATAGTTCCAATAGTATGAAATTCTGCAATTCTTTTTGTAATACCTATAGAAACAGCCCTTATAATTACACACAATAAAACAGGGAAAGTCATAGTAAGCCAAAACCATCATCTTGTGGGGTAATTATCTATTACTGGAATCATCCTCCAAGGGATCTTTGCTTTCAATGGTAGAAGAAAACAAGGTAATCAATGACCTCTGAGTATAGCTTCACCACATCTTCCTTGCCCTAGTTAATATTTTTGATGATAGAATCAGCTCCTCCATTGGGGACTGTCTAGTGGTTGATTATCCAAACAAACAATTTTTCTGCAACAAAATTCATAACCAGAGTTCTCTTCTACACTTTGGGGTGACATTTGCAGCTTGGATTGTATTATTTTGTATTTTCTTAGTGCCTACAATTTAAAACATTGGGTTTACCATTTTATCACTAGACTGCATGGAAACGTATTGGAGGTCCCCGTACCAGCCTGGAAACGTACCAGGTACTGGTACGGGGCTGGAAACGCTGTGGGTACGTCCGGAAACATACCCACAGGGACAGGATGCGGTTTTACCGTACCCGAATCATACCTTGTCCCTGTGGGTACATTTCCAAACGTACCCGCTTTTCAAAAACGTTTTTGCTAAACTTTAACTCAATTTTTTTTTAATTTTAAAAGTTTCTATATCTAACCTAACCCTAAACTACCCCCCCAAACACTTATATAAACACCCAATCCCTCTACTTTTTTCTCACACTCAATATTTGATATTTTGCTTGAGCTTGAAGGAGAGAGAGAAAGAGAGGTTGAAGGAGAAAGAAAGAGCTTGGAGGAGAGAGTGATTGAGCTTGAAGGAGAAAGAGAGAAGGAGAAGCAAGTCTACAAACATCAAGGAGGATTTTTCCAAGTATTTTACATGCATTCAGGCATTTTTTTAAATCTTTTGAGCAATGTTTCATTGTTTTGTATATGAATATGATCAATGATCAATATCATGAATGATGTGTTTCAAACACATCATTCATGATTATTGATCATGATCTAAATTTATTTTTAATATTTAATAATTTATTTATTTTACGGTTATTAAAATATAATATATTAATTAATTTTTCGTATTTTAAGTTTAATAGTGAAGTTTTATTTAATTAAACGTCTACCCTCTGTGTATGCTCTCACCTCGCACCATTTATGGCGAACTTGGTGATCAAAATCAGAGATTGACGTGTAGGACTAACTGTTTAATTTTTTTAGTTAGTTATGTGTTCGTTTTTTTTTTTAAAGTTTTAAATTGAATTTGTTAAAAATTTAAACGTCTACCCTCTGTGTATGCTCTCACCTCGCACCATTTATGGCGAACTTGGTGATCAGAATCAGAGAATGACGTGTATGGGTCAACAAATTAATTTTCTAATTTGTATTTGTTGTTTTTAATTAAATTATTTTAATATTTAGCAATGTTTTAAAAAATATCTCTTATTGTAGGTTATTGAATTAATCCTACAATCATGGCATCCAGTTCAGCTTCAGTGGGGCAAGAGGGGAAAATGTTTCGGGTGGTATGGCAGTGAAAATGGATCCAAATTATCCTTTATGGAGACATGTGGAAGTGATAGAGCTTGTTGCGGTGGTGGTGTCCGTGTTTGGACGTGTCCCCATTGTGCCACCACATTTAAATCCTCATATACCCGTTTGAGAGCTCATCTGACTGGGGCATCGGGGACGGGTATTAGACCGTGTAGGAAGGTGGAAAAGAAAACCATAGCCATATACCTAAAAGAGCAAGAGGATGCAAACATTGAAGCAACAAGAGCTCGCTCTAGAACTATTTCTTTACAAAGAAAGGTCCATGGGAAAACCACCAACATCAACACCATCCTTTCATCCTGAGACTCGTCTTTGAAAACTATTCCAGGATGATGACCCTTTTGATGCGGATACCTCGGGGCCATCAAGCAAGAACAAAAGGCCCATTAGAAAAAACATTTAACATCGAGAAGAGAGGGATATTGTAGATGAATTGGTGTCTCGGTGGATATTTGCATGTGGACTACCATTGATGTCTTGAGATCGCCTTATTGACAACGAGATGGTAATAAACATTAATGAGGCACCAGCGGTATACTGAAGCCCTAGCTATAATAAGGTTAGCACTTCTCTTTTAGCAAAAAAGTGCAACACATTCGACATCTCTCAACCCGAATTAGAGATTCTTGGGTGATTCGAGTCTCTATTATATCGGATAGATGGAAAGACTCCGAAATGCAGACCTCTCATCAACATTATTGCAAAGTATGCCCTAAAGGGCCAATGCTTATGAAGGTTGTTGATTGTGAGGGGGAAGTAAAAGATCCCCAAATCATTACAAATATTCTCATTAAAGCTATTGGGTCAGTGGGTCCGCAGAGGGTTGTCCAAGTCATCACGACAACGCCAAAATCGTGCGAGCGCAAATGATTGATAGTAGAGGGTAGGTATGAGCACATATTTTGGACACCATGTGCAATACACTCCCTGAATCTAATGATGCAGAAGATTGGGAAAATTGCATGGATTGAGCAAATATACACGGAGGCAAACGAGATTCAGATGTTTGTCACCAACCATCACATGTCTCAAGCCATATTCAGAAGATTTTCAAAGTTGGAGTTGTTGAAGGTAAAAGAACAATTCATTTTAAATTTAATATTTGATTTTAAATTTTTAAATCAATTTCAAATTGTGTTGTTATTGAATTGTTTCCATTCTTTTTTAATAGGTTGTTGAGACTAGGTTTGCCTCTCACACACTCATCTTGAGACGACTTGTGAAGGTGAGACGTGCTTTGAGCATGATGGTGATTGATAATGTTTGGACCATCTGGAGGCAATCTAACACAAAAAGAGCCCAAAGAATAAAATCATGGATCCTTGATGAGCATTGGTGGGAAAAGTTGAATATTTGTTGAGTTTCACAGAGCCTATTTTGAGTATGATACGATTTGTTGACAAAGATAATGCTTGCATTGGAGAAATATATGATGGCATTGACTCCATGCTTGAAAAAATCCATGATATCATACAGGCCAAAGAGCAGGACCCTGAGGAAAATTTTTACAGTGAAGTTAAAAATGTGATCGTGAAAAGGTGGAACAAAATGACCACCCCATTGCATCTCCTTGCTTATGCTTTAAATCCCAAATATTACAGTAGTGAAATAGTTGGGAGAGCTGGTAGACAACGACCATATGATGACCATGAGGTTGCAAATGGGACGAGGTCAGCATTCAGGAGGTTGTTTCCTGATCCAGCTACATCACTTGCAGTCCGCCAGAGATGTCGATGTTTGTAAATGGACAAGGTAGCATGGGAGAGATAGAGGCTATTTGTGACAAACCCACCATGGATCCAATCACGTGGTGGACTTGTCATGGCCATGATGCCAAGTTCTTATGACCAGTTGCGATCAAATTGCTCTCACAGGTATAAAGTTTGTAACTTGTTATTTGATATTTTAATTACCAATTACAAATTAAAATTCAAAATGATATCATTCTTTTTTTTAATTAATAATATTAATACTTTGTTTTTGTGACAATGACAAGTAGTAATTCTTCTGCAGAGCGCAACTGGAGTACTTATGGCTTCATCCACTCAGCCAAACGCACCATGTTGGCATCGAAGAAGGCTGAAGATCTAGTATATGTTCATTCCAACTTGCGCCTCTTAACCCACAGGACGCAAGAGTATACTAGTGGTCCTAACAAGCTTTGGGACCTCCAACCTGAAAACACGGACTTTGAAGCTTTTTGCTTGTTTGGCCAATGTTTCACTTCTTGGCGTCGATGAGGAACTTCCAGGGAGCCCTTCACAAGGGTTCGAAAGTGGAGCTAGTGGGAGTGGAGCTACAAGTGGCATCCATGAAGATGATTTTGACGATCATCTAGATGATATGCTCTAGAAGTTGAGAACTTGAATGTATTATGTTATTTACTATCATGTTTTGAACATTATGTCATGACTCATTATGAATCAATACAAACTCAAGTCTCAATTCTCAAAGTATTGGAAATTTCAATTTTGTTTTCGTGTTCTATGAATGATTTTAAGTTGTATGACTCTATGAGTATTAAATTTCAATAAGTATGCAAATGCTTCTTTAAATTTATAATTTATATACATATTTATATATTTATATACATATATAATTTTATATATATATATATAAAACATACCCAAAAGCGTACCATACCCGTACCCATTATCCGTATCCGTGCGAGTCTAGTTTTATGGTATCTTAACCAAGTACTTTGTAGTCCTATTGACAAACTGGTCATTCATGGAGATTTATATAATTCAGTTTTCTTTTTTTCCTTAGGTTCTTTCGATCTAATTATATCCATCACAGAGACGACATGAATCATGCTTGACTTGTCCATAACTTCCCAAATTCTAGACAAACTATGAAATTCCATAATTCTGCAAGGGATGTGGTCCTAGTATGTCAACATTCTGTGGAGTTTTTACCAAGTACTCTTACACTCTGGCTTGACGATTTGCTCCCAAGTTCGACTTAAACTATGATTTTAATGACAAATAAAGATGTTTTTGCACTCAAACTCAAGCACAAAAAGAGACAAATATAAAGAATGTTTAATTGTAATGGAGCTGTTGGCCACAATGTGCATATGTCATGTATTATACGAGTTTTCTAGAATCAACTGTGTGCTACATATAAGGTCTGACATTTTGGGTCTTGTAGGAGCCATCATTGGTGATGAGAGTGAAGCCAATCCTTCCTCATTGAAATATCCTCAATTTTTATCTAGCACCTCTTCTGGTAGTATTCAATTTTTATATTCTGCATGTGTTCCAATTTCCAAACAGTTTTAAATGTATTTTTTCAACGTGAATACATCGCTCCTTAATAAGGCACTGAAAATTGCTCGTGAGAGGAATTAAAGTGCATGTATATTGTAACTAGGATTTAGAAATAATGACACTTAATCTGAACAGATTGGGAAGTGCCGGCTCTATATTTTTGTAAAATTTCTGCATCTGCAGTCATATGTTGTCTCTAGCAGCCTGCATTGTCATCAGTGAAACAGAACTGTTGGACATGGAAAGAGCCACAGTTCTATAAGACTCAAAGAGCTTAAAAAGTCACAAAAATGTCTTTTCCAATGGTGCAGGTGGAATTCCAATTCATTCATGTTTGTTGCAAGTCCCATGATTCTTTTCTCAATGCTAGCCATTTCAGTAAATGATCCAACTACAAGAAGTCTCTGCAATCACGTTAGAGCATTGGTCATCACAATTTTGCAACCTTATCTATCAATACCTTTCATGATGGAATTTTCTTTTTAGATTTATAGTAGGAGAGGTTGGAAGACCTTCAATGTTCACCACCTATTATGATATAGCAAATTGCAGTGAAAACAAAAACTCAGTCTATATATTTCTCGTGTATTGTCTTTCCTAGGCAAATGGGGCTATTAATTATCTTTAAAATGGTTTTGTGTTCTCATTTACCAAGACTGGAGAACAAACCTGTAGTTGACCATCATCAATTGTTGCATAGAGGACCCAATGGTCTCCAGCTTCCATGCGACTCTGCACAGTGCATTCCATCCAGGATATCTGAAAGAATGAGAATAAAGATGATTATCATGAAAACGTTGTCAGAGAGCTAATCATTACAAATTTGAGAATGGAAATTCTATGCAAATTAAACTTAACTGGCTACTGTAAAAAATATTTAGATAAAATATCACCCAAAGTATTACTGCAGTTAAGCTAAAAGGAATTTCTTAAATACCGCGTCTAAGAGAATTCTGCCACCATTGCTTGCTTCCTTTGTTTGCAGCCCCAAAATCGAGGTTCCCCTGGTTTATATGGCTTCAGAAGTCGCTTCATGGTCGCAGAACTCTTTCCCTCACCAAGTACATTAAGTACAAACTTGCCCCCAGGCAAAACTAAACTTTCCACTGCCCTATCTTTTGCCACCTGTAATTTC
The DNA here is from genome assembly GCA_018340775.1 of Taxus wallichiana var. yunnanensis. Classification (NCBI taxonomy): domain Eukaryota; kingdom Viridiplantae; phylum Streptophyta; class Pinopsida; order Cupressales; family Taxaceae; genus Taxus; species Taxus wallichiana. The sequence goes on from CM031241.1 coordinate 469,784,401, forward strand.
ATTGAGTGAATGAAAACTCAAAACCCGTTATTATGCACAGACTTTAGTATTAAGAAAATTCTGTAGTTCAGGTTGAGATGGAAGGAAAAGAAGAGTTTTGAAAAAGACAACTTCACCGATTCTTGGAAGACATATAAAGAAGAATATGGCATTCAATACAGAACATTATATCCTCTTCAAGTTGATCCTCCCAAATTGTTAGATACTTACTGCTAAGGTTATGCCAGGGGGAACAAAAGTAGCTTGGCTAACCCATGATGCAAGCATTGCACTTTCTGCATCACTATTCTTTGCTGACACTACACAAAGTGATCCAATTACTCTCCCAACTGCCTGCATATTTTACAATAATAAAGGGAAATTCAAAAGTGATCTTGCAAGCTTAGGGATTTGCATGGTTCAAGATATCCGTCTCTGTTATGCTCATCCATAGAAATGGAGATCTTAAGTACTAAAATAATTAGCTGTTCAAATAGAACAGAGCAATACATGCATCCACCACTGGATGAAAGAAAGAACCTACATAATAATCTTTATACAAACAAATGTATGAGTGAAAAGAGGAAGATGGTTTATTTTTTTTTTTTTTTCAAATATATTAAATAGGATAGCTTCTAATATAGATACAGAATGAGAAACCTGCTCAACATTGGATGCCATGACAAATTGAGAAGTCTCCTTCTTTGTTTCAATTTTGACTTCCTTACAGCCTGTGCAATGTCCGTCCCACTTTCTTCACAAATTTGTAGCATTCTTTCTGTTGGCTGCAAACATGTTATGCAGACACAAGAATCAGTGTCAATGAATAAAACTTTAACTATAACAAATGCACATTATGAAATTTAAATATAAAGAGAATCTTCTGCGTTTAGACTTAATTTGGGTTTTGGTTTGCAAAGAATTACTCATAACTAAATACATATTGACATATCATGTGCTAGTATATAAACTGATCAAAGCTTACTTTAAATTTGCAACGGATAGTGGGAAAAGGAAATGAGTAACCCCCATCTTTGAGGCGTTGCTCAATTTCATCGACAGCTTCTCCACTCCAGCCAAAGGAACCAAACACACCACATGGTTTGGTTCTTGCTTCATTGTCACTAAGAATAACTCCCAATGCATTCTGGTCAAACACATATCATCATATTCTGTCAGACTGCCTAAAATGCAGATAAAATAGAGTCCATATAGGTTGAGTACTACCCATATTGAGAGATGAGTACACATCAATATAAATTGTAGAAACTAAAAATGTTAACTAATTATGTTTTGCCAGCTTTCCCAATGTTCCTCTTCATTGAAACTGAAATTCGGCATAATTGGATTCACTGCTACAACAAAGCAGGAAAAGAACAATGAAAAAGACCATATATCTAAAGCAATGCCATGCCTCTAATAATAAGATAGAAACAGATGAGGTGTCAAAAGCAGCAAATAATAAGTTGACAATATTGTCAAAATCTACACATCTTGTAAAATATATAATATTGTATTTCTTGCAATTCACTAAAAATTAGAAAACAAATCAATTTAAGAATCAATCACGGATGGATAAATTCATCCAGATTCTTCTTACAACCTGTATTGGAGTTGGCATATGACCTGCCAAAGTAGGACTTCCAATCACAAAACCATTACACCGTCGGATCAAGCTGGAAACTTCCTCGGATGTGGTGTGTTCACAATTCAAGGTCTCCACCCCGATTCCTGCTTTTGATATTCCACGGCTACGAAATGCAACACAGTCAAGTGGCAAGTCAATCCATGGATAGTATTTCCTGATTATTTTTCATTAATTCATATCTCTCTCAATAGCAGAACATTAAGTACCAATGAAGCAATTACAGATGCACCTTATGGCTTGTGCAAGAGCTGCAGTATTTCCATAAGCTGATGCATAAATCACAGCTATTGTTGCTTCATCTGTCTGCTTTAGTCTTTGTTGAGTCCACTGCATTTATTATTATAGTTAATTGCTTTTTACACAAGGAAACTATAATGTGATAGTAAATATGAGAATTGGAGTTTTGAAGAACTTTTAAGGCAAAGGAAGTAAACAAGAAAAGAAATTTCTAACAGTCTACTAGAAAGAAAAGCTTACAGCTTTATACTCATGGACAAGCTCAGTGAGGGTATATTGAACAATGGGTCCATGGATAGGACAAATTGCTGCAGTAACAAAGACTCCCTCCGCTTTGAGAGAACCAGAAATGGCAGTTGATGTGCTCAGTGGTAGATTGAGTGAACTAAGCATGGTAGAAAGGATGTACTTCACATCAGCCTGTGTTTTATATAGAAAGGTCAGTGCTCTAACCTAGTAACCAATATTATTAGTCTCCTGCCAATAAAATAAATAGCAACCATGGAATTTAACTTGAGGAAAGAATGTCACTATGTTAGTGATTACTCATAATCGTCATCTTGAGATGACTTAAACATACTTGAGTTAAAATCTCAAAAAAATGAATAATCTAATTAAATTGCTCGTGAAAGCCGTCAACTTAACATTAGTACATGATTGGGTTGTAATCGGGTTAATCACATATTCATAATAATTGTGAGACAAGGGTGATCTATAATGCACTCTACTATTGAATATAATGAATATATTTATAGGCACACATGTTAGTTGGTAGTTTTCAGTTATGAACTATCACATAACTATTCCAACTACATTGTAACTACTCCCAATCATAATAAAATGAAAGACATGTTCATTTGGTGTGCAGTCTGTTTCCTCTTCATTCTATCCTTGTCTACATTTGCTAACATTGGTATCAGAGCCTCTAGTGGTCGAAAATCTAGGTAGCCGGTACGTACCCTGCAGGGCATGGGTACGGGTATGGTACATACCCGGTACGTGGTACGGGTACGGTACGCCCTGGGTACGGCCAGCAGTACCCGGTACATCTGGGTACTTCTCAGAAGTACCCAGACGTACCCGGTACTGCTGGACATACCCTGGCCGTACCCAGCCGTACCCACAGCGTACCCACCAGTAAAAACAACATTTTTTTATTTTTTAAAACTTTTTGTAAAAAAAAATTTAAAAAAAAAAAAAAACTATTTTTTGGGGGTCAATAGATGGGATTACGTAAACGATTCAACTGAAGTAAAACTTCACAGAAGTACCTAAAACAATGGCTGAAACTGCAACAGTTGAGATGTGTTTGGGTAATGTAGGATCAAAAAACACAGTGGCAGCATCTCCACTAGCAAGTAAGACTAATGCAGGAATAATAACAGAAACCCCAAAGGAATCTGAACTGCCGGATTTGAAGGGAACTGGTAATAGCCGGAATTCCAGTCCAGTTATGTGATTTGTTATTATTTATGTTAATAATTGGACATTGTAACATTTAGAGTTTGAACAATGTACTTGTTCGAAGTTCAATCAATGAATATCATGACAAAATGCATTGAATTATTAATACGTTATTTGGCTATTTCACTTAATTAATAATTTGTTTACTCTATTCATCTATAAGGCTGAATTTTTGCTTATTTGGCTATGTTTTTAATATTTTATACGTATATTGTACTGCTGTACCCAAGTGCTGTACCCGGCCCCGAAAAATTGCCGTATCCGCGTACCAGATCCCTGTACCCATACCCGCACCGTACCCCGTACCGCTACCTAGTTGAAAATAGTTGAAATCTGAGGAAACTTGCAAGGAAGTACAAATTTCGAACAGAACAGTTTGAGAAAGGCCTATACTAGGGCACGAACTGAAGAATACTGAAGTGCAACTTTTTTCCTTGACAAAATCTATAATACTTTGACAACATATCTGATTGCGGAAGTCTGATATGTTTTCTATATCTTAATACTGTCGAATAACGGCTATATTTGATTAATATAAAGTTAAAAGAATTAAAAATATGCGGCTACGGTTAAACTTGTTTAATTAAATGGTGCAGGTCTTAGCTCAGTCAATCCTCCTCAAGGAGCATGTCATGTTCACCTTCTTCACTCTAGCAATCTTACCTCTAGTCCTTTGCATGTATGCAAACACCTATCTCTGCCCTTACCAACTTTAAGACTGATCTACAGTCATGTATTCAGTGACTAATATCCCAAATTCTCATTTAAACATTATGTACTTACTCTGCTCTTCCTCTATATACAACTCTCCCCTAGTTCTCCTTCTTCTTCTTCCACTCAACTTTTCTCTAAGCCTATACCTTATACCTTCTCTAACCTGAGATGGCCTAATTCCTTGTCCTAGACCATCATACTGTCTTTCACAAGTCATACTTATCTCAGCTGGTTCCATACACCTTATACAGCATATTCCACAGCCCCACTATTCTCTCAATAGATGTCTAAGGACTGTCCTTTCAGGTATACTTGGAAGATACAACAACAAGAAATACATGTCTTGTATGTACTTCTACCCCCATTTGCTTCATAACCTGTTCAAGACTTTAGGTCCCTATTTTAAGTGCAATGGTTATCAACCGTGAAGCTCCATACAAGGATGGTATGCCTATCTCCAACTTCAGTTGCTATATACTGTTTTCACAGGTTTAGAGTGGAGTCATACTACTCACCTGGTTCTCTTGTCAAGATAATCCTTCAATTGGCTGTTAAGTACTCCTTGAGTCATGGTACAAGGTCTTCAAGTGATGATACCCAAATAACTTGTCTGCTCCTTAAATGATCTCCAAACTGATTTGTAGTGCTCTGTCTCAGGGACCCCACAGTTCATATGTACTCCTTTAAGACTGTAACTGCTATGGGAAAGCTTCACACTCCATATCCAAGCTCTATAAACCTCCTTGTCACCTTATAGAAATCAAATTGAATGATCAATCCCATCAGTGGGTGATCAAGCACTTGTTACCTTCTTTTTGCCTAACACTCTGCCCAAGGTTCCTTCCTAACTCAAATCAGAGGTTCTAACCCACTGCCCATACCTTGCTTGGTACAATATTCATGAATTTAAGTCTTCTCCAGGCTATTCAAGGTGCTCCCCAACTTAGATGCACTGTTCCTTCTACATATTTTGTCCAAGCTACCTTCATTTAGACCTCTTTCTTACACTCTAGGACAGTCATTTTGAATTGTACAGTCAATCATTTACTGGGATGAAGACATTTACTTATGAAATTCTTCCTAGGATCAATAGATCATCCAATGAAGGCCTAGTTCCACCTTTATCATTAACCTAGAGTCATGTCTATCAACATGAATGACAACTCTGTCTTTTCTTTGATCTTCTAAAAGGTCTAATACAGTCTTATACCTCTGTACAGTCAAGTTTTACTTGAAATGAGAGCACTTTCTTGATGGTGGATGCTCTAAGATCCTTGGAACTCATCAACTTGGTCTAATACTTCCTCAATATCTAGTTAAATTCATGACAATCCAATATTTATCACAAACCCTGTCTTTTTCTTCTTTATTGTGCTTCTTCTTTATGGTCTAGGACAGTCCTGAGCCTGCACAGTCAAGTTTTACCTGGCATGATAGCATCTTCTTTCTTATACATCTGCCTAAAATCATTCATATGCCTCATTTGAACTAAATACCACCTCCTTACCTATTTTAGGATCATGACAATTAGTCACAATGCCAAATTATGTCGTTTTGTCCCAAAATCTGTGCACTGTTACATGCAATTTTAGCTCGAAAAGACTGTTAGATAGATCTTTTACTGTACTCAACCATTTACAACGAAACTTTGGGGATATCTACTTCACATATAGACAGAAATATCCTGAAAATTTCAGCTTGATTCATCCATACATCTAAAAGATATGATAGGCCCTAGTTTGAGGCCGAAACCATATAAAAGGATATAAAAACCATAGGAAACAATTTCAAAACATATAAAAATTATACTTGCATTCCTTGATTCCTGCAGAAGATTCCCACTTTAACAGTCGAGATTTCTCACATTTATAAGATGTTGAGGGTTTCATACCCACTGTTCTGGCAGAGTTTACATGCACAGTCCCTTGTAAACATCCAATTTCATTCAAAACAGAGCAAATTCTTTATTATCATACTTCATCCATACATTGTTAATCCTTCTCTTACTTGCTACCTGCTCTTCTTCATCGAATTCTTCCTCTCATTGTACTTTCCATCCCTATTCTATCTCCCTAAGAAGCTCAACTAGCTTCTAAATAGACCAAGTCACCCTAGAAAGGCTCAACTGTGCCTCTAAACATAGTAATTACATCCAAAACATATCACAACTCGTTGCATATCTATTTTATGGTCTTCATGACCTTATCTATCCCTTGACAACTCATTCTTACTTGTTTAACCTTCCTACCTAGTCAAACTTGACTAATTACCCTTGGTTACAAATGTTTTCACTTTTACTATGACAATATACATCCAAATTTGGACTTGAACAATACAATATGGAGAGAAGAAACTTTGAAAACTCCTTCTATATACCTAATGCCTTTCATAGGCTTATTCAGACTTTATTGCACTCTCCTAGCCATGAGGATGATGCTCCTGCATCATTAAAGCTTTAAACACGATTAAAAATAACGTGGCAAGGAGTTAAGACACATGGAACGATTCTACGTGTATTTCCAACAGTTCTACCTTACAGGACTCCAGCTCATGGAATTAACAAAAGACCAAATAATTTTTGGATCCGAACGGATTTGCAAAGACAAAAGATCATTTAATAGCAAAATAGGCAATTAAACCGTACATATGTGGAATAATCTAAATGGTTTGCTTTTTGCACTTTGACACGACTATGACAAAGGACAAACAATATGCGAAAGAACGTGGACACGTTTTATTGGTTCGCATCTGACTAACTCTGACAAATCTTAATATAAAGTAGCGAGACTCGGTGGCTTAATCTTATTGGTTAACTTGTCAAGGTTAACAAAGACCGACATCGCGAATTCGAAGAGACACGGAGCTATTCTACTGGTTCGGGTTCACATTAAATAGAAACAAGTTAACTAAAGTCTGGATTTGCGAACGGCATGGAGAGTCTTCGGTGGTTTGCGCTTAGCAACGCTCAAAAGAATCTAACAAAATACTTGCCATTGCAAAACTACATGGGTCTTTCTGATTGGCTAAAGCTTCGCAACGGTCATAAAGATCTATTAAAGTTCTAACACAACGAAGTTACAAGGAACATTTTTATTAGCTTGAACTTCACAATATAATATATTGTTTTGGTGTTGGGTCGGACGTAGAACACAGAATTAATGGATCCAAAGAAAGCTTTTAGGTCCACAACATAAAAATAGACAATATGACCATGAAAAATAGAAACTAGATAATTCAGTCTATAAATACCATTGTTTATCCTGATTTTACTTGTATAATACTATTGATTACATATATATAGTATTTTTCTACATTAATTTAAACAAATCTTCTTTAAAAATAGACATATATATCTAAAATTACATATTTTGTTAATTTATTTCGGCAATTCATTGTTCTTAACGAACAATTGTGTATTTTAACAAATATACATAACAAAATAAATAGAATGCCTTCATTTACACGTTTATCGAATAACAAAATATTTTCTTAGGCACATTTAGCGAATCAACAGAAGAATTCACTTCTTTCCATTAGCTTTTCAACAGAGATTTACATAGCTTTCTAGAGATTATATAGCTTTCTAGAGAGAGAACTTATCTGAGTCAATTATCAGGAATTCTAGTACAAAATTCCAATGCAGAGAGAGAACTTATCTGAGACCGTTAGCAGGAATTCTTGTACAAAATTCTAATATCTGAACACGAAATGAGACACCAGACTATGGCCGCACTATGAGAGGAAAATCTTATACACCTCGTGTATATTCACCTTGCCTTGGCTAGGAACCATCCGAGGTTGTACTTTGTACCCCGGTTAGGACACCTCTAGTGCCCCTCTCTCTTGCCCACCGCCTACCTATACCTGGTCAGCCTTGGAATTTACTTCCACAAACTAAATTCACAAAGTCCTTAAGACTCTTTTACAATTATTTCTCTCGAAATCACAATTACAATTCAATGTCCGTTTACATCTCTTTTATATACATCATAGGTGGTAATGAACCATCACAATGGTTTCACACCCTTTCATAAATAAATTAAGCATCTTTAATCAAATGCTCGGGATATTCATTCCCACATTAAGCCATAGCTTCTTACAAGAACTTTTTACAAATAATCACAAATCAAACTTGTCTTTCACAATCCAAATCTTTAATATTTTTAAAAGCTTCGGGTATTGAATTTGGTCGAGTCTATAAAGCAAGAGAACCGAATTAGCACAGCAAAAACATAGTCTTCGTATTAATCCGTTGTTGTGATTTTACAATGGAAGGAAGGCTAATATATAGCCATACAAATAGGAAAACTGCTTCCTACAAAATAGGAAGTCATCTAAACAACTTACCTATAATGAGTTGATCTAACAACTCATAACAATAAACTATCTGCTAACCATACGAGATATATTGTTATAACAATATATCTCAATCATATATTGTAACATTGTTTATAAAAATATTACCATCAAATATTAACTAACACCTATAATGTAAACATTAATTTCCTAACATTCCCCCTTAATGTTTACATGGTAGTAAAAGAACTTTCACACTTCCTCTGCAGCCTGCTGCCCGTGCTTGCTCATGATCTTGGTACAACACTTGAACTGAAGGTAGAAGAAGGAACACATCAACTTCTTATCAACCATGCACTTTCGGGAACACATCTAGACGACGAGGATGGGAACATGCTCAGGAATCATCTGCTTATCAACCAGTCACTCTAGGGAACACATCTGTCCTATCAGTGTGGGAACTCAAACAGGAACACATCTGAAGAACCTTCAATGGTTTTCTAGAGGGCTAACCACAAACCTAGGTATGAACAGGAACACAACTAACTGTTCAACCTCTTCAAGACTCATGATGTTGCATTTCACTGTGCTATCTGTTCTTCACCATGTTATTACATTGGGGAATTATGTAGGAATAGCCACATTTACTGGTGAACAGGAAAGAACCTCTGTTCTTATTTCTCACACCGACTGAAATACACACCAAACTAAAGGAAAAGCACACACGTGCCACCAAATCGGTGAAGCAAACCCATCATTGGCGACTAATGAGAGGTCGTTGCTTGACCTCCAGCCTCTAATGCCTCCGTCCCCAGTAACATGCTGCTAGCTTAGTTGGATTTGACTTGGACGCTCAATAGTTTCCACATTGGGTTTATTTTCTCTCCCCCGCAATGTGAAATCATTTATTTTGCGGATGTCGAGTAACACCGAAAATGCATCCGTGAGGCAATTTTTTTAATTTTTCAGACTTTTACAATGACTTGACAAACTATGTTGACAACAAAATTACTAACACAAAATAATGACACTTGATGACTAAAACAATACTTTTGACGACATTACAAATTTGACTATAACTTAATTATTTGACGATACATGACTAACAAATAATATAGACACTATAATCAAATGACTATTAAAATGATTTTTATTTTAGTTTATTTTTTACACAATAACAAAACTTTTTATAGGAAAGAGAGGACTTTACAAATCGACACAACCTACAAACAAACCAAAACTATAACAATTCAAATAGACAACTGAACCAAAGATGGCATTTCTATATAGACTCAACTGGTAAAGAACATTGACAATTTTTAATAACATCGATGAACCTTAAGCTTTGTTCAGACTCACTATACTAAAATAATAATAAAGACACAGCTACTAAATAATGGAACAGTAGATAGACTATTTAAAACTTGACAAAATGACTTACTAGTAATGTGGAACTCAAACGTGGAAAACTCGGCACACCTGACAGCAATAAGCAATATGGAATTCATACGACCCGACAATCACGAATCAAGCCCAGAACGGTGAGAAGAGAGTCGTTTCAATAACTCAACATTGCGAATCACAAGCGTGGAATGTGGATGAAGTCACGTGCTTGGATTGGGATCATTGACGGGTCCAAGATTGATTTGATTCTATTGATAGAGCACAGATTTCTGAGTGGATTATTGCGTTGCGATATGAATGCAGATAAAAAAATTGACATGTCGACACGCCTTATTTAGATCTTAAACAAGATTACATCCTCACAAAGATAACAAAGAGCAACACGTCCATGAGGCAATAAATCCGCTGTACAATTGTAATTAGAACTGTATGCAGGCCTGAGGCACCACTGATACCCGAATTGGAAGTCGATCTTGAAGAGAAAGATATACACGGATCTGCAGAACTTGCAACCATAAAACAAATGTTCTTGAATGAAAAATGATTCTTGGAATATTCAGATCTGACACACTGTAGAAGATATGTACATCAATATTTCAGTATGAATTTCACTCCCACGTGTGCGCTATACCAGATCAGTATTTTCAAATGATCTTCATAGAGATTTAATACTCTCACCCTCCACCGAGTACCAGCAAATACACACAAAATTAAGAGTATTCTAAATGTAAATGCCTCATAAGAAGATATACACAGGACGGCTAGAAATATATATATATGCCCCTAAAAACAAATTAAAACTTTGAATTTTACATCAAAACTTCTTCTAATATCCTGCTCTGATACCAAAAATTTAATTTGGTCAGAGTCTATATAGCAAGAGAGCCGAATTAGCACAGCAAAAACATAGTCTTCATATTAATCTGCTGCTGTGATTTTACAATGTCAGGAAGGCTAACTTATAGCCATATAAATAAGAAAACTGCTTCCTACAAAATAGGAAGTCATATAAACAACTTACCTATAATGAGTTGATCTAACAACTCATAACAATAAACTTATCTGCTAACAATATATCTCAACAACTATATATATCGTAATATTGTTTATAACAATATTACCATCAAATATTAACTAACACCTATAATGTAAACATTAATTACCTAACATCGGGATTTAGTCACATAACAAATACCAGTTTGCTAAGGCACAAACTAGGGAAAACATTCCACTAGGGCAGAATGAAGAAAACAACACGTTTTTGAGAATATTTCTCACATTTTTGGCAGAATATTTCTCACATTTTAACAGTGGTGAGTTGATGATCGAATTGTCTTTGGTTTTGGTCACAATGTGCACATCTTTATTTTGGTAAATTCTGAGCACGATTTATCCACTGAATTCTGGTTGCAATTTGCATATCTTTATTTTGTTTGCATGAAAATCTGGTCATGTTTCAAGTAAAAGACAGTATTTAGGGCACATGAATTCATGTATTCTTATCGTCAAATCATGGGTACTAGGGCACAGGATTTGTGCACTGCTCAGCTCATTGATAAATTCTACAGACCAGATAGTCACATTGTTGCTGTTATATTTATTTCCGCTCCATTATTATTCTACATTAGTTTGTGGGTCAGAAATTGGTGTGAATGGCGAATATACAAAATCTTGTTCTTCCGGGGACACAAAAGTTAACCAGACAATTATAACATTTGGAGCCATAAAATTTTGACCATCGTGAAATTTTACGATTGTGATAAAATAATATGTGGCAAAGAAAGTAGGCCTGCTATTAATTTTGTGGATTATGACAAACGTCATAAGGAAGCCCTATTACTACTGAAGTTGTTAATACCAGAAGTATGCAATGCCACTTTGGCGGGTGATCTATGGATCAGTTTGAAGGACAAATATATGACTTCAGAGAAGAGTCGGGTGTTATACCTAAAGAATTTGTTGTTTTCAGCAAGGTTGCAAGAGGGTGGGTCGCTGTTAGAGCACCTACTTCGGATGAAAGACCTTCGAGATCAACTTGCCTCCATTAACAAAAAGGTAGATGACAATGATATGGTGGTGTTGGTGCTGAATAGTTTGCCATCATCATTTGAGTCATTTGTTGAAGCCCTCCATTTGATGGCTGAAAGTCAGACTTTGACTTTTGATAAAGTCAGTTCCTATTTATTACAAAAGGAACGGAGACAAATTCAGACACTTGAGTCCAGTTTTAGACAAACCAAGAGTGCTTTTGTTGTTCAATCCAAAGGGAAATGGAAATGACAACCTAAAAATCATCTCCTAAATATCAAGTCAAGTGTTACTACTGTCATAAACTTGGTCATGTGAAGAAGGATTGTCAAAAAGACAATATGATCTTGCCAACAAAAAGCAGAAGGGACAAGCAAATGTGGCAATAATTGAACAAGAACTTGAAGAAGAGTATGCCCTCATGGCATCATGCTCGGATGACAGCCCTACAAGGTGTTGGTTCTTTGATTTTGGAGCATCAAGACACTTCACATGTCAAAAAGATTGGTATGTAAATTTTCACACAAATTTCAGTTCTGATTTAGTTTCATTAGGGGATGGAAGATCTCATGTAGTAGAAGGGATAGGGGATATCCGAATCATATTGAATGATAATGTCAAATTAATAGTTAGAAATGTTAGATATGTTCCTAACATGAATAAGAATCTTTTATCTATAATCAGCTAACGAAAACCCCAATATTTTTATAAACTTCTCTGGCAAGAAATGCATTGTGTCTGATGTAAAACTAAACAAAGTTGTTGCCCTGGGCATTGGGCAAGGAGGCTTGTATAGGTTGGTTGACCTGCCACGGTCAACTTACATGCCTTAGTTGTGGAGGGTAATACCAACATTTTGTGGCATGAGAGATATGGACATCTCAACCTTCAATATCTTGCCAAACTCAATAGAGCCAACATGGTTCTTGGTTTGCCTACTATTCAAGAGAAACAAGATATGTGTGCAAGGTGTTTGGTTGGAAAACAGAAAAGGAAGCCATTTCCAATTGAAGGTGTTTGGCATGCCAAGGGGCTTTTAGATCTTGTTCATGCAGATCTTTGTGAGCCATCATGGAAGTCTCCCATTGTTCTTGGTGCGAGGTACTTTCTTTTGTTGGTGGATGATTATTTGAGAAAGATGTGGGTCTACTTCTTGAAAAAGAAGTCTAATTGTTTTGCTTCTTTTGAGAAGTTCAAGGCATTGGTGGAAAACTAGGCCAGTAGACAAATCAAGACATTGAGATCCGATAATGGGGGAATTCACTTCCAAGCAATTCAAGGATTACTTTGTAGTAAAGAAGGAATTCATCATTAGCTGACAACCCCATATACCCCACAACAAAATGGGTGGTTGAGAGGCGGAATAGAACTATCATGGAGATGGCTCGATGCATGATGCATAGTAGGCTGTACAGTTCAAATACTAGGAAGAAGCATTGAACAAAGCAAAGATATGTTCTCAATCGGAGTTCTTGCAAAGTTTTACAGTCGTACACACACGAAGAATCTTGGTCCAAAACCAAACCTGACATATCAGCTTTTCGTATTTTTGGTTCAGCTGCATATACTTTGGTTCTTGATAAAAAGAGTAAGTTAGACTCTAAAACTACAAGATATTTCTTTGTTGATTATAGTGATCAGTCTAAGGTTTATAGGATGATTGATATTTCTACTAACAAAGTAATTATTAGTTGTGATGTTGTTGTTGTCGTAATTATTAGAATCAACAAACAATTGGCTGTAATCAGCAAGCAGTTAGGTGTGATCAGCAAGCATATTGAGATTCATCATCACTATATTCGACAATTAGTTGATTCTAGTGATATCTCTCTTCACTTCTGTCCTTCTAAGGAGCAGCCTGTTGATCTAATGACTAAACCTCTTGGTCCTCTCTTGTTTGTAAAATTTCAGGACAAACTTGTCGTTGTTTCCGGTTTAGTCATTAAGGGGGTATTGAATATAATGAATATATTTATAGGCACATGTTAGTTGGTAGTTTTCAGTTATGAACTGTCACATAACTGTTCCAACTACATTGTAACTACTCCCAATCATAATAAAATGAAGGACACATTCATTTGATGTGCAGTCCATTTCCTCTTCATTCTATCTTTGTCTACATTTGCTAACATACACTCTCCAAAATATTTGCCAAAGGGAGAATAGGCTAGAAGGTGAGAAGCCTAAATAGGTGGATTACATTCACCATTCCTCCCTCCTATTAACAAATGCTTATGTGCTAAGTGAGTCTCCTTGCCTTGTGATTATTATCAAAAATACAACGAGGAAAAAATGTCACTATGTTAGTGACTACTTATGTGGTCATCTTAAAATTAATTAAAAACACACACGAGTAAAAATCCCACAAAAATGAATAATCTAATTAAATTTCTCATGAAAGCCTTCAATTTAACATAAACACATGATTGGGTTAATTCCACATTGGTAGTAATTGTGAGACAAGGATGATTCGTAAGCCATTACACCCTCAAAAAGATTTGCAATGGGGAAAGAGGCTAGAGGGTGACAAGCCCAATGCGGTGGATTAAATTCACCGCTCCTCCCCTCTACTAACAAATGCTTAAGGTGCTTGTGTGCTAAGTGGGTCCCCTTGCCTTGTGATTATTACCAAAAATATATGAGGAAACATTGTCACTATGTTAGTGAGTTAGTGACTACTCACGGTGGTCATCTTGAGATGACTTAAACTCACAATTAAAAATCACATAAAAATGAATAATCTAATGTATAGTATTTTTTTTTGGTAAAAGAAAACCTCCAACCATATATTAATCAAACAAACTCAATTACATATCCGACCATGCCAAGCATGGAAGCTATTAGCCATATCAGTAGCCTTATAAACTAACCTATCAATATTCACATCCATTATACAGAGTCTAAATTAAGGATTGTCCTAATATCTTCTTGAATCTTAGTAGACCACCATAGGGGTGGTGAACCATAGCAAAGGATATCATTGTTGTCGAGGGCCCAATTCGCTAATCCATCCACAACCTTATTATGTTGTCGGGAATGTGTCTAAATTGAATTTCTTGGAAGTGTTGTTGCAACTGTTGTATTTTACCAATCTCCTTTGCAATCCGCCAAGTTAGGAGGACATCCATTATGAGAATCACTTAATAAATTCATCATGATTCTTGAGTCCAATTGAATCTGAATCTTTTGCCATCCTATTTTTATAGCTTCTTGCATTCCTCTTTGAATGGCTCTAATTTCCGCCACATTATTCGTAGAAATACCCAGATTTTCCACAAATATGAAGCATGCTTCTCCTTCTCCATTACGACCAATCCCTCCCATAGCAGTTCTTCCAGGATTACCCCTTGAAGCACCATCTGTGTTGAGTATACCATCATAGTTTGTCGTATCTCTCGCAGAAACTTTAGTCTCTGTTTTGCTCCTAGCATGAAAGCGTGGCATGGTGGCATCCTTAGGGTCTAAAGTGAGTTGTGTGTATATATGATCCCATTCTGGAGTTGGCTGAGCTGGAAGCGATCCCTTATGTTTAAGACTTTCTGTCAAATTAGATTTGATTCTTTCCCAGACATATATAGCTTCTCTGCTGGTTTGACGAAATATTCTATAGTTTCTTTCTTTCCACGTGTTCCATAAGAGAAGGGAAATGCCACTCCACAAAGCTGGAAGCAAATTTTGTCCTTTAGGAATGGCTGCCTTCCATGTACTCGTAACCTGTGCTAGGGATCCGAAATTATTCCATTGAAGCTTAAACAAACAAGCCAGCTTGCCATAAAGGAGAGATCCATGGGCAAAGAAAGAAAAGATGGTCCATCGTTTCCTCATCTTGTGTACAAAGCTCACATCTAAATGGACCTCTAAATCCTCTTTTTTTGAGCCTATCACCTGTTAAGAGCCTTTTTTGAATGAGAAGCCAAAGGAAAAAACTTACCTTGGGCCATATCACCGGCTGCCAAATGTGCTTAAACAAAGCTTGATTTGGATGCGGATGTACTGTGATTAAAAAGGTATACCCAGAAGACACCTCATATCTCCCTGAAGAACTATATCCACAACCTAACTCATCAAGCTCAGAAGAATAAAGAAGAGGTCTGTCAAGCAAAATCTGGTTCAACAAATTCTGATGTTCATGATCCATCCTCGTGGGCCATTCGCTAATAGGAATCCAACATGTGTCACCTCCCCAAGGCTGAATGTTTGGTTGAACATATTGTGCTATCTTAATCCACCCCTGGGCTTGCATACTCTCCTTTATAGGTTGAAGCTGAGGAAAGAGTGTTATAATTGGGGGTTTACCTTCCCATGAATCCGTCCAAAAATTTGCTAATTCTCCATTGTGAACAATCTAGATATAATGTCCCCTTTCTAGGAAAAGTTCGAAATGGAGAAACACTTGTCAAAATCAAGCAAAGAATGGTTAAACGCTTTTGTATCAACTTAAAATATCCCAATGTCAACTATTTTGAACCCAAATGGGGTGTAATGTCCCCATTTCTAAAGACGCTTAGCACATACGTCCCCGTGGGTTTCGGGATGTGCAAGGGGAACATTTTTATTAAATAATTAAATATTATTGCCTAGAGCAATAATTATTTAATTATGAAGATTATTTAATTTAATTCCCAAAAATATAAAAATTAAATGGGGAATTAATTAAATAAATATTTAAGTGGCTTTTATTGTTAAAATCACCCTTTGAAAAGGGGACGCCACACCTAGGGAAAACAAACTACTTTTATTTAATATTTTCCCTCTCCTAGGGTTTTCGAATTTTGTGCCTCCTTGCTTATAAAAGGAGTGCTAGGTCATTATTATTATTATGCTATGATGAACTTATTTTGATACTCCATGCTTGGAGTTGGGATGCATGCCCATTGATGTTCTCTCTCTTGCGTGGGAGATTGTATTGAGCTGGTTTGAGATTCAATTGAAGCATTTGTTGGTGAAATTCATGTCCTTTGCTTGAGCAAAGTTTTAGTTGAAATTTACTATTGAAATCTGCCCTTTTACTGTAGCGACGTCACTGTAGCGTCACTGTAGCAGTTGTTTTGTGTGTCTTTTGTAAATCGACTTGGGTGTTTGGTTCTCTAAACCCTAGCGACTTCCTCTTATGGTGTTTTGTGGACTGTTTTGCATGCATTATTTGGTGTGGACCGATCAGATTTTTGCAGGTTATTGTGCCCTTGTTACAGCGACTTCTATAAGGCAAGTTGATATGATTCATGATCTGATTTAGTCTGCTGTTCCTGCGATTTCACTTGAGGGTTATATTTAAATATTGGCAGCGATTCTTGTGGCTTTAAATTCCAGTTTTGGCGAGCTTCTTATGGTGATTATAGACTGATTTGTGTGCAAAAATCTTAAGCTTTAATCTTCAGCAGTTGCTGGTTTGTTTGCTAAACTGGATTGTGGTATTTTTAAGGGAAGTTCGACCAGCCTGGGCATGATTTACAGTCCCTTCAGCTTCAGCGATTCCTTTTAATGGTTTATGAACTGTTTGGGCCATAAGTGGATGTGAATCGACCAAGTTTAATGTGTGACTTTGTGCCTTTCCTACAGCGGATTTCCTTGGGCATGTTTATGACTGATTTATGATCTTTTTGAGGTAGAATCGACTAATCTTATGCATGATTATATATCCCTTTTACAGAGATTGGTCTGGGCAGGTTGTGTGCTTAGTGAACTGAATTTTGTCTAGTTTGATTGTGCTCAAAAACAGCGACTACATTTGGGAGTATTATGGACTGATTTTGGAATAGAATATATTGTTGTTCTTTCTTCCCTAGCAGCGAATGATGTTACTGTTAACTCTGAGTATGAGGGTTTAACTCTTGCATGGTATTTGATGATCTTGCATATGATCTATATATAAAATATTAGATCATATCATATATATTGCAGCGACTGGTACTAGAAGTTTAACGCTGGATTTGTATGCTCTAGTGGTCATCATTGGCTGAGTGTTGTGTAGAGATTTTTAGAGTAATTCCAGTATTCATTTACAGCAGTATACATTGTGGAATTTAGTTGATAAGTTAAGACCATTAAACCCTTATCCTCGGGTTTATTGAGTCAACTACTCAACGGGTTTTCAAGTGGGTTGCCTAATTTTCATTTGATCTCGAAGTGGGATTTTACATGGGGTTGGAACTAGCCAAGGTGGTGGGATAGATTGGAAGAAAACAATCGGAATTCAAACACATTCAAAACCAGATTTTACACAACTGGAAATTAATTAATATTCAAACCCTAAACTGCTGCAATTTTCAAAAATTCATATCTTTGGCTAGAGAAGTCCAAATGAGCTGAAACTTTGGATCTTGGGCCACAAAAATATGAAGAATAACATTCCAAAATCAGATTTCGCACAGCCAACACGAAACCCTAATTTTGCCCTAAAAAGTAGGTCGCCCAGCACATTTAGGGCATCAAATCAACTCCAAAAATTATGAAATTAATTTCTCCTTATTCCTCCTAATTTCTACAACCAAATCCAATATTAAACTAATCCCAAACTGCAGATTTGAAATAAATATTAATTAATAACCAGATAGCTTGCAGACAGCTTGAAATCTTCTAAAATTCATAACTCATTCAATACTCCATATTTTTGCATGAAATAAAGTGCATAATAAACTAGAAATTAAGAGCTTTCTAATGCACTATAGATCTGAATTTTCTGAACATTAAAACCCCCTCAAAACAGCCCCCGAAATCTGAAACCAAGTCGCTAGGGTTAGAATAAATTATATAAATTAATTTCAACTCTTTCCTAGCCTTCCAACACACCCAAAATATCAGCCCTTGCTCTGAAATAATTAATCACACACAACAGATTATAGATCTAGCACAAATGACCTCAAAACATGATAAAATAAACCCCAATCCAAGTCGCTTTGGCTCTAATAAATTGCAGCACTAATAACAGTCACAAAGGTACTTTAAACCCTTCACCAAAATGCAGATTTACCCTCCAAATAAATGCGCCAACACTCTAAACAAGTCGCCAATGCTTAGAATGGAGAAACAATGCATAAACACACTCAACACAAGAGAGCACAATGAAGAGAACAATAAAGTCTTCAATATCTTAAACAATGGATCCACATGAAGCTTACAATGAGAGAGCACAATGCAAGAACTAGGACACACATCCCATTACTCCGAGTATTGAGTAAAATCAAATGATTAATCCAACATAACACACTAAAGGAAATGCAACCTCCTTTTATAAAGTTAAGGTGCAACATTCAAAAAAACCGACCTTTCCCTTTTGGAGGGAAAACATAAACTCTCATTATAATAAAATCTCTAACAAACTAAGACTATTTGCACTTTATTATTTTTAATTAAATAATAAAACAAACTATCAATTTGCACATTAAACTAACTTAGAGAGCCCTCCTTGTAGCGCAAGGCATGCGAGGGTTACAAAATAGACAACTGACATCTTAACGCCATCTTTAAGCTCAATCCTCAAACCCATGAGAAGAGAGAATGGGTTGAGAGTCTTCAGAGCCTTCAATTTTAATAATGTCCCTAGAAGGGGACATTACACCAGAAAATATGCCTTTTAATTAGGTTTTCCCCACTTTTGATAAACATTAATGTTGGAGAGCCTTTATTAGGAAGGGCTGATCTGATAATCTTCTCTAGATTATTGTTTTTTGCATATTTACCACGAAAATCAACAGTCCATAGATCATTAGGATAAAATTATAAGCCTCCATGATCCATAGGGATCCAAAATGACTCTACTTTATCAAATCAGACAACACGAAGAAGAAAAAATGATACACGGAGGTTCTATCTGTTTAGTAGCGGGACTGCTGCCACATGCGGGCGGCGATTCTGGCTGCCCGCCGCCACCACCGGTCATGGGATCATGGGACCACCTTGTAGGGAGAGAAAATAAAATATGACGCAAACAGTCCCAGAATTCCAAAGGGTGTCCATGTCTCTTCTTCTGCATGACCTTTCCCATTCTCCAGTGCAGGGAGAACATGAGAAAGGCTATAAATGCATGTTATGGAAGAGAACAAAGGCATCGAAGCATGAAGCGAGTAAGAAGCTCTTAGTGTTGGAATTGTGATTTGTAGAAGCAAGGAGTAATTGAGACAGAGCAAGCAAGTAACTAGGAGGAAGTGTGAGATATTATCTACTTCTCTTTCATACTTATTGTAATTTTTGTACTTATTATTGAATTGGCCAATAAAAGTGGGAAGAAAGAGCAATTGCCCTTCCCGACTGGTTTTTCCTCCTCTGGAGGTTTTCCAGGATAAAATTGTTGGTGTATGAGTCTATATTCTTTCCTTTTCTGCAAATTGTTGATTCTAAGCACAAGTATAATTCATTCACTAGCTATCTCTGTTATTTTCTAATAGAAAGTAGAACAACAGCGATTAATTGTGATTCTGTGGATAATTCCAAAGTTGAAGAGTTTACAGATCATTTTGGTATCAAAGCTAACAATTATCCAGGATGTGGTATTCGTTCTTGGATTTGTATGACAATGACGAGATCTAAAGGCGAAGAGGCTTTACCTTGCGATCTAGAATTTTCTACAAAGAAGTGGAAACAGAGAATTCGGGGACAAATGGAGGAAGAGAACTTGGTCCGTAGAATCGAGATCTTTGGAGAACTTGAGCAAGAAGAGCTTCCTAATTTATAGAAGACAACTTCAAACAAGACTCCATGGACTCAGTGGTTTGGGGCTTAGCTAAAAAGTTTGGCATAGGAAGGAGCCACCATGAGGAAAGTTATGGGGAAGAGCATGAAGAAGAGACTTCTAACACAAGAGAAAAGGTAAAATCCGATCATACTCCTTTTAAAGTTGAAACGAAAGTTGAGATTAAAAGCTTTGAAGGACAAGTAGATGCAGAGTTGCTTGATAAATGGTTAAAACAGTTAGAAGTCTACTTTAGTGTCCATAATGTCACTGAGGCACAGAGGATCACCTTTGCACGTCTCAAGATGGAGGGACATGCTCTGGTTTGGTGGGAAACCCATCTAGCCACTTGTGAAAAGAAGAAGCGTCCTATTGTGAAATCTTGGCAAGAATTTAAAGAATTACTTAGAGCTAACTTCTATCCTATTGGCCATAAGACTGACCAAATGATTAAATGGCAATATTTTAGACAAGGCAGTGGTCAAAGTGTGCAGGACTATACTACGGAGTTTCAGAGGCAAGCCATGTTGCTTAACATGGACTTGGAGGATGAGGATATTCTGACCAAGTACTTGGGAGGACTTCACACTCACCTTCGAAGAAAAGTCATCTCCACAAAGCCCAAAGATCTAAACGAAGCATGCGTACATGCGTACTACATAGATGATAAAAAGAAGCAAGGAGAAGCAGAGCCAAGGGTAAAGCAGTCAACAAATCAGTAGAAGAGAGAGTTTGGACAAACAAGTAACAAGGGTAAGTGGAAAGGGAAAGGTAAACAAGCTGCCACTACTTTGAATACTTGTAAAGATCCCAAGAATTTTTGCACAGAAGCTGATATTAATGGTCATACTTGACGCTACATGTTGGAAGTTGCATCCGGAGTTACATCAGAAGAACCGAACCAGGACTCAAAAAGTCCATGGCAGTTGTGAAAACAAAAGGGGAGGTGGAAATCAAAGATGACTCGATGTAGGCGAGAGAGGCTTGGATGCACGGCCACCAACATGGACAACCGGGAAGAGGAGATGAGTAGACTATTCTAGATCAAAATCCAGATCAAGAGAACTAAGGTAAATGCTTTGGTTGATCTTTATTCTCGGTCGACTTGATTTTGAAGCGATTGTAAAGAAGCTTGGTCTTGAGACTTACGAGCATCCACACCCTTATCCTTTGGGTTGGGTGAAGAACGTGTGTTGAAATTCGAAGTGTGAAGATATAAGGTCAAGTTTGGGATAAATTCCCAATATATTGATGTTTTTGAAGCTGGCGTTATTCCACTTGATGCTTTTGATGTTGTATTCGGAAGTCCTTGTATGTTAGGGATGTTATATTTATGAGGGAAAACCGGTATAGATGGGTCAAGGATGGGATCAGCTACAACATCCGGGCACACCAGCGTAAGACACGGGTTACTATGGTAAGTGCTAACCAAGCAAAACGACTTATTCAGGCAAATCATAATCAGTTTTGTTTACTTTTATTAAAGGATAAACAAGATGGGGTAGAAGTTGCAGAGATTTCTAACCAAGGAAAGCATGATTTGGATAGTATTATTCATTCTTTTCAAGAAGTATTTCAGGCTCCTAGCAGGTTACCACCAAAACGGGAAGTAGAGCATGAGATTTAGCTATTGCCAGAATCCCTCTACCGAACATTGGGTTGTATAGGCAATCCTTACTCGAAATCTTGAAGTAAAGAACTCCAAGAACTACTAGACAAAGGGGTGATACGTACGAGCACCTCACCATGTGGTTCACCTATTGTGATGGTGCCGAAGAAGGATGGTTCTTGGAGAATGTGCATTGACTACCGTGCTTTGAACAAGATCACCATAAAGAAATCAGATATCCACTTGCCCAAATAGATTATCTCTTGGACCAGCTTGACATGCCAAATTTTCACTAAGTTGGATCTCAAGTCGGAGTTATCACCAAGTCGGAATGAAGGAGGATATATAGAAGATCGCCCTTGAAGACAAAACAGGGGTTTGTATGAATGGTTAGTACTTCCTTTTGGGTTATGCGATAATGCACCCGCTACATTTATGAGATTGATGAATGATGTATTGCGGGATTTCATGATTCATGTGTCATTGTATATCTAGATGATATCTTGATTTTTAGTGCCACATGGGAAGAACATCTAACTCATTTGCAAAGTCTTGCAAGTTCTCGGGAAAAACAACTTGCTTTGTAATATGAAGAAATGTGAATTTGCCAAACAGTCACTTGTCTATCTTGGGCACGTGGTTGGAGGAGGAGAGCTACGAATGGATCCAAAGAAGGTGGAAACCATCACTAATTGGCCAACACCAACAGGAGCCATAGAAACTAGGAGTTTTGTTGGAGTAATACGAGATACATGCGGAAGTTCATTACGGCTTCTCCGATTCGGCGCCTCTACACACAAAGGTGGCATAAAGAGTAAGAGTTTTGATTGGGGTAAGGAATAGGACAAATCCTTTGAGTTATTGAAATACAAGATTAGTCATGCTCTAGTACTTGCTCTTCCTAATTTGTAGTGACCTTTTTGAAGTAGAGACAGGATGCGGTGATTACGCCATGGGCGCATGGTGTCACCCATATTTCATCCTGAAATCTGCGACTACCCTATCCAAAAAAATTTCGTACTTTTAAAATAATGGGTCGTTTTGTGTTTTTATTGCCTAAAAGTTCTTGTATTGCGTCAAGATATTCCCAAAGAGCCATATTAGCCTTTTTCGCCAAATACCCAGATGCCCAAAATTATTATATTCTGTCAGTCGGATTTGTCTGCGGGAAATTTGTATTTAATTATTTTGAGCCCCGTATGAGGCTATTTGCGCTTTGTTTTAACTCTGTTATGATCGAACATGTCATTATTCCTATGTACCAGAAGGGTTTTAACTTGGAATAAGTTTTGGGCTTTATTTGTGACTTTTGGCAATTTTTTGTGTTTTTGTGTTGTCCCGTTTCGTTTTCTGTGAAATTTCTCTAGAACAATTCATTTGTCGGGTAAGCCCGATTTTTGGCCTGAAGCATTGGAAAACATATACACACGTTATGCCCGGAGGAAGTCGCCATCGGAGGTCTGGATCACTGGGAAAAAGCGAAGTCGTGCACGGAAAAGCCCCTACGGGGTTGGGCGCATTTTTGGAAAACAAAGGATTCAAGTTGCAATGGGAAAAATAGAAGCAGCAGGCAAGGTGGGAATTTTGTACCTGCTTAGCAGGGTATTTTTTCCCGTGATATAAAATTCACTTAAGCTGCAGTGGGAAAGTTAGAGGCTCAGGGCGGGCGGGGAATTTATTATGCCCCTTGCAGGTAAAAATTCCCATGATAAAATAAAAGGAAAGTGACTTAAGTGAAATCATGGGATTTTATTGCCTACCTTGCAGGGTAAATAATCCCATTGTCAAAGTCAAATCACTTAAGTGGATCATGGGATTTCTGGGCTGCCTTGCAGGGTAAAGAATCCCATTGTGAAAAATTCTTTAAAATAGAATTATATTGTGCAAAAAAGTGTGCCCCCTTTGGTGAGATGATGGCAGCCTTAAAGTGGATTAAATTAATTATTTCTCCTTCTAAAATAGGCGCCCAAGCATGGAAGAAAGTCAAGAAGTCAAAGGGGAATAAAAGAAATAGAATTAAATGGATTAAATTGACTAAATTTAATTTATTTAAAGGCTGCCCCCTTCATGTCAAAAAGTGCGCCCCATTTAGGATATATTTAATGATTTTTGAGGCATTAAATCATTAGATTAAATTCTATTTTCAGTGGCTATGGTCAAGGCACACTGTGAAGCTTAAGTGAAGTGAAGTGTGAAGGATTAAATTGGATTAATTTAATTTATTGGATGGTTGTCCTTAAACATGCTATTTTTAAAGAGAGAAACATGATTTTTAATTAATTAATTGCCAGGAATAGGAAGGGCAATTATTAATTATAGAATTGTGAGGGTTATATAAGCATGGGCTGCCATATGGGTGAATTATTTAATTCACAGGTAAAGAATTGCAACGAAGAGGAAAAGTGCGCCCCATTTGAAGAAGGATTTTGCTCAGGCAAGGTGGAAACAAGGCTAAAAGCTTCCAAATTTGGCGCATGCTTTGAAGGAGGTTGATCTTTGTCTGCATAATTGTTTGCATAGGTGTTACAGGTGCTCAGGTGTTGTTGAAAAGATTCATGCTCTCTTTATGTGCAAATTAAACATCAATTTTTGGGGCAGCAGGCTTGAAAAGTGCAGATTTTTACAATTAAAATTCACTATTCATGCTCCGGTGGCCATTTTTGTCTGAATTAATTGCAGGAATTCATTACAGGTGCTTTACATAAGAAAAGGAGCTTTAATCAATGTCCAATACATTGCATATATCCTCCGAATCTGAAGAATTGTCCAGATCTGCACCAGTTTTGAAGAAATCCGGCCAAGTAAGAAGAAAAAGAATTATTCAGACAAAGATAGACAAAGCCATGGCAAAGAGAGATGAAAAAGAAAGCACATGGAGTCATGCATCGCTTCCAAACTTGCAGACATAGGAGACACAGATCTAGGTCCGGAACCTCTTTCCGAATTGATTGATAGATCCAGAGCGGGAAAGACTTCACTCATGCGTGCGGTTAAAAGCAGTGGAATTATCCGAGCTGCAGCCTTTCCATGCACAGCCCAGTTGCCAGAGTTTGTTATGGAGTGCGCTAGATCTTACCATCCTTCATCCAGATCAGTGCGTGATGCTACGGGAAAGACAATAATTCGTTTGGACGCAGAGTTCATCAATTATTGTTTGAAGATTCCAGTCATGAAAGGTGGTGACTTCCATTAGTCTTCAGGATGTCGGCGGCAGGTGGGAGAAGCATAAAGCTGATTGCGTGAGCATAATGAATAGTAGATACATGAAGAAGCCTAGATCTCCTTCAAAGTTCCCAAGAACTCTTCCGCGGTCCAATTTGGTGCAGGAGGTCGATGATGTGGTCAAATTGCTATGCAGGATGAATGGCGAGGCGAATGCTTACACTTTCCGTACATGGATGTATGCTTTCATCAGGACCATTGAAGTCAACAAGGTTGATTCCATAATCAATTGGTCGAAATTATTAGCAACAACATTGGTGAGCAACTCCGAAACATGAAGCATACTTTCAGCTTCAAAATGACTTCCTACTTGGTGTATGTTGCAGCTTCACAAGGCGTCTTTTCCAAGTTGGATAGATGTGGTGTTCTTTCTAAGGACCCCATTTTCGAATGCTACCCACAACTTACTGTACCTGCGTGCGAGAAAGATTTCAAAGTGGTCAACGATGAATTCTTCTATGATTTCATTTGCAGGCTAGACAAAGACTTAAAGGCCAACAGGGTAAGCAAGGAAGCATGGGAAGTCGTGTCCAAGATTGGCAGTCTATTCATTCAATTTGCAGATTTCACATACCTCAGGGTTACGGGCTTTTCTGGAGAACCAATAAAGATGCCCAGGTATCCGAATGATAGATTGATCGCCATGGAGCTGAGCAGGCAACTTGTGGAGTTACACGACCTTCAGTCAAAGCGGCACAAGTCTACGGGCTTCTTCCCAATCACTGTGGGACATTACAACTGCATTAGCATTCATAGAGCTCGAGGGATGGAGATGCAGATGTTATCCGAGTATGAGCAAGAGTTCTTCCCTGCACGGCTAAACTTCGATCCATTTGGAGTAGCCAGGAAGACGATCTCTAGAGTACGCACATGTGCCTTCATTAGAAGATTTCTGGATGAAGTGCAAAAGTGAGTACGAGGTTAGAAAGAGAGATTTCAGCAGGCTATCAGCAAAGCAAGTGTTCAACTTTGGACTAGAGCGGATACCTGCGGATCTTAAAGATGATGGGAATGTGGTACTTGACACTTACCATCAAATGGGAGGAGATAAAGCCATACTTCAAGATAACGTAGGAGGTTGCCATACACTTGAAGAAAGATTTGGAGTTGTTTTGGTGAATACTTCAAACTGGTTGTTGACGAAGGGATATTGCCTTGATGAAGTATTGATGAATCAAGTCACGGGCAACTTCGGCGCAGGAGATTCCCTCAAGCGGAAGCACGGAGGAGAAAGCAAAGCAAAGTCTGAGAAGTTGAAAGTACACAGAAGATCTCAATCTAAGGAGAAGATCACTTCCACGGACATGACTTTGGTTCCAGCTTCTCCAACACCCAGTACTTCACCAATTGTTGCACCTCAGCAGGACACTTCCATGCCTCCACTGAATCCGGCGACATTCATCTTCTCTCCTCAGCCACTCCGTTCAGCACCTGTTCCAGAGGAGATGTTGAAGCTGCAGATGGCAGTTCGAAAGAGCTTTGTCCTTGGATGATTCAGAGGATGGTAGCCATAACACCGTGGCACTTTCTGATGGAGAGGAGGCAGAGCGGGAGATGGTAGTGCACTCAGCGACTTCTCATTCTCCGAGAAGTAACTTCTCGGAATGGTTGGCTTCGCAGTTGGTTCCAGAAGCGAGAGTGGAGATGAACTTAGAAGAGCACGACTTGCAGCTACTCCAGAATCTGGGTGGAAGAGATAGAAGGCCTAAAGTTGCTAAAGCAACTTCTAGGTTGATCATCGAGGAATCAGGGCAGAAGTTTGCTGAGATATCAATTCCGGCAGAAGGAAAGGAGGAGGAGCTCACGGCAGAAGATGTTACAGTAACCAGAGTACCCCTCGGTCAAGCCACCACTGAAGGATTGAAGCAGGACACGCAGACATTGATAGATGCTCTATTCCTTAGGCTTGACAGTGAAAAGGCGGAGAAAGAAGAACTTCAGAAGCAGGTATCTCAGTTGTGCGAGATCATAGCCAAGGTTGTTAAGCCTTCCATTCAACCCATTTCAAAGCAGGTGAGTGATCATCTTATGCAGGAAATGGAGGATGCAAGCAATCAAGTAAAAGCTATTGATGAATGGAAGGATTTGATTATGCGTCAAGCTTCTGTACAACTTGGAGAAGTGCCAACCCACCTAAAGGTTATGAATGATGCGGCAAATCAGTACAAAGAAAGAATGTGATGAAGCATCGTAGATATGAACACGATTCTTTGAGAGTAACTGAGTATTTTGGTCGAGATTAACAAGTTGTCGGGAGATGTATTAATTCTGAAAGCAAATTGTACCGGATGGATCAGTTGAGAAGGGGAAGCAATGGAGTTTGCGTATCTTTTCCGGAGATCTGCAGAGTTTTCTTTAAAAAGAGGATGTAGGCACTTGAGAGTAGGACATCATCCTTACCAAACAGTATCATTTCTTTCACTGAGGAGGACGTGGTCGGAGGTGTTACTTCATACGTACGGATCGTTCCTAGCAAGGTGCCTAATTCCTTGGAAGGGTCTCTTCTGATGGTACAAAAGAGAATTGATAAAGCTACTAAGCCTTTCACGATGAATTCTATCAGTAGACTGGTGGTGCTGCAGGCGGATATTGCGAGGTTTGGGCCGAGCTTGGAAGATGTGGAAGCGTGCATCAAAGTGTTGAATGAAGGATTGCTGCAGTTTAGGACAGAGAAGGAAGCAGTGGCTAAAACAGATGGAAAGATGTTGAATTACATGTTCGACAAGTATATCCGATATCAGAACAAGAAGAAGACATAAATGTTATAGCTGGCATGACTTCTTCTATTCTTTCTTCTTCTATTTTCTATGTTCCCGGATGAAATTGTAAAACTTTAAGTTATTGGTTTTGCAACCATTACTTAAAGTCATGTGGAACCATTCTATTAGTTAAGTGATATATGTGTCACTTAAGGAGAAGTTAGTGGAGGATGATTATCAAATGTCATCTTTACTTGTTGTTTGTGTTTTAGTTCAGTTAGACTTCCCATTTGTACTTTCCCTCCTACATTCTATAAGTAGGAGAAGAACCTCCTGTTAATGATTAGAATTTGTAAGCAAAGAATCTTGTGTTCTAGACTTTGTGTTGAACCCCTAAGAGCCACTTGGAGCAAAGGAATACAAAGGAGAAATTTGTGTCACGGTGTACTGTGTTTCTTACTTTTAATCTTAGATCTCTTAATAAACTTTGTGTTATTTTAGATCTGGATCTAGAGCTGCCTTTGTTTTAGAATTCTGTGTTTATATCTATTGGATTCTTCTATGTGCATGCAATCAGCTCTACCATCTACTGATTGGGATGCACATCTTCCCCGTTTCTTCTATATGTTTATGTAATTACCTTCTTCTATAACTTTTCCTTTCTTTAAACAACTGCTTACTTGCTGCAAAATTATTCAGTTATGGTTCATGAACTGAGTAATTAAAGTAAAACCCCATTTAGATATTAGCATACTTAAATTGACAAATCTGACACGGGAGCCTCACCGGTTAAATGAGGGAGATTTATCTCATGACTGCCTAGGTTTGATGTTATGCAGAAAATCTAGCCAACAACGCAAAGATGTGCTCCAAGGAGGTAAACTCGTATGTTATCCTTCTAAAACTTTCACTTCAGCAGTTAAAGGATATTCAGTATATGATAAGGAAATGTATGCACTAGTTCAAGCAATTAAAAAATGGAAGCATTATTTGTTGGGTAAAGAAATTATTGTGCACACTGACCACAAACCTCTCCAATATTTGCAAGCACAGTCTAAATTACGGTGGCGAAGGCACTTCTGAATGGATGTGGTTCCTTCAGCGATTCCATCCGGTGATTAAATACAAGAAGGGTAATACAAACTTGGTGGCGACATGTTGTCTAGGCCACTCACACGGGAGAAGTTTTCTTGTTTGGCCACTATCTCTCAAGATCGAGCCCTTCACGAAGGAAGCTTACGGAGAGGCATATGCCCAGGACAAAGACTTTGGGGTGACATTCAGCAGTTGCAGTCCCAAGGGGCTGAAAGGACAGGGATTGAAGATTGTTATGTCAAAGACGGGCTGCTCCACTTAAGGGGAAAGCTTTGAGTTGCAAAAGAAGAGCAAATTCTATTGACGAGGGAAGCACATACCTCGAAAGTAGTGGGACATTTCGGTGTTGGGAAGACCCTAGCCCACTTGTAAAGGTATGTGTATTGGCCCAATATGCGAAGTATCAAAATTTATACGGGGATGTAAACTTTGTTGTACTTTATGAGCCTAAGACTAGGAAGGAAGGTTTGTATATGCCTTTGCACAAGACTCTACTCGTCAGTGGGAGGACATTTTTATGGATTTTGTAGGAGGATTACCTATGTCTAAACATGGCCATGACTATCTCTATGTTGTTGATAGATTTAGTAAGATGTGTATTCTTATGGCATGTAAAAAGACAGTAAAAGCACATGAGGCGGCAGATCTTTTCTTTGCTAATGTATGGGTGCATTTTGGTTTGCCAAAGTCTATTGTTTCTGACAGGGATTCTAGGTTCTTGGGGAAGTTTTGGACTACTTTGTGGGACAAGATGGATACCAGGTTACAAAGGAGCACAACTTTCCATCCATAGACAGATGGACAAACAGAGGTGGTAAACAGGACTTTGGTACAGTTGATCAGAGGGTATAACAACAAATACCCAAGGACTTGGGATGAGTCCTTAGCCTACATTCAACATTCCTATAACCGGGTAGTACACACATCCACTATGAAGTCACCGTTTGAAGCATGCTTGGGATATCTACCTACAAATCCATGGACATAGCAGTTGGACAGCAGGATGAGAAGGATACACGAGACACAGAGGTGACTAGAGAAAACAAATTCATTGAGAGGATCCGGAAATCCATCTCAAAGTCAAGGAACAGACTAGAGAAATCTCAGGCCAAGTACAAAGCTAGGCACGATCAGCATAGAAGGGAACATAAGCTTCATGTTGGAGATAGAGTTTGGCTTTACTTGAGCAAGGAGAGACTACAAGGTCAAGCACGGAAGCTCAAGCCATTACGATATGGACCCTTCACCATATTGGAGCAGGTTGGAGAAAATGCCTTTCGACTTGATTTGTCGTCATTCATGAGGATGTACTCTGTAGTAAATTGCGAGAACTTGCACCTATATGAGCCATCCATGCTAGATGAAGATGAAGAACTACAATTGCTACCTTCCATTGAGGATTGCGTCTTGGACTCACAAGGCGAATTGGAGGAGGATGTAGTACTGCAGCAGAAGGTCAGAGAGACTAGGAGAGGTCCGCAGAGTCTTGGCAGATTGGACTAAAAGGAAAGACACCAAGGCAGGCCCGGTGGTACCCGAAGGAGCAAGTGAGGGAATTATTTCCTCATCTACTCCCCCACTAAGCTTTTGTGGGACCAAAAGCCTCCTAAGCAGGGGAGGTGTGATCCATAGGGATCCAAAATGACTCTACTTTATCAAATCAGCCAACACGAAGAAGAAAAAAATGATACACGGAGGTTTTGTCTGTTTAGTGACAGGACCGCCGCCTGTCTGGTGGTGGTTCTGAGAACCGCCGCCCCACCCTGGCGGCGCCCCACAGGACCGCCGATTTGCATTGGGCGGCGGTCCTGGCTCTTGCGGACAGAAAATAAAATATGACGCGAACAAACCCGAATTCCCAAAGGGGGAACCGCCGCCTTGCACGAGTACCCGATCCACAGGACCGCCAATCTGCATTGGGCGGCGGTCCTAGCTCTTGC
The DNA here is from genome assembly GCA_018340775.1 of Taxus wallichiana var. yunnanensis. Classification (NCBI taxonomy): domain Eukaryota; kingdom Viridiplantae; phylum Streptophyta; class Pinopsida; order Cupressales; family Taxaceae; genus Taxus; species Taxus wallichiana. Next base: position 469,815,404 of record CM031241.1, read on the forward strand.
GGACAGAAAATAAAATATGACGCGAACAGTCCCAGAATTCCAAAGGGTGTCCATGTCTCTTCTTCTGCATGACCTTTCCCATTCTCCAGTGCACGGAGAACATGAGAAAGGCTATAAATGCATGTTATGGAAGAGAACAAAGGCATTGAAGCATGAAGCAGGTGAGTAAGAAGCTCTCGGTGTTGGAATTGTGATTTTTAGAAGCAATGAGTAATTGAGACAAAGCAAGCAACTGGGAGGAAGTGTGAGATATTATCTACTTCTCTTTCATACTTATTGTAATTTTTGTACTTATTATTGAATTGGCCAATAAAAGTGGGAAGAAAGAGCAATTGCCCTTCCCGACTGGTTTTTCCTCCTCTGGAGGTTTTCCAGGATAAAATTGTTGGTGTATAAGTCTATATTCTTTCCTTTTCTGCAAATTGTTGATTCTAAGCACAAGTATAATTCATTCACTAGCTATCTCTGTTATTTTCTAATAGAAAGTAGAACATCAGCGATTAATTGGGATTCTGTGGATGATTCCAAAGTTGAAGAGTTTAGAGCTCACTCCAATAGAGTTTAGCGGCTAAGGCTATATTCTGGCGAATGGAGGACCGAAATCCCAATCCCCCTTCTTTTTTTGGTTTATAAAGAGATGCCCATTTGACCAAATTCCACTTTTTCTTTTCCTGTATCCCACTCCATAGAAACCTTTGACAGATAGAATCCATCTTTTTTAATATTATACCAGGATATTCACCACCGACGCCACATAAATCGGCATTGCTTGGAGAACTGATTTGATGAGAGTCATCCTTCCTCCTGTCGACAACCACTTATTCGTCCATTTCTGCATTTTATGTTCAACTTTGTCAATCAGCCACTGCCAGTCCTTCACTTTCTAGGGGATAAAGGAACACCCAAATATTTCAAAGGGAATTTTCCTTTCTGAAATTGGAGTATATTCAGGATTTGATCTTCTTGTCTTTCAGAACAATAGAAAAAGAAAATATTGGATTTGGCATTGTTTATAGTCTGACTTGTAGTAGAAGAAAAAGTTTGGATGATCTTGTGAATTTGTTTAGCTTTTGTCACTGTAGCTTTCCCCATCATAGAAGAATCATCCACAAACTGAAGATATGAAAGTGGTTGAACAGTTTTGGCCAATTGCACTCCATTAATTATTTTTTCCTGACATGCTTTTTTACTCATTCTGCCCAGACATTCAGCTAGTATAATAAAAAGAAAAGGGGATAACGGATCTCCTTGCCTTATACCCCTTGATGCGCCAAAAAATTCCGAAGGAGAACCATTAACTAGAACAACAAAAGATGCAGAGAAAGCAGGCTCTAACCCATTGGATCCAGTCAAGGGAGAAACCAAACCGTTCCAAAACTTTACATAAAAGTTTCAATCCACCCTGTCATATGCCTTGGATAAATCTAACTTGATGAACATTGCCGGCCTTTTCTAGATGTCCATTGAATGTAAAATTTCCTGAGCCAGTACTATTTCATCATGAATATGACGTCCAAGAACAAATCCACCTTGTTCGGGGGATATGATTTTTGAGAGAAAAGGCTTCAATCTTTCAGCTATAACTTTTGTTATTATCTTATACACTACATTACATAGAGCTATAGGGCGGAATCCAAAAATATCTTCAACCTCTCTAGCTTTAGGAATGAGAGCTATGAAAGTCTTATTCAACTCTTTAAGCATGGTCTTCATTGTCCTTGCTTCCTCCACCACTGTAATAGATCTGATTTAATAATTTCCCAAAAAAATGAAAGAATTCTATCGAAACCCATCTGGACCTGGGGTTTTACCTTTCTGCATAGAAAACACTATCTTTTTAAGTTCATCCTCCATGATGGGTTGGGTCATTTTATCATTATCATTTTGGGTGATATGTTTAGGAATCAGATCTAAAAGTTGTTGTTGTGCAGTCAAATCCAAAGATTGTTCCATAAATAGATGTTGAAAGTATTGGCTAGCCACCTTCTTCATACCATTCATTGAACATTCCTTAGCTCCTCCTTCTGTGGTAAGACAATGAAGGTGGTTTTGAGCTCTCCTAGCTAATAATGATTTATGGAAGAAGGCTGAGTTTTATCTCCTTCCTTCAGCCATTGAATTCTAGATTTCTGTTTACACATGATTTCTTCTCTTATTTCCCATTCATGAAGATCTGCCTTCAAACTGCATTCCTTCTTAAAGAGATCCATAGAAATGCCTGAATTGCGATGAATAACATTAATTTTATCGAGCTCTTTCAGGATCCTAGCTTTTTCTTTTGCTATATCCCCAAATCCAGTCCAATTCCAATTCTGAAGTTGGAACTTTAGGTATTTCAGCCTTTGAACAAACATATACATATATGTTCCATGCCTAGGCCTCCCTTCCAGCCACCACTGACGGACAAGATCTTGAATATCTGCATGACAAAGCCACATCAGCTGAAATCTGAAAGGTGCTTTGATATGAAAAGTTTTGCCTATTTCCAAGCATACAGGCCAATGGTCAGATCCACTGTTATTAAGAATCCGTGCTTTAGGAGCACATCCTTGTAACCAACATGCTTCAGAAATAAGAAAACGATCCAGTCTTTCTAGAATACATTCGCGTCCGTCTTTTGTTAGACCATGTCATTATCCCATTGTCCGTAGGAACATCCACAAGATTGTGAATCTGTATAAACTGCTGCAACTCTGTGGAACTAGCATCTAAATGCTGATTTCCACCCTGCTTTTCTGACAGATTGAGAATAGTATTAAAGTCTCCTCCCATTATGACCGGAACCTGTGGAAAAGATCGAATGATGTAGTCCATTCCTTTTCTTTGTTGTCTTATGTCTTCCACCGAGATTGGGGCATATATATTACATATTAGGAACTGTTGGTGTTCCATCTTATCATACACATGTAAACAAATCATTCCTCTTATGGCACATGAGTTAAGAACAGAAATTACCCGAGGGTCCCATAAAGTAATTTGACCTCCTGAGGCTCCAGCTGAACTAATAGAAATCATATCTGGGACAAGCTGTGGCCTAGGGTGCTCATTCCTCCCACAAGTGCGTCGCTCCTTAGAAAACCAATGGAAATGCATGCCAAAAATCAGCCATAACACTTCTTTTTCAAACCCTAGCTGGAAATGACATAAATCTGCAATTTAGGGCCTTCAATCACTGCTGGAATTCAGATTTTATACTTGAAACTCAATAGAAACCCTTGAATAGAGCTTCCTCACACAAAGGATGAAGAGTTTTCATTCTTCAACCTTGGCAATAGAGGGTTTTCGTCCTCTAATGCAAATACATCAAAGGGTTTTCGTCCTTCAATGTAAAATTGGAAAGCAATCAGCTAAACCAAAATTTAGATGTCAAAATATGCAAAGAGATGATCTCTCCCAAGTGTGGCGACCTCTTTTTATAATTGTAATTGGCACATGAGCCCACACAAAGCCCAATCAACTTGCTCCACTTGGGGAAAGTCACTTTATTTTATTATTTTTATTTCCCTTGCTTTATTCCCCCATATGGGTCACATTTTTGCCTTAGGAAAATAAAAATAAAGTGAACTTTTATTTTATTACTTTATCACTAATAAATAATTAAAGTGCTTATAATAAAATTCATTATGCACTAAAATTAATTTATTAGGATTAGTTTCCCTTATTTTCTACCCCTTAGCCATCGGGAAACAAAGAATAGGCTAAGGGTCTTCGACCTATTATTTTTGAGAAGGGGATATTACGCACCCATATGAAGGCCAACCATAGCAATTAATATTGTGATTGTCCAGTGCCCAATTGGCTAAGGCATCAGCTATTTTGTTGCTTTCTCTTGGAACATATCTGAACTGGATCATCTGGAATTTGACCTGCAGTCTTTTGATCTGCTCCACTTCTCTGTCCAATTTCCAATTAAGGCAATGGTTTCTCATGGGGGCAGATAATAGACTAATAATTATCCTGGAATCTGACTCAATTTGGATTTTTTGCCATCCAATTTTAATAGCTTCCTGCATCCCTTTGCAAATAGCCTTGATCTCAGCTAAGTTGTTAGGTAGATGTCCCAATTGTTCTGCAAAGAAGAAGGCTACTGAATTATCAAATTCTTTGCCAATACCTGCCATACTAGCTTTGCCAGGATTGCCCCTGGATGCTCCGTCCGTATTTAACTTACCATAACCATAAGGTGGAGCTTTCCACAGTGTATGTGCCTGATGTTTCTGTTTAGCTCTAGCAAATGACATTGTTGAAGTTTCGGGTGACAACATAAGTTGGGCACATAAATGTTCCCAATGTGGGGGAAGGACCTGAGGCAAAGAAATTTTGTGCTTGATGGATTCAGCTATGTTAAGCTTGATTTTTCCCAAAACATAAGTTATGTCCCTGCTAGTTTGCTGAAACACTCGTCTATTTCTTTCCTTCCATATATTCCAGAGCACAAGTGAGAGGCTTACCCAAAATGGCTGAAGAAGGTTTTGTCCTTTTGGTAACTGAGTTTTCCATTCTCTAATGCTTCGTTCATAAGTCTGAATACAAATCCCAGAAAGATTAAACATTTGGGCCAGAAATTGCCATAATGGGATCACCCATGGACATTGGAAAAACAGGTGCAAAAGGGTTTCATCATTGACCAGGCAGAGAGCACAACGATAGGGACCATAAAAGCCCCGTTTTATAAGTCTTTCTCCTGTTAAGAGTCTACCCCAAACCAATAGCCACATAAAGAAGCTCACCTTCGGCCATAAAGCAGGCTGCCAGATACATTTGAAGAAATCCTCCAATGGATGAGAAGTCCTTCGACTGAGAGAGGCATAGCCTAAGGAGACTATGTAGTCACCTGTGGGATTTTTTCCCCAAGCTAAAGAATCAGATTTGGGGGAGGTTAAAAGAGGACAATAGATAAGAATTTTATTTAACTTGATTTGTTCTACTTTTGGTCATCCATAGACACTAATATATTTGTTCTTTCCTTTCTTTCTTAATCTTCAAATGAATTTATAATCATGCCTAATAGAGCTTGAAGTCCATGAATATTTTTGGAAAGAAATACTTGAATATGCATTCAGAAAAATATATTTGTGACTTGCCAATGATTCATAGTTTTGTTTAAGAAGAAAGGCAAGTTAGCTATCTTCCGGCTTACACTTGTCTCTTAAGAGTTGAAAGTCTAAGCAATATCAAGAAATCCTATACTTTCAGAGTTGGAAATTTCGGAAGATTGTTTAAGTTGTAGTGGATTTTCTGTAAACTTATGCTTTTATTAATTTCCAATTTTTGCAATTTTTGACTTCTTATACAAAGACTACCTTCCTAGGTATGATTTTTACCTTGAAAAATAATAACTTGCAGAATTTTAGCAGGGGAAAAATACTCTCAATGCACTAACCTTCACTACATCAATGCCCATCTTTCCGGTATAACTCGGTTTAGAAAATTGTGCTACAATAGGTAATTTTTGTAATGCAGCATTGGCCTGCAGTAAACATGAGATACACAGTGACCTGTTAATATATTATTCTTTGAAATGGTCATTTCAAATATCATATCAAGAATGAGAAATATATATAAAAACTACCAAAATATTTGACATTTGAAACATGAAATGTTGTCTAAAACTTTACAGATTCCCCCGTTCATCAGCAGAAACTCTTTATACGTCAACATTAAATTCATAATAATTTACTGACTAACTAATCTGCTTTAAATCTTATTTGTAGGAAAGGAAGCCATTATGGAGTAAAATCCAATTGGGCCTTATGGATTGTCTTTAATTTGTCTAGTTCCTCCTAATATAGGATAGCATACTTACACGTAGAATCGAAAACCTAATTTTTTAGGATAAACTCTTTTTTAGCAGTTAACAATTGATTAAATTGTGTCATGAATAATTATAGGATGTTTATTATCTTTCGTGAAATAAATGCATGAAACAAAAAGAACCAGATCATAACCATTGATGTGATGAATGTTATTTGGACTGCTTTCAATCTGTGTTAAGCTAGGTTCAGGTGTTGTAATTGCTCCAAAGATAACATAAATTGCAGTAGCCACTACTTCTGGTTTAGCATCCACTTGGAAAAGTCAATAAATGGCATAGGTGCTTGTTGAATCTCTAGTTCCTCTTGCTTACTCCCTCCATCCATCATCATAAAGGACCAGTAGGAATATTGTACTCCATTTGGGTTAATCGTGCCTTTATCCCTCTTCTGCTCCTTCTCTTGTTGTCTTGGAATCAATGGATCTGCTTCATACTCCATCCTAATTTGTCCTAGTTGCCTGTCAGATTGAATCTATCCAAGTAAAGGTTTTCCGCCTACCATATATTATACGATTTTGCATCATGCACTTTGTATCTAGTTTTAAATTCCAAACAAAAACCTGCACCGATCACCTTATCTAAAAACTTGCTCGATATTGTAGACACCCTAATTTCACACCTTTTCCAAATCAATTAATTTCCCCACTCCATTTCCCACAAAAATCCCCATAGAATTAATCGATGTTAATTGGTTAATTAATCCATTTCAACCCCTAAATTAAACCCAATCTTCCTCACATGCCAAATATTCCCTATGTCCCCCATTTGAGAATTAAAAATACAAGTTTAATCCTCACCCACTCTTTTTTGTCCCCACTCACCTAATCATGCCCACATTTTCAAATTGCAATTACTTAAAATCCTCTAAGTTAATCCAATTTCCAGGCTATAAATACAACCTTACCCCCTTCTAAAGACATGGAGAATAAGCTTGAATATCATGTCTGAACTCTTGCATCCTTTGAGCATAGAGCATCCTTTCCACCTCGTCCTAATGCCCAAATAACCTCATCTTGAAGCATCCCAAATCCATAATCCCTTTATCCATTGGTACAAAGTAAGTTGATCTTGTTGCAGAGAAGGCCTTGCTCCGGTTCGAGGGAAGCACCTACATTTCACGCAATCAAGGCTCATCCATGTTTCACTTCCCATTCTGAGGTTTGCTAAGGAATCGCGAAGGAGGAGGTATCTGGCTAGTTGCTTTACTTTCTTGATTATCAGTGTATTTTCCTAGCTCACATTCGGCATGCCCACCTAGTGGGACCTACCCACACTCTTTTACTGTTGATTTCCCAATTAGTGGTTTTATCCATTCTTTGTTTACTATTATTTGCTGTTATTATCTCCTTTTCTGTGCCTTATGGCGTCATTTGGTTAACCTTCACGCTATGGGAAGTGCTTTTGTTGTGTGGTGTCTTGTGGTGTATATGCAGGTTATAGTAACAATGAATCGATAGCGCTCGTCACATCGTTGACCTCCTCGACGTTCAGTGTTTTGCAAAAGAAAATCCATCACCAAATCCGGATACTCGTGGATCGCGGCGAAAGTATTCATAGTCTTACGGCATCTACAGAGGTTACATTTAGTTTGATCTCCAATTTCTAGTTTTAAGAAGAAAATTTTTGTCGTCATTTTTTTTCTTTTTTGAGATATTCCTACAAAATCCAACAAAATAGCATATCAGATCTCATTCCTAAAAAGCCAAAAAAAAATTACTAGATCTTATTTACTAACAAATTTTTAGAAGATCTTAGTTTTAAAATCGCTATAAATCTTGATTTCCTAAAAATCATACTTTTTGATCTTTGTTTAAACCAAAAAAATATATATTTATTTAGATCTTCATTTCTAACTACATATAGATCTTAATTTTAAAACTATAATAGTCTATATTTCCAACTAAATATAGATCTTAGTATTTTATTGGTGTTTTATTTCGATCTTGTATATCTAAGATCTTAGTTTACATCTATATTTATTTATTTAAATAAGTAAAAACTAAAAACAAAAAAACATATTTAAACCAAATCCTAAACTACCCACCTGCCCGGTCGTGACTCGGCCGAGCCACATCTCTACCTAACCTCGGCACGTCGCTAACTCCCCTCACCTCACGAGCCCTTCCTCGTGGATCCCATCCCAACCACATCCAGCCCGGTAGAGCTCCCTCTCTGCGAACACTCTTTCCTCAACTACCCATCCCGTCTACCCCTAGCTCCTCAACGAACTACCCCATCCATTTCTATAACCAACCTTTGATCGCATTGAGAAACGGTCCTCGTGAGAATCAGGCCAACACAACTGCAGGAGTATTGAGATCGTCCCCCAGAATTATGCTAGGATTAGACGTTTTGGTGGTATTTAAGCAATGAGACTATACAACACTATCAATATTTCTTATGTGCGGCGTGAAGCACATTTGGTGCTCGTGAGATCTAACTCTCTCGGACCAAATGCGTAATGGTATTTGACCGACAACGTTTGATGCCCATTCTCACTCTCACGTAAATACCATGCATTCATCCCTCCTCATCCATTGACTGTCTCGAGTTCCATTCTATCGGCTTCACATGTAGCCCGCAGGTCTCATGACTACAACGTAACGATCACTTCTCTTGATGTCTCGCACGGCTAAGCTTCTTCCCTTCATAACCCACACCTTCAAAACCCCTGCTATTTCCCCCATCTGCTCTTGGCCTCTTGCCTCTTCCTCTTTATCTTTGCCTTTTACATCAAATGACAAACATATTTACCAAGACTTCTTTACGATCAAAGCTGCACAACAAAATATAATATTATAATTAAAAATATCGTATCTTACAAGTTAACAGTTGTTTGCCTCCAATAGGTCATCCGTCGGAGAAAAGCAGAAAGTACTTTATATCAGGTTCGTACTTTGCAACATTACTTCCAAAGTCTACAAGTAAAAGTGTCTATACATGCTTGTGGCATATGTATGGGAGCTGTGGGCGACCTGATCTAACAATCCCATCTCCACATTCCCTTCAATCTGGATCTGTGTGCTATCTTCAGCCTTTTATTGTGCTCAGTATGTCAATTCTGCGCGGTAAGATTGAAAGTTTTGGGGCTTCGTTCCATGGCGGAAGCAAATGTGTTGAGGATTTTGTGATCTGCTAAATTCATCTTTGTGAATCACATCATCTATCAGGACTGCAGGAGCCCCTGGACTAACCAAGCCACTATTCGCATTTCCTTTGCCACGAATAATATTTTTCTCATGTGTTGATTGCAGGGTCAGTTTTTTTTTTTTTTTTATAGCGGTGGACACAATTGATTGGGCCTTCGGTGATGAGCCCACGTCCCACCCACATCCACATAAGTCTAATTTGTATGTAGTATAGTTGTTTAAGTCTTCTTTTCCACATAGCAAATTGTCTTATTCCTCCTTCAAAGTCTACATTTTCATCCTAATCCGATAAGTCCAACCCTTTAGTCACCCTCCCATCAAATCTCTACGTACCTAACAATTTTCAAATTGTCTTTGCCTTCCTCCAAGTCCACATTTCCGGTGTATCAGTCCACCTTTTCGGCGTATAAGTCCACTTCCCAATCACCTTTCAGCTTGTCTTCTTCCCTTGGTTCACACACATGGTAGCTCCCTCAATTTTTATTTTTTTACAAATTCTAACTTGCTTACTCTTATTCTTATTTAGGTTGTGCGAATGCTTAGTTAGTTGTGTTTATATTACTTAGGTCCCAACAATTGTTAATCTTGACTCGTTAATGTTAGCTATTTGCTTACTTTATTGTATTTAACTACTCAATCAAATTTTATTGGTTCAATACCTTGTTTCTTTTCTTTTTTAATTAAGTTTGTTAAATCTACATTTTAATTAACTTCTTATCTAACTACGCCTTTTTGACCTCTTAACACTTCAATCCATCCATCATTCCGATCACTTTAATCACTATCAATTAGTTCTAGACCACTTCCGATGTCGTCTAATGTTTTGGGTTGCCTTTTGTGGTGCCTTTGTGTGACATAGTTAACAATTTTTCACAATTTGATTTCCAGATCGATTTAGTGCCTTCTTGTGCGAAAATTCGCAATCGTAAATTAAAAATAAATTTGCTTTTTTATAACTTTCGTCGCATGATATTTATCGATTTTAGGGATTCCTTTTTCTAGATGACTTTTGTGCAGAAAAACTTCTAATTGTTCTCTTGCAGGACCTTTTCAAGAACATTTCATTGTCACGGTCTCGACTAGCCCATTATTTCGCGTTTTATGCCATTTTTAATACAGGAGGCCACCTAGCCCCGAACAAAAAACAAATTCCTTAGTTTAATTTTTCCGCACCAATGATCTTGATTCACAATTTGCAAAATCTTATACAAGTTTCTTGAACACGCAGTTTCTCGACAACTCTTATTACGACATCCACTGCGTAGTGCCAGATTTTGGACACTCATGATCACCTACGACGACTCTTTTACGATACCCACTACTTTGCTTTAACGGTTTGTATGCTTATCTTTTGTCATCATTTTTCTTTTTTTTGTGAAGCTAATCACTATCGCAATCATGATTAATTGCTAGATTTATTCACATTATAGACAACTTTTCCGATCACGTCTGTATGCTCTTTTCTTGCGCTTTCGAGCAATCTAGAAAACCAAAAGCGGCTGCGATTGCTTAGTTTTTTCTAACATTTTCTGCAGGATCCTCTAGCTTTATTTTTTGTTTCTAACTATTGTCTTGATCGTTATTTTACTTTTGTGCATTATTAATATTTGTCTAATCGTTAGTTGTGTATGCTCTTTTCCTGCGCCTTCAAGCGATTTGGAAAATCAAAAACAGCCACGATCGTTTTTCTAACACTTCATTTGCAAGACAACTATTAATCTATTTTTCGCGAGGACCGTGTCATTGGAAATTTGCCAAAAATACAAAACACAAAATAAAAAATTTAAACCTGTGCAAAAATTACCACAATCGGAAGAAAATTGCTGCAACCAAAAAAGAAAAATTAGCATGCTCAGGTACGATGTCATTTTCTGTTGGTGATTTATTTTACGGTGGAGCGAACCTTCTTTATTAATCACATCATCATTTTGTTTTTACACGTAGTAGAGGTGGATTTCATCACCACCAACGCTACACCAGTGACGTGGACTTCACTACCACGCACCACCAACATTCGCATTTGCATTGCACTTTGAGACCTAGTCTCATCACAGCGTCGGTATCTACCTCGCCCCTGGTCCCCACTTACAGGTGATGTTGTCGTGTGGAACATGCGAGTCACGCCTAAATAGTTGTAACAACAAAGCCTGGGCATCGTCCCTATAAATATTCAGGGAGTTATAAGGACACCATACACATTCATCCCCCCATCACCTTCCGCCTTTTCCCAACACTTGTCTTGGACGTGGTGATTCACTTCAAAGTAGTTAATTAAGAATTGGTGAGTCTTTTTGGAGTGATACGAGTCTGCATCCACCATTCCACAACATATTGTATGATTGCATGAAACAATGATTATTCCCGAAAGATCTACCTTGTTGGAAATATTGTCATTGATGTCAAAAGTCTTTGGTGACTTAATACTTGGTGATTATAGATCTAAGTTTAAGTATTGAAGTACCATTTTAATACTTTGGTGACTTTTATCACCAAGGTGATTGATAAACTTGAGAATTGGTGAGTCTTTTTGGAGTGATACGAGCTGCATCCATCATTCCGAACATATTGTATGATTGCATGAAACAATGGTTATTCCCGAAGGATCAACCTCTTGAGCCAAAACAATTTGATACACATGATTGTTTTTTATTTGTAAACAAAGTAGTTTAGCATCATTCTTATCATAAAACTTGGTTGATATCAATGTGTTCATTGTAAAGTTCAAATCCTAGTCGTGTTCCACAAAACCATTTCTCAACAGATTCAATACCAAACAAAACGTTGAATCAATCAAACAACAAAGATCAAAATGTTACATTGATTTCATTAGCTTGCTTCAAGCCAACAACAAATCCTTCATAGCTTGTTTGAGCTATATCAAACTGATATTGAGTGACTTGTTTGAGTTCACTCCTTATCTCATCAATTGTCAAGCTTGTTTAAGCTTCATCCAACAACGAATCCTTCATAGCTTGTTTCGAGCTATATCAAACTGATATTAAGTGACTTGTTTGAGTTCACTCCTTATCTCATCAATTGTAAAGCTTGTTTAAACCTTTGTCCAACAACAAATCCTTCATAACTTGTTTTAAGCTATATCAAACTGATATTGAGTGACTTGTTTAAGTTCACTCATTATCTCATCAATTGTCAAGCTTGTTTAAGCTTCATCCAACAAATGAATCCTTCATAACTTGTTTCAAGCTATATCAAACTGATATTGAGTGACTTGTTTGAGTTCACTCCTTATATCATCAATTTTCAAGCTTGTTTAAGCTTCATCCAACACGAATCCCTCATAGCTCGTTTTGAGCTATATCATACTGGTATCGAGTACCTTATTTGAGTGTACTCCTCATATTATCAACCGCTTAAGCTTGTTTAAGCCAAATCTAAACCATTTTCATTATAGCTTGTTTGAGCTATAACATATTTAGCTCGAGTAGTTTGTTTGAGCTTACTCCTTATAGCCTTACTTGTTAAAGCTTTCTTGACCCAAAACAAGGATCCCAATCAATAGGTTGAGTTCTTCATCGCACCTTTCTTCGTTCTCCCTCTCTTTCAAACACGATGAATTCACGCAATGAGCTATTAGAATAAATTACTATGATGACAACACAACTCTCTCATATGGCTACCCAACTTAGTGAACAATCACCCAAAAAAGCCAACCGTATCTGACCTAATGAAGACATCACTCCGCGTAAAGTCCAACGTCAGTTTACACCCCTTGGAGAAAGTCTCTCTAGTGTTTTTCATCAACTAAAAGAGGCTAAACTGATAAGATATCCAATTACAAAACCCTTTGTCGAAGGGAACCTAAGCCATATTGGTACAAACCTAACACATATTGTGACTTTCATCGCATTGATGGTCATCATACAAATAAATGTGTGCGATTTAATAATTACGTCCTAGACTTAATTGACAATGGCATCATTTTTGTAGAGCTTGATGACAAAGCTCTTGCAACCGACGACACATCAACTACCACAACTTTCAAAAAAGTTGACTACTATCAAAACTCATATACATGCTGAAATTTCACGAGATCACGACAACAAAAGTCGGGATTCTCTAATTCCAAACCAATCTATATCTTCTTCAAATTTTCTTCCATTAGTTCAAACATACATTGAACTTGTTTTGACAACAACATTCTTCCAACATCTAATGAGAGCTTGACCTTGATTCAAGACTCTCTTTCAACCCAAACAGACATTGAACCTATTTTGAAAAACAACATTCTTCCAACATCTAATGAGAGCTTGACCTCACTTCAAGACTCCCTTTCAACCCTTGATATATCTGAAACACTACAGAAGAGGGTCCATCATCAAACACCATTGAGCTTGATTCTATTATTCCACTACTGGCTCCTATGCCTAACATCTCTAGCCTTGTTGTCGAAATACAACCACATCAAGTTTGGACACTTGCGACAATACAACCTTCTCGTGTCCATTATGCTTCCAATGATCGATCTTGTAAACATCTCATCACCAATGATTCCCACTGTCCATACTTCTACACGTATACATTCTCTAAGGTACATATACCCAAGAATATCCTTATCGACCATTTCCATCTTTCGTTGTGAATCTATCATCAAATCAATTAATTGACGGCCAAGCAAGAGCAACAAATAAAACTCTAAAATCTATCATGAAAAAAATTATTGATCCACACGAACAAACCGGGCACACCCAAATCTATCCTGCTCTTTGGGCTTACCACACATCTTATGACACGCCTACTAGAGCCACTTCCTTCTCCCTTCTTCATGGTTGTGAAGTTATTTTACTGTCAAGGTAGAACTCCTGTCCTTTAATCCCTCAAAGACATAATCAATGAAGATTATTATCGATCACACCTTAATGAACTCAATCTTCTTGACGAAAAATGACTTGATGCTCTCGGTCATCTTCGTATATAAAAACCGACTATGGTGTAGCTATCATAAAAATTCAAACCTAGAAAATTTAAGGTCGGCAATCTCGTCACCGTTAGCTAGATTTTTGCACTGACTAAAAACCTAGGCAATCATGAGATAAATCTCCCTCATTTACTGGTGAGGCTCCCGTGTAAGATTTTGTCAATTATATTTTCTAATATCTATCTATTGGTTTTACTTTAATCTGCGTAGCTCATGTACCATAGCTAGGCAATTTTGCAACATGTCTGCAATTTATAAGAAATATGTTCAAAAAGGGAAATAATTGAATGTGAGCGAGAAAGAAAAGAAGATGTGCAACCTAAACCAATAGTTGATAGAATCGGTCACATGCACATAAACGGAACAAATAGATCTTGAAATGCACGAATTTAAAGCAAAGGAAAGTTTTAGATCCAGATCTAAGATAACACAAAGTTTATACAAAGATCTAGAAAGAAATAAGAAACAAATGCACCGTTGACACAAAGTTCTCCGGAAATCTGCCTCCTCTCTATTCCTCAGCTTTTAGAAAGCTATCAAGGGTTTAAGCTCAAAGTCTAGAACACAAGAATGTTGATTACAAATTTTGATCCTCCTAACCAAGAGGCTCTTCCTCTATTTATAGTGTATGGAGGGCAATTATAAATAGGAAGCTTTAAATGAATTCTCGCATGCGAAAGCTATGAAAAGGGAAGCAGTTGGCACTCTTCCTCTTGGAATTCCTCTTTGCATGACATGCATAATTTTTAATTGAAAATAGAACCTTCTATTTTGCATGTCTACCACCTATTTCCAAGTAATTGACTTCTTCCAAGGTAATTTGAAGTAACGGCTTTTAAACCAATCATTTAAGTTTTACAATTTAATTGATTGTTCAATTACTTTGTCGGAGAAAATAAGAGAAAGAAGAAGAAAGAGGAAAAGAACTTAAAAGAAAGTTACAACACTTCCAGTCTTATTCTTTTTCTATATTCTGCATGCGGTTGACTCTTTTGCCTTTGATTCTCACCAAACTAGATCTGAAAGCAACTGACTGTGATTTGTTTGTGGGTATTGCCTTTGACTTGTCTTTCCTCTTATCCTTGAAGCTTTTGCAGTTCTTCTCCAATACATGCACCAATGCAATGTTTGTCGTAAATAATTCAGACAAAACTCATCATTTTTATTTTTAATTGCATATGAGCAATTTTAAATTCTGAAAGCGATGCAGGTGAATACAAATACAAGTAAATTCAATGAAGGCTTCATTGGAAGATTGGGAGCACATGCACAAGATCCTGGAAGGAATTTTCCATGCATTGACTTCTACACAGGCTGCGTTAGAAACAAGAGGATGAATTTTTGCCAGAAGCCTTTGCAATTATGAGATCTGGATTTGTCAATTAAATCGGTGATAGGTTCAGGGCCTATGTCTGTATCATTGACTTCAACAAATCTGGAAGCTATGCATGATTCTACCGATCCTTTTCTTTCATCATGGCTCATCATGGCGGGAACAATCTTTGTCTGAGCTCTTTTTCTTTTAATTCTGTCGGAATCCCTTGCAGTTGGATCAATTTGTGCAGATCTGACAATTTCTTCTGATTCGGAAAATATATTCAATGTATCTGACATTGATTTGAACTTCATTTCACTAATATGAGCACCTGTGATGAATACCTGCAATTAATTCAGACAAATATGGAGTCCAGGGCATGAATACTTGATTTTTATCACCAAAATCTAGATATAAAATCTGCTGCCTAAAATTTGAGGCTTTGCTTGCATGCAAAGCAAGCAAAAATATTATTTAATTCACCTAGGCACATATACCAACATGCAAACACTCTGAATGACCAAAATTAGGCTATTCTAACCCTAGGAGCCAAAACTGGAAGCTCCCTAGCAGTGGAAAATAAACTTCAATGCAAAATCCTCCTTTTGGCGCCAAAACCTGTTTGGGCTGCAAACTTCATCAAAAAGAATTAATTGTTTCTCCCTTATGGCGTCCCATGCTTATATTACCTCCAGCATGCTATTTTTAATAATTGTCTCTCCTATTTCTGCAATTTAATTAATTAAAAATCATGTCTATTCATCCATTTGGCGCCCAAGTTTGCATGCTCTTGGTTATTTTTTATGAATTTAGTTTATTTATTTTTAGCATGCATCATTGACTTCTTTTTAGCTTATCTTCCTGCATTGACTTTACATGTTAGCCAAATTTTCTGCATAGCTAAAAACCTAGGCGAGTCATGAGATAAATCTCCCTCATTTACTAGTGAAGCTCCGTGTAAGATTTGTCAATTAAGTATGCTAGTATCTATTTTGGGTATTACTTTAACTATGCAACTCATGAACCATAGGTGTATAGTTTTGCGTAAATGTGAGCGATTGTTTAAAGAAAGGAAATATCTAATGAAGAAGGAAATAATATAAACACAGGAAAGAAAGAGGGAAGATGTGCAACCCAATCAATAGATTACAAAGTTGATTGCATGCACATAGATAGAACCAATAGATATTAACACACAAAATTATAAGCAAAGGAAGCTTTCAGATCTAGATCTAGAATAACACAGTTTATAAGTAGATCTAAGACAAAAAGTTAGAAACAAAATGCACCGTGACACAAAGTTCTCTGGAAATCTGCTCCTTTCTATTCCTTTGCTTCAAATAGCTATCAGGGGTTTCAACACAAAGTCTGGAACACAAGAATGTTACTTACAAATTTTGATCCTTAACCCAAAGGTTCTTCCTCTACTTATAGAATGTAGAAGGGAAATTACAAATGGGAAACTTAACTGAACTAGAACATAAACAAGAAGTAAAGATAACATCTGGCAATCATCTTCCTTTAATTCCTCTCCAAGTGACATGCATCTGGATCTATAGTCAAAATTATACACATCTGTCACTTAACTTATAGAATCGTTCCACATAACTTAAAGTAATGGTTTTAAAACCAACAACTTTAAAGTTTTACAATTACATCCGGAACGTGAAAATAGAAGAAGAAAGATCCGTCAGCTGTAACATCTACATCTTTTTTTGTTTTGATACTGAATATACTTGTCGAACATGTAATTCAAAGCAACTTCCCATCTGTTTTAGCCACAACTTCTTTTTTTGTCCTAAATTGCAGCAAGCCTTCGTTCAAAACCTCGATGCACGCTTCCACATCCTTCAAGCTAGGCCCGAACCTCTTAATATCTAACTGCAGCGTTACCAACTTACTGATGGAATCCATCGTGAAAGGCCTAACAACTCCATCAATCCTCTCTTGCACCATCAAAAGAGATCCTTCCAGGGAATCAAGCACTTTGCTAGGAATGGTCCTTTTGTATGAAGAAACAT
The DNA here is from genome assembly GCA_018340775.1 of Taxus wallichiana var. yunnanensis. Classification (NCBI taxonomy): domain Eukaryota; kingdom Viridiplantae; phylum Streptophyta; class Pinopsida; order Cupressales; family Taxaceae; genus Taxus; species Taxus wallichiana. The sequence goes on from CM031241.1 coordinate 469,832,640, forward strand.
TCCCGACCACTTCCTCATTGGTGAAAGCAATGACATTGTCTGGTAGTGATGATGCCATACTTTCAAGTGCCCGCTTCCCTTTCTCAACTCATCCATCGACCACAATTGTTCCAGCGAAATCAACACCTCCTCAAGCCGCTTATTTATTTCGACCAAAGTACTCAGGTTACTTTCAGCTACTATGTTCATGTCCATCGTGCTCGTCTCGGTAGTTGTTTCATCTGAACCAAAACAAGCTCATGTTGTTCATGTCCATCGTGTGCTCGTCACACCATTGTTCATGTCCTTCATAACCTTTAGACAAGCCGGCACTCCTGAGTTGTCTGACGAAGCTTGGCGAATGATTAGACTCTTCCATTCGTCGATAGCTTTAACTTGGTTACCCTGCATCAGATGATCACTCACCTACTTATGTGCTGAAATTGGCTGAGTGGAAGATTTGGCAACTTTGGCAATAATCTCGCACAACTGAGACACCTGCTTTTGAAGTTCAACTTTTTCCGCCTTTTCTTTGTCAAGCCTAAGGAATAAAGCATTTATCAATGTCTGCGTGTCTTGCTTCAATCCTTCAGTAGTGGCTTGACCTATGGGTACTTTGGTCACTGTTATATCCGTTGTCGTGAGCTCATCCTTCTTCTTTCCTTCTGTTGGAACTGATACCTCAGCGAACTTCTGCCCTGACTCCTCAATAATCAACCTCAAAGTCACCTTAGCAACTTTAGGTTTTCTGTCTTTTCCGCCCAAACTCAGGAGTAGCTGCAAGTCATGTTCCTCCAAGTTGATCTCCTCTCTAGCCTCTGGGACCGACTGTGAAGCCAACCACTCTGAGAAATTACTTCTCGGAGAATGAGAAGTTGCCGAGTGTACCACCATCTCATGCTCTAGTTCCTCTCCATCTCAAACTTCTACAGTGTCATGGCTACCATCCTCTGTATTGTCCAAAGACAAAGCTCTTTCAAATTCTGCCATCTGCAACTTCAGTGTTTCTTCAGGAAGAGGTGCTGATCAGAGTGGTTGAGGAGAAAATACAAATGTTGTCGGATTCAACGAGAGGAAGCGGTATCTTGCTTTGAAGTCGTGCATTGGTGAAGTATTTTATTGGACCACGATTGCCATTAGATCAAAACCCATAGGTGTTAGTCTCTCACACAAAATTCATCGCGAGTTAGGATCTACGAGAGCGGTTAGTCCATGTCACGAAACTCACGGGAGCGCTGGACACACATGCCAACAATCTCCCCCTCGCTCATTACCCAAGTGAGTTTCGAACTCGAGACTAAGTCGCTCTCGATACCATTTGTTGGACCGCGATTGCCGTTAGATTAAAACCCATAGGTGTTAGTCTCCAAAAAGCTACTGATTACCAAAGTTAGGATCTACGAGAGACGGTTAGTCCATGTCACGAAACTCACGGGAGCGCGCTGGACACACATGCCAACATATTTGACGACGCAGAGAAGTCGAAACTAACACCATAGCCGTAGAAGTGATCTTTTCCCTTGAATGAGACTTCTTGTGCACTTTAATCTTTTCAGGCCTTCTGCTTTGCTTTCTCCCTCGTGCTTCCTTTTGAGGGAATCTCCTGTGCTGAGGTTGCCTATGATCTGATTCATCAAAGCTTCATCAAGGCAATATCCCTTTGTCAGCAACCAGTTTGAAGTATTGACCAGAACGGCGGCAAACCTTTCCTCGATCGTATGGCAGCCACAATGTTCTCTTGAAGTACAGCTCTATCTCCTCCCATCTGATGGTATGCGTCAAGTAACACAGGCCCATCATCTTTAAGATCCGCAGGTATCCGTGCTAATCCATAATCAAACACTTGTCGCGTTGATAACCTGCTGAAGTCTTTCTTCCTAACCGTACTCATCTCGCACTTCATCCAGAAATCTTCTAATGAAGGCACATGCGCGTATTCCTGGGAGATTGTCTTCCTTGCCACCCCATATGGATCGAAGTTCAGCCGTGCTGGGAAGAACTCATGCTCGTACTCAGAGAACATCTCCGCTTCAATTCCTCGGCTTTATGAATGCTCTGGCAGCTGTAATAGCCCACTGTGATCGGGAAGAAGCCTATAGACTTGTTCTATTTCAACTGTAGGTCATGCATCTCCACGAGTTGTCTGCTCAACTCCATGATGACCAATTCTGTTTGGATGTCTGCTTCAACTCCATGATGACCAATCTGTCGTTTGCATATCTGGGCAACTTGACTAGTTCTCCCAAAAGCCGGTGACCACTGAGATATGTGAAGTCCACAAACCGATAAAGATACTACCAATCGGGACACGGCTTCATAAGCTTCCTTGCTTACCCTATTAACCTTCGATCACCGTTCAACCTGCAAATGAATCCGTAGAAGAATCCATCGTTGACCACCTTATAATCGTTATTGCATGCAAGCACGATGTAAGCGCGATATCACTCAAAAATCGTCTATCCAAATTGGAGAATATACCTGCGCAAGGTTGCTGCATATACCAAATATGAAGTCATCTTGAAGTTGTAAGTCTGCCTCACATTCCGGAGCTGCTCATCGATGTTGTCACTGATGATTTCCGACCAATTGATTATAAAATATGCTTTGTTGATTTAAATGGTCCTGATGAAGGCATACATCCATGAGTGGAAATTGTGAGCATTAGCTTCACCATTTATCCTGCATAGCAATTTGGTAATGTCATCCACCTCCTGCACCAGATTGGATCGTGGAAGAGTCCTCGAGAACTTGGATGGAGATCTGGGCTTCTTCATATACCTGTTGTTCATTATGCCCACACAGTCGACTTTATGCTTCTCCCATCTGTTGCTTTGGCGTCCAGTATGCTAATAGTAGTCACCACTTGTGTTGGAATCTTCAGACAATAATTGATGAACTGTGCGTCCAACCAGATTATTGTCTTCCCCGCAACATCTCGGACTGATCTGGATAGTGGGTGGTACGACCTTGCACACTCCATGACGAATTCTGGCAACTGAGGTTGTGAATGGGAATGTTGAAGCTCAAATGATTCCACTGCTTTTGACTGCACGCATGAGAGAAGTCTTTCCAGCTCTAGATCTGTCAATCAATTCGGAAAGAGGTTCTGGACCTAGATCTGTGTCTCCGATGTCAGCAAACTGGAAGTAATGCATGATTCTGCTGAGCTTTCTCTTTCATCCCGCTTTGCCATGGCCGGATCTATCTTTGTCTGAGCAACTCTTTTTCTCTTTATTCGGCCGGAATTCTTTACAACTGGTGCAGATCTGGAGAATTTCTTCGATTCGGAGGATATATTCAATGTATCTGACATTGATTTAAGCTCCCTTTCAATTATATAAGCACCTGTAATGAATACCTGCAATTAATTCAGACAAAGACGACAACCGAACATGAACACTTGATTTTTATCATAAAAATCTGCATATATAAAGCCCGCTGCCCTAAAATTTGAGGCTTTGTTTGCATGCAAAGCAAGCATGAATATTTTCAACTTCACCTGGGCACCTGTACCACTATGCAGATAATTAACCAAGCCTAAAACAAGCTCCTCCAATCCTAGGCGCCAAACCTTGAAGCTTTCCGGCAGTGAAAAACACTTCTTTGAGCAAAAATCCTCCTCCTTTGGGTGCCAAAATTGTCTGGGCTGCACTCCTTTGCTAGAAGAATTAATTAATTCATCATTATGGCAGCCCATGCTTATATAACCTTCATCATTCTATAATTAATAATTGTCTCTCCTATTCCTGACAATTAATTAATTAATAAACATGTTTTTCTCTCCAAATTGGGCGCCTATTTTGTGCATGCTCATGGCTGCCATTAAATAAATTAATTTAATTTATTTTTAGCCCTCTACTTTCACTTAACATCATGCTTTGACCTTCTATTTCTCCATGCGCCAAAAATAGGAATAAAAAACCATTAATTAATACTTCAAAAAGTATTATTTCTCCTCCAAATGGGTCGCACTTTTTAGCATGCTCTAGGGCTGCATTAAATAAATTAATTTAATTTATTTTTAGCATTCTACTTCCAGTTATTTTGACTTCCCTTTATGCATTGACTTTTCCTCATCCTTGGGCGCCAAAATTGGAAGAGAGACTATTAATAAATGTCATTAAATAAATTAATCAATTCTCCAAAGGGGTCGCACTTTTTGGTAAAGGCTGGTTTCTATTTTTAAAAGTCAAATTTGATGGGATTATTCACCTGCATGGCAGCTCCAAAAATCCCATTATCCACTTAAGTTGTTTGACTTTCCACAATGGAATTTTTACCTGCAAGGCAGGTAAGAAATTCCCATCAATGCCTTAAGTGATTTTTCTTTATTTCACAATGGGAATTTTCACCCTGCAAGGTAGGTAAGAAATTTCCGCCTACCTGTTGCCTCTAATTTTCCCATCATGACTTAAGTGACTTTGCCTTCATGGGAAAAAGTACCCTGCAAGGCAGGTACAAAAATCCCACCTGCCTACTACGACCAAAAATCCCATTGCAGCTTAAATCCATCCATTCCCAAAAATGCGACTGTCCAGAAGAAGCTTTTTGTGCACGACTTCGTCTTTTTAAAGAGAAATTTGACTTCCAAAGGCTGATTCCTTTTGGCATGGCGGCCGTAGATGATCTCCAGATACTCCAGGCAAGAAAACAGACTGTACTGGCGAAGGAATTGACCTAGGGGAATTTCACAGAGAAAAATACGAGAAAAATAACAAAAACGCAAAACATTGCCAGAAGTCACAGATAAAGCCCAGGATCCATTCCTGATGAAAACCCTACTGGTATATGTGAATATTGACATGCAAAATTTCAACAGGGCTAAACCGGAGCACAATTTACTTCAAACGGGCTCAAAATAATTAAATAAAATTTTCCCGCAGACAAAACTTGATGAAGGGATAAAACAATTTTCGGCATCTGGGTATTTGTCGAAATTGGCTCCTATGATTCATTGGGAATATCTAAACGCAATACAAGCATCTTCTGGCAATAAAAACACAAAACGACCCGTTATTTTAAAAGTACAAATTTTTTACATGGGGTAGTCTCAGATTTCAGGGTGAAATCTGGGACACCACTTTCCTTCCATACATGGCGCCAAAATTGGGTGAAAAGGCCATAAATAAATATAATTAAATACATTGTTTAATGCCAAGGTGGATCGCACTTTTTGGCAAGGGTAATTTCTAAAAATAGGAAGTCAACTTTGATGGGAATTTCTACCCTGCATTGCAGCTCCAAAAATCCCCTCTTCCACTTAAGTTATTTGACTTTCATAATGGGAATTTTACCCTCTGACGGTAAGAAATTCTGCTAATGCTTTAAGTGATTTTCTTTTATAATGGAAATTTTTACCTGGAAGGCGGGTAAGAAATTCCCGCTTGCTGCCACCTCTAATATTTCCATTGTGTAATGTCCCTTTTTTCAATCGAAGACCTTTGGACCATTTTGTCAACTCGGCGACCAAAGGAAAAATATAAGGGTGACTTAAATTATAATAAATTATTATAAAGTGCTATAAAAAAAAAAAAAAATTATTAAAGCACTTATATTAATTTATTTAACTTAATAAAAAATAAATTGTAATCCCTATGGAAAATAGTAAATACGATTTGCTTTAAGGGGCAAAAGTCATTATAAAGGGATTTATTATATTTTATTCCTCCTAGAAAGGATAATGGCAACTTGGGCCAAAGGGGAGTAATGAAGCCTAGGAAAGATAAAAACATAATTAATTTATGTATTCCCCTAGAGAAATGCGACTTGCACTAGGAGGGAAATGTTGTTGGGAAAAACATTTAATATGGGAAAATATTAAATGTTTGCATAGGGAAAATCATGTGAGCTCATTGGCTGGTTTGGAGGTTGGTTGTTGGCCCTTTTCCTTTAAAAGGGAAGTCGACTTGCCTCTTCCATAATCCAGATTTTTATATGATATTTCTCTTGCATTTGAGCTCTAAGCTTTTGCATAAAAATTCCAAGGACGAAACCCCTTGTGAATTCTACCTCTTGTGGACGAAAACCCCAAGAGTTTGAGAGGGTTTTTCACTCAGAAATTCCCATTGATTGTAATCAGATTTTCAGTCTATTTCAGTCTTTTCCAGCAGTGTTATTGAAGACTTTTCGAAGTATTTTGGTGAATAAAATTGCAGCAGTGTTTTCTCTATTGGATCGACTCACCTTGGGACTGTTTGGGCATTATTATTGAGGTATTTAGATCTGAAAATCATTGTCTAATATCTCATAATTTTTGTGAATGAAAATACCCAAGTTTCATAATTCTTCTGAGGGTTATTTGCCAGTTTTATAATCAGATTTCAGATCTGATTTATGAGTTGATTTGGCATTCGAAAATTCTGATTTTTATATGAATGAGTTCCTAAAAATATAGGCAAGCATCTGGGATAGAGAAAATAATTTTTGGAGCTCATTTGATGCCCTAAATGTGTGGGCCGAAATAGTAGGAGGGCCAGATCTGCATGTTTGGTAGTTATAATTTGGTTTACATCATCTTGTTCCTTGTATTTTTCCAAGTTCGGGCATATGTCATTTGCCTAGATCGGAATTGTGTAGAGAAAGTTATGCTATCTTGAAGATTGCAGCAGTTAGGGTTTCAATTAAATTATTTTCCAGCTGTTGTAAAATATGATTTTCGCCATAAATTCTCCAGGATTGTTCCAAGGGTTAGGGAGCAAAAATAATTATTGTATGTTGATTTTGGGTGTGTTTGCATATAAAACCCTAGTCGCTTTTTCCTTTATTTAAATCAGATTTTCCCTAGCTTTATTGTCATAGCTATCAAAAAGTATGTGTTTATATTTGTGATGGGAGAAAATTCATTTTGGGCAAAAAGATCTAGTGGGGATCTTTCACATTCATGCAACTTAAGTGACTTTGACTTCATGGGAAAAGTACCTGCCAAGGCAAATAAGAAATTCTCACCGCCCGCCACTACCAAAATCTCATTGCAGCTTAGATCCATTTACTCCAAAAAGTGCGACTTGCGTAAGAGAGGCTTTTTCTGCTTAACTTCATCTTTTTTGGTCAAAAGTTTGCCTTCTAAGATTGATTCCTTCTGGTGTTGAGGTCGTAAATGATCTCCAGATGTTCCAGACAATTAAACACACTATATAGAAAAGAGAACAGACCTAGGGAATTTAACAAACAGGACAACGGGAAAATCGGAGAAAAACGCAAAAGAAATAAATAAAAATAAAAACGCGTTGCGGAAGTTGCAGATAATGCTCAATTCATTCTGATGAAAATCCTATTGAAATGTGTGGATACTAGCATGCAAAACCTTAACAAGATTCAACCGGAGCACAATTTACTTCAAATGAGGCTTTATTTATTTAATAAATAATTAAATAAAAATTTCCCACAGACAAAACTTGGTGGAGGGATAAAATGAGTTTCAACATCTGGGTATTTGTCGAAATTGGCTCATATGATTCACTGGGAATATCTTAACGTAATAGAGACATCTTCTAGAAATAAAAACACAAAAAGACCCGTTATTTTAATAGAACGAAAAATTTTAAACATGGGGTAGTCTCGGTTTCGGGTAAAATTTGAAGACACCACGTCCTCAAAGAAAATCGAAAGAACATAACCAAAGAACGAGACAAAGAAGGAAAATTTGAACCTAATTGGTTAGGACCCTATGTAACCATAGCTAATTTTGGCTCTGGAGCCTATAAATTGACCACTAAAGTTGGTCGAGAACTTGACAAACCGATGAATGCAATAAATTTAAAGAAATTATATTCTTGAGGCACTCTCCATTCCGAGAGACAACCACTTGTACATTGTTCCTTCTGTCTTACTAATCTTCGAATAATTTAAAATCATTCATTCCATTGGTAGATATTTTCATTATCAAAATCACATCTTCATATTCATCATCATGAGATAGGTGCTAATATAGATCCTATTAAGTTTTGTGAGTATCATACTTCTTATAATATCTCTCATTTTCATTGCTTTCACCTATGGTCATACCTAGAAGCTTATTGATGGTAATATATCCCCTTCAAAGAAATTCTCTCTTTCATAACAAAGCTCTAAACTTCTTTACCCGGTTCGTTTGATCGTCCATCTCAGTCTTTGGTGTTGAACCCTTGCATCCTACTAGTCGTGTGGGGCTGAGATTGGGGGCAAACGTTCCTTCCCAAATAAAAAGCACTATTGTAAAATTCAATAAATTAAATAAATTATGAATAATTCATTGTCACACCTTTCGTCCTTCACAGTCTTTGGTGTTGAGCCCACACTTCTTACTAGTAGTGTGAGACTGGGAATGGAGGGAGGTGCCCTTACTCATCTACGTCTTGTCTTTAGTGATAAACCCTTGCCTCTTACTGGTGGCATGGGGCAAAGCGTAGAGGGTCATTCATAAATCACAAAGCATAAAAATATTACAAAAACATTCAAAAGTTTAAAGAAAAATCAAAAAAATAATAAATACAAACAAGAAATCAAAAAATTTACTTGCCTATGTTTTGCCTTCGGTGATGAGCCCTTGCTTCTTCTGGTAGCATGGGGCAAGGCATAAGGAGTCATTACAAATAATACAAAATCTTATAAATCAAAAGTGTTTACAATTATAAAATCCCCAAAGAGTAATTTAGATGCCTAAGTGAAGAGAGAACTATCCCTTCACTTATATCTTACCAATCAGTAGGCCACGTAATCTGTCTAAGTCTAATACGTGACCTATAAAGTGAAATTCATTTTGAAACTGGTTCAATAACCTTAAGAAGAATTGAGTCACAATTTCCCAAATGGATTATTGTTAGCACTTGTCTTTATATTCATTATCTACATCCTGTGTCCTTCTTGATTCTCGGTGATGAGCCCTCGCATCTTACTAGTTGCGTGGAGTCAAGAATGGAGTTGGACTTATTTCCATCATATCATCACCAACATATCTTGCCAATGGAGTGAGAATTTTTGTATTATTCGAAGCATGAGTTACCACAAGGAATGCGGTACATACGAACGATACCCTAGTTTATCACCTCTCATAAGAAGTTTGCATTCTAGTCCATAAATTTCCAAAACAAAATCTCCAAAAATAGTGTAAAAATCCAAAATCCCCAAAAACATTAGAAAACCTAAAAATCTCCAAAAATAGTATACAAATCCAAAAACCCCAAAAACATTAAAAAACCTAAAAATCCAAAAAACATTAGAAAATCTCAAAATCCCCAAAAACTAGAAAATCCAAAAACATTAGAAAATCCCCAAAAACAATATAAAAATCCAAAAAAACATTAGAAAATCTCCAAAAACAAGATTAAAAATCTCAAACAAAATTCAAAAACATTAGAAAATCTCCAAAATACAAAAACATTTGAAAACTCTTCAAAATCCCAAAAACATACAAAAAATCACAAAATTCTAAAAAATTGTAAAACCATCAAAAACCCCAAAAACTTAATAATCAACACAATTCATCCTTTGAACTATTATCCCCAACGAATGTTCCAACCACCTTATGACTATCAAATTCAAACCACTTCCCCTCGCGTGAATCCTCGCTTGGGCAAATCCGGCTCTCATTGTTTCCTTGTTTGAGGACCCAATCCCTTTTATGTCCTTGTACCCCTGCTTGGGGGCACATCCAATCAATCATCATTATGGAACACATTAAGGACATGTTTACTAGGTTCTTGTGTTGCATTATTAGTTACAAGTTATTAATTGTTTTCTTGTATCTTGATATATTACAAGGGGCATCTTGATTTTATGTATCTTGGTGTTCTCTCTAATATACTTCTGTTATGTGATTGCATATCGTATCATGGGGCATCATACCTTCTTGATGGCCTCTGTCTATGCTCTCTTACACTTGCATATTATATTGGGGTATCAAACCTTTTTGATGGCTATTGTCTATGCTCTCTTGCATATTACAGTCTAGTCATCCTAATCTTTTATATCATGATGCATCATGTTATGTGCTATATTAAAATTAAGATGTTTTCTTCACGTGAGTATCTTCTGCGTGATCAAAATCTTACTTTGCACCCCATCCATTCACCCGTACTAATACATTCCCCAGTTTGGGAATCCTACTTGATCACCGTGCAATTTGTGAATCCTACTTGAGGATCTTTCTCAAGAAGCATTCGCTATCCAAAGAACTCCTCATCCCCCACCATGGTCACCATGTATTTGATCCATTCATCCTCGCTCCTCATTTCTACTCATCCGCCACTTATCCCCACATTACCCTTCTCACCATTCCTATCCCCTTTCACCACTCTGTGTTCTTCCCTTTCACTCTTCCGCTTTCACTTGACAATCTTACTTAATCACCCCTTCGTGTGGGACTCTTGGTTGAGGTATACCCTCTTCCTAAGATCTTCCCGTTGTAGAAACTTCTCCACCATCTCCTCTCTCATCGATGACAATCACCACCACACACATCTTTCCGCTCCGTCTCTTCCACTTATCATTCCTGCCTCATCACTCTCACCACGTGGGCATCCCAATTAAGGATTCCCCTAACAATCTCCATCCTCCACTACATATGTTCCTCCATCCATTCATGTCACACTCCTTTGTTTCCTTCCTTTTATCACCTCCTCTAACCTCTTGTTCCATTCTGGCGTCCACCACTCACTCTTTTCTCATCCTTCCTAGTATCCGTCTTCTTCTTGGTGATCTTACTTACACACTCTCACAGTATGGCAAATTCACTAGAGGTTCCCCTTCAGTCCATTTTGTCATACCCTCTTTCCATCAACTCTATCAATCACTTACTTCTTCTCATCATTCTTCTTCTTCTTCGCTTTAGCGATCCTACTTAACCATCCCCGCCGCCTGACTATCTTATTTAAGAGTCCCTCTTAAGGTTGATATGCCATATGGCCTTCCCCCATCCCATCATATTTCCCCATCTTATTTCTCCCGCCTCTCATCATAATCATCTGCTCCAACCAACCATTCCACCCCTATACCCAATACATTCTTGCTTTTCACCCTCCATATCGTCACTACCGGTTTGGCGATCTTACTTAACCACTTGTGCAACATGATGATCTCACCTAAGAATCCCTCTTAAGGATGATCTGTCATCTTGCACTCCCCCATCAATCCACATTCTCACAATCCACATTTTCTCGTCGGTCCCCATTATCACATCCTCTCACCTCCTCTTTCATTCTAGAAAACACCACTTCCTACTTTCCCACTTTTCATCTCCATCATCCCTCGCTTGACAATCTTACTTATCCACTTCCGTCACGTGACAGTCTTACTTAAGGGTCCTCCCTAAGTTAAAGTCGTCATTCTGGACTTCTCCCTCACTTCATTCTTCGTTCCCTCCATTGATCGTTTCTTCCCCCTGGTCTCCCCTACCAAACACATTTTCCTCCTATCATTATCCTTTCTCAACCTATCATATCACGAGTGCATCTACTATCTTCCGCTTTGTAATCATGTTCCTTTCCCCATTTTCTCCTTCTTGATCCATTATCCTTCATACCATTTCTTGCCATTCTTTTCATGTCTTGTTTCTTCATATTCACCTTGTTCATCCTCATCCTCCGCATCCTCTCCTCACCTTCACCTTATCACAACTTATCACTCACCTTTTCTTCACTCTTCTCATTCCATCTTCTTGAATTCTCCCACATATCTACCCCATGCTTACCCGCCATTATTGTTGGTATTCCCTAACATTCTTTCATCATCATCTTTTGTTTCCACGCTAATAATTATCAATGGACTTCTCCTAAAATTCACTCATCCCCATTCTACACGGCCTTGTTCCCTCTCTTTGAACTTCTCCTTTTTTTTCTTCATTCCTTCCTCTGTGCCCACTAATCATTATCGGGGACTTCTCCTAACGTCTCTTCGTTGGCGTTTCCTCTTCCATTCCTCATTTACTTTCTCCCTTTCCTCACTTTTCCTCCCATCCTTCCCTACCGATCATTATCGAAGGATTTCTCCTAACATCCCTTCACTGGCATTGCCTCTTCTATCCCCATTTTATCTCTTCCCTCCCCCCTTTTCTCCACTCCCACCCTTTCTTGTCGCTTCTTCCCCACCTCTCCATCTTCCCTTCGCCCTCTTCAATATCTTTACTTGTTTTTATCATACATCCTTTGTCTATTGTCTCATAATCCTTGTATCCTCATTTCATGCATCTCCGCATCTTTTCCAATCTATGTCATTCCTCCCCTCTTTCTTCTCCTTACATTCCTAATGTTGCTCACTCTACACCTAATATCCCCATTCTTGATTTCCTTCCTTCGCATCATTTTCTCTGTTATCCTCTCCTCCTTCCCACTCTTCATCTTGTTTCATCTTCTCTTTATCATCTTCTTCCCCTTTTTCCTCGTGCCTCCTTCATACTTCCCCATCAGTACCCTATCCCTTTTTCGCTATCGAGTCTTTTTTTTTTATCCCATCCTCATCCACATGCATCTCCATGCGGTCTGTACCATATTCTCTACCTTGGTCTTCCCCATGATGACCGGGTTCCTTCAATCTTCTCCCTGTATCCGCTTTTTCCTCTCTTCTTCCCCCATCATTTTCACCTTCCTCCTACCCTCCCCTCCTTTTCTCTACCACCCCTACCTTTTCACTCATTATGTACCAGTTTCTCTTCTTTTCTCTGATCTTTTCCACACTTTCTTGGTCCCTCATAGTTTCTTTCTTTTCTCCATTCTACCTCCTCTTTCGTCTTCTTTAAATTCTTCATCGTCCTCATCTCCTTCATTTTTCCATCCTTTTCTCCCTTTTTCTCATCTTCTCTATTCCACTACCTTCATTTTGCACCTTTCTCTCCCTTTTTCCTGATTTTACCCCCTACTCTCATCTCATCTTCTCCTTCTTGTTCATCTTTCCTCATTCACCATACCCTTGTCTTCTTCACCTACTACTTCTACAGTTTATTGCTTTTCTCAGCTCTATCATCTCTTTCGTTTTCCATCATTTCTCTCCCTTCACTCTTCTTCATTTTTATATTCCCTTTATTTTGACTCTCTCCCTTTTTTTCATAATTTCACCCTTTGCTCTGTCATTTTCTTGTCTTCTTCTTGTTTGTCCTTCATCATTCCCTTCTTCCCCTATCATCCCTCTCTCTTATTCTCTTCTACCTCTTTCATTTCTTTTTTTCTCCTCCTCTGTCTCCATCCACTCTATTCCATACCCTTGTCTCCTTCACCTTTGACTTTTCTTTCTCTTCTCATAATCAACCACTACTCCTGTCCATTCTCTTTTCTCTTTCTCATTATGTCCTTCCACACATCCTCACACCTAGCATTCAAGGCCAATTGAATACTTTCCCTATTTGCGCAATACAATCATTCCATTCTCTTACACCGTATTCTCATCCTCCTCTCCGTGCAATTGACCTCTCTTTTTTTCGAGAGTTTTGTCGCATCTTCCACCCCCCCAGCCCTTTCGAGGGGGCATCATCACAAATATCCATAATCACATATTATCATAACATTTTTGTCTTCAGGATACCATGACATCCATCACCTACCACCTTCTACTCTCCCCAACAAACATTTTCTCTACTTTTTGCTTAGCAAAAGTAGATTGAATTCTTCCCCCATTCTTACAAGCGAAAGTTTGTTCTACTTCTTGCTTAAAGAATGCTTTCTCTTTTCTTCCTCTAGATAACTTCTTATCGAAGGAACACCTTCCTTAAGAAGAATATCTTCAAAATCTTCGATCATGCTTTTGCCCGGGCATATTCATCCATCTCATCTACTTTCTTTGAAAGGACACTACTTTCATAGTACCCTTCCAAAGAGGGGAAAATGTAGACACCCTAATTTCACACCTCTTCCAAATCAATTAATTTCCCCACTCCATTTCCCACAAAAATCCCCATTGAATTAATCGATGTTAATTGGTTAATTAATCTATTTCAACCCCTAAATTAAACCCAATCTTCCTCACATGCCAAATATTCCCTATGTCCCCCATTTGAGAATTAAAAATACAAGTTTAATCCTCACCCACTCTTTTTGCCCCCACTCACCTAATCATGCCCACATTTTCAAACTGCGATTACTTAAAATCCTCTAAGTTAATCCAATTCCCAAGCTATAAATACAACCTTACCCCCCTCTAAAAGACATGGAGAATAAGCTTGAATATCCTGTCTAAACTCTTGCATCCTTTGAGCATAGAGCATCCTTTCCACCTCGTCCTAATGCCCAAATAGCCTCATCTTGAAGCATCCCAAATCCATAATCCCTTTATCCATTGTGCAAAGTAAGTTGATCTTGTTGCAGAGAAGGCCTTGCTCCGGTTCGAGGAAAGCACCTACATTTCACACAATCAAGGCTCATCCATGTTTCATTTGTCCATTCTGAGGTTTGTTAAGGAATCGCGAAGGAGGAGGTATCTGGCTAGTTGCTTTACTTTCTTGATTATTAGTGTATTTTCCTAGCTCACGGATATCAATTTGATCTATTTCTCAAGGTTGAGTCAAAATCTTCTCACAAACCGAAGACAATCCTGAAATTTGAGTTTGTCGTATTATTTACATTTTACACTACCTAACTACTAACCTGATTTGCATTATATCTACATTGTTTATTTAGAAGAGAATAATAGTTTGGCTAATTGGGCTCTTGATAATAAGGATCTCCTGTGCTATGGCTTGCCTCCTACATGGTGGTCCAACCAGCTACAAGAAGACATCAAATACATTCTCAACCTTGATTTCTCACTATGATGATTGCAACTACTTTACTTTTTGTTTTATGCTATTGCTTGGACCAATAGTTTACAGGCTTGGCATAGCCAAATATGTACATTGATTACTATCTAGTATAACATCTTTGTTGTTTTAAAAAAGAAAAGAAAAAAAGAATAGTGAATACATTTTTGAGAAACACAAGACAAACTATACAAGGAAGATTGTAAGTTATTTAACATCTGATCAACCCTTTTCACAGGTAAATTTGTTTTGTTTATACAACACCAACAGAGTGGTTATATGGCTGATCAAATCCCAAGAATAGCCAGTATTGCTCTCTTGTATTTTGTCACTGTGCATAGGTTTCTGTGTGGAATAGTTCCTAACAGTATCCCTTCTCGAGATTTCCATACTTTCCCTCAAACCATGTGTACTCTTCCTTAGGCTATTTAGGCCATACAAGCAGTCTCTCTGCCTCCAAGCCATCCCTACACCCTACGAGTGACTCGAGAACTCTTACCTTAAGCTATTCAGCTCACAAAATAAGAAATTAATTACAGATAAATTCCTGGGATTTCAAAAAAAGATCTCCTTTGAGATGATATTAATGATGACTGCAATTCATCCCTCAGCTTTACAAAACTGGTATGTTTGGTGCTACTTAGAACAATCATTTGGTTCATTCATGCTTATATTGGTTTCCTCCATGTTGATGACCATCCTCGCTCCCGCACTAACAGCTTTCACCTTGACATCCTCATCTTCTACAGATATCCTCCATGAGACTCTTCCACTTGAGGTTATTTGGTAAGGAATGAATCTCAGACATTTTATTTATAATGGGTGAGCCAACTACTCCCTTGGTAACCACCCCCAGTTACCTCCACATGTCCGTCTGCATGTCAAATATTTTTCTTATGTTTTTTATTTTGCAGGACAGATATTTTTTCTTGCAATAGAAAGTCTGATGAATCTGGTAAAGTTAGGGGATGCATTGCAACTTTCATAGGGGAAGAGGAACCGCTGGTATGAAACAAACAAGCAAATACAAAATAGTGCTTTCAAAACAAAATTGCATTTTGCAGAAAAGGCGTAGTTATTTCCGTTGTGATGTCAAGAAAAGAATACAAAACTGAAATTATACTTGAGGACTTTCTATTAATCTTACCTTGCAGCTCTACTCTGAATGCAACACTGTTAAAGTAATCTTTAGCTTTTCCAAAGCTTTGAAAATCTAAATCTAGGTTTCCATGTTAATTTGCATTGTGAGTGCACTTTTACACAATAGCTGACCACAGTAGAAGCAGGTAATTATTTTGTACCTGTCGTGCCACAGGAGAAAGCATGCAATCATAAAAGAAGCGCCAATCCTCTCCATATGCTTCCCATCCTCCGATATCAAAATCATTGTCTGTGCAAACATGTGCACTGCACAAAAAGAAAATATTGGAAGCCTGATTACTGCACTTGAAACGAAGTTTCTATTTTCGTTTTCTTTTGTGTACTTATGATGTGCGGTAGAAGTGCTGGTTCTCATGTGTTTGTTGTAGTTCTTTGAATAAGAAAGGCAGGATAGGATGACAGACTTCCATCAAATAAATTAAATATACTTAGGAATCAAAATACAACTGCTAATTTTGTAGTCAAGACATGGTCTCCACACTCGTGAGTCTCCAGATACAGTATTAAAAAATCTGCCGAATACATTATATCTATGTTCATGTCATGCTAAGTAAAAAAATTTAAAAACTTTACCTAAAGAATTTGTGAGTAAATATGAGCTGTGTTGCAGGGTCATAGGTGCACATTCCATCAGGCCATCTTGGAGTCGGGGTCAAGATAAACTGAAGCTTGTGACCTGAAGGCATAAGAAAGACAAAACCCTACCCAATAAATTCATCTTTCTAGTTGAAAAATCTATGGTATAAAAGGAT
Organism: Taxus wallichiana var. yunnanensis; assembly: GCA_018340775.1. NCBI lineage: Eukaryota > Viridiplantae > Streptophyta > Pinopsida > Cupressales > Taxaceae > Taxus > Taxus wallichiana. The sequence goes on from CM031241.1 coordinate 469,849,230, forward strand.
TTCTGACAGTGCTTGAATGGATGTCACGTCAAAACAGAGTTTCCACATACTGGTTATGCTATATAAAACATAATAGATTCGAAAAACATACCTCCACCTAAGTCCAAGGTATCGCCAGATCGTACAACTTTCAAGGAAAATGTATCCTTTAGCTTTTCAGGCATGGATACTGATAACAACTGTGCAGCAGGGTTTGAGCAATACACATCGAGAGGTAATGCTGAAAAGCAATTTCATCCCACGAAATGATCATTAACATCATGTATGAGGCATCTACAAAGCAACTTCAAGCAATCTCTACAAAAACAAATCAGGATAAATACTTCAAGTTCAAATGATAAACAAACCTTTTAATCATGGAAGAGAATATAGGAAGACTGTAAACAGTCAAGAATGCAAACCTATGTCTCTGCAACTTCCTTCAAGTTCATCAAAAGCATAGTAACAAAGGCCTTGCAGATGTCAAATGGGATGAGCTCAAGTGGTAAAAGAAAATGGGTTTTCAAAGTAGAGGCAGAAATTCAAACCCCAGTAGATATGATAAAGTGTTGAAATTGGGTATATACTGCATCTAACATGCTGGGTGCAGAGTAACCCAGTGAACGGGTAGGATACAATTCCTGGGTAAATTTGATGAATGAGATCATCATGGAGGCATACCATAATGTTCTATTACTGCCTGTTTTTGCTTATAAGTTATAATTCTTATGTAAGGAGACTGAAAAATGTGAAGTTATGGACAAATAAACACTAGGAAAATCTTAATCTGGAAGCATCGTACCTTTCCAAGAGAAAACAATGAAAGCAAATTACCAAATGAAGATCTCTGTTCGAGTGATTCGCCAAGAGCAGTCAGACTGTCTATCCGCTTAGGACTCAAGTGTCCAATAATAATATATTTTAGTAAGTCAATATCTTTTGTGTTCATAAGTGTCCTGATGTACTCTTCCGTGAAAGCTTGATCTGGTACATCTATCAATGCCATTCCCATTGGTCCTTCTATGATATAAGAATTATCTGTTGTTCCTCGTTTTAGTCCATATTCAACCTGCAAAGTAAGGGTAAAAACAACAAAAGATACAAATTAATAAACACAGATACTTCATGTTTTACTTGTTCTGTTCAATTCAGCATGGATTCCAAACTGATATTTGTTTCTGGAAACCAAAATGGTTGAGACGTATGATGAAGTTTGCTGTAGTCAAAGATTTTCTAACCTAATTCCAAATTTCATCCATAGATGTGTCATATCTTTTAAGATTTAAAGTGTAATTATTAGAAACCAAAGGCTGATGGGATATAAAAACAGCCAACAAACCTAAGCAAAGACCATGGTAAGAGTTAACTTGACCACAATAATAATTATTGTCTTAAGATTCATGCTAACAACAAGTACGGATAACAAAAAAATAAACAAGTTCTTACAAACAGTTAGACTACAACTCCTGTCGATTAGCATATCATTCAAAACTTAGAATCAAGCATGAAAATCACTCTTTATTGTATCTGCTAGTTCTGTGTTTTAGAACAAACTAAAAGGACATAATAGACACCCTTTGTAATGTCCCCTTTTCCAACTTGAGAGCATGATTTTGGACTTCTCGCCATCCCCTTTTCCATGGCAAAGAAGTGGAGTGAGCTGGAAAAGGAAGTGAACTCTCATTGCACTTTTATTTTCTAATTTTTAATGTTTTCTTTTAGTATGTTCTTCTTTTTAGCAGGTCGGCTGGGTTTGGTGCATTAATGAAGCCAATTAAAAGATTAAAAGAGCTCTTAAGGCATATTTTCCTAGGACCGAGTTCTTTCAGTTCTATTTTTCTTGTTTATCACCTTAGAGGTTTTTTACTTACTGGGGAACACATTTTAGCATTTCATGGTAATCTGGTTGTCAGCATGACATTGGCTACCTTATGGTTTTTAATATTTTACAGACAGTAAGTTTTCTTCTATCATTTCTCACTTAAGTGTTCATTCGTTGCCATTAGTTCTCCACCAGTTTCCAATCTTAATAGTTTCATAATGGTTCTCTCTTGAGGATTGAAAACACTCAGCTATAGTATGTAGAAATAAGTGCCAGAGATTTGTCTCAATTTGCTACGATACAGCAAGAAGCATAATCAAATAGACAAATACTGGAATTTTCTATTGATAACTTGATACTACTGGATTTAGTTTGCTTTTATTCACATATTTGGATATGTACATCAATAAAATTGAGAAACTTTCCCTAATATTTATGAATTCCTGAACATCACTGGTCTAAGGGTGTAATGTCCATGGTTGGGTTGAGGTCTTGTGATGTGATACAGTCGTGAAAAGGGCGTAACAAGATGTCTTGTGGGTCATTAGTGTTGTGTTTGAGCTTTGTGTGACATCGTGATGTTATGTTATGTTGGGCACCCACAAAAATAAGTAAATAATAAAATATTATGAGCTTTAGGATTAAGAAATATGGTAAAGGAAAAGACTAACTAAATAATAAAGTGAAAATGGAACTACCAATCTTCACATAACATTGAAATTTAAGATATTGCCAAAACTAGTTTTGCTTCCTTGTGGTCCTGTGTTAGCGACAAGTTCTTGTCCTAGATTGAACTTGTCGTTGCTGAATTTCCTTGCTTACTTATCCTTCTTTCCTCAATGCTGTGTTGCGTCAAGGACGATGCTCTTATTGGTGGGGGGGGGCTGTAATGCCCCTTCCCATTCTCCGTTAGGGCGTACCCGAGATAAAAATAATAATAATAATAAATAGATAAATAACTATATAACTAGAATGAGTTTTAAAATAAAATAAGTCAAAGCAATAAAGGGGACTTACTTGGTGCAGTGAGTAGGTGAAATGGCAGAGAAAAAATTGAAGGGGCGGTAGAGTGTGTCAGGTGAAGGCATGGCATTCACCAGAGGAGAATTGAAAGGGCAGGTCCCTTGTCAAAATTTGCAGGGTTGGACCATCCTCCAAGCATAGTTGAAAGCGGATTTTGTCAGACGTGGGAATAAATGTGGAAGCATAGACCAGGCACATGAACTGTTTGGCTGAATGCCCAAGGTTGCACAGCCTCACGAAACCCAATGAATGCAGGCCTGCACAAAAGGGATTTGTTTGAATAGGCATTGGAAACTCTATGCAAATGCAAGTTACAGGTGTAAAAATAAGGCACCAAATCTTCTCCTAGCAGCCTTTTTCCACCTGCGCCAAATGGAAGCCTTTGGATCGGGTATGGTGTTCCACCACAGCAAAGTGGTAGAGGATTTCTGTCAAATTTTGTAGTAGCAACGCCTTGATAAATAAGTATGTCAAAAGGGAGATTTTAGAGCAGGCCGTCGGCTTCCATCAAAGCATATAAGGTAGAGAAAATTGTCAAACATTTTAGTTACCAATGCCCTGGTCGATATGTTGCAAAATGTGGACACACAGACAAGGCAGGTCAACCGTTTGACAAATCGCCTCAAGAAAATGTGGTCTTCTGGGTCTGCAGTGATTGTTGGAGGCATTGAAAAGGCCTTGGAGACACTATGCAAATGCAATTTGCAAGTGTAATGCTAAACTCCACAACTCCTGTTGTCATCCTCCCAATCGTGCCAAAATAAGGACTTTGAAGTAGAGTATGGATATCCTCCAAAACGTAATGGAGAAGGGACCGAGAATTCAGGGAAAAGTATTAAGGATTCAAAGGATAAGAGAGTAGGAACAGAGCTCCTATGTGTGGTAAGGGCGTTGCTTAAGAAGATGAGGAGGTGAGTTTTAGTCGGCAACAATGTCTTGGTTTGAAAGATCCCCAATAGATCTTTTGCCCAAATATGAATTTTTCCCACTTCACAAAATAACAAAATATACTTTTGACAGCTAGGGAAAATAAACTAGGGCAAACTGGAATAATTTCTGCAAAATGCGACTAGGGTTTTATATGCAAGCACACCCAAATCAGCCCACAATAATTATTTTTCACTCTCAAACCCTTGAAACAGACCCAGAGAATGTATGGCGATAATCCTAGGGAAAATCAGAATTATTTTAGGGCAGGTCAACTAGGGTTTGATGGAAAAATACACATAAATGGCTTCCAAAAAATTATTTCTTTATCACAAATGATTGCCACTAATTTTAGGAGTTCAAACATACAAAAATCTGATTTTATTGACGCCACAAACACTCTGAAATCAGATTATAAAACTGGTAAAAACCCTCTAATAAATTATGAAACTTGGGTATTTTCATTCACAAAAATTATGAGATATTAGACAATGAATTTCAGATCTAAATACCTCAACAATAATGCCCAAAATAGTCCTAAGGTGAGTCGATCCACTAGAGAAAACACTGCTGCAATTTTATTCTCCAAAATGCCTTCAAATACACTGCTGAAATTACTGTTGGAAATGATTAAAAATCTGATTACAATCAATGGGAATTTCTGAGTGAAAACCCCTCTCAACTCTTGGGGTTTTTGTCCACAAGAGATTAAATTCCTAAGGGGTTTCGTCCTTAGAATTTTATTGCAAAAGTTGAAGCTTCATGCAAGAGAAAATGTCATAAAATATTTCTGGATACCTCTAGGCAAATCAACCTCTTCTTTATATAGGAAAAGGGACCCAAAGTGACCTTTGGACTTCTAATGAAAGTGACCTTTGGACTTCCAAATGAAAGTGACCTTTAGACTTCCAATGAAAGTGACCTTTGGACTTCCAAATCGCATTTTCCCTTAGGAAGTACAATTTAATTAAGTGCTTTTATTTTATTGCACTTTCCTAAGTTCTAATTTAAAGTTAAGTCTATTAATTTATTATATGTGCTCTTTATAGTGTTATATTTTAATCTTTGCACAATATAATAAAATTAATAAACTTAAGTCACCCTTGAGCTTACCTTTTGGCCGTCGGGTAGACAAAAATGGGCCAAAGGTCTTTGATACAAACTATCCGAAAAGAGGGACATTACAGTCCTCCCTTCCCGAGATTGCTTGCCCCCAAGCAATCACAAGTAGCAAATCTGCATTCCCATCAGCCTCGGATCCCAAATCAGCCTAAGCTTTTTGAATGGCTTCACATGCACTATACAAAACTGCTCAAAGGCTACAAAAAGAACTTATGCAACTTACTTGTGAAAAGTGCCACAATCCTCCTCATGTATGCTCCAAATTTGCCGTACTCTTCATCATGTACTTGCTGTCCCATGCTGAAATGTAGTGAAAAATCCTCATATATGTCTTCATTCGGTGATTCCTTGTCCACAACTATCATAGACATGGCTGTAACTTGCTTCTCTTCATGTTGGAAACTCAACTCCATAGCTTGCAAATCTTGGGGGTATTGACTGACATGATAAGAGAGACATGATTAAGGATGTATTGGAGGAAATTGGAGATAACAGATCCTCCAATTGCAAATGTTGACCATATGCTTGTGCTTTTTCCTCCATGGATCATCCTAAGTTGTGTTAGCATATGTAAAGAGAAGAATGAATTTAGAGAAAGCAAATCGCACCTTTGTTCAAATGTCACGGTAGAGTGAATTTATTATGTGAAGAGGAGGTTACTGATTGGTTGAATAGTTACCAACCGAACAACTACATAACTGAATTACATGCTATATAATGCTCTATATTTTAACATTCCCTCTTAATGACTAAACCAGAAACAATACCAAGTTTGTCCCGAAATTTTACAAATTTCCTAAATCCCATATGTTTAGTCATTAGATCTACAAAATGTGCCATAGGTTGTACTTCAAAATCAGCAGTCCATGATTGTGTTGCATTGTCGAATGGAAAAGAACCACAAAACAAAAATCTTGTCAAGTGAACAAACGATATGGCAAGTGGCCTACTAGTTCTTTGTTATGTGATTCATTGACCAATGATAAATCACAATGACCGAGAATGTCAGCCCCATCTCCAGAGTGTTGAAATCAAAACCTCGGAGAGGTGGATTGATTTGTGTAGCTTTGTTGGAGTCTCAGAGAGACTCAATTATCCTGCAATCGAAGTCACCTTAATCATGTCCTTGCAACACCATGTAGTGCTCATACAACTTTCTCAATAAGAGAAATGTGACCATCTGTGCAACAAGAGTTAGAACCAACTCCATAATAGTAGGAGAAATAACCATCTTCGTCTCATCCGTCTCAACAGTGGGAGAAATAACCATCTCCGCAATAGTAGGAGTGAGAACCATCTAATCTATTTGTTCATCTATCCCCCTCTGTTGGGAAAGATCTTTCACAACACAATGAGAAAATTGTTCATGCTCTGTTGTCCTTCGAGCAAGTACCTCTGAGTGAGTGGTGGGTATGCCATCGACCATGCACTATCGGTGCATCTCGGAATAGTGGAGTCTCCATCCACAACCAACTATTCTTCGAGAATGAGGAAATCCATCCTCCCGAGGCATATTTGCCTCCCGTACATGTGTATATAGTGGATACTCCCTCCACAATAGGTGCATGTAGGTTGATTTATCAAGTCAACAAATCGCGAGGAATGGCTTCCTCCCAAGGCACTTGCAGCCTCATGCACATCCTGTATGGTGGATTTGTCCTCCACACAGGCATTCATGTTGATCGTAGCCAGATCAACAAGCCGGTACTGACCACCTTCCCCAATTCCAAGGGCAATTATCGGTCTGTTTCACATCGAGACAACACACTTCTTCCCACAAAAATCACAAAAATTTTGGGATTTTCAATTAATTGACGAATAGATAGAAGATTCTTTTGTGAAGAAGGTACATATCTAACATTCCGTACCAACAATTTATGAGCATTATTCAATACAATGCATATATCTCCTATCCCTTCTACTGCAAGTGATTCTCCATCAGCTAGTACTACTGATTCAAAATAGATATTTGCATTAAATAAAACATACCAAACCCTACGACATGAAAAGTGTGTGGACGCACTTTAGTCAATGATCCAACAAGCTGGTACCATCGCATGCAAGCATGATGTCGTAAGACGATAAAGAGCATGTTCGTCATCCGAATCTCATTCTTTTCAGAATCGCTGCTACATGTTCCTCATCACATGGCTTTTTGTTTTCTACGCGAAAGATCATACTTCCGCTTCCGGCAATCCTTCTTAAGGTGACCAACCTTGTGACAGTAATAGCATGTGACCTGATACCGAGTGGATGATTCATCAGAATGATGTTTCCACTTTCCCTTTGACTGAGTGACAAGAGCACTCTCTGAATGGTCACAATTAGATTCTGCCTGAATTTGTCTCCGCTCCTTTTGCAACAAGTAAGAACTCACCTTATCAAACGTGAGTGTTTGAATTTCAGCCATTAAATGGAGTGCCTCCACAAATGACTCATACGAAGAAGGTAAGTTGTTCAGAACCAAAGCCACCATATCATCGTCGTCCACCTTTTTGTTGATGGAAGATAACTCGGTCTTTGGAGGTCCTTCATCCGAAGTAGATTGTCGACAGCAGTGATCCACCTTCTTGTAACTTTATGGAAAAGAGCATATTCTTCGTGTTTAAAACCCGACTCTTTTCTCGACGCGTCGATATTTATCCCTCGGTGGTCCACAACATGTTAGCCACGTAGCATTCCGCACTTTCGGTATCATATCATCCAACACCAATAACTTGAGAAACAATAACGCTTCCTTATGACGTTTGTCATAATCCACAAAGTTAAATGCGTTGGTCGACTTTTACTACCCGAGATTATGTTATCACAATCACCAAACTCATGAAGCGTTAAAATCTTATGAATCCATACATTGAAATTAGTGCTGTTAATTTTTGTGTTTCCGGAAAAGTCAAGAGAAATATTTGCCATTTTATTATTCCAAAGTAACATAAATAATGAAATAATATTTTGCCCACACCAAGTAATATATTATTTACTGCACCAAATAGTGTAAAACTAATTATGCAAATATAAGGTGAAGATCTTTGTTGTAAAATGAATATTATTTCAGTGTATTAAATCACCGACCTTTCAAAAGGGAAGAACAGGAAACGACTCTGCCTCTGCCGTCTTTGCTTGAGGATTTGCTTTGTTGGTTATTTCGAACCACAATTTTTCAAAATTTTACTATTTTCCCTCGTTTTGCCCTCGTCGAACTGTGTATTTACTTTGGCTTCACGACTTTGTACCTTTGGTTCTCCTTCTTACATGATTTTTCTTCATCCACGAATTTACCACCATCGACTGTGCCTTCGAACCACGATTTTGCCTCACGACTGCTCACATTTTTTATTAGCGACTGGGTTCTCACTAGTTATTTGCTTCACCTCTCTTTCCGCTAGATTTTTGTTCTTTTTCCCCTCACGACCGGGACTTTTTGCCCACAATTCTCCTCAACGTATTTCCTTTGACGTTTGCCCTTGTTTTCTCTGCAAATAGTTTGTTGCCCATGAATGGAGGAATTTCTTTCTTCTCTGCCCTAATGTTTGGTATTTTCTCTAAAAACCTTCACGTTTTACCAAATTTGTACCTGTTAGGGCTTCCTCAAATTTCCAATTCGTGCCTCTTCAAGGCTTCCTGGGCTGCAACTTTGGACCCTCGATATCAATGTTAGCATATGCAAAGAGAAGAATGAATTTAGGGAAGGAAAACTCCACCGCTCAAATGTCACAGGCAGAGTGAATTTATTATGTGAAGAGGTGGCTATAGATTGGTTGAGCAGCTACCAACCGAACAACTACATAACTGCAATACATGTTATATAATGCTCTATATTTTAACAAGTTGGACTGTGTATTATGACTAGATTCAAGTGGAGGCAAAGTCTGCAAAGACTCCATGCACGTTGGCTATGAACAAAATAGATCTTGTAGACGAGGAGGTTTTGCATGCACCATTACTTTGGCCTTTAATCAATCTACATCTAGCAAGTGTGATGAGGAGGGATTTAAGATAGTTGTTTTAGTTGCGGTGTTGTTGTAGTGGTGTCTCCAAATTTGACCTCGAATCACGAGACTACCCCATGTTTAAAAAAAAATCTTTCTTTTTAAAATAGCGGATCTTTATGTGTTTTATTGCGGAAGATATGTCGTATTACGTTAAGATATTCCCAATGAATACTATGAGCCAATTTCGACAAATACCCAGATTAAAAACTCATTTTATCCCTCCGCTTCAAGTTTTGTCTCAAGGGAAATTTTTATTTAATTATTTATTAAACAAATAAAGCCCCGTTTGAAGTAAATTGTGCTCGGTTGAACCCTGTTAAAGTTTTGCATGCCAGTATTCACGCATCTCAATAGGGTTTCCACCAGAAATGAATTCAGAGCATTGTCTGCAACTTCTGGCAACGTTTTTCGTTTTTATTTATTTCTTTTGCGTTTTTCTCCGGTTTTCTCTGTAGTTTGTCATTAAATTCCCTTGGGTCCGTTCTTTGTTCCGTATAGTTTGTTTAATTGCTTGAAGCATCTGGAGATAATTTATGGCCTCAACACCAGAAGGAATCATCCTTAGGAGGAAAACTCCTGACCAAAAAAGAAGTCAAGCACAAAAAGTCTCTCCTAGGCAAGTCGCACTTTTTGGAATAAATAGATCTAAGCTACAATGGGATTTTTGGTAGTGGCAGGCAAGCGGAATTTTTACTTGCCTTGCAGGGTACTTTTTCCCATGAAGTCAAAGTCACTTAAGCTGCAATGGGAATATTAGAGGTGGCAGGTAGGTGGGAATTTCTTACCTGCCTTGCCTCAGGGGTAAAAATTCCCATTATAAAATAAAGAAAATCACTTAAAACAACGATGGGAATTTTTTGCACTGTGAAGAGTGCTAACCTTTCCCACCAAAGAGGTCTATTCACCCATGCAAGTCGCACTTTATCAAAGGAAGCTATTTTTAATGCAAGTCGCACTTTTTGGGAGATGATTTAAGTTGTCAGTGGGAATTTCGGCAGTGGCAGGCAGGTGGGAATTTCTTACCTATCTTGTAGGGTAAAAATTCTCATTATGAAAGTCAAATAACTTAAGTGGAAGAGGGGATTTTCGGAGCTGCAAAGTAGGGTAGAAATTCCCATCAAAGTTGACTTACTATTTTTTACAAATTACCCTTGCCAAAAAGTGTGACCCACCTTGGCATTAAATAATGTATTTAATGATATTCATTTATGGCTTTTTCACCCAATTTTCACACCATATATGGAAGAAAAGTCAAAGCAAGAAGACAAGCCAAGGAGAACTAAAGGATGCATGCCATAAATAAATAAAATAAATTTATTTAAAAGCAACCAACAACATGCATAATTGGGCGCCCAATTTGGGTGAATAGACATGATTATTTATTAATTAAATTGCCAGGAATAGGAAGGGCAATAATTAAAAATAGTATGCTGAGGGTTATATAAGCATGGGCTGCCATAATGAAGAAGCAATTAATTCTTTTTGCTAAGGATTGCAGCCCGGACAGGTTTTGGCGCCAAAAGGAGGATGTTGCATTAATAAATATTTTCCACTGCTAGAAGCTTCCAGTTTTGGCACCTAGGGTTGGAATAGCCTAATTTTTGTCATTCTGAGTGTCTGCATGTTGGTATATGTGCCCAGGTGAATTAAATAATATTTTTGTTTGCTTTGCATGCAAGCAAAACCTCAAATTTTAGGGCAGCAGGCTTTATATGCAGATTTTGGTGACAGAAATCAAGTATTCATACCATGGACTCCATCTTTGTCTGAATAAATTGCAAGTATTCATCACGGAGAGCAAATCAATGTCAGGTACATTGAATATATCTTTCAAATCTGAAGAAATTGCTAGATCTGCACAAATTGATCCAATTGCAAAGAACTCCGAAAGAGTTAAAATAAAAAGAGCTCGGACAAATATTGTTCAAGCCATGATGAAGCATGATGAAATAAAAGGATCAATGAGAATCATGCATAGCTTCCGTTTTGAAGTCAATAATACTGAGACATAGGCCCCGAACCTATCACCGATTTAATTGTGACAGATCCGAGATCTCATAGTTGCAAAGGCTTGAGGTAAAAATTCATCCTCTTATTTCTAACGCAGCTTGTATAGAAGTCAGTGCATGGAAAATTCCTTCCAAGATCTTGTGCATGTGCTCCCAATCTTCCAGTTGAAGCCTTCATTGAATTTACTTGTATTTGCATTCACCCGAGTGCTTTCCGAATTTAAAATTGCTCATATGCAATTAAAAATAAAAATGATGAGTTTTGTCTGAATTATTTACTGACAAACATTGCACTAGTGCATGTACTGGAGAAGAACTGCAAAAGCTTCAAGGATAAGAGGGAAGACAAGTCAAAGGCAATACCCGCAAGCAAATCACAGTCAGCTACTTCCAGATCCAGTTTGGTGAGAATCAAAGGCAAAAGAGTCAACCGCATGCAGAATATGGAAAAAGAACAAGACTGGAAGTGTTGCAGCTTTCTTCTAATTTCTTTTCCTCTTTCTTCTTCTTTCTCTTATTTTCTCCGACAAAGTAATTGAGCAATCAATTAAATTATAAAACTTAAGTGATTGGTTTAAAAGTCATTACTTGAAGAAGTCAATTACTTGAAATAGGTGGCAGACATGCAAAATAGAAGGTTCTATTTTCAGTTAAAAATTATGCATGTCATGCAAAGAGGAATTCCTTCTTCAGGTCCTACTCTTGGATAATGAGCCTCGGAATTCCTTCGCACCGTGAATTTTTCCTTCTTCATTTCCTACATTTGGAAATTAAATATTGAATAATAGGAAATGTAACTCCAAGACATGATAAAATCTTACCTCAACCGGAGCTGTCAAAACATCAAAATCTGACCTCAAAAGTCACACACATGAGCGCCACACCCTAATGTACCACAAATCCGAAACTCCTTACATGACCCCTTGAAACGTAGGACACCATAAAGGACCTTAGCTAAGTTGTTTGAATTCATTTAATGCCTTTCTAAGTTGAGTTTCAAATCCCATTTAACATACCAATCACTTGTCGTGACGCGCACGTTTTAATAAAATGTGATTGATTCCGGCTGCCGGTTGTCATTTTGTTTGAGTGAAACTAAAAACAAAACCCGCCACCTACCTCTAAAATTCCAACAAGAGAATTGTAACCAACTCTCAGTTCAACAAAAACACTTTCGGAGGTTAGTTTTGTAAGTGGGTTTTGGGGCCCACTAGTCACTATGCGTTAAGAGTTCCCGATGCAATAGGATAATGAGCCTCGGAATTACTGTTGTGACTTGAGCCCTACTCTTCATGAATCGACCTCCGTCGGATGCGATGAATTCTCTGTATACGAGGGAGTAATTAGAATTCATCAAACTTCGTGTTTTAACTTAAAACGAGTGTTTTCAAGGCCAATTTTTAAGCATTTTAGCTATTTCGACCAACTTTCACAAAATTGCAACTATAGCTAGACAAACCCTCTAAGGGTCCCATTTGTTTCTAACTACTCATGGAACCTTTCAAATATCATCTCAATAAATTATAGAGTATGAATTTATCAATTTCTTTGTATGACTGATTTTCAGAAATTGTAATGTTTTCTCTCTCTTCTCATTTCTCTCTCTAGAAATAACTATGAAATTTGGGTTGGTTTGAAAATGTAAATGGGTTAAAATGTATAGGGAATTGAAATGAAACGAAAATGGACACGATATGTATGTGGTTATGATATGGTGATTAGAAAAGAAAATGAATTCTAGACTTTCTCTCTCTTCCCTTTTCTCTCTCTAGAAATAACTATGAAATTTTGGTTGGTTTGAAAATGTAAAGGGGTTAAAATGTATAGGGAATTGAAATGAAACGAAAATGGACACGATATGTATGTGGTATGATATGGTGATTAGAAAAGAAAATGAATCCTAGACTTTCTCTCTCTTTTCCTTACTCTCTAGAAAAAATAAATAAATGCAATAGAATGTGGAAGTGTGAATGTGTGAAGAAACCACCCCGCTCTCTCTCTCTCCCTATCTCTCTCCCTATCTCTATGTCTCTCTCTACTTTCTACTTTGGTTGCTTGAAATGATGGATGCGTGGATTTATGCTTGAGTGTAGGGGATTTCCATACCAGTCCTAGGACTGACCCTACATTGGTTGCAGGTACTCTGAACAAGAGGAATTCAGAATGTGATATGTTGTATTTAATGAGTTGTCATTGAAAAGTTATATTCATCTTGCAATACATGTATTACCTTAGAATAATGATATGTAGTGTTGTTCAAGAATTGTTCTTATGTATATTTTGAAAAGGAAAATATCAATGTGGCTATATTTTATAAGTGTCGAAATGGATGTGAAGTTGTACTCAAATGTTGTAAAGATATTAAACTAATCTTTTACTATGTTAATTATTGATTTATCTCCTTAACACTCATAATGCTAGGTAGAATCTCATCTTACCCAAACTATCGAAATAAAAACGAGTTTATAATCCCTATCGTACTCTCTCCTCCCAATTGATCTTTTTTAGGGTATAAAACATTGATCATGTTAATAAAATACTCTAATCTCATTAATCGTCTTCTTGTTTTGCACCTAAGACAAGTCTTACTAAGGACCATTCCCTTAAGTATTTTATGAGGTGGTGAATATACTTTGTGAACCCTGTCATATTTGGGCGAGCGAGGCCAACATGTCTAGGTGTTGTAGGTCTGATCATATCATGTATAAGTTTAATCCTCATGTATGTAATTTTCCCTTGGTACCCTAGTGGGTGGCCAAATCCTTGCAAAGATAGCTGGTGGTTTTACCTACAATTTATCTCATGTGAGATCTAAATTACGCAAGTGGAGGTCATGTCAAATTACCTATGCATTAAACTCTTGCATTGAACCCTTTTGTCCCTCTTAGATGAGAGTGTTCCCTTGGTGAGTAGTTGTGGATTACCTCGGGTTGATTGAAGGTGTTGAGAGGTAATGATTTTGAACTCTCTTGTAATGTCTTGTAGTAGGGAGTAGTTTTCCCCCTTGAATGCTTTTGAAGTTAGTAGATTGTGGACCTCTCTTAAGGTTATTGATGAAAGAAACCCTGATGCATATTTATCCAACGATCAAATCGTTCCTTGGAAGGCTTTTGAAATACATAAAATTGGTTAGGATGTCTCGCTTGTAATATGCATTTAATACTTGAGTGTTTAAGAGCAATGAAATGAGTTGTCTTGTGCGAGGTCATACTCATTGTAGTCTTAAATCCCTAAGTGTTAAGTAAGTGTTATATGAATTACATTTGTTCTAAATGATGCCAACATAGGACCAAAGTAACCGCATAAATGTGGTTAAACAATGATGCTAATGAAATAATGAACATGAAGCCTTGAGAATGGAATACCTTGGGATGTTACCAAGGTCTTGTGAGTTAAGGATATTGCACTCTAGTTTGACTTGTAATAGTGAGTGAAACCCTTAGGCGTAGATGGGAATACATTAAACCTAGGTTCACTAAAGAAGTAGAAATTTTGGTCCAAAACCTATAATTAACCCCTAACTATCAAGAGTGAATCCTTAAGATGATGAATTAGAAGCAAAATGAAATATGAGTTTTGTCACTTAATTTCAATGCAAAACCTCTATAACGTTAACACAGTGAAATGTACCCTTCCATGTGCAACATGATTTGTGAAAACAAGGAGTCCTAATTGGAGCAAATGGATTGTGAATCACATCACGAACGATGCAAATTAATTAGTTAACTTACATAGTTGGTTGTAATAACTTGAAGACGAAAAGAGTGTATCCTTAGTGTTTAAACAATGTTATGAAAAGAACTCGAAATAGGTCCACTCTTGACCTAATAACCTTCCTTTTACTTTTCGTGAATTTTTCCTCCTTGTAATGAAAGTATAATGCCAAACCGAGTAAACATGATTCTTATAAATGAATTCTTAGGACAAGTATTGGTAGACTTATGGGTGTGTAAATGCTCCTAATAGCCATAAGTTATAAAAATTAATTGCAAAAGGGGAAATGAGCAAAATTCTAATGGAACCACTATAGGTGAAATGTTAAACGAAATAAAGAAAAATGCAACCTAGTTTTAAGAGGAATGAAGGGTTACATGTTAAGTGTTCTTCAAATAATTAAGGTTAATTAATGAAAATAGGATTGTAATACATATGTAACCATGAAACATTGTGTCGTGGAAAGTGCCTAACTGTAAATGTATATTGTAGTTGGATCATTGTTTGTACTTTTTCATTTGGGAAAAAGTGGCTTTGATGTGCATCATGTGTTTTCATGTTATCTATGTGGGTTCATGTTTGTGCAAACGTCTCATGTGTTGTGTGTTATCCTAAGTGATCTCATGTGGTGTCGTGTATCAAGCAATGTAAGTCAAAAAAATTATTTCAGTATTTTGTTGTATTTGTGTGTCAAAATTATGGGCGTGACAATGTCATGCCCTCTAGATCCAAAGGTGCTTGACTCCACCCCCACATTATACACTTCAACCCACCTCGTGTTGGAAGCACAATCATTGAGAGGAGGGAGGGTGAATTAGTGTCTTTAAAAACTTTCACTTCAATTATGTTAACTTGGATGAATCATCAAAACAACCATTCAACATACATTAACCATTGTGAGCTTATTATGTCCCTAACGGGCACTTTTTACCCCCAAATGGATTTTTGGCAAAACCCCAATCCAAAGAACAATTTCTAAATAATTTATAAAATATTACAATGCAGATCTGAATTTTATACATGCATGACGACTTGCATAGGAGATGAAAACCCACAAAATGAAAGGCAAAACCACTGAATCTTTAATGGAATCAACTCAACTAAATTTTATAAAGATGGAATCAAGAGATAAATACCATATTTGACCTCAAAACAGGCTGGAATTATTTTATATAAATCTGCAGACAGTTGTCCTCGAGACAACTGAAAAGTACAAAACCCTTGAGCCAAAAATTATGCAAGTTGGCTGATTTGACCTCTAAAAATATGACAAAGATGTTGGTGATGAGATCCGGGACAGCCGTGCCCTAGAATGTATCAAACTCTATCAACCAGGGTGTAGATAACCCTAGATATGGCTGCAAATGGAGGTAAAAATCTGCAACAAGCTTCCACCTTCAAACCCTTGTACAAATATGCACTTTTACAACCTTCTATACCACTAGAAAATACTAAAAACACCACTAACTCCATGATCTGCAATGGAAACCCCTGTGTGGAGAATCCTCTCAACTAGGAGAAGGGTTTTCGTCCTTCTACTAGATCTCTTAGAGGGTTTTCATCCTCAAGAGTGAATCTCTAAGGGTTTTCGTCCTTAGAAGATTATTGATGCAAGCTCAAAGCTTAACATACAAATCAGATTTTATAAAATAGACAAGGATGATCTCTACAAGCAAGTCCACTTGCTTTTATAGAAGTAATGGGCCAAATGGCCACCCTCAACTCCCAATCAAATTTTTCCTCCTTCATTTAATGTTTTTCCCACTTTATTCCATCTCCTAAGGAGGTCACATTTTCCATAGGATAAATAAACATTATCAAATGCCTTTTTCCCTTTCTAATTTTATTTTATCATTAAGTCTATAATAACTTACTATAAGTGCCTTTATAATATTTTTTTCTTTTATATGCACTTTATAATAACTTATTATGACTTAAGTTCCCCTTGTGTTCATCCCTTAGCCGTCGGGGAGACAAAATGGGCTAGGGTCTTCGACATGGATTATCTTAGGAAGTGGGACATTTCAGTCCTCCCTTCCCAAAATTGCTTGCCCTCAAGCAATTCCAAACTCATTTGTCCAAGTGCCATGCACAAGAGACAAAACATGCTGAAGTGCTCCAAAATTTGAGCTTTTGTACCTATTAAGTGAGATAAATCTTGTCACCATACCCCTTTCTCAAGATGATCATATACACCAATTTGCATCAAAAGATTTATCATTCTATCACACTTCCTATAATGATCCATAATTTGGCATGACATAAGCAACAATTTTTCATACCTTAATTTATCCTCTGAATGTTCATCCTTCCTTGATTGATAGACATATGTTGAGTTGCCCCAACACCACTTTGTTTATGTGCCTTATATCTCCAAGAACAGGATCAGCAATTTCTTTTTCCTTATCACTTGCATCTTCATCACTAATATCAACTTGGGTCTCTTCCTCTTTGTTGTGGTAACCACTAGGGTGTCTATCAAATGAAAGTGGCATAGTAGGAAGCATTACACACTTGTTAAATGTATCGAAATCCCACCAAAGGTTGTTATTCTGAAAAAATTATAGCGGGTGCAATTTCATACAAGTGTCCATGGAAGTCTCCTCCTCATGTGCAAGTTTCTTCATAAGGTCTCCTTTGGCTTCTTCACTTGGGTGTAGATCTGATTTGTCTTCCTTCATGGGTGTAGACTCCATGGCTTCATTTCCTTGCTTACCCTTGCCATCTTGCACATCAAATCTTTCTAGAAACTTTTGTGAGAAATCTTCAAGTGAAGCAATGGATTCAACCCTTGGGTCTTCAACATTTGGCACCACCATTTATGTGCTACTCCATCCATGTATCTAGAGATGAGCATGAGGGCATCATCCTGACACATAGGATTACAACACAAAAATGTCTCAAATTCCTTCAACCACGATTTAGTAGATATTTCATTAGTGCCATCAAAAATGGAACTTGAGTCCACTTCATTTTTTTATTGCATTCAGATCTAATTTCTCTTTTCTTTCCTCACAAGCTAGGAGGATACATCGCTCTGATACCACTGTAATGTCCCCAAATGGACAAATTTTACCCCCAAATGGATTTTAGGAAAAACCCAAATCTGAAACTGAAAATAGACTGAAATAACACAACAAATCTGAACTTCCACTTACAATAAAATGCCCAAAATTTGTCAAAATGAACAGCCAACTGAAAATTAATTTTTATTCCTCAAATATTCACTTTTCCACATACCCACAAGGCCAAAAATGGCGATTTGGGTGGTTAGAATCAATTACAAGTGAAATCGGATTTTTCTAACCCTTGACTAATTTTATAAAAATAAACTAGGGCTGAAAATACCCAAAAATTACAACAGTGAATATTAATTTATGTGTACCACAAATGAGGCTGGAAATGTTGAAAATATCTTCTTTTAGGAGGCCGTGAGAAAGGAAATTCCAGATCGGAGACTAGGTACTCTGGTGGGACAAGAGGCACAAACTGAAGGGCATACACAACAAATCAGATTCACTTTGGAAAGGGCCCTTCATGATCACGAGAGTTGCTGGAAAGGATACTTTCTTCCTTGCCTACCAGGATGGAATTGAGTTACCACTGCCTTTCAACGGGCAAAAGATCTCGAGGCTATTCGGCCGAATCGAGATACAAGGTAAAACCTGTTTGTATATAAATAAAACTTTTGTTGTTTTTTTTTTTCGTTTCTTTTTTGTTTTTGTGGCTCGACATCAACCAAATGGACAAGACAAGAAACCAGAGATGCTGAGATCTCATCTTTACTCCCGCCATTTTGACACGCACAGAGCCAACTGGTGTCCCTAGATTTCACCCCAAATCTGGAACTACCCCGTAAAAAAAATTGTTCTTTTTAAAATAACAAAGTCGTTTTGTGTTTTTATTGCCTGAAGTTGTCTTCATTACATTAAGATATTCTCAGTGAATCATATGAGCCAATTTTGACGAATACCCGCATGCTAAAACTTATTTTATCCCTCCGCCAAGTTTTCTCTGCAGGAATTTTACTTAATTATTTATTAAATAAATAAAGTTATGTTTAAAGTAAATTGTGTTATAGTTAGACCACTGTTGAATTTTTTCATGCCATTATTCCCACATCTCAATAAGGTCTTCACCAAGAATGAATTCAGAGCAATTGTCTACAACTTCCTGCAACGTTTTTCGTTTTTTTTCTTTTTGCGTTTGTTTACGGTTTTCTCCATGATTTGTCTCGTTAAATTCCCCTTGATCTATCTTTTGTTTTGTATAGCTTTGCTTTATTTGCCCGAACATCCGGAAGTCATCCATGGCCTCGCGATGGAAGAAATTAAGCACGAAGTGCTAACCACCAAAAAGAAGAATTCATGCAAAATAAGTTTCTCCCATGCAAGTCGCGCTTTTTGAGATAATAGATCTAAACCGCCAAAGGGGGAATTTTGGCGTGGCGGGTAAGCGGGAATTTATTGCTTGCCTAGCAAGGTGAAAATTCTCATTATGAAAGTCAAGTCACTTAAGTGAAAGATGAGATTTTTGGAGCTGCCTTGCAGGGTGAAAATTCCCATTGCTTTGACTTCCTATTTTTAGCAATTCCTCTTGCCAAAAAGTGTGACCCACCTTGGCATTAATACATGCATTAAATAATATTTATTAATGTTATTTCTAACCAAGTTTGGCGCCATAAATAGAAGGAAAGTCAAGGCAAGTGGATGAGCTAAAAAGAAGTCAAGGATGCATGCTAAAAATAAATAAAATAAATTCATAAAAAGGCAAGCAGAAGCATGTAGACCTAGCGCCCAAATTGGAAGAAGAAGCATGTCTTTTAATTAATTAATTGTCAAAAATAGGGAAAGGCAATTATTAAAAATAGCATGCACATAGCTATATAAGCATGGGATGCCATAAGGGAGAAGCAATTAATTCTTTTTGATGGAGCTTGCAGCCTTGGAAGGATTTTGGCACCAAGGGAAGGAGGATTTTGCATTAAAAATATTTTCCACTGCCAAGCTTCCACTTTTGGCGCCTAGGGTTGAAGTTTTATTTTTATTATTCCAAGTATCTGCATGTTGGTATAAGTGCCCAGGTGAATTAAATAATATTTTTGTTTGCTTTGCATACAAGCAAAGCCTCAAATTTTAGGGCAGCAGGCTTTATATGCAGATTTTGGTGATAAAAATCAAGTATTCATGCCATGGACTTGGTGTCTTGATTTTAACTTGAAATCTGAGACTACCCCATGTTTAAAAAAATTTATTCTTTTAAAATAACGGGTCTTTTTGTGTTTTTATTGCCAGAAGATGTCTGTATTACGTTAAGATATTCCCAGTGAATCATATGATCCAATTTCGACAAATACCCAGATGTTGAAACTCATTTTATCCCTCCGCCAAGTTTTGTCTGCGAAAATTTTTTATTTAATTATTTATTAAATAAATAAAGCCTGTTTGAAGTAAATTGTGCTCCGGTTGAATCTCGATGAAGTTTTGCATGACAAGATCCATCACATTTCAATAGGATTTTCACCAAGAATGAATTTAGAGCATTATCTCGCAACTTCTGCAACGCCTTTCATTTTTATTTATTTCTTTTGCGTTTTCTCCGCTTTTCCCCTTGTTCTTTATGTTTAATTTCCCCAGGTCCGTTTTTTGTCCTGTATAGTCTATTTAATTGCCTGGAGCATCTGGAGATCATTTACTGACCGAGCACAAAAAGCCTCTCCTGGCAAGTCGCACGTTTTGGAATGAATGGGTTTAAGGCTGCAATGGAAATATTGGTAGTGGCAGCCAGGCGAGAATTTCTTACCTGCCTTGCAGGGTACTTTTCCCATGAAGTCAAAGTCACTTAAGCTGCAATGGGAATATTAGAGGTGGCGAGCGGGAGGAAATTCTTACACCGCTTTGCGCTAAAAATTCCCATTATAAAATAAAGAAAAGTCACTTAAAGCATCGATGGAAATTTTCTACCTACCTAGAAGCTAACTTTTCCCGCCAAAGATGTTTATTCACCCATGCAAGTCACACTTTATCAAAGGAAGCTATTTTTAATACAAGTCGCAATTTTTGGAAGATGTATTAATTTTTCAATGGGAATTTTGGCGATGGCATAAAGCGGGAATTTTGTCATTATGAAAGTCAAATAATATAAGTGGAAGAGGGGATTTTTGGAGCTATAGTGCAGGGTGGAAATTCCCATCAAGTTGACTTCTTATTTTTAGCAATTCTTCTTGCCAAAAAGTGTGACCCACCTTGGGTGAATAACAATGCATTTAATAATATTTATTAATGGTTTATTCACCCAATTTTGGCACCATAAATAGAAGGAAAGTCAATGCAAGTGGAAGAGCTAAGGAGAAGTCAAGGATGCATGCTAAAAATAAATAAAATAAATTATCTAAAAAACAACCAACAGCATGCAGACTTGGGCGCCCAAATTGGATGAATAAATATGACAATTTAATTAATTAAATTGCCAGAAATAGGAAGAGACAAATATTAAAAATAGCATGTTGGAGGTTATATAAGCATGGGATGCGATAAAGGAGAAGCACTTATTTCTTTTTGATGAAGATTGCAGCCCAAACAGGTTTTGGCGCCAAAAGGAAAATGTTGCATTAATAAATATTTTCCACTGGCAAGAAGCTTCCAGTTTTGGCACCTAGGGTTAGAATAGCCTAATTTTGGTCATTCTAAGTGTCTGCATGTTGGTATATGTGCCCAGGTGAATTAAATAATATTTTTGCTTACTTTGCATGCAAGCAAAGCCTCAAATTTTAGGGCAGCAGGCTTTATATGCAGATTTTGGTAATAAAAATCAAGTATTCATGCCATGGACTCCATCTTTGTCTAAATAAATTGCAGGTATTCATCACAAGTGCTCAAATCAATGTCAGGTACATTGAATATATCTTCTAAATCTAAAGAAATTGTTAGATTTGCACAAATTGATCCAATTGCAAGGGATTCCGACAAGAATTAAAAGAAAAAGAGCTCAGACAAAGATTGTTCCAGCCATGATGAAGCATGATGAAATAAAAGGATCAGTAGAATCATGCATAGCTTTTAGATTTTCTGAAGTCAATGATACTGAGACTTAGGCCCCGAACCTATCACCAATTTAATTGACAAATCCAAATCTCATAATTGCAAAGGCTTCACGGTGTCACCCAGATTTCACCCTGAAATATGCAACTACCCTATCCGAAAAAATTTCGTACTTTTAAAATAATGGGTCGTTTTGTGTTTTTATTGCCTGAAAGTTCTTGTATTGCGTCAAGATATTCCCAAAGAGCCATATTAGTCTTTTTCGCCAAA
The DNA here is from genome assembly GCA_018340775.1 of Taxus wallichiana var. yunnanensis. Classification (NCBI taxonomy): domain Eukaryota; kingdom Viridiplantae; phylum Streptophyta; class Pinopsida; order Cupressales; family Taxaceae; genus Taxus; species Taxus wallichiana. Next base: position 469,871,128 of record CM031241.1, read on the forward strand.
TACCCAGATGCCCAAAATTGTTATATTCTGTCGTCGGGATTTGTCTGCGGGAAATTTGTATTTAATTATTTTGAGCCCCGTATGAGGCTATTTGTGCTCCATTTTAACTCTGTTATGATCGAATATGTCATTACTCTTATGTACCTAAGGGTTTTAACTTGGAATAAGTTTTGGGCTTTATTTGTAACTTTTGGCAATTTTTCGTGTTTTTGTGTTGTCCCGTTTCGTTTTCTGTGAAATTTCTCTAGAACAATTCCTTTGCCGGTAAGCCCGATTTTTGGCCTGGAGCAGCTGGAGAACATATACGCACATTATGCCCGGAGGAAGTCGCCATTAGGCGTGCGGATCACTAGGAAAAAGTGAAGTCGTGCATGCAGAAAAAGCCCCTGCGAGAATGGGCGCATTTTGGAAAACAAAGGATTTAAGGCTATGATGGGAAAAATACAAGCCATAAGTAGGGTGGGAATTTTGTACACCACAGCAGAGTACTTTTTCCCGTGTTATAAAATTCACTTAAGGCTGCAGTAGGAAAAATAGAGGCTGAGGCAGCGGTGGGAATTTATTGTCATCTTCTAGGGTAAAAATTCTCATGATAAAATAAAAGGAAAGTGACTTAAAGAAATCATGGGATTTTAGTGCACACTTGCAGGTAAATAATCTCATTGTCAAAGTCAAATCACTTAAGTGGATCATGGGATTTTGGTGCACACTTGCAGGTAAAGAATCTCATTGTGGAAAATTCTTAAAAATAGAATTATATGTGCAAAAAGTGTGCCCCTTTGGTGAGATGATGGCATCCTTTAAGTGATTATTTTAATTAATCTATCCTTTCAAAAAGTGCGCCCAAGCTTGGAGGAAGTCAACAAGTCAAAATTGGAATAAAAGAAATGGATTAAATGCATTAAATTTAATTTATTTAGTGGCTGCCCCCTTCCTCTCAAAAAGTGCGCCCCATTTAGGAGATATTTAATGATTTTTAAGGCATTAAATCATTAAATTAATTTCTATTTTCAGTGGCTATGGTCAAGGCACACTATGAAGCTTAAGTGAAGTGATGTGTGAAGGATTAAATTGGATTAATTTAATTTATTGGATGGTTGTCCTTAAACATGCTATTTTTAAAAGAGAAGAGCATGATTTTTAATTAATTAATTACCTTTAATTGTTAGGGCAATTATTAATTATAGAATTGTGAAGGTTATATAAGCATGGGCAGCCATATGGGTGAATTATTTAATTCACAGGTAAAGAATTGCAGCCAAGAGGAAAAGTGCGCCCCCATTTGAAGAAGGATTTTGCTCAAGCAAGGTGGCAACAAGGCTAAAAGTTTCCAGATTTGGCGCATGCTTTGAAGGAGGTTGATCTTTGTCTGCATAGTTGTTTGCACGATTGTTACAGAGCTCGGTGTTGTTGAAAGGATTCATGCTCTCTTTATGTGCAAATTAAACACCAATTTTTAGGGCAGCGGGCTTGAAAAGTGCAAATTTTTATAGTTAAAATTCACTATTTATGCTCTGGTGGCCATTTTTGTCTGAATAAATTGCAGGAATTCATTACAGGTGTTTTACAAAGGAAAAGGAGCTTTTATCAATGTCCAATACATTGCATATATCCTCCGAATCTGAAGAATTGTCCAGATCTGCACCAATTTTGAAGAAATCCGGCCAAGTAAGAAGAAAAAGAATCATTCAGACAAAGATAGACAAAGCCATGGCGAAGAGAGATGAAAAAGAAAGCACGATGGAGTCATGCATCACTTCCAAACTTGCAGACATAGGAGACACAGATCTAGGCCCGAAACCTCTTGCCGATTTGATTGATAGATCCAGAGCGGAAAGACTTCACTCATGCGTGCGGTTAAAAGCAGTGGAATTATCCGAGCTGCAGCTTTTCCATGTACAGCCCAGTTGCCAGAATTTGTTATGGAATGTGCTAGATCTTACCATCCTTCATCCAGATCAGTGCGTGATGCTTCGGAAAGACAATAATTCGTTTGGACGCAGAGTTCATCAATTATTGTTTGAAGATTCCAGTGCGAAAGGTGGTGACTTCCATTAGTCTTCAGGATGCCGACAGCAGGTGGGAAAAGCATAGAGCTGATTGTGTGAGCATAATGAATAGCCGATACATGAAGAAGCCTAGATCTCCTTCAAAGTTCCCGAGAACTCTTCCACGGTCCAATTTGGTGCAGGAGGTAGATGATGTCATCAAATTGCTATGCAGGATGAATGGCGAGGCGAATGCTTACACTTTTCATACATGGATGTATGCTTTCATCAAGACCATTGAAATCAACAAGGTTGATTCTATAATCAATTGGTCGGAAATTATTAGCAACAACATTGGTGAGCAGCTCCAGAACGTGAAGCGTACTTTCAGCTTCAAAATGACTTCCTACTTGATGTATGTTGCAGCTTCACAAGGCGTCTTTTCCAAGCTAGATAGATGTGGTGTTCTTTCTAAGGACCCCATTTTTTAGTGCTACCCACAGCTTTTTGTACCTACGTGCGAGAAAGATTTCACAATGATCAACAATGAATTCTTCTATGATTTCATCTGCCGCAGCTAGACAAAGAATCAAGCCAACAGGGTAAGCAAGGAAGCGTGGGAAGTCAGTGTCCAAGATTGGCGATCTATTCATTCAATTTGCAAATTTCACATACCTCAGGGTTACGGGCTTTTCTCGGAGAACCAATAAAGATGCCCGGTATCCGAATGATAGATTGATCGCTGGAGCTGGCGGCAACTTGTGGAGTTACACGACCTTCAGTCAAAGCGGCACAAGTCTACGAGCTTCTTCCCAATCACTGTGGGATATTACAGCTGCATTAGCATTCATAGAGCTTGGGGGATGGAGGCGCAAATGTTATCCAAGTATGAGCAAGAGTTCTTCCCTGCACGACTGAACTTCGATCCATTTGGAGTAGCCAGGAAGACGATCTCCCAGGAGTACGCACATGTGCCTTCATTAGAAGATTTCTAGATGAAGTGCAAAAGTGAGTACGAGGTTAGAAAGAGAGATTTCAGCAGTCTATCAACGAAAGCAAGTGTTCGACTTTGGACTAGCACGGATACCTGCGGATCTTAAAGATGATGGGAATGTGGTACTTGACACTTACCATCAAATGGGAGGAGATAAAGCCATACTGCAGAATAACATAGGAGGCTACAACACAATCAAGAAGGTCGAGGAGGTGTGTTGGTGCATACTTCAAACCGTCTTGTTAAGGGATATTACCTTGATGAAGCATTGATGAATCAAGTCACGGCAACTTCGGCGCAGAGATTCCCTCAAGCTTAAAGCACGGGGAGAAAGCGATTTAAAGTCGAGAAGTTTAAAGTACATAGAAGATCTCAATCCAAGGAGAGGATCACTTCTACGAACATGACTTTAACTCCGGTTTCTCCAGTACCCAGTACTTCACCAACTATTGCAACGCAGCAACAGGACGCTTCCATGCCTCCACTGAATCCAGCGACATTCATCTTCTCCCCTCAGCCACTTTGTTCAGCTCTTGTTCCAGAGGATACGTTGAAGTTGCAGATGGCGGAATTCGAAAGGGCTTTGTCCTTGGATGACTCAGAAGATGGCAGCCACAACACTGTGGCACTTTCTGACGGAGAGGATGCAGAGCGGAAGATGGTAGTACACTCAGCGACTTCAACAACTTCTCATTCTCCGAGAAGTAACTTCTCAGAATGGTTGGCTTCATGATTGGTTCCGTGCGAGAATGGAGATGAACTTAGAGGAGCACGACTTGCAGCCTACTCCGAATCGAGCGGAAGAGACAGAAGGCCTAAAGTTGCCAAAGCAACTTCTAGGTTGATCATTGAAGATTCGGGAGAGAAGTTTGCTGAGATATCAATTCCGGCAGAAGGAAAGATAGAGGAGGAGCTCACGGCAGAGGATGTGACAGTAACCAAAGTACCCCTCGGTCCAAGCCACCACTGAAGGATCAAGCGGGACACGCAGACATTGATGGATGCTTTATTCCTTAGGCTTGAGAGTGAAAAGGCGGAGAAAGAAGAGCTGCAAAAACAAGTATCTCAATTATGTGAGATCATAGCCAAGGTTACTAAACCTCCCATTCAACCCATTTCGAGAGGGTGAGTGATCATCTTATGCAGGAAATGGAGGACGCAAGCAATCAAGTAAAGGCTATTGACGAATGGAAGAATTTGATTATTCGTCAAGCTTCTGTACAACTTGGAGAAGTGCCAGCCCGCCTAAAGGTTATGGATGATGCAGCAAATCAACTGAAGCAACTGATGGCAAACATAGAAGGCATAAATACAATTGCAGAGAGTAACCTGAGTATTTTGGCCGAGATTAACAAGCTGCCGGGAGATGTATTGATTGCGGAATAGATTGTACCAGACGGATCAGTCGAGAAGGGGAAGCAACTAGAGTTTGTAGTATCTTTCCGTTTGGAAATCTGCAGAGTTTTGCTGAAGAGGATGCAGACACTTGAGAGTAGGACATCAGATTTACTGATGCAGTGTCATCTCTTTCACCGAGAAGAGAGTGGGCGGGAATGTCACTTCATACGTGCGGATCGCCTCAACTAAAGTGCCTAATTCCCTAGAAGGATCTCTTCTGATGATACAAAAGAGAATTGATAAAATTACCAAGCCTTTCACGATGAATTCTATCAGTAGACTGGTGGTGCTGCAGGCAGACATTGCGAAGTTTGGGCCGAGTTTGGAAGATGTGGAAGCGTGCATCAAAGTGTTGAATGAAGGGTTCTTCTGATACAGATTCAGATAGAGAAAGAAGCGATGAGCTAAAACAAATGGAAGGATGCTGAATTACATATTTGACAAGTATATCCGATATCAGAACAAGAAAAAAACATAAACATTACAGCTGGCATGACTTCTATTCTTTCTTCTATTTTCTATGTTCCCGGATGAAATTGTAAAACTTCTAAGTTATTGGTTTTGCAACCATTACTTAAAGTCGTGTGGAACCATTCTATTAGTTAAGTGATACATGTGTCACTTAAGGAGAAGATAGTTGAGGATGATTGTCAAATGTCATCTTTACTTGTTGTTTATGTTTTAGTTCAGTTTGAGTTTTCCATTTGTACTTTCCCTCCTACATTCTATAAGTAGGAGAAGAACCTCTGGGTTAATAATCGATCAGAATTTGTAAGCAACAATCTTGTGTTCTAGACTTTGTGTTGAACCCCTAAGAGCAACTTGGAGCAAAGGAATACAAAGGAGCAGGTTTCCGAGAGAACTTTGTGTCACGGTGTACTCTGTTTCTTGCTTTTAATCTTAGATCTCTTAATAAACTGTGTTATTTTAGATCTGGATCTAAAGCTGCCTTTGTTTTATAATTTTGTGTGTTCATATCTATTAAAATTTCTTCTATGTGCATGCAATTAGCTCTGCTTATCTACTAATTGGGATGCACATCTTCCCCATTTCTTCTCTCGTATTTCGTTTACTTCCTTCTTCTATAAAATACTTCCTTTCTTAAACAAACTTACTTACTTGCAGAATTTCTTAGTTATGGTTCATGAACTAAGTGGTTAAAGTAAAACCCCGATAGATAATAACACATTTATATTGACAAATCGACACGAGCCTCACCGATTAAATGAAGGAGATTTATCTCATGATTGCCTAGGTTTTGTGCTATGCGAAAAATCTAGCCAACACTTCCAAAGAAAAATTCATCCTCTTGTTTCTAACGCAGCCCGTGTAAAAGTCAATGCATGGAAAATTCCTTCCAGGATCTTGTGCATGTGCTCCCAATCTTCCAATTGAAGCCTTCATTGAATTTACTTGTATTTGCATTCACCCAGAGTGTTTTCCAGAATTTAAAATTGTTCATATGCAATCAAAAATAAAAATGATGAGTTTAGTCTGAATTATTTACGACAAACATTGACCGGTCATGTATTGAAGAAGAATTGTAAAAGCTTCAAGGATAGAAGGGAATACAGGTCAAAGGCAATACCCGCAAGCAAATCACAGTCATGCATAGCTTCCAGATCCAGTTTAGTGAGAATCAAAGGCAAAAGAGTCAACCGCATGCAGAATATGGAAAAAGAACAAGACTGGGAGGATTGCAGCTTTCTTATTATTTCTTTTCCTCTTTCTTTTATTTTCTCTAACAAAGTAATTGAGCAATCAATTAAATTATAAAACTTAAGTGATTGGTTTAAAGGTCATTACTCAAGAAGTCAATTACTTGGAAATAGGTGGCAGACATGCAAAATAGAAGGTTCTATTTTTCAGTTATAAATCATGCATGTCATACAAAGAGGAATTCCAGGAGGAAGATTGTCAGTTGTTTCCATTTTCATAGCTTCCGCATGCGGGAATTCATTTAAAGCTTCATATTTGTAATTTCCCTTTATGCACTATAAATAGAGGAAGAACCTACGGGTTAAAGGATCGAATTTGTAATCAACATTCTTGTGTTCAAAACTTTGAGTTGAAACTCTTAATAGCTTTCTCGAAAGCGGAGGAATAGAGAGGAGGCAAATTTCCGAAAAACTATGTCAATGGTGCATTTGTTTCTTATTTCAGAAATCTATCACAGAATTTTAAGGTAATGCAAATCTAGAATTTATTTCAGAAAATGCGACTAGGGCATAGCATAATTCTCAACCAATCAATCAACAATTTATAATATTCCCACTCCAATATAATATGCAGATATTATGAAGCCAAATCAAACCCTAAACTGAAGTATGAGACCTTGTAAAAATCATTTAGATTGTTGAAAGTAATTCCCGTAAATGGCGACTTGTATTTGCTAAATTATGAGCAATACATGACTCCTCTTGTCTCAAACCTTCCTCAAGTATGGATAGCAATTGTTGTGGAGGATCCACATATTCATTCAATATTAGGGACATGATGGTTTGCATTGCAACCATTATTTTTGTGAATGATCATCATGTAGGACAACAAAGAATACTTCAAACATGTGTAGAATGAGATCATCACAATCAAGATCTAACATTGGTATACAAGTTCTTACCTTTGCCATGTTCTCCAAGATCTTAACCCTCTTATCAAAGTAAGGGTTTGTGGTGTCCCAAAGCTTTTGAAAGTTTCCTATCATGAGCTCAAAGACTTCTTCCATGGTGGTGTCATTGTATGGAAAATTTGGGGTTGTTATCCTTGTCACCTCGCTAATGCAAGTGATGACCATAAGCCTCACCTCCACCTCATCATGCCTCAACAGTTCGGATCTAGCCAAGTGAGTCACCAAGGAGTCCATCGCTGAAAACATGGAGCCATAATCCGATTGTTTTACCATGGACAAACAATTTGCAGCTTCCTCCAAAATGCTAAGCAACACATCTCTCGAAAGGTGTGGAGGATCAAGCCATCTCCCCAATCTGCAAAACTACATTTTCATTTCTCCTTCACTTGTTATCCCCATGATTCATACCCTATGTATCCAAATCTGCAAACACAAACCCCACAAGAGTAGAGGAAAGTTTCTCTAATACCACTCTGATGTCCCCTTTTTGGACAAAATGGAAGATGCCACAAATGGATAAAAATCAATTCAAGGAGTGAATCCTTTTGAATCAACCTAAAATAGCCCAATGTTAACCAATTACAACCCAAATGGGGTTGGAAGTGATCAAAGTAGTGAGCTAGATTTGTGGAGACAATCAAATTTTTATTCTTCTCAATTCTAATTTTTATTACAACAGTGAATTAATTTGAAACAGCTTACCAATAGCTGAAAACTTCAAAAATTCATAACTCAATCACTAGATATTTTTGCATGAAACCATGTGCATAATAAACTAGTATTTTAGAGCTTTCCAATGAATTGAACATCAGATTTTTCTCGAGCACTTAAATCCCTTTAAAATAACATCTAAACTTTCGATCTGGGCGTTAGGGTTACCAAAAATTAATAAATTAAAACCAGCACTTCCCTCAACCTGTTTTCACCCTCAAAAGTTTGTTTTGACACACAAAAATGTCTAGAACGGATCTAAACTGAAGCCACAATTTTTAAGCATCAAAATGTGTCATAAACAATTAATAATTCAACCCCAGGAATGCATCATGAACTTTTAAAATTATTTCCCGCTTAACTAATCAAGCAAAAACCTTCAAACTTTGAATTTTGGGCACAAACATATGAAGAATAATATTCCAAAATTAGTTTTCGCACAGCAAACATGAAACCCTAATTTTGCCCTAAAAAGTAAGTTACCTAGAACATTTAGAGCATCAAATCATCTCCAAAAATTATAAAATTAATTGCAAAACATAGCAGATCTGAAAACCAACAAATAGGCTCTAAATCATGTAATATAATCAGATTTGCACCATAAAAAAATTTGCTAGGGCAAGGAATTCTTTTCAAGCAATTCGCCACACACTAGATGCAACACACACAAATGGATCCTTATCAAAATCATATTTGCTTCAATTCCAAGTCAAATGAGAGAGACACGGAGAGAGTTAGGGCATACATCCCATTTCTCCAAGCATGGATAGACATAAATGATCAAATCAACATGCCAAATGATGGCCATGCAACCTCGTTTTATAACATAAGGGGTGCAACATTCAAATGACCAACCTTTTCCCTTATGGAGGGAAAACTAAAAAAAAAAAAAAAAATTATTAAAAGACCCACTTAAGTGCACTTTATTATTTTTAATTAAATAATAAAGAAGTAACTAGCCTATGTGCACTTTTTAAACTAACTAAAGACTCCCACTTGTAGCGCTAGGCATGCCAAGGGGTTACAATGCAAATAAAAGAGATTAACAGATATATTAGTAATGCCCTGGAAAAGGGGACATTACACAATTCCAGCTCCACAAGTCTGATTTTTATTTAGGAAAAATCTGCAGACCTGAACTGGAATTACAGTTGAGTAATGAGGGTTTGGACCCCTAAAACATCTCCAAAAATAACATCTTAGATAACTGATATCCAGCTAAAACACACAGCAACAAATCTGAATTTTATCCCCGATACCAAAATAATCCCTACACTGGTTCACTCCAGCCGGAAAATATGTAATGGTTCAATAACCAGATTTCTCTTGAAACCTTCAATACAAAAAGATGAGTTCAAAGGAAGAGTTTTCGTTCTTCCTATCACTTTTCCTGAGGGTTTTCATCCTCAGAAATTGCAGCAACAATGCTCAGCTTACAAGCCAAATTCATAAAATATAATGATCATAGAATGCCTCTACTACAAGTCGACTTGCCCTTTTAAAGAAAGAAGTGACCCAAATGGCCACTTTCTATGTCCAACCAGCACTTTCAACATTAAATGCCTTCTTTCCCTCCATTTCCCTTTCTAGAGCAAGTCGCATTTGTCTAGGAATAAATACTTGGCCCATGAGTTTCCTTTCTATGTTGCCCTTTTTTAACACTAATTTTTGCTCCCAAAGCTAGTCGCACTTTTCCATAGGAATTACATTTTTTTATAAGTGCTTTTATCCTTTGTTCACTTTTCTATGTCTATTTTATTATTAAGTCCATTAATTTATTATAAGTGCTTTTTATAATGTTTTATTTTATTTTTTTGCACTTTATAATAAAATAATAGAACTTAAGTCTCCCTTTAAAATTCTCCTTAGCCATTAGGAAGACAGAATAGGCTAAGGGTCTTCATCATGACTATCCTAGGAAGTGTGGGGCATTTCGAGAAAATACTTCTACCAATTACTATCAACAAAATCGCAACCCACCGATGAACCCCGATCGGATCCACCTCTCAAAACTGAGTAGTTTTCATTCTTCAATCTCTGAAACTTTGGAGGTTTTCGTCCCCAACGTTTCCTCTCCTTGAGGTTTTTTCGTCCTCGAGAGTTTATTTCTAAAGGTTGTCCTCCTTAGCAATATTTTTGTTAAGCTCCAAGGCACAGACAAAATTCATATTTATATCAAATAGAATAGCATGATCTCTAAAAGAAGGTCCACTTGTTTTTATAGAAGTAATGGGCCAAATGGCCACCCTCAACTCCCAATCGATTTTTCCTCCATTTAATGTTTTTCCTACTTTATTCCATCTCCTAAGGAGGTCACATTTTCCATAGGATATAAAAACATTATCAAATGTCTTTTTTCCCCTTTCTAATTTTATTTTATCATTAAGTCTATAATTGTCTTTCACCAATATCCCCTTTTGGGATATTATTTAAATTTGCACTTTAATTAACTCAAATCAACCCTAGAAGGATTAGATCCTCTTAGTTCGACCTCAAATAACTCAATGTCAGTGTTAATACAACCCAAATGGGGTTGGAGTAAGCCAAAGTAGTGGGTTAGATGGGAGAACCAATTAGAAAACGTCCAGATCTGAATTTGTAGTAGAAGCTTAACTAATTAAAATTGCACCCAGAATAACTAAAACTTCAAAAATTAATAACTCCTTCAATACTTGGTATTTTTGCATGAAATAAAATGCACCATAAACTAGAAATCAAGGCATTTCCAATGCACTATAAATCTGAATTTTCTGAGTATTGAAACCCTCAAAACAGACCCGAAAATCTCAGATCTAGTCGCTAGGGTTAGAGGAAAATAAATAAAAATATTTCAGCCCTTCTCCAAGCTTTCAAACACTCCAAATCAACTCCCCTTGCTCAGAAATAATTAATAGACAAATCAGATTTTTAATTTGATCACACACAACTGAAAACAATTGATAATCAAACCCCAGACTGCTGCAATTTTCAAAAATTCATATCTTCCTCAAAACTACTCTGATTTGGAAAAATGAGATGCCCGAACTCGAAAAATACAAGGAACAAGATGATCCAAAACAAATTAGAACAAGAGTTACCAAACTCCTAAAAAGCCAAAAAAGCAAGTCACCTAGGGAAAAATAAATTATTGTTTAGCGCAGATTAATTCCAGCACTTGCATCACTCCCAAAACCCTCAAATCTGGTCACACATGCTCACAAAATTATGTTAAATCAGATTTGCAACATAAATATATTTTGGGGCATCAAAAATGCTTAAACAAACCCCAATCCAAGTCGCTATAGCAAAAATAATTGCAGCAAAAGAATAACAGTTCACAAAGGTACTATCAAACCCTTCAACAATGATCAATAACATACATATTTCACTCTAAATAAATGCGCCAATCCTTTTAGCCAATTTGCCAATACTTAGAATGGAGAAACAATGCATAAACACACTCAACACAAGAGAACACAATAAAGAGAATAACAAAGTCTTCAACAATGGATCCACATAAAGCTTACAATGAGAGCACAATGCAAGAACTAGGGCATACATCCCATGGGCACATATCCCATCACTCCAACCATGCCGTAAAATCAAATGATCAATCCAACATAACCCCACTAGAGGAAATGCAACCTCCTTTTATAGAGTTAAGGGGTGCAATATTCAAAAAGACAAACCTTTCCCTTTTTGGAGGGAAAACATAAACTCTCATTATAATAGTCTCTAAAAACTAAAGACTATGTGCACTTTATTATTTTTAATTACATAATAAAAGCAACTATCCTATGTGCACATTTAAACTAACTAGAGACTCCCACTTGTAGCGTTAGGCATGCCAAGGGGTTACAATGCAAAAGAAAATAGATATTAGTAATGTTCCTAAAAATGAGACATTACAATCTTTATATTATTTTCTTCGTTTTATTCTTTTATATGCACTTTATAATAATGTATTATGACTTAAGTTCCCCTTTTGTTCATCCCTTAGCCATTAGGGAGACAAAATGGTCTAGGGGTCTTCGACGTGGATTATATTAGGAAGTGGGACATTTCAGTCATGTATCAAGCAATGTAAGTCAAAAAAATATTTTGGTATTTTGTTGTATTTGTGTGTCAAAATTGTGAACGTGACAATGTCATGCCCTCTAGGATCCACTGCTTGACTCCCCCCACATTATGCACTATGACCCACCTTGTGTTGGAAGCACAATCACTGAGGGGGTGAATCAGTGTCTTTAAAAACTTTTACTTCAATTATGTTAACTTGCATGAATCATCAAAGAAACCATTCAACATACATTAACCATTGTGAGATTATTATGCATGAAACAACCATCCACAAGAACATAAAGCAAGATAGAACACAAAATATGTATGTGGGAAACCCTTAAAGGGAAGAAAATCCACTGATCTCTGTATTATTAACAAAAATCAAAATTTAGTGAAGCACCAACTCCACAAGGAGCACCAACCCCTAATTGTCAAGCACCCACTTGCAAGGAAGCACCAACTCCCTAGGTTTTAGCAAGCACCAACTTGCAAGGAAGCACCAACTCCCTAAGTGACTTGGCACCAACTTAGCTACCTCTAAATGTTTGTCACCTTCACTTTGTTGTTGATCGACTCATAGTTCAAAAAATCGTTATTGGTGATTAATCGGCAGGCCAAATTTTGAATCGGAAATCGGGAATCGGCAATTTATCAAAGATTAATCAAAGAACTTTATCTCTACTTTTAAAAACATTTAAATTCATAAAATATACTTAAATTAAATGTAAAAACAATGTTAAATGATGCGAGAAGTGACTCTATAGAATGCCATAGGCCCATATGCATATTTTCGATTAAGTTTTGACCAAAAAGAGAGTACAAAGTTTGCAAACAAAAATGCTCATAGAGTCATGTCACATGTGACTTTTGAAGTATCACTATCAAATATCAATAATATTCTATTTCATTAAGCACGCCTAAAATAAGTTTGTTGCACTTGCGGTTGCCTCGTGGAAGTGGAAGGTAAATATTCCTCCTCTGCAACACCAACATTGTCATCTACAAACATATCATCTGGATCATCACCAACTTCTAATGTCCCTAATGGTATTGCTTCTTCAGTCTCCCTCTCCAAAGTTGTTATCTCCTCTGTAGTAAACATAGGCTCCGCATCATCAAGCTCAACAATCCAGTCATCATATGGATCAATGTCAGCCAAGTCAATTGCATCATAACTTTGTGCCCCCTCCACTTGTCTCACACGAAGACGAAGATTGTATCGCACGAAGACAAGGTCATTGAGGCGTTGTGTTGTCAACCTGTTGCGCTTCTTTGTGTGAACAGCTTCGAACATGCTCCAATTACGTTCGCATCTAGAAGCACTGCATGGCTGACACAAAATGCGGATGGCTAGCTTTTGAAGATTTGGTGTTTTTGCACCATAATCTTCCCACCACAAATCTGCAAATAAAACATTTATAATTTTGTAAGTTAACTAGGCTTGAATAAATAAAAGAATTCTAGACTTCTAGTTTCTAGTTCTACATGTAATGAGACTAAATACAAATGACTCAATTTGTTTTTACCTGGCTGAGAAGTGTTTCTTCTTTTCACACATAGAGCCGAAGAAAAGAGCCTCCCCTCTGCAGTCTTGTAAATTTGCAGCTCAATGCGTAATGTCCCCGAATGGAACAAATCTGACCACAATGGATTTTTGGGCTAACCCAACCCCTTACCAAACAGATTATAGTGGATAGATTAAGTATACTAACTGCAGATCCACTTGGACATTGAAAAATGCGATTAAGGCTGGTTATAAGACCCTCATAGAACAGCCATGGAATTGAAAGCTTTTCACACCAGTATAAGATACAAATTTTATATAACCAAATCAGTCCTTATAGGGGTGTGTAACCATGTGAAATCATATCATTAACTGCAGAAATAGCTACAGAAATGGCAACTAGAGTATGGGTATGAGACTCATACAAAAGATGCTCAAACAATTAAGATTCTTAAGAAATCTGATCCCTGTATTTTTATATATCCAAAATATGGAGAAATCTGCATTTTTAGAGACTAAACTGGACTGAAATAATTACCAGAGAATCTGTCTTCTTAGAGGACTGAAATACCACAATGATGCCCTTCAAAGATGCTAATAATAAGTTATATAGACTTCCAAAATTAGTACAAAGGATGACAATGAAGTTCAGACCTGGAAATGTCTCCAATCATATCATGATGCCAAGAAATATGGGTCGCTCTAGCTGGAATTTACAAGAAACAACTGCTGCAACTTTTATTCTCCAAAAATCTGCTACAAACATCCATCACACAACTGCTGGAAACTGAAATTGCCTTGCAAGCTCAATAGGATTCCCTGTGTGGAAATCCCTCTCCTTTTAAGAGGGTTTTCGTCCTCTTGATAATTTTAACAAGCACAAAGCTTAGATAAAATTCTGAGTTTGATAAAAGAGTATGAGAGATATCCTTCTTCAAGTCGACCTCTCCCTTATAAAGGAGAAATGGCCCAAAAGGAACCTATTACAACACCAATCAGCAAAAGTTATTGTTTCTAAGCAAGAGTCCCAAACTACCCACCCAAGCTAGTCGAATTTCCTCATAGAGAGGATACAAAATGATCATAGAACTAATACTACCCACACAAGGCCAATATTCTAATTCTAGGCAAGTCGTACTTTCCTCATAGGGAGGATAAAATTTAGAAATGGGCCTTTTTACTAACTATTTTCCTTTATCATTTCTCTAGGTAAGTCGCCATACTTCCTAGGAATGATACAAACATTTATTAGACCCTTTAGGCACTTTTCCTAGATATTACAACATCAATTTAGAAAGGCATGCTTATTTTAAGCCAAAATAAATAATTATAAGTGCTTTAATAATTTTATTATTTTTTTTTTTAGGCACTTATAAAAATTTATTGTGACTTAAGTCACCCTCGCACACACCCTTTGGCCGTCGGGTCGACAGAATGGGCCAAGGGTCTTCGATGCTATTATTTGAGAAAGAGGGACATTTCATCAAGAATTGCATCTCTAATATCTTCGTCAAGTACCAACCTCTCTATGCATGTATTAAGGCCATCCATAATCTCCTCATCAGCCTTAAATGATGGAGAATAGAAAAAAATTGGGTTTAGATAGTACGCATTGTATGTATATGTCGATGAAGTGTCTTGTTCCATCTCCGATCAATTATGCGCCAAATGGGTTCATATTTTCGTTGATTGTGCCCATAATACTTAGTTATGGCCTCCTTGGCCACATCCATAGTCTCATATTAATAACCCATTGGGTTTTTCTCCCCATCTACCATCCGTAGAACTCGAACCAAAGGCTCGACACCTAAAACAAAATAACATGTATATTTAAATCAAAATTAATAAAAAATTATATAACAAATAATAAATAAACAAATATTCAAGTTTAGATTACTTTCATGACTTCTTCCATTTGTTTTGCAAACATATTATCAAAAACGGTCTTCACAATCCTTTCCCCTTCGGTCTTCCTAGCATAGGGAGACTCCAACCATCATGTGCTCACAAACATCTGCTTAAGGGATGTTAATGAGGTTGCAATGCTCTGCAATGTAATGAAGTTTGTGGCAAATCGTGTGACCCATGATCGCACAAACTCCTTTCCATTAGTGTTCTCTCTCATCAAGTTTAGCACCCAAGTGTGATTGTAGATGAATTTTGTAATATTTCTTGCGTCCTCAACCACATTTTCACCCATAAGAGTT
This sequence comes from Taxus wallichiana var. yunnanensis, assembly GCA_018340775.1. NCBI lineage: Eukaryota > Viridiplantae > Streptophyta > Pinopsida > Cupressales > Taxaceae > Taxus > Taxus wallichiana. Next base: position 469,886,600 of record CM031241.1, read on the forward strand.
TTCCTATGTTCTCCAATAAGAGATCCAAACAATGGGCTGCAAAAGGGGTCCAAAAAAGTGTAGAGTGCCTCTCCTCAAGAAGTCTCCCCGCCGCTACATATGCCGCCACATCATCTGTCACAACTTGGACAAAGACTCTCCACGCCCACCTCTTTCACCACCTCATTTAACATATCACACAAAATGATTGCAGTTTTCACTTGGTGGGAGGCATCAATTGATTTCGTGAAGACCAACCGCCCACTGATGCCACTTAGAAGTTAATCAATGTGCGGTTTTTCCCATCTGTCCACCCATCAGACAAAATGGTGCATCCTTTTTTTATCCACACCTTTTTTGCTCTTCTACAAGATTTTTGGTATGTGTGATGGAATCCTCCAACAATGGGCCACTCAAATCATGGGAGTAGGAGCCTTGAACCCCTTCCCAACAACAATCAATGCAGTGACCAAATTCTCCCAATATGGACTTTTTGCCACATTGAAAGGAATGTTGTTGTAGTACCAAAAGTTTTCTGCAACTATTCTTGCTTCATTGTGCATTTCTTTATTCCAAGCAGTACCTTCGAGTGAAGGTTGTGAACCAGGACTACTTCGAGGAACAAAAACATCATTGAACTACTATCAATGGATGAACCCCGTCCCCAACGCTTGTGTTTCGCTTCGGAATGTTTCAAATTCTTACGGGAATAGAGTCGCTTTCTATCCTTTCATTCCTTTTAGAAACAGATGAGGTTAGGGTTAGGAGGAATACCCGCTTGAATGTCGAGATGGTGTGCGCATCGTAGAGAAAGATCAGCCGACTACGGAGAACTCCTTTTTGTCTCGGAAGGACTACCCGCAAATAAGAACACAAGACCACAAGATTTTGATTAAACAATAAATGAGAAAACTACCTTGGGCCCAGGAAATATAAAACTTCCTTTCGAAGGTGGTCAGCCTCTGCTAATATGAATTAACACAAAAGACTCGCAAAATATCAATTAAATTATTTCGTTAAACCGGGTAGGGGAAAGGTGGTTTTCGTTTTGATCGAGGAACCGATGCGGTTATCGATAACCGATGCCGGTCACTAATAACCGGCGATGCGCGATTACATCGATAACCGATAATGGTGGGTTCTACGATCTTCTTGCAGCTATGGTGTTTGTAATGGCTGGTTTTTGGATGGTATTAGGAAATGGGATGATTAGAAGCAAAAGAATGACAGCTTAGATGCAATGGCACGTTGGGTAGTGGATTCAGAATGGATTTAGAGCACCGAGATTCAAGAAGCATAAGAAATGTTATAACAAAGGACATGCAAGATGTGACTTACTGGGTTTTGGCACGTATGATGCAAGTTGATCTCCTTGTCAGAAACACTTCGGTTTCTTTACTCGCGTCTCGCTCTGTCAAGTGAAGATCTGACTCTGCTCTCGCCGCAATGCCTCTCTGCTTTTCCGTAAATCCTTCGACCGATCTACAAAATGAAATTCCGATCGGTTGTTTTGGTTTGGGGGAGCCCATTTACAGGAACCGATGGCGGTTGCGTAACCGACGGCGGTCGAGTAGAACCGCATCGGTAAGGAAAAAGTAGGCTATTTTTAGTAAAATAGCCCACCTTCCCTGCTTTTCTCCCGAGAGATCAGTTGCGGGATTGGTCAAGTGGCTGAAGGTCGGCTTTGGGTGCGAGTAAGGAGGCATTAGTTATGGATGTGAGTCTGACTCAAGTCATGGGTCTTAATTAGGTTAGTTTAGGGTTAGGGCTAGGTCATGATGAGGTGGCAAAGTGAGGTGGCGGGTAAGGTGATGTGGATTTATCAATTACAAGGTAATTAATAAATAATTGTGTAAAGTTTAGGTAATGAGGTTAGGTCAAAATGGGATGCGGGTCACAAGGGGTCGTAAGACACGAATTTGGTGTCTACATTAGCCCCTTATCGTCGTGTAGCTTGTTCTGTAAAGTCACACGACAATAATATGAAGTGGTTTCTCATGTTAAGGATATAGGTAATCCCCCTCAAATCTATCACAGATTGAGTGAACGGGAAATCAGGGATAGGGTTGATAAAGGGTATATGTGGTAGAGAGGATGGTAAGGTGGTGGGGTAGGTCCAAGGAAGCAGACGCATGTTGAAATGCAATAAGATTTACTAGGGTACATGATTTGACTAAAGAAACCAGCAAGAATGTATAGGCAAAGGTCGATAGTTTATCCAAACAAGGGTGATATAATCCCGGTATCCAAGGCATAGAAGTAGCTCCAGGGTATATAACAAGTAAGGTACCGAACGCTTTAGGCATGTTCGGCAAAGATCAAAAGGTTGGTTTGATTGAGATAAACGTCACGGTCCAGGTCCTGGCAAAGCTGGTCGACGATCAAGTCAAGGACCCTAATCATGCTAAAACACGAACAGTGAGCTCGATTGAACACAAGGTACATGATGGATGTATAAAATAAAACGCTGATTGTGGGTATGGTATGGAAGTGATACGGCCTGGGTCGCCAAGTGGTTGGGCGGTGGCCCCGGGTCGTGTTAGGTGGGTAGGTCGAGGCCTTGGGTCGGGTCAAATTGTTAGGCGAGGCCTCGGGTCGGGCCAAATAGGTAGGCCGAGGCCTCGGGTCGGGCCAAATAGGTAGGGCGAGGCCTTAGGGCCTCGGGCCAATGGTAGGTTGAGGCCTCGGGGTCGGGCCAAAGGTAGGGCGAGGCCTTAGGTCGGGCCAATTGGTAGGTTGAGGCCTTGGTCGGGCCAATGGTAGGTCGAGGCCTCGGCCTCGGGCCAAATAGGTAGGCCGAGGCCTTCGGCCAGGTGGGGCCGGCCTCGGGTCGAGGCCTCGGGCCTCGGGCCAAATAGGTAGGCCGAGGCCTTGGTCGGGCCAAATAGGTAGGTGGGTCGAGGCCTTAGGTCGGGCCAATAGGTAGGCGAGGCCTTAGGCCGAACGATGAGGCCTTAGGTCGGGCCAATGGTAGGTTGAGGCCTCGGGTCGGGCCAATGGTAGGTTGAGGCCTTAGGTCGGGCCAAATAGGTAGGGCGAGGCCGTAGGTCAGGCTGGACAAGTGAACAGATGTTGTGCAGCAAAGGTGGACGGAGGCGATATTGGTGAAAAAGAGGCAAGGAGTAAATAAGGGCAAAGAATGGGGTGAAAGTTGGGTAGAGAACCGATGTCGATTCTGCATGACCGATATCGGTTAAGGGACCGATACCGGTTTCTTAGGGCAAAATTAAACCGACATCGGTTAAGATCGAAAAACCTATAAAAAGAAAAATACGGCCTGTCATTGTCACTTTAGAAAATTTGCAAACCAAAGCGACTTGTCTGACGTGGAGAGTTGATTTGGAGGGTTATTGAGTGAGGTGGAGCTATTTGATTGGCGGAGAGAGTTGATAGTGGGCCCGATTGAGGAGGAGGCAGCAGGTGATTGGCCAGGGACCCAATAGATCAGGATTGGAGCCATGGCACAGGCAGGAGGAGCTGGAGGGGCTGGACCAGCTGGACCGCCACCACCCATCCCACCACGACGACGTGTCGTCGTACCGGTAGGTTCTAAACTCGTGATTTATGCATTGAAATGGTTATTAGGCTAAATGGGGGGTTTGGGTAGGAATTTGTATTTTGTAGGAAATAAGGAGTAAATGGAGGTAATTTGAAAAACGGAGAGGGTAGAGAGGTAAAATAGGGTAATGCGGCTAGGTGAGTAAAATTGGAGGGTTTTTGGGCGGGTAAATGGGTAGAAAATAGGAAAAAATGGGTTTTGGGGGCCGCGCGGGGGTTCGGCTCCGAGAGAGGACAGTGACCGATGTCGGTCACTAAGCGACCGGCATCGGTCGCTCAATTTTAGGGGAAGGGAGGGTTGTTGGTGACCGGCGTCGGTTATGTATCGGCCGGCGTCGGTTGTGGGTTTATGTAGGGGGGGGTTGGGTCAGGGAGTGGGGTCATGGATTGTTTTTGGGTCAGGGTGGGAGTGGGAGTGGGGTTGGGTGGATTGTTTTTTTGGTGGGAGGGTGGGAGTGGGGTGGGGTGTAGGGGTGGAGGGTGTAGGGTTAGGGGTGTGGGGTTAGATTTTGGGTTTTTGGGTTGGGTTGGGTTTTGGGTTTTTTGGGTTTTGGGTTTTGGTTTGGGTCAATGGTGTGGGGGTTGGTTTAGGGGTGGAGAAGGGTTAGGTGTGGGGTTAGGTTTTGGGTGTTACAAAAGGGGGTTTAGATGGTAAAGTAGATGTTATAATAAAGAGTAGGTCTAAGAATGTGGGTTGGTTTTGCAGCACGCGCCAGCTGACGATGCGTGATAGGATGCCTCCACTATCAGAGTCGGATGAGGCCACACGTATCGGCGGCGCATTGGGCCATCATGCGCGAGGTGGGACTCGGCGGGGTCCGTGAGGTACAGAGCGATAGAGAGGATCACACCTGATGGTCGCCCTCATCGAGAGATGGGATCCGGCGGCCAATGTGTTCCATCTCGCCGACCGAGAGATGACCGTCACATTAGAGGATGTGTATCGCATCCCGCGCGCTACCGATCGAGGGAGAGGCGCCTTCCGTAGATTCGAGATCACGATGGACAAAGATACCGCAGTTTTTTTGGGATGCAGCTCGCCATCGACCTACCATAACATGCGTATCGGCACGGTGACATGTACCGTGCGCGTCGTCACGAGACACGACCGGCGGTGTTGATGATGGTCGGGATCACCCGCTTCGCCTCCCGACTCGTGAGGGAGGCCGCTTCCACGAGCATCGATGGGGTACTGCTGGAGATGGTGGAGGAGCACACTGCTGCTTGCATGGGCACCAGCAGTGTATCCGTGCAATTATACAGGAGCTATGGGGCTATCACGAGGAGGCGATTTGGTATTTGTTCTACATTTTGTTGCAGATCTGTTGGGCATACGAGCACATCGTATGCATCAAAGCCAAGAGGGCTACCCTAGCAGCCTGTGCCACAGTCGTATACCGATATGGCTTTCGAGGTGGTCGGGGTCGTGGGCCACCACGAGCAGCAGTTGTGCAGGTCGGGATGTGGTCTATTATGACACTTCACAGAGGGCCTTACAAAGAAGAGAGATACAGTATGGAGACCCTACAGAGGTCACCACTGGTAGAGGAGCCCACAGACACCGCGCCCCGATCCAAGATACATTCCTGATAAAGCAGGATCGAGGCCTGGGCGAGTACGAGCGATACCCCTGAGAGGGCACGCAGCAGATGGGGCTACGACAGACGAGCCACCTCCCCTCCCCCAAGACAGAGGGATGATGTAGAGGCCCCACCGCCAGCCGCCACAACCTTTGATCCAGACCGGGTAGCGAGAGACCAAAGCAGGAGAGGGTGTGGATGATGCCGGTGCACGGAGCATACAGGTGTGGTGGGTCAAGGCAGAGAGCAATGAGGATAGATCACCATGCTGCAGCCTGCACTGGGTCAGCAGCTTATAGGAGAGAGGATCACCGCTCGAGGTCAAAGTGCAGCTCTTACAGAGGGGCAAAATACAAGCACAGCACGGGGGCCTTACAGGGCAAATGCCTAGCCCAGCTGCTCACAGCACAGTAGCACCACCACCAAAGACCACAGCCACAAAGCAGTGTGACACCACCCACCACCAAAGACCACACCACAGTGCAGTGCACAGTGCAAGAAGACAGCAAAGACCACCGCGCCACAAAAGTAGTACAGCTCGGGGTATCGGTGTTAGGTGCCAGGGACCAGCCCCACCTCCTTCAAAGGGCGCGAGATCGCTATATGGAGGTTAGAGCAGAGGCCCGATATTATCGTGGATATTCTCGATAGTACGAGTCGAGTATCAAAGCGACAGCAACAAGATAGGCGTAGACCTCGCACGCCCCAGAGATCTCAGGAGGGGCAAACCACACCGGGCGTGTCCGTGACGGGCAGGAGGCGAGAGGCACCACAGGACCAAGTGGGGAGAGGTGCCGAGGGCGGTGGGGAGAGCCGATAGATCCCCGACATGGTTTTCAGATAGGACACGGCACCGGTCTCGCGAACCGGTCAGATTGATAGAGGCCTCGCGTGCCGACACTTATTCATCAGATTAATTCATTTTATTTATTATATACCGCCTCGCGAGCCGAGTACGGGTCAGTACATTTGATACCGGCCTCGAGCCGAGTATATTTTTGATATGAGAGACCGGCCTCATGCGAGCCGAGCCGAGATTTTTGGTAGGTATTGCGGCCTGCGTGCCGGCTTTGGTATATTATGAGATCACAGAGGCCCCGATGTAGGGCACATCAGATTTGTGAAAACTTGGTATATATATAGAGACGATGTTTTGATCCTCAGTGTAGCAAAGTTGTTCAAAATGTGTTTAAATATTTTGTTAATGGTTGTAATATGTAATGTATGATAAGTTTTAGTTGATATGTTGATAGATGGATGATGTTGATGTTTTTGTGTTTGTTGACGTGTATGTATGAATGATATGTGATGTGATGAATTGTTGGTTTTGTGACATTGTGATATATGTAATCGATGAGTCGATCCAAATGATGTAGAGATCGATAGTTTCTTGAAATTCGTAGTTGATGGTTGTGTATTTGTATAAAATAAATGATGTTAATGAAGTTATAAGGCTATGTATGGTGGATGAACAAATGTGGTAAATTGTGTTGTTTATGCAGGCAAAGAGGCGGGCGCGACAAAAATTTAGATGAGAAATGAAGAAAAGAACCCCGTTTCAAAAAGGCAGTGTAACCTAACCGATCGGTGAGGTAACCGATGTCGGTAGCTATATGACCGATATCGGTTATACGACCGATACCGGTTATTTAGGTATGAGCTTTTCTAAAAATAGAAAAGCTAGGGTGGCAACTTGAGTTTTAATTTTAGAGCCATGCAAGAGGTTAAATACGCGAACGCGACGCTTTTTTGACCGAGACAGTATTCGATGAGAGATTTGGGTGAGAAGGAGAAAAGAGACAAGGAAAGTGAATGTGATCCGAGGTTCTGTAAGGCGTAAAGACAAAGTTGAAAAGGGTGGTGATCATGGCGTAACGAGGAGAAGCATCCAAAGAGTAAGGACATGAGGGAAGACAAGGGCCACCTCAAGCCGCCGCAACCCAAGAGGTATCATTTTGTTTGTGATTTAACTACCGTATGTTTCGTGAATAAGATGGGGAGAGTAGGTGGGTAGATATGAGAAAGAAAACATGATAACAAGGGTTTCAGGTGAGGTAAGTGTTACAGGTAGGCAATCGTGGGTTTTCGTGTATGTTTGTATGTATAAAGGAAATAAACGAGCAAATTATCACGTCGTAGGTGGTTGTTTTTTTTTTCGGGAAGGTGTATATAATCGATAAAGACCGGTATCGTTAGGGAGAACCAGATTTCGTTACTCAACCGATATCGGTTATGTATAACCTGGACTTAAGCATCGGAGGAATTTCCGAATGTTTGAAAAAACCCACGGATTGAATGGTTGTTTGTTGTTTTGGTGTACGCAGCAGAGGCGTGGATCGAGGATGAATGATAGTGTGTGTCGTCACATGTTGTCACTTAATCCGAGCGGATGTAACACCGCCGAATGGACGCTGATAAATCGTTTGGGGTTAAGTGGAATCTGTTATTATTCACGAATCGCACGTAACCATGGTATGTTACAGCGCGTTGATCAAAGATGGAATCCCGAGACAAATACCTTCTATCCGCCAACAGTGAAATGACAAGAATATCGAAGATGTGTTTCGATTTCGAGACTCCCTATTACAGAGAACCAAGATATCGTGCACTACCTAACACGCACTGGGAGCGATAACAAGCAGATTTGGTCCATACGCACGAGATTTGACACAATGAGGTTTATCGCTTACATATGGGGTAATGTATGCAGCACACCCTGAGGAGACAAGGTTAGCAGTGATATTAATGATAGCAGTAGGGTATTATGCGTTACCGAGGGCTGAAGGGGGAAGATTTCCAAAGGCATTGATGTGTGTTATCCGGGAGATGGTAGAAAGGAACGCACGCTTTGCATGGGCACCGCATATTTGCGAGCTATACAGGGGGTTTATGGGCTTGAGGCGAAATCACAGACGACGCTGGATTGTTCATACTTATTACACTGTTGGGCCTATGAGCACACTAGCTTTGTGTGCGACCAATAGGCCAATCCTTCCAGCAGAGAGACCGAGTACAGAGGTCGGGATTCGCACGATGGGTCCAGACAGCAACAAGAGGCCGATCCCGTGCCGTGACAGTGATATTGAGTATTACAGTGCGTGTATGGGAGAGAGTGACGGTCATGTGGATATCCGGAGGCCATACGGAAACTATATGATAACGAGAACATAGCCGAGGAGTTGAGGGGTGTTGAGCGATCGAGGTGGATCGCAGGCACAGCCGGGGAGTATGAGAGGATTCCTATAGATCGCGTGCGCGACAATTTGATTTGTGCAGATATACCCCGGCTTATAGACCATATATGAGGATCGACGCCGAGGCAAAGATTCTCACCTCCCCGCCAACACCTCCGTAAGGGCCTAAGAGGTAAAGAATGATCGCAGGTAATGGATGCGGGAACGACAGAGGCCTATAGATTATGGTGGGTAAAGCAGAATCGCGAGGTGTACGTGAGCGCCCGACATAGCGGTGATTACAAGCAGAGAGGGATCGTCCAAACGCTTGTTCAGCAGCTCCAAACGCAGTGAATGAGACAAGAGGATTGTTAGTGGTCATGAGTCACGGGCGGGGAGACTAGAGGCTGAAGTCCTCCATGCGAGAGGGCGTATTCATATGTTACAGGAGAGATTGGCAGATCAGTGGGCGGTACCAATAGCCGTGGTACCTTTGAGGACAGAGAGGCCCGGCGAGAGGGGTCGACAATCACGATCATCGCCTAGTTCGGGATGAGGCGTGAGGGTCTGAGTAAATGTTAGCAAGGTATAAGAATAAATAAGGATGCCGACTCACGCGTGTCGATGATAGAGAAGATGTATTTGTTTAACATCTAAATAAAACTGAATATGTATGTTGATTTGAGTTATGATAATAATAAGATTGTTGGTGTTTTGATTTTCGGTGTTTCGAAAAAGGGTAAAGAGAAATGTGATTAAATAAAAATGCACAAAAATATTTATATTTACCACACATGATAAGTTATGGTAGGGGATGGTCGAGCTAACCTTGGGAGACCCCATGTCTCCAAAGTGCTGCCTACATAGCCCATTGCACAAAGCAAGGAGGGGCCTCAGACCGATGTAGTTCTCCCTTAGGACCAGGGAGAGGTGAATTCAGGCAATTTGGGTATGGTTAGGCAATTTGTTGGTTGATAAGAATTTGATGTTGATAGGGTAATGTTGTTGGTGTTGGTAAGGTATGGGCGATGTTGATGTAGGTATAGGTAAAGCGAAAGTTAGCTTACCCAAATAGAAGGGAACCATGTCCTGATTAAGATCAACACACAATCCTAGATGCGAGGCAAAGAGGAAAGAGTGCTCCGTAGGTGAAAAGAGCTAAACAAACCACATATTAACATAGGATGAGCTTGAATCCCTAAGTACTTCAGATAAAGTAGAAGTCGATAGGTGAAAAGAGTCAGTATAATCACAATATATCGGATATACGCACGTCCCTTGAGTTTTTGTTGCTTTGACAAAGGGTGAGGTGAGGTGGTTGATATAAAGTGGAGGCCGAGAGCTTGTCAGCAAGGTGATTATTCTCGACGAAAGAGAAACTACCCTAAATAGACAAGTCCATGACTCAAAAGTGCTTTTGAATGAGGCTTTTCTTTTATCAATGTAGACCGATCGATGCGGGAAGTCTACAGGGATATTGATTGATTATTCTTGAGAGGTCTTCACGGTTTCGATCAATGCGAGAAGCTCTCGATAAAGGTCGACCGTGTATAGCTGTCCTTCGAGGGAGCAAACATTTATATAAGAGCAGCATGATCAGAATGCATAGCTGTCCTTCTGGGGAGCAATTATATATAATAGTAGAAGAATAGTTCTAAGGCATATAGCCGTCCTTCGAGGGAGCACCCATATTTAATTTAAATGACTAGATGTTCATTCGCGTGAAGCATCTAGTGAGTAGTAGAAGTTTGACTCAAGAAAATCCCATAAGAATACGGCTTATTTTAATACTTTTGAAGTCATGGACTAGACTAAAAAGGGGAAGGCATCATCAAGGGGAGGTGAGGATCAAACTATGTGAGCTTGATTGTTATTATGAAGTGTAGGAAACAGAGTGTATGTAGTGGTAAGTGAGCTCAAGGGACGAGCTACAGTAGATAAGAAGTGATATAACACTAATTTCAACAAAGAGAATGGTCAAGATGCAAGGCATTATGGGGTTCAGCTCAGTTTACCATTGCTTAAGCTAAACGATAAGTACCGCATCCATAGGTATGAGTGATTATATAAGGCCCAATCCAATCGGGAGCAAATTTTCCACGCTTTGCTCTTTTCTAGTTTGGTTACATGTTGATTCTCTTTGAGAACAAGATCACCAACCTTAAAGGTACGCCATGAAGTCGCTTATCATAAGCACGTTTAATGCGTTTTTGATAGATTTGAAGGTGATCAAGAGTCCGTAAGACGGCGTGTCGTCAAGAAGCTCCAATTGGGCTAACCGCTCTTGGCGGAAATCATCGCTGGTGAGAATATCCCAAGAGATATTCTAAGGGAGGGTATTTGTATTTCGAGAGGCAAAACAGCCTTTCTGCACCGTATACCAAAGAAAAGGTGTGGCATTAGTAGAGGTACGAATGCTAAGACGATAAGCCCAAAGGGCAAAGGGAATGTGATCGCCAATTTCTTCCTGATTCATCGACAACTTTCATGAGGATTTTGGTTAGTGTTTTATTAGAGGACTCGCTTGCCCATCAAGCTCAGGATAAGTAAGGTGATGAGAAACTAAGTTTGATACCAAAGTTGTCACAAAGGTCTTCAGAACAACTTGTTTTTGAAAGATTTTCCATTATCTCGTTATCGTGCGATGAGGAACACCAAAACGACGATAATGTGGTGGTTAATGAACTCGACAATTTTTTCTTTTTTTTGATCAAATGAGTGGAATAGCCTCCACCCATTTTGTGTAATATTCTTGGTCGCATGTGATTATCCAACGGTGACGCTGTGAAGAGGTTGGGTGAATCTCACCAATAAGGTCTAAACCCCATCAGTGAGAAGGGCCAAAGATCTCGAGCGATCCGGAGCGGGTGGCTAGGAGTATGTCAAGGTCAGCATGTTGTCGACACATAACACAACGCTTAACATATTCGTAGCAAGCCGTTATCGAGAGTAGGCCAATAATAACCAAGGCGAAGGATTCGCTTGCCACGGCAAAGGCCGCTAAAATGTCCGCCACAGATACCGCCATGGACCCGCTGATGGTATGAGTGGCCTCCGCGCCGCTAGACAAATGCAAGGAGGATGCCATCAAAGCCACGTTTATAGAGGAGTCCCCCATGACAACATAACGCGAAACACTTTTAAGAAAAGCACGTTTGCCGTTACTAGTAAGGTCAGGGGAGGACAGAGATCAGTAAGGTAGTCGTGGAATCGGTGGTACTGTATCCCGTGAATTAGTGGACACAAAGATTTATCATACAAACTACCGGGGTCAATAGATGGGGCAAAAAGTCATGTGACCACGACGAATAATTCGTGAGTCAATAAGCGCGCCAAGGAATTTGCGAGGCTAAGCAAGCCATAGTATCCGCAAATTTGTTAGTGAGCGGGAATGGCTCAGATAGAATAAAGGGTAAATAAGGCTAGAAGTGAATCCACGTAGTGTTTGTATTTTTGAAGTTCCTCGCTTTTGCATTGGTAGACGCCCATAACTCGATTGACTACCAATCGAGAGTCGCCAAAAATGTTGATAGATTTGATACCTAAGTGTAACGCAACTGAGACCTGCAAAAGGGCCTCGTATTCCGCCGTATTATTAGTGCAAGGGAAATCAAGTCGGAATGAAAGAGGCATAGGTTCAGCATTGAGGGGAATGAGAACAACGCCGGCTCCTCCGCCGCGCTATGCATTTAGATCCATCAAGAAGAGGGTCATCGGGTACGACTCCTCCGTGATGGAAAGAGTAGCGATGAGTTCGTCGAAATGTGAAATTGGTAAATTGTTCCCTGAAAGGAGCGCCCGCAAGTCGTCCGCGATGGTTTGTCCTTTGATTGATTTTTGGTGGATAAACTCAAGGTCGAGGTCGGCGAAGCATGAGCCATCTAGCAATGCGTGGTTCGATGAGGTTTGGCATACATGTAATGGATGGGGTCTCAGATTGGTGATGACGAAAGTCTTGTGATTTAGAAGGTAGTGTCGGAGTTTGGTGGCCACGACGAAATGATAGGGCAAGGCACAATTTTTCTACATGTGTGTACCTAGTCTCATAGTCCACCAAAGTACGACTTATATAATAAACGGCTTGTTCGTGATTCTCGTGAGTCACGATGTGCAAGCATGGCTCCTACAAACGTGGTCGTGTGGCGGAAAGGTAAAGGTAGAAGGGGCGGTCGCCTGGGGGGGATAAGCACGGTGGCTGCAAGAGATAGGATTTGAGAGCTTCAAGGCTTGGTGACATTCTTCGCCCATCGAATGCAATATCCTTTTAAGGAGGTGATGGAAAGGTCGACATCGATCCGAGAGTCGGGAGATGAAACGCTTGATAGATCGAGCTTACCTTGTAAACTACGCAATTGTTCGAGATTGTTGGGTGGGGGCATTTCTAGGATAGCTTTGACTTTAGATGGATCGACCTCAATGCCACGCAAAGAGACGATAAAGCCAAGAAGTTTTCCCAAAGAACACCAAAGACACATTTCTTCGGTCAAGGCGATGTAATATTGTAACAAAGTATCAAAATAATGGTTAAAACATCGAGATGTTCACTACGATGTTTAGACTTGCACGAGAAGATCGTCGACATAGTCTTCAAGGATAGTGTGCATAATGTCATGAAAATGTAGGTCATAGCCCGCTGATAGGTAAAGCACCAAAGATTCTTAAGGCCAAATGGCATGACACGATAATGTAAGGTTCCCAAGGAGTTATGAAGGCAGCTTTGTGTCGATCGGGCAGGGGCAACCAAAATTTGGTCAGATCCTCAAAAGCCATCCATGAGAGAAAGCATTTCATGGTTCATGCAGAGATCAACAAGTTGATCAATACTGGGAGGGGGAAGTCATCCTCGGGGCAAGCGAGGTTAAGATCCCGAAATCAGGCATATCCGAAGTCCCCCGTCCGCTTTAGTGATGTGTACGATGTTAGAAATCCATCGAGGATAGTCAATAGCAAAAATGAAGGAAACAGAAGGAGTCATTGAGCTCCTCTTTGACCAAGAGAGCAATGCGTGGATGCATTTTTCTCAATTTTTGTTTGACTGGTTTGAATCGGGTTTAGGTGATGTTATGGACGGCGATGGTAGGATCAATTCCCGCATGTCAACCGTAAGACCATGCGAAAGCTTGTCATGAGCACGGAGAAAGGTAGTAAAGGCGGCTTGTTCTCGATGTGTTAAGGGATTGTCCAATCTTCACAATGTGAGGATCCTCCTCCGTGTGGATATTGATTTCTATGGTAGATTGCTCAAAGATAGTTTGGGTTTCGATGGTAAGGCTCGTTAATATAAGAATCATCCGCGCCAAGGTAAGTGAGGATGGAGTCGCTATCCTCGCATTCAACAACATTAATCAAAGGCGAATCCTCTTCGATCATGTCCGGATAAAGAAGGGGAAGAGAGGATGGGTCCTCATTATCACGCTGATAAGTGAGAGGACCTATGAAGATGACATTTATGAAAAAAGTTAGGAGGGATAGATTCAGTGGTCTATAGATTCTCGCGGGTGATGATGGCAAAGTGGGTGATGATGGTTTGGTAGGGGCGACGTCTTCTTCTTCTAGATATAGCCGACAGGAGGTGTCTCCCGTGTAGGTGTTTTTCGGGAAAACCGAGACCACCGCGATCATTATGTTTACTGGTAGTCACGGAATGAGTGTATGTCGGCCTTGTCGTAGAAGGCCAAAACCAAAGCCTTCCACGCACAAATGAGTCAAGAAGGTGAGGGATAAACGACGATTTGTCAAGTATTGAAAATCGGATCGAAAGGAACCACACCAAGAGGAGGTTCAGGGGTAATGGAGGATGCGCCAACACCCCCATACGTTAGGTTAGTGCGGCAATGGGGTGGTCCGTAAGAGATTATCTCCCCACGCGACGGCCGTAGGTGGGATGTGCATGTAATTGTCCGTACTCCGCGGGTAGGGAAAGAACTAACGTTATATAAAGCGGTACTCCCAAACAGAAGGCGCCAAAAACATCTACTAAGGGATCGGAGGTTGGAATGTTAGTCATGCGGGAAGGGAAGTGGTTTTTGCGATGGTGGTTTCATCAATCAAGGCGTAGGCGCGAGGAGGTGGATGGTTGAGGTACATTCTGAGGCGGATGGTCAATGAATGTATGGGTGTCTTGATTGGTATAAGCACATCGTTAGGCTGCGGTATAACATATCACAGGTTTTAAAGGGGGAGGGTCACCTTTTACGTAAGACTTCCCTCGTACTCAAATTTTATACATCTATGTAATGTCGAGGAACGCATCCCATGGCTCGATCCAAGGACGACCCAAAGAATATATTATATCGAACTCTCCTCCAAGACATAGAAGAGTTCGGGTAAAGTACGTGGTCCTACGCGAATGTTGAGGATCACGGTGCCTAAGGTAGAAGTAATAGCGCTATCAATGACCGCAACATGATGGGGTCGCACACATGCAACTGTAAGGGATGTTCATCCGCTGGAAGGCTTTCAAGAGATGATGTTTAGGCTAATACCCCCGCCAATCATAACCCGACGTACTCAATGTCCCGACGTAAGCGGAGATGAAAAGGGCAGGTCGATCTTCTCGTACTCAAAGTCGATAATTTCATCTTCGAGAGAAACCGATCACAGCAGCTTGTTGTACAGACGTATGGTCAGGGCAAAGGGGTTGTTTGGGTGAGAGAAGCAACGTGATCGGGTGTTAGAATGGAGGCGACAGTGGTGGTTTCATTAGGTAAAACCTCTATCCTCAAGGATCTCAACGAGAGCTTGTCGATGAGATTCAAGTCCAATGAGGTCATACAATGTCATTTTTACGCGATCGTGAAGCCGTTTAATCATATTTCGTGGTGGGCAATGCCATTAGAGACGGATAATAGTGGGTCCGCGAATGACCACTTTAGGTGGTGGTGCAATCGGGATGTTCGACGAGAAAGAGATGCCGCAGTGTGTTTTCTTTTGCTTTCCCATTGTTTTTCTCGCCCTCGAGTAGCGACACTAATCATATTAATCTCGTAGACCCGAGATGAGGGAAGATGGTGGGGATAACTCATGGTCTTCAAGAGGTGGGGTCAGAATAATGATAGATCTTGGTGAGGCGGGGACAGATGGTATAGAGAGGGAATGGAAACTAAAGGTCTCTCCCTTCGTAAGTTGTCTTTCTTAATCTTTCTATCCGGGAGAGGTGACTCGCGAAGGATGGTTTTTAGAGCTTTCAGCATCCCTCCACATCATGTCCCGGCGTGTGATAAGCGCAGATTTTAGACTCATCGTAACCCATAGGTCGGGCTTAGACGGGTCATAAGGTCTAAGTGGAGGTAGGGAAATGGTCGCATTCTCCACCAACATAGCAAGGATTTTGGCGTAAGATCCTTTGAGTGGGTCAAAATCGAGAGGATGAGGGTATTGATCAGCGGGTTTTGGTAATGTTTGGGCATGATTGGTTCGCACGGGTGGTGGTTTAGCCGAGGGTGTCGATACATGGTTTTTACTAAACGTGATTTCTTCGGCGCAGGTTATGTTGATGATGAGGCCACAGCAGATGATGTGGTATCGTAAAACAACCACGGGGAATAGGAGGACCGAAAACAAATTTTTTGATGATGGAATTTGTTTAAGGTCGATAGTGTGACAGATACGCGGAGTGGCGGTGTTGCTATACCTCGAATTTCTCAGTATAGGTGCGGAAGGCGTAAGTTGTTCAAGAAAACGCAGGAGGTATGATATATTGATGTAAGGTAGAGGGATGGGGTCCCAATATGGAAGGTAGGTATGACGATGATGGTTTTGATTGTGACAGGGGACGGATTGAGTTTGTCTCCTAGGTGGAGCGGATTTATTTTTCGATAGATCGAGTCGCTTAGCGGGTGCGTTAGACCGGCATCGTGAGGTCCCAAGCGTATGGGAAGATCTCGTTAAGCTGATAGAAGTGGACGGGGCATTTGGTAGAGGTGAGGGGGTGAAGGTGAGAACAGGGGGCATTTTAAGCTTCGTAAGCACTTCGGGTATATGGTGGAGACATCAGATCACCATTTTGCATTTGAGTAGAAAAAGGGGTACTCAAACGTTCCCCATAGGGCCTCGTCTATCTTCCATGAATGACAGCCTCTGTGTGATTTGTAATTTTTGTACTAAGAAAGGTGGGTCAGAATTCCACCACCAACTCGGGTGTGACACAGAGGTAGATGAGGCAATCGTATCAATAGATGTTAAGAGGTCAACCTATCGTTGAAAAGATTTAGGCGATGAGGGACTAATAGGTAGGAGGGCGTGTTCGAGGGATCTGTCACACGCTTAAAGAATGTGGTGATGTTAGTGTAAGAGATTTCTGCCTAAGGATGTCAAAAGGAGTGGCGGGCCTTCCTCTTGTGTAGCAAGAGTGGTAGAGGGGACGTTTGGGAAATAGATAAATTAGATAGCATCCGCCTCACACCTCAGAGGGATGTGGTGTAAGAAGACTTGTTGATAAGAAGAGAAGTCCTGGCAAGTAACTCTTCTATGGGTAAAGGAATGATTTCACTTTGGCTTGATGGTGGTGAAGGAGGTTCAAACTCCCGTGTTGGTGGAGAGGCTTGATTTAAAAAATTTCAATAGAGGCTTTTGGCCGAGAATCGAAGACCGCATGGATCTCATGAACACTCTCCTCGCTAAGATATCTTGGTTCACGCATCGTTAGACGAGTGATTCGGGAATGGCTTGTTGAAAATTTTCAGATTTCTGTTAAGGGCGTTAGGATTATCGAGGGTTATATCCCCTCATACAACCATTTCCCGCACTATGTTTTTCAACATCTTGCAGCTTTCATGACTATGTCCTTTTACGCGGTGAAAATTACAAAAGTCATTTTCTTTGTACTCAGAAGGTATTTACATGGGTGGAGTCAAACCCAGAGTGAGGTTTAACAGGGGCAAGGTGATAGCCCCACTTTGAGCAATTTTTCCAGATGACGCCATAAGTTTCTCCCAAGGAGTGTAATTGGTGGGCTCTGCTTTGACTTATAAGTGGTTTTCATGAGTATCGACGGTGTTTCGAGATTTGACCATTACCGCGTGGACAGCTCCTTTTGATTTAGAAGAAGTGGACGCGTGAGGAGTGGCGGTGTTTGGCTTGTTGGTAGAATCAGAGTTCGAAATTGGGGTTTTTGTTACGCAACCGCAATTTCTCTTCTTCTAAGGCTCGAATTTCTAGTTTCCGAGCCATGGTAAAGGCCTCACCGAATGTGCGGAAAGTTTGAATTGGAGGGTAGGGGAGATGTGCTTAGCAGCAGCCCGTAAATAGTTCGATGAGTTCGGCCTGAGGCAAGGCATACGTGAGTTGGTCGATAAGACCCCGCCATCGTCCAACGAAATCATGCGATAGATTCGCCTTCAAATTGCTCGGATGGCATAGAGGTCGGTAATAGATACTTTCTCGGCAATGTTAATGGAGAAATGATCCAAGAAAGATTGGGCTACTGGTTAAAAGAGAAGATTGAGTGCCGGGTTAAAGCACCGTACCACTCCAAGGCAGTCCCGATAAGGACATGGGAAAAGTGCGAGTAACAAGGCATCATCATGGGCAATCAAATAACAAGCATGTCTAAATGATCGCAAGTGTTGTTGAGGATCCTCTTTATCGTTAAAACGAGTAAACTTTGGCAACTCCCATTGAGGAGGATATGAACGAAGGGGGACAGAAGGGTGAATGGGCTCCCGACAAACTTGCTCGTATGTCAAGGCGCTACGACTTCCTGAAACGGAAGCCTCCAGGTTTTGCATTTTGTCCATCATTTGTTTGATGAAATCTGTGGTTGGATGAGATGATGGTGCCACGTATCAGGGATGTCCCATATAAGGTGTTGAGGTTACTGGATACGTGTATGGGAATGAAAAGGTAGGGGGAGCTTGAGAAGGAAAGCTCGTGTGAATAGGTGGCAGAGAGTAAGTCATGAATGGAGTGGTCTGAAAGAGAGATGAGATAGGGGCAGTTGGTGGTAACGATACGTGGGGTCCAAGGTTAACCAAAGGAAAGCTAATCGGGTCGTATGAACCTCTCAGCTTGATCGGGAGACGGGCTAGTGATGCAGAAGTAAGGTATTGTTATCGAGGAGTGGGAGCTAAATGAGCAGCTATACTAATAGGCATGCTGATAAGGAGCCGACCATCAAAGCGTACGGTCGGGGGTATGAGACAAATAGTATCAGACAAATACTGGGATTAAGATCCGTAAATTTGGCAAAGTCCTTGTCTCCTACAGAATTTGGGGGATCTCACCGTGTCCGTAGGGTTCCCTATAGAATGTGAAGGGGGTGATTCAGCAAAGACACAGAGCAGGTGCATGTGAAACCATGGCGGCGGCTTGCTTCCGAGTGATGACAACCATGTACTCAGACACACAGAAAGTTTCAATCTATCAAGAACAAAAACAACCTCGTAATGATGAATTTGGCAAGTCATTGGTTTGTCAGTGGGTCGATGGAGACAAGAATCGATATCGGCTTTAGTAACCGTGTCGGTCACAGAGCAAACGACGCCGGTCCCTTAACCGATGCCGTCAAAAGTCTAGGATAAGAAGATATAAAAGGTCGCTAATTTGATTTTAGCAACGCTGAGTATGTTTATCAACTTATCGATCACGTAAGACAAAGTATGACAGAGAAAACAGATTTGAAAACAAGCAAGAGGCACACGCAAATCTAAAGACTAACCCTAGGGTTAATTTTAGTTATCGTGGGCTTATGCCTTTAGATGTAAGATGATGTCGTAATCCTAAACAACAAGACCTAGGGAAATGTCAAGTTTGTTTTGGCTTATAAGGTTACCTCAATCTAAGTGAGGAATACCGCGGAAAAGGGGGATGTTTGAGCTGTTGTGTTAATTGTGAAGTGATTCGGATGTGTCAGGCAAAGAAACTAAGGTTAATTTCCCGTCAATACCGTGGATATCACCCCCACGTGTACGACTTGCTACTTAATCTATGTTCACTAGAATTGAGAACAACAAGCAGTGAATGCAATGCACGTGTTTTAAACCCAAATCGAAATTATATTCGATGAAGCAAGAGAGATGACTTTCACTAATGCGAAACCAGAAAGCAAGACAAATTCTTTACTAAATATATAACAAAAACAAAGAACAAAGAAATATGCAAATGAAAATAAGCAAGAGAAAGAAACCCAAAATGGGTCCCACCTAAGCGTGCAAAATGTTTCGCTTCTAATGTTTCGCTTCTGGGAATAGAGTCGCTTTCTATCCTTTCATTCCTTTTAGAAATGATGAGGTTAGGGTTAGGAGGAATACCCGTTGAATGTCGAGATGGTGTGCGCGTACTGTAGAGAAAGATCAGCCGACTACGGAGAACTCCTTTTGTCTCGAAGGACTACCTCGCAAATAAGAACACAAGACCACAAGATTTTGATTAAACAATAAATGAGGAAACCGCTTTGGGCCTGTGAAATATAAAACTTCCTTTCGAAGGTGGTCAGCCTCTCGCTAATATGAATTAACACAAAAGACTCGCAAAATATCAATTAAATTATTTCGTTAAACCGGGTAGGGGAAAGGTCTGGTTTTCTCGTTTTGATCGTAGGAACCGATGCGCGGTATCGATAACCGATGCCGTCACGATAACCGATGGCGGTTACGATAACCGATAATGCGGGGGTTCTACGATCTTCTTGGCAGATATGGTGTTTGTAATGGCTGGTTTTTGATGGTATTAGGAAATGGGATGATTAGAAGCAAAAGAATGACAGCTTAGATGCAATGGCACGTTGGGTAGTGGATTCAAACGGATTTAGAGCACCGAGATTCAAGAAGCATAAGAAATGTTATAACAAAGGACATGCAAGATGTGACTTACCGGTTTTCGGGTACCGAGATGCAAGTTGATCTCCTTGGTCAGAAACACTTCTCGGTTTCTTTACTCGCCTCTCGCTCCGTCAAGTGAAGATCCGACTCGCTCTCGCCGCAATGCTCTCTGCTTTTCCGTAAATCCTTCGACCGATCTACAAAATGAAATTCCGATCCGTTGTTTTGGCTCTGGGAGCCCATTTACAGGGAACCGATGGCGGTTGCAGTAACCGACGGCGGCGAGTAGAACCGCATCGGAAGGAAAAAGTAGGCTATTTTTAGTAAAATAGCCCACCTTCCCCGCTTTCTCCCGAGAGATCACCATGGGATTGGTCAAGTGGCTAGAAGGTCGGCTTTGGGTGCGAGTAAGGAGGCATTAGTTATGGATGTGAGTCTGTACCAAGTCATGGGTCTTAATTAGGTTAGTTTAGGTTAGGGCTAGGTCATGATGAGGTGGCAAAGTGAGGTGGCGGGTAAGGTGATGTGGATTTATCAATTACAAGGTAATTAATAAATAATTGTGTAAAGTTTAGGTAATGAGGTTAGGTCTTTTCTTCTTTTTCTCTGCATGAGCCGAAGGTAAACAGACAACTCTCGTTGAGCCTCAAGCGGTGCTTGATTGCACACTGTCACTTCATTCCCTGGTATCCGTGCAATGTGGAACTTAAGGCGATAAACACCTCCACTCATCTTCATGCCACAATAATTGCATACAACACAATTTCCCTTTGTTGGTTGCATGCTTCCAAGAGGGGTCATTTGATTTAGGCTTACTACGAGCAGCTGAACCTAAACCGGATCCCGATGCCATTCTACAAAACAAAACAAAAACAATTGTCTTAGATTTACAAGCCTTAGAGAAATTAAATTGTATGACGAAATTAAGAATAATATTGCTATTGCATGAAGAAAAAATTACGAAAAAGCTATATTGAAGACATTAGTATATTATGATAATTTCATAGATAATATTTTTAAAATCGTTATACAATATACTATTATAATTTTATAGTATATATTGTACAGTTAAGTGTTAACTATAAGTATAAATTTATAATAATGTACATTGTACAAAATATACAAAACGTATAAAATAAAATTTATAATGTATGTTATTGCTCACAGTCATGATATAGATTGTATAAAATTAAATAACATATAAAATACAATATGACTGTTATTTTATATAAATATATACACTGTACAGTATATTGTATAAGTTGTATAACAATTAACTATTAACAAAGACTGTAATATATTAAATATATATAAAAGAATCAAAACGAATTAATATATTAAAATTTTAAATAAATACTATTAAGTATTAATATTAACAGGTTACAGGCAGTAAGTATTTTCATTGTTAAATATTTATTTGTAGAGTCGTGTATTCACTGTATTGTGATATAAATTATAATATCGAAGATCTTTGAAAGAAAAGGAAAAAAAAATACAGATTCTTTACCCGTTAGGGCCACGAATCCCAGCCACGAGTTGTTGGAAAACTGACACAAAATGAACTTTGCACTTGTGTGCCCTCGAAACCAAGTCGAATGCCCTCCTACCCATGTCGAATGCCC
The DNA here is from genome assembly GCA_018340775.1 of Taxus wallichiana var. yunnanensis. Lineage (NCBI taxonomy): Eukaryota > Viridiplantae > Streptophyta > Pinopsida > Cupressales > Taxaceae > Taxus > Taxus wallichiana. The sequence continues at coordinate 469,908,271 of CM031241.1, forward strand.
ATGAATGGAGTAAATGTGAGGCACGAGAGCAAAAACGAGTAGAGCAAGAGAAAACAGGAGAAAAACAAATCGATTTGGTCTTTTTTCGCATTTAAACCTAAGCCACGATTTCACCCGCAATTTTCCACGAGTTTAGCTACGATTTTCCACGATTTTGGAGGGTATTTTATCGCCAAAATTGCCGGTTTATCGGAAAGCCACGAATCGCATTTTTGGAAAGATTTATCATCTTGCCTGCCAAAAACGATTAATCGCGATTTTTAAAACAGAGGATCAACTAATGATGACACTCTCTCAGCTCTTCTTCTCTTGATTACACCTCAAACTGCCATGGTATGCTTCCTTGCTCTTCCTGCTTCTTCACCTTCTCATAGACACGGACAAATTGACCTTTCCAAACTGACCACCATCAAATATTCAATGTACATACTTTCCTCATGGTCTTTAAGACCTATCACACCTCTCTCTAGCCCTTATAGCTCGCTCGTTACATCCAAAACTCATTAGGCCTAAAACTGCCTTTATACATATATATATACATCACTCAAGAATTTACAACACTAGGTCGGTCATACATCAACTAGGTCGGCCATGCAAAGACCTCAAAACATCTTAAAAACATAGCATAATTACATCATAGCCTTCTTATGGACTGTCATTACATAATTTAACTTTTTATTCCTTTTAGGACTCATGAAAACCTTCTTCAACTAGGTCTACTTGCACAACGAAGTACCATGGCTTTCTTAGTCAACCATGATCATCTCCAAAGCACAAAAACCTTTCAAGAACATTTTTCATGACCTCCTCTTACCTTACCCATGCTTGAAAAAGTCTGCATCATTCATTTATGCCATGAAAATACTTTAAGAACAAGACTGTCCTATTAGGACTGCATACCCAGAAAATTTGTCTTCAAGAATGAAGCTTGTACAACCTTGAAACACTCAACCATGACAAATAAAACATGTGAACAAGTACTACATGACCTCAACAACATCACCATATCCATTAGACACTTCAACTCAGGGCATAAGGGCTCAAGAACATCTCTTCTCCAAGCACACTCAAAACTTATCAAACTGCCCCAAGAACCAGTCATGAGAAATTGACTTCATTAGGCCACCTAAAGGCTAGAACTTGTCCAGAAATTATCATAGACATGAAGTATGGGTCTCCAACATCCTCAAACATCCATTTAGTCAACTTGGTCAATGCAAAAATTGAGTGTTACAGCAAATTCTTCAGAAAACAGACCTGTACCTGCACTTTTTCTCTCTCATCTGACAACACACAAACACCTGGAGATAGTTGGGAGAGTCTACTACATGTTCCAATCACAAACTGGGAAAACAAATCAATTCTGAGCTGGTTTGAGCAATATCTTTCATATCGACTTCATGCTATTGTTTTAGGAGGGTTTATGAGTTGTTTTGGTGTTAATGACTATTCATAAAGATTTGAACCTCAATTCCAAAACTAAAGTCAGAAAAACATTGATAGGACACCCCTGTATCTCTCCCAAATATCTTAGGTTCACATGCAAAGGACTAATGTGTCAACGAGCAACTGGAAATGCACTTCGAGCTGGGATTCTTCATTATGAGAACTCAATAGGACCAAAAACTCAATTTCTTGCAAAATACTCCAAACCATGACCTGAAACTTCATCCACATACCTGAAGTAATATGCGTAACCTTTTTCCATGCTCACATTTGCATATTATTGCTGAAAAATGATCAACCTACCTCATTAGGACAGGCAATTCTCAAGAAATGGTCTAGGTGCAGACCTCAAAACCACTTTTCATGCTTTCTCCTTCAAGCCCTGACCTCAAAACTTCATGAACATGCCTAAAACAACTTGTTACACATCTGACAATGCTCACATGCCCATACCTTGGAAACTGATCCTCATACCTCATTAGGCCATGCTTTCTTCACCTTTGCTCTCTACACCTTGGTCTTCATGCTTCAATTGACCTTGAAACCTCTTTCCATGCATCCTAAACCCTGTTCTCATGCTCAAACAATGATAAAAACAACCTTCACATACCTGAGTGTACTGCTCATCAAGCTACCATGACCTGCTTGTCATCAAGAACATCTTTGTCTTCACATTGTCTTCAAATTCTCTCTCTTTGTCTTCAAATTATATCTCTGTCTTCAAGATGACATGTCAACACAACAAACCTTGACATCAACATTTGGCATCATTTGACATCATTAAACAATCTCTCCCTTTCATTCTTTGGCATCAACAAGACATAATCTCAACATGCTATCAACCATGCACAACACTCTCATCTCGACATCAATGACAACAACCAAACAATCTCCACCAACAAGGTACATACATAACTTGACATCAATGACATCACTGTCAACGCTTCAGCAATCTCCATCCATGCTCAACTTGACATCAATGAAAACTTACAACAACTCATCCCCACGGGTCCTGTCCCGAACCCTTGATACGATGACGAGTGTAAATACCTACATCGAAGACTTTGTTTTTCCCTAGCCCATGACCCTCCCTCCATACCCCCACTGCGTACAAATTATCAATGTCTTTTCTGACGAAAGAAATGTGAGTTTCTTGTGTTTAGACAACTTTCTATCCTTGCTTACCTCCACCATTTCCCAAATATATTTCTTATAATTATATCTCACATTGGCCCTTTCATAGTGATAGATGATGACATAGATGATTCCTTTGTCCTAGGCACAATCAAAGATGTTATATGGGATTACCATCTAGTCTTTCCACACTTTATCATCCAATGCTCTATGGCGGTTCTTGCTAACCCCACAAGTTGTTTGTAATGGTATCTTAACCACATGGGTTGGGGGATTTATTGTGCTTGGTATACCCCTCATATATTGAGTGCTTTTGTTCTTCTTTTATTTAGTTAGTGTCTGATCCTAGGGTCCTTTTACCCTCGCACTTTCTATTGTAATTGGATGTATTCTCAAATACCATTAAGCTACTTTTAGTCATTCGTGGACATTAATATAATTTTTTTTTTTCAACTAACAATGATGGGTGGGAGCAGATAACTGATACGGAAGATCCTTCTAGTGGCATTTGCTGGGGTGACAGGCCGGATGGTCCCCTCCCACCTTTGATTGGCTTGTTCCTGATTGCTTTGGTTGCTTCCTTGCTTTGTGTTCTTTGCCCGAGGGGCTTTTATGTTTTTTTCATGGTACTTTGTCCTTTTTTATTGACTTTAATAACTTTAATTTTTTTCTAGATCTCCAAGATCAATGTGGTGTCTTCTCTTGGGGTGTGCTTCTATTACACTTGTAGTGATGTATTTTATGTATGATGAATATAAAGCAATCGTCAATCGAAAAATTCAGTGCTTGTTTAAGTATGGCAAACCCTTTAACCCTGTAAATTGGGGGTTAAGTTACACTTTAAGAAGTACTGGGATTTTATGTTGTCATGATACTTTCTTTTCTTTTTTTTAAATTGAAAATTTGATTTTGGAGGAGCTTTATTAAGTAGTTTAATTACCTTATTTTTGTTTGTCGATCTGCAGGATCGGTGTGATGTCTTCTATTGGGATGTGATTCCATTCCACCCTTTTTTGTATGACTAGCAACGTATTTTATGTATGATCAATCAAAAAATTCATTCCTTGTTTAAGTGTGGCAAATATTTGAACTTTGCAAATTGGAAGGTTATGTTAAAGTTTAAGTACTCGGAATCATTGCCTTTTATATGATTTTTGCTTGTTCTAAGAAACATATGGAAAAGCAATGATTACACTATTCACAATATGTTCAATGATATCTTTGGGCATACAACAATATATTACATTTCCCATGCCTTATTTAAGTGACAATACTTTCAGGGGGTAATTAAAAAAGAAGTGCATTGTGTGTGATGTTTTAAAAGGAACATAATAGAATTGGAAAAAATATAAACCAAGACCTCATAAATTAAAATGTAGATAGGAAGGCAAGCTTCATCAGGTTTACTCAATGCTAGACCAGGGAGTGCTCTTATCAGTTAAAATATCGAAGCATAACAAATGGATGCATCCTTAGTGTCCATTTTCATATACGATTAAAATCAAAGGATGTGTTTGCAAACTAAATGAAAGAGAACTTCATAGTACATGATATCTTAGATGGTAGATGGGGTATTCAGTTACAATGTTCAAACTTAACACTAGAATTAAAAAAATTGATTCATTTTTTTATATATCTACAAAACCAAGCAATGACTGACTTCCACAATCACCTCAAATTTTAGCCTCTCATAGCTGCAAGATTGTAAAGTTAATGTATCTGTCGTGATATTCACAACACGTTCAAAACGATCCTGCAAGATTTAAATATCACAGTGCTTGCTTTAGCTTTCAAGTTCCATATTCTAACTTTAAAACTAAAAATAAAACTCATTTCTTTGTTACTCACTTGCTTCTCCATAGCTGGTGGAGATTGATATGTAGAAGAGGATATCAAGGTACTGCTTTCCTTCTCAGAAGCTTGAGTTGTAAATTTAAAAGAAGAAATGTATTTTTTTCAAGCATTCTTCTACCGAAGCAATCATTTTTCAACTGCATATCAGAGGAAATGACGATATTACAGATTAGATACTTACAATCTAAAATCACTATGTGCATGAAACTCAATTTCATGCCTAATGAAATCACTTAAAGGGCTCTTCCCGTAATGTTTAAAACAGGGGAGATAGGGACCCATCCCAATGTTGGAGTATTCAGTACTGTGAGGAATCTCGCCCCATTAAAACACATTTTGTGATTTCACAACTCGGCTGCTCACCACATTTGGGCCTTTGTGCACTCAGCCTATTTGTTGAGAGAATGAATGGCATTGATGGGCTCGATAGACAACACATTTACACTATCGACCGACACAACATCCTTTCCTCAGAATATGAGGCTGTGTTATCTTAGTGAGGGTCTGTCTACTGGATATGACTATCAGTAGTATTGACAAGCACATGGGAATATTAAGGAGTTACATGACATACTGCGAGGATGACAAAATTTAATGAAGCTCAATGAAATTTGGAAACATAGAGGATGAACAACAGTGACAAAAAGATGAAATCATTTTGTTATTTGCTCTACCAGAAATGAGATCTCTCACTTAATGATGGCTGGAATTATTGTAAAGATAGTGTACCAATTTTGATTAGTTCCGAATTTCCTATAGGAGATGGGAATTAACTAATAGATCTTTAGCCTCCCCAAAATAAAAACTAGTTTTGTTCTATAGCATTGATCTAGGCTTCTAAAGATAGTGGTATAAGAACTATTTTTTAAATCTCCAAAAAGCATTTATTGCAAGAGAATATTTGACAGATTCCTTGAAAAAATTAGGCAGACTACATTAAAAACTCAAAGAAATTTTTGCATGAACATATGACTTACTAATATTTTGTTATCAAATTTTCATCAAAGATAGGGTGCAATAAAAAAACAGTTCCTAAAGACTAAAGTATCTTTAGAATTTAATACATCCAAGTTAAATAAGCTCATCAAACAACTAAATCGACTTCTTTATTTCATTGGCGGTATGTTGGCTAGATTTTCTGCACAACTAAAAACCTAGGCAGTCATGAGATAAATCTCCCTCATTTACCAGTGAGGCTCCCGTGTAAGATTTTGTCAATTATGTTTTCTAATATCTATTTGTGGGTTTTACTTTAACTGCGAAGCTCATGCACCATAGCTAAGCAATTTTGCAGCAAGTAAGCAGCTTGTAAGAAATATGTGCAAAAGAGGGAAATAATTGAATACGGGAAGAAAGGAAAGAAGATGTGCAATCTAACCAATAGTTCACAGAGTTGATCTCATGCACATAGATAAACAAATAGATCTTGAAATACAAAATTTAAAGAAAAGGAAAGTTTGTATTCAGATCTGAGATAACACAAAGTTTATGCAAAGATCTAAAAAGAAATAAAAACAAATGCACTGTTGACATAAATTTCTCCGAAAATTTGTCTCCTTTCAATTCCTTAGCTTTCAAAAAGATATCAAGGGTTTCAGCCCAAAGTCTGGAACACAAGAATGTTGATTACAAATTCTGATCTCATTAACCCGTAGGTTCTTCCTCTATTTATAGTGTATAGAGGGAAATTACAAATAGGAAGTTTTTAATGAATTCCCGCATGCGGAAGCTATAGAAAAGGGGACAGCTGGCAATCTTCCTCCTAGAATTACTCTTTGCATGACATGCATGATTTATAACTAAAAATAGAACCTTCTATTTTGCATGTCTGCCACCTATTTCCAAGTAATTGACTTCTTCAAGTAACGGCTTTTAAACCAACCACTTAAGTTTTATAATTTAATTGATTGCACTTTGTCGAAGAAAATAAGAGAGAAAAAAAGAGGAAAAGAAATTAGAAGAAATTTGCAACACTCTCATTCTTGTTCTTCTTTCATATTCGGCATGCGGTTGACTCTTTTGTCTTTGATTCTCACCAAACTGGATCTAGAAGCATTGACAGTGATTTGTATGTGGGTGCTACCTCTGACCTATCTTCCCTTTTATCCTTGAAGCTTTTGCAATTCTTCTCCAGTATATGCACCAGTGCAATGTTTGTCGTAAATAATTCAGACAAAACTCATCATCTTTTATTTTTAATTGCATATGAGCAATTTTAAATTCTGAAAGCACTCTAAGTGAAGGCAAATATAAGTAAATTCAATGAAGGCTTCAACTGGAAGATTGGGAGCACATGCACAAGCTCCTGAAAGGAATTTTCCATGCAATGACTTCCACATGGGCTGCATTAGAAACAAGAGGATGATTTTTTGCCGGAAGCCTTTGCAATTATGAGAGCTAGATCTATTTCTTCCTCTGATTCTGAAGATATATTCAATGTATCAGACATTGACTTCGCTTTCTTCACCAATATGGGCATAAATGAAGTATTCCTGCAAATAATTTAGACAAGTATGCAGTCCATAGCATGAATATCTAATTTCTTCACCGAGATCTGATTATAAAGCCTGTTGCCCTCTATTTTTAGACTTTGCTTGCATGCCCTCTATTTTTAGACTTTGTTTGCATGCCAAGCAAGCTAAAAATATTATTTTATTCACTTGTGCACTCACATCAACATGCAGATGATCTGAATATTAAAAAGAAATCTTCTCCAACCCTAGGCGCCAAAACTAGATGTTTCCCGACAATTAATTAAAAAGGCCAGCTTTTAGGCATTTAGCTATGCGAGAATGGGTCGCACTTTTGGCAAGAGGAATTGCTAAAAATAGGAAGTCAAAGCAATGGGAATTTTCACTCTGCAAGGCAGCTCCAAAAATCTCATCTTTCACTTAAGTGACTTGACTTTCATAATGGGAATTTTCACCCTACTAGGCAGGCAAGAAATTCCCGCCTACGCCTGCCACTGCCAAAATTCCCACTGGCAGCTTAAATCCTTCCTTCCAAAAAGTGCGACTTGCATGAAAAATAGCCTCCTTCTTAGAAATGCAACTTGCATGGGTGAATAAACTTCTTTGATGGGAAAAGTCAACTGCTAGGCAGCTCCAAAAATCTCATTGGTACTTTAAGTGATTTTTCTTTCATAATGGGAAAAAGTAACCTGCTAGGCAAGCAAGAAATTCCCGCATGCCCAGCCACCTCTAAAATTCCCATTGGCAGCTTAAGTGATTTGAATTTCATAATGGGAATTTTCACCGTGATAGCGAGCCGAAATTCCCGCCCGCCTGCCACTGCCAAAATTCCCACTCGCAGCTTAGATCTATTATCCCAAAAAGTGTGACTTGCAGTATGACTTCTGCCTTTAAAATTACGTGAAAATTCGTCACTTAAGGCAGCGTGGAAATTGGATGCGGAAGGCAGCTTTAAAAATTGTGACTAGCATGAAGACTGCATTTCTTTCCTTTTTTGGATTTTTGGTGAAGATGTAGCAACAAAAACTTGCATGTGCCATAACTTTCATTCTCGTGGCTCTGTTTTAGGTGTCGTTTTATCTAAAAGAGCATATTTTCTCGAGCTCTACGCATTGATGGCAATATTTTTCTTGTTTTCATAGAATCCATCTTTGCACCTTTTTGAACCAAGCAACTTCTTGTAATCTTCTGAAAGAATCCTGAGCTCTGATCACCTTTAGACAAATTAGTAATTAAAAATATTGGATAGCTTTTCAAAACCCTAGGTCCAAGAAAGGTCTGGTAGGAAGAATAAAAAGGCTACGGGAATTGCCAAAGAAAACAAAAGAAATAAAACAAAACAAAAGAAGTTGCGGGCAATTGCTCGAAAAATTTCTCCAATTAGCTGATCTACAAAAATTCTTCTCCCCGGGTGAATGTTCTGTGGTAATAATGATGGGGTGAAGTGTTTTATATAACCTACATCTTCCAGCTTTAGCTCAATCTATTTTAAAAGAACTTTATTTATTTAATAAATAAAACGCTTTCAGACAAAGTCTACAAAGTCTGGTGAAAGGATTGAGTGAGTTTTGGCATGTGGGTATTTGGCGAATTTGGTTTTTATGACTCTCTGGGGATACCTTAGAGCAATGCAAGCAACTGCAGGCAAAACAAACACAAAACAACCCGCCATCGTTAAAAGAACAAAAACTTTAAAAGGGGTAGTCCTGAATTCTGTGGTGAAATCTCGGGGACACCACAATACAAGATAAAAGACTAAATCGAGTGATTGTAAAGAAAATGATTGACAGGACCTTCATGTTGTGTGCTTTACATGAAGACTGCTGAAACTTCACCACATTTTGGTGTTTGAGGCTCCACAGTCCACACTAATTGGAAAAAACCATCAAGTTTTTTTTTCCATTTTTTTTTCAATTATTAGGGACGGTGAAAGCCTTAGAGTAATGTCCCTTTTTCCCACGAGACAACTAAAAAGAGGACTTCCAGCCATTCCTTCTTCGTGGCCTAAGAAGAAGAAGGAAAGAAGAAGTCTACAAAGCAAATTTCAGTATTTTTAAGTATAATTTTTAGTAGTTTAATAGATAAGTATGGGTTGGTCAAGACTTAAACAAATGGGTCGGCCAAGCATGAATAAAACAAGCTCTTAAGGGATCGATCATGCTGGGGAAGGGGCACCACTCTTGGGAAGCATAAATAGGGTTTAAGGGTTTGCATTTAGGATATGGACTTGCTTTGTAATCATTTGATTTCGAGAGAATACTCTCACATCCAGCCTATTGGGACGAAAACCCCTTTAGAGGTCTCTTGCAAGGGACGAAAACCTCTTGCTTGTGACTTAAAACATTTGAGATTCATTGAATATTATTATATATAAGTTATTTCTACAAATCTGATTTATACTGTGCATTTTCAGAAGTGTGACTTGCATAAACTGAGATATTTAATTGTTTGTGGGCAAATAACTTCATATTTCTTCATCAAATCAGGTCGCCTATATATAAGAAGGTTTAATCCACCCTTTGCAAGCATTTTAATACATTTTTCAGGGCCAAATCAATTCAATCTGGACTGCTGCAATTACTATTTTAGGATAATTAGTTCCAGCAGTTCGTCCTTGCCTAAATTCAATTCGATTTTGTTGAAATCAATCTAAAAGTATTTGATATTTATTACTAAGGGTTTCTAGATATTCATTGAAGACATTGGCACTCATTTCCATAAATTTCCTTCGCTGATCAGAATTCTAGAAGAATTCATTAAATTCCTAAAAGGGAACATTACAGTGGTATCAGAGCTTTATCCTCTTAAGGCCTGATAATTATGGAAACCGGAAACAAGGAGTACATCTTTTACCAGAGAAGGAAGAAGGAAAATGAAGAAAATTCAGAAGAAGAAAGGCACATGGATTCCACAGAAGCAAAGATAGACCAGCTGATTTCAGGTCAAGAAAAGCTTATTGATACTTTGGGTCTACTTGCTCTTTCTCTCCAAAGTCTCGCGGAACCGAGAATCCAAAATGGAGAAGGAAGCTCGAATGAAAGAAGCAATGCACAGCAATCCTATACCCCAGCCCGAGGATCGAGTTGGATGCCAAATTTCATACAAAAAGAAAACATACCAAAGGCTGAGCCTCACAGTAGCAGTGACATTCCGGCAAAGTTTGCTGAATATATGTCATTTTCCAAAGACATTAGAAGAGCCATGACCTTCACACAATTCATGGGATTAGAAGGAAGAAACTCTAGGCCTGAACCTAGACATACTGCATCCCACGGTGAAGTGCAAAGTGCATTAGGAAAATTGTCCTTTTCCACTTTTGATGGGACTACTAAAGGCACTGCCCGAGCATGGATTCAAAAGCTAAACACCTATTTGTCCTTAAAACCCATGATGGAGGAAGAGGCTATAAAATTTGCCACTCTTCACTTGGAAGGAATTGCTCACGAATGGTGGTTCCACGGATTGGTGACACAAGGCCACAGCGAGATACACACCTATAATGAGTTTTGCCAAAGACTCATAGATAGATTTGATCATGTGGATCCAGAAGTTCACTTTCGTGAACTTGCTCAATTGAAACAAGAAGGCACAGTTGAAGAGTATGTCGCTGATTTTCAGAGACTTTCGGTGATGATTGAAAATGTGTCCGAAAGAAGATTAATTGTCCTTTTTGTTGAAGGACTAATGGAACCCTTAAGGGGTTTAGTTCGTGCCTTTGATCCTTTGTCTTTACAGGAAGCAATTAAGAAGGCTTTGAATTTAGAAGGAGCTGCTCCAAAAACAGCAGCAATCAGCAGTTTACCCAAGCCTGGAGGGAGAGGGGAACAAGCCCCTAAGCAGCCTAAGAGCACCACTTTGGATCAGCCAAAGAAACCCTTGCCTAATGTGCCCCAGGATCTGCACAAAACCAGCTTAGAAAGGGAGACAAAGAACGAGCTACGAAGGAAGAATCTGTGCTTTTCATGCAAAGACCCATGGACTCCAGGACACCGTTGTCTGGGTAAAGGTAAAATACATTATATTGAAGTTATTCCTGATTCTGATGATGATTGCGGTGAAGATGATGTAGCTTCAGAAGGGGGAGCCGGAAGAAGTAACTAGTACTCTTGCAACCATTACGGGAGTACCTAGCTACAACTCTCTCATTATTGAGGGGACTCTGAATGAGCACAAGGTGACTGTACTGATCGATGGTGGGGCCACCCATAACTTCATCAACACAAACCTAGTCACTAGTTTGGAATTGTTTGTCGAAGATTTCAAGGGGTTCACAGTTAGGATTGCAGATGGGTATTCCATGAGATGCACCAAGAGGTGTGTTGGACTTCACATTAATTTGGGGTCATTTGAGGTATGTGCTGATTTCTTTGTAGTTGATGTGGCTGAATTTGATATCATATTGGGGGTCCAATGGCTATGCTTGTTGGGAGAATTAACTCTCAACTACCAAAATATGCAAATGAGTTTTATGGACCATGGTAGAAAGGTTATACAAGGAATGTCTTCCACAGTGCCCCAAATTAATTATATGGTAGAAGAAGATACTTTATATGAATCACATTTCTGTTCTTTGTCCAAAGTAACAGCAGATTGGAAGACCTTGATTTCAGCTAAGTATGCAAAGAACAAGTTTGCCAGTGATGTCTTCAAGGAGCAGTAGGTGATGGGAGATATAAGGTCAAGGATGGACTGATTTTGTACAAAGATAGAATCTTCCTAGTGCCGAATCAAAGGTGAAAGCCAAAATTTTGAGGGATGCCCATGATGATCCTTCAGCGGGTCATCCAGGATATTTTAAAACATACAAATGCTGAAGGGAGAGATTCTACTGGAAAGGGCTCAAAGGAGAAGTGCTCAAATACATCCGTGAGTGCTTAGTTTGTCAACAAAACAAGGCAGAGCATACATTTCCAGCTGGTTTACTTCAGCCACTTCCCATTCCCACTCAAAATGGGAAAGTGTCTCTATGGACTTCATTACGGGGCTGCCTATGGTACAAGGTAAGAATTGTTTGTACGTGGTTGTAGATAGACTCACGAAATATGCACATTTTTGTCCTCTTCCAGCCAAATACAATGCTTCCATAGTAGCTGAAGTCTTCTTCAAGGAAGTATTTAGATTACATGGGCTGCCTAAGGAGATAGTTAGTGATTGGGACAGCCGGTTCTTGAGCCTATTCTGGAAGGAGCTATTTCATTTGGTGGGTACTCAGCTTGCTCACAGTACCAGTTATCATCCCCAGACTGATGGACAGACCGAAATAGTAAACAAGTGGGTAGAAGGGTACCTGAGGAATTACATTGATGGGCAGCAGTCAGCTTGGATCAGATGGTTATACATGGCGGAGTTTTGTTACAATACCACCCACCAAATGTCCATCGGTATGTCACCCTTCAAAGCTCTTTACGGGTATGATGCATCTTCTTTTGATGATTTGGTTTTGACTGATAGTAGAGTACCAAAAGCACAAGACTTAGTTCAGCAGAGCCAAGATATCCTTAAGGAGCTTAAGGAAAATATTCTCCGTGCACAAAATCAGCAGAAGTTATATGCGGATCAGCATAGAACTGAGAGAACATTCGAAGTGGGTGACATGGTGTTCTTAAGACTACAACCCTACATGCAGACCTCCATCAAGCAAAAGGGAGCAGAGAAATTGAAGCCACGGTTCTATGGCCCATATAAAATCATCCGTAAGGTGGGTAAGGTTGCATACAAGTTGGAGCTTCTTGAGAATAGCAAGATCCATAATGTATTTCATGTTTCATGCCTTAAGAAGGCACTGGGACAACATATCACTCCTTCACTTGAGTTGCCTCCACTGGATGAAGAAGGCAAATTGATTCTAATACCTGAAGAAATCCTAGATGTTCGTGAAAGAAGACTAAGGAATCGAAGCATCAAGGAATATTTGGTTCGTTGGAAAGATCTACCCCTCGAAGATGCTACATGGGAGAGTGCAGCCATTTTGGAGCATCCACAAGTTGCGATTGCTTGAGGGCAAGCAATCTTGGGGAGGGAGGACTGTAATGTCCCTTTTTCCCACGTGACAGCTAAAAAGAGGACTTCCGGCCATTCCTTCTTCATGGCCTAAGAAGAAGAAGCAAAGAAGAAGTCTACAAAGCAAATTTCAGTATTTTAAGTATAATTTTTAGTAGTTTAATAGTTAAACAAATGGGTCGGCCAAGCATGAATAAAACAAGCTCTTAAGGGGTCGGTCATGCTTGGGAAGGGACGCCACTCTTGGGAAGCATAAATAGGGGTTAAGGGGCTGCATTTGGGATATCGACTTGCTTTGTAATCATTTGATTTCGAGAGAATACTCTCACAGCCAGCCTATTGGGACGAAAACCCTTTAGAGGTCTCTTGCAAGGGACGAAAACCTCTTGCTTGTGACTTAAAACATTTGAGATTCATTGAATATTATTATATATAAGTTATTTCTACAAATCTGATTTATACTGTGCATTTTCAGAAGTGCGACTTCCATAAACTGAGATATTTAATTGTTTGTGTGCAAATAACTTCGCATTTCTTCATCAAATGAGGTCACCTATATATAAGAAGGTTTAATCCACCCTTTGCAAGCATTTTAATACATTTTTCAGGGCCAAATCGATTCAATCTGTACTGCTGTAATTACCAGATTAGGATAATTAGTTCCAGATTGCCTAAATTCAATTCGATTTTGTTGAAATCAATCTAAAAGTATTTGATATTTACTACTAAGGGTTTCTAGATATTCATTGAAGACATTGGCACTCATTTCCATAAATTTCCTTCGCTGATCAGAATTCTAGAAGAATTCATTAAATTCCTAAAAAGGAACATTACAAAGGGACCTATTATTAAAAACTTATCTTCTTGAGTGGCTGGGGATTAAATGTGTTAAGATAGATGCAGATATAGCATTTATTCTTAACAGTTTTTTCCAAAAATCTTTTTCAAATCACAATATTTAGTTGGGAATGGTGGCGGGGGATGGCAAGCGCCAACCGCAGAAATTTCTTGTATGTGGCTTTTTGTGGGCCTCTATTTTCTTTGGTGCCATTTATTTCTTGTACCTTTTTGGGTTTAAAAACACACTTTTATTAGGTATACCTATCTTTTGACGGCCTCATGAGGTGAGCTGGCCTTTTCTCGAGGCCTTCTTGGCTCGATGTAAATTACATTCTGGGGTGTGATTTTTTCCACCCATTCTTGGCTCGATGTCTTGTATCTTTTTTTATTAAAAGTGCACTTTTCAATACAAAAAAACCACAACATTTATTTCTCAATCTTTAGTCAAAGGGACTATGGTAAATGGATAATAATCTCTTTACTTACCCATTCACGCGAGTTATTTTGGAAATGGCCATAAAATCCATACCAATGTAAGGTCCATAATATTGTCGATTATGTACAAGGTGCTTTTCCAAGTCCCGACCTAGCCAAAGATGCCAATTTTGGATCTCCCCATTTGAGTGTTATAATGTATATACCTTCTTGATTTTGACCACATGACCAAGGTCATGAGTACACCTAGCCTTGCAAATTGACCCACGCCATCAAAATTGATTATCCCTAAACATAATGTGAGTCTTTTTATTTTGATTTTTATCCACTCTCTTCTTAAGGTGGCATAGTGTGACCTTGACATGGGGAAAATTATTGGAGGTATGTCCTTACATATAAAATATTTTAAAACCAAAAATACATTTTCTGATAGTGCATTAAAGCCCATTTGAATTGTTTCTTGAGAAGACTTCCTATTAAGAATTTATTACCGTTTTAAAGATGGTGAATTTCTTGTATCGGTCGATGGCCTGATATTCTCTAAGTAGGATTTTTGAGTAGTGACTGGTAGATATTATTTTGGATTTGAATTTGTATATTTGTTTGATATGGCCTATAGGGATTGCCCAAGAATATCAAATCTTGTTGAACCAGATTTTGAGTGATCGAGTTATTCTCTTTACCTCTGAGCCTGATGAAATAGGTTGTGGATGTAGCCCTTCAGGGAAATATGAGGTATCCTCCGGATATACCTTTTTAATAAAAGCACATCCGCATCCAGATCAAACATTGTTTAAGCATATTTGGCAGCCAGGGATATGGCCCGAGCTAAGTTTCTTTCTTTGGCTTCTCAAACAAAAAAGGCTCTTAACTAGTGAAAGGCTTCAAAAAAGAGAACTTAAAGGTCCATTTAGATGTGAGATTCGTACACAAGCTGAGGAAACGATGAATCATCTCTTCTTTCTTTTCCCATGGGTTTCTCCTTTATGGCAACATTTGGCTTTGTTGTTTAAGATTCAATGGAACAATTATGGATCCCTAGCACATTATATAAGCACATGGAAGGAAGTCGTGCCTAAAGGAAAAAATTTGATTCCAGCTATGTGGAGTGGCATTTCCCTTCTATTATGGAATGCATGGAAGTAAAGAAACTATAGAATATTCCAACAAACCAGCAGAGAAGTTATATATGTCTGGGAAAGAATCAAATCCAATATCACAGAAAGCCTTAAACATAAGGTCTCGCTTCCAGCTCAGTCAACTCAACAATGGGACCATATATACAAACAGCTCTCTTTAGACCCTAAGGAGGCCACTATGCCTCGCTTTCATGCTAAGAGCACAACACAAAATATAGTTTCAGAAAGGGATACGGCTGATTATCATGGTATTCTCAATACTGATGGTGCTTCTAGGGGTAATCCTGGGAGAACAACTATGGGAGGAGTTGGGCGTAATGGACAAGGAGAGGTATGCTTCATCTTTGCGGAAAATCTGGGCATCTCAACGAATAATCTGGCAGAAATTAGAGCCATTCAAAGAGGAATGCAAGAAGCTATCAAAATAGGATGGCAAAAGATCAAGGTTCAATCTAACTCAAAAATCATGATGAATTTACTAAGCAAATCTAATAATGGTTATCCTCCTAATTGGCGGCTTGCAAAGGAAATTGATCAAATTCAGAAGTTGCAGCAAAACTTCCGACAAATTCAATTCAAACATATTCCTTGACAGCAGAATAAAGTTGCAGATGGATTAGCGAATTGGGCCCTAGACAATAATGATATCCTTTGCTATGGACCACCTCCCTTATGGTGGTCTACTAAGATTCAAGCAAATATCAAGACAATTCTTAATTTAGATTCTGCATAATTAATGGGAATATTGATAGTATTGTTTATAAGGCTACTGACATGGCTAATAGCTTCCATGCTTACATGAGTATTTTTATTAATATATGGCTGGCATTTTTCTCTAAAAATATATATATATATAATAAAATAGTGCATTCTGTCAGTAATAAAATATTTCCTTTCATTCTACTTCTGTGCGTCTGCTTGTTCATTCTCAAAAGGAATCTGAGCCACAATAAAAAAATACATAGAAGATGTCTGAACCTGCTACAGAGGTTGGACACTAAGTGTGAAACGTGTGGCAGAGGTCCAAACCCTGCATCAATTTGTCAAGGTGTTTATTGTGAATATTACACAGACTGGTCACCATGAACTACTGCAGTAATTCAGGTTCGGGCTAGAAACCCATGATTCAGAAAAAAATTCATTGCAGAGAATTAAAATCCTCAATGACCATTTTATGTACTCACCATTTGCTGGTTCAAGTTTAAGTTTGTATATAATGTTAGAAGATGTGAACACAGAAAGAATGAAGAGAAATGAGAAAGGCAGATGGCACACTTTGAGATGTGTGTGGTGCTCGAATATATTATGCTTAAAGAGGTTAACAATATAGATGGGAAAGTTGATTGTCGAACATTAGTTAATTGATAACTAATAGTTCATTATACATTAACTAATATACTTACATACCTCCCCCACTTCCCCCAACCCACGCCCTTTTCCCCCTTAATGACTAAACCAGAGACATGTTTGTCCTAAAATTTTACAAATACAATAAAACCAAGGAGTTTAGTCATTAAAATTGTAGGCTGCTCTTTAGATATTACTCTGAAATCTACAGCAGTCATCTAACATTTTTGCTACCATCCAATGTATGAGCTTCAACGTAGACAATGAATTAAAAGGACAGCTTAACAACAAAATCATGATCTTGTCGTTGGACATAAGATATGAAAGATGGTCCACCAATTGTTTGTAGAATGATTCATTGATCGGTGATGAATCATTGATTGTTGAAAATTTCAGCCCAACTGAAAACTGAATCTTGGAGATGTTGATCAAAGAGAATGTATAGGGTCATGGAGCATGCTCAGGTCCACACAATGGACAGCTAACAACAAAACCATGATCCAGTCATGTGGACATAAGATATGACAAGTGGTCCACCAATTGTTCATAGAATGATTCATTGATCGGTGATGAATCATCAATGGTTGATAATTTCAGCCTGACCTCCATAATTCTAAAATCAAAATCTTGGAGATGCTGATCAAAGAGAGTCTACTAGGCTCGTGGTAACTGCTCAGGTTTGCATAGGGACTCAATCAATCTACAACCCAAATGCCCACGTTTAGGTACCCAAAAATACTCAGGCAACACGATGTAGATCTCCTCATCCATATTTTTGAAGAGAAACAACTGAAATGTGACCATTTCTGAAGTATCCGCAGTAAGAGTAAACAGCAACCCTGCAGTAGTAGGAGAAGTAACCATCTCCTCCTGTTTCTCATCTATTCCCCTATTGTGAAAATCCTTTTGCAACAAGATGAGAAAAGTATACATTCTCTGGTGACCTTCGAGCCAAGTGCCTATGATTGAGTGGTGTGCCATGCCATCTCACCATGCACTGCCA
Source organism: Taxus wallichiana var. yunnanensis (assembly GCA_018340775.1). Lineage (NCBI taxonomy): Eukaryota > Viridiplantae > Streptophyta > Pinopsida > Cupressales > Taxaceae > Taxus > Taxus wallichiana. The sequence continues at coordinate 469,925,940 of CM031241.1, forward strand.
AAGTATCCTGGATAGTTGAGTCTCCGTCCACAATTAACTATGCATTTGAGTGAAGAATTATATCCTCCCAAGGCATTTCAGCCTCCTGCACATTTTGTATTGAGTGAGGAATTCCATCCTCCCAAGGCATTGCATCATCTTGCACATTTTGTATAGTGGATATTCCCTCCACAATGAGTGCATGTAAGTTGACTAAAGTAGGGTCAACAAGCCGATGAAAAATTTCATCCTCTCGGCACATCCTGAATGTTGGAGTCTCCCTCCACAGTGCTTTTATGTTGATTGTATCAAAGTCAACAAGCCTATATTGGCCACCTTGCTCAATGCATGGGACAATTACCTATCTCTGTTTTCCATCCAACACAAAACAGTTCTACCTAGAGAAATCCACAGCAATATTGGGATTTTATGTTAATTGACAGATAGAAGAGATTTTTATGCATGTTAGGGACATACTTAAGATTCATTAGTAATAGTTTTTGAGAATTATTCAACACAATGTGTACATCTCTTATCCCCTCTATAGCAAGTGACTCTCCATCAGCTAATATAGTTGAATCAAAAAAAATTGTATTCGCAATAAATGATACATATTAGTCCCTTCGATATAAAAATGTCTATATGGACCGGAGTCAATGATCCAACAACTAGTAGCAATGTCGTTCATACACAATGTTATGAGATCATAAAGAGCATGCTCTTCTTCAAAATCTTGTCCTTCAATCGCTGCCACATTTACCTCATCCTATGGCTTTTTGTTTCGTTGGGAAAGATCTTACTGCTGCTATCGCAAACCTTTTTCAAATTCCCAACCTTACGATAGTAATGGCATTTCACCTTGTATCTGGAAGATTCACCTGAGTGATGTCTCCACTTTCCCTTTGATTGAGCAATCAATGCACTCTCGATTGTCCAGAAATAGACTCAATTGTTTGCATCTTCCTATATTCCTTTTGCAGAAAATAGGAACTGACCTACTTTAACATCAAGGTCTAGATTTTACACCATCAAATGTAGAGCCCTCACAAATATTTCATAGGAGGGCTGAAGGTTATTCAAAACAAGCGCCACCAAATCGTCATCATCAACCTTTTATTGATAGAACTGAGTTGGTCTTAAAGATCTTTCTCCGAAGAAGATGTTCTGACAGGAATCGTACTCCATCATCCTTGTTGAAAATGGTATATTTTTTTGGTGCAAAACCCAACTCTTCTCCGAATCCATGTACTTGTTCTTCAAACTTGTCCATGCACACTAGCCTCAGTGGCGTTCCAAACCTCGGGTATCTAATCATCTGATATAGATAGCTTCAACAATAGCAAGGCCTTCTTATGACGCTTGTCATAATTCACAAAATCCACAATAGGCCCGCTTGCATAAGCGCAATTATTCCATCACAATCCCGATATTTTGCGATCCTTAGAATCTTGTGAATCCGGACATTGCATTTTTGGCTAGTCAACTTCTATGCCTCTTTGCAGACAAGATCTGAATATTCGCCATTTTTCGCACAATGCTTGATTTTCTAACCCAGAAATCAAAGCAAGACATGAAAATACAATCTAAAATCTAAATAGTTGAATTGTTACCCCACAAATTGATGTAATAAATGAAGGTACAATTGATATTATGACTTCTGTCCCCACAAAACAATACAAGCCAAAATAAATAATTACAACACAAGATTCAAGAAACAAACATACAAATATCATTTTGAAAGACAAGACCATTTTGGTCTGACAATATTGACACAGTTTTCAACCCGCGAATGAAATCTAAAAACTACATGTATCAATACCCTCTAAAGTAGATGAACAATGCTAATGGAATCGTCATGTGCCCTTCGAAAATACTCTCATGCATGAAACGTGCCCTTCACATTTTCTACAAACATCACCCAAAATGCAAACTGAATCGTGAAAATATGTTGGTTGAGGAATCTTGCCCTTGAACTCGTCGATTCGGAGAAACGAGGGTAAAATTAATGGCATCTATAAAGGTCTCGCTTTACCCTCAACATGCATTCGAAATGACATTAGTTTGCTTCAAAATCCCTCCAAATGACATCTACTTTTCTCAAAATTCCCTCAAAATGACATCTTTATTGGCCATTCTGTGTTTTTGTTGTCGATGATGTCAACCCCACTTCGATGGAAAAGGGTCTCATGTGGTCATATGAGTCTCCATGTGATGTTATTCAGTGTCAAGCATGAAGGTTGATTGGTAGTGTCGAGTTTTGATGAGTTCGATGTTGTCCTAATGCATGGTTGAGTGAGCTAAGTCATGGTTTCTGTCCTCCTAAGTTGGTTGGAGTGTGTCATGAGGTCAAACATGGTTGGTATGATGTGTCATGGGTGTCATGGGTCTGCATATGGTCAACATGATCATTTCATGAGTTGTCAGCATTGAGTCAGGTCATTTCAGGCTTGTTTCTAGCCCTAGTGCATGTAAAATGAGATGGAGATATGAGATTTGGAGATGATGAGTCTTGTTGGAGCATGGTAGCAGCATGGTGGCAAAGTGTACCCGAGGTGTATGGTGAGCTTTAGGTCGGAAATCAAAGGCTTGATGCTTATTTGAGGTCCTTGGGAAGCAAGCAGTGAGAACAAGTAGTTGAGCATATGTAAGTCTTAATGGCCGAGAGTTTGCGATGTATTTGGGCTAGATGGTATGGACAGTTAGAGTAGGATGTCATGATGCTTCATGACAAATTTCGGTCATTTTGAAAAGGAATTAATCATGTTTGGCAAAATCGGGTAAGTCATAGCGGTGTGTTTTTATGACAAAAGTTGACCTTCTAATGCTCATTGTGGATTGTATGCTTTGCATGGGGACTTGATCTCTTTGGCATAGATTCTTAGGTCAATTATGAAGGTTTCACAAAAATAATGAGGTGGTTTGATTGTCACGTTTTTATGAACGATCGTTAAGAAGGTAAAGTGGTTTGAAACCCTAACTAGGAAATACTTGCAGAAGAAGAGGTATATTAGCCCAATTTTGATTGGTTATAAAAAAGTGATGATTGAATGTTGTATAGGACTCTTCCATTTTTCCATAAAGGTAAGATAGAGAAGGTGACAATATGTGGGCCCCACCTAAAATGGCTTGTTTATAAAGAGTTCAAGTTTTTGGCAAAGTTCTCCAAAGAAGGTATGAGCTAAATTGGAATTTATGTTATCCCAGGATGTTGTTATTGATGTCCATGATATTTTCATATAATGGTTAAGGTGAAAAAGTGCAAAGTGCGCCCTATTTGTGAAGCCTTGTTTTTGGGGCAGTTTGTAGCAACTTGTGGTAAAATTAACATTGCAGAAGCTAAAAAAAGAGTTAGGAGTTGATTCAAGCTGTGTTGTGAAGTTGGTTCAGAGATATTTACAATGGTATATCAAACTTGATGATTGAATAAGGTATACAAAAGTTATGAGCTGTTTTTTGAAGGTCAAGTTTGAAGGATGCTTGTTCTAGCAGGGTGTAAATGGCTACATGAGGTAAAGTGATGATTCTGAGTTCTTCATGATTGGTGAAGGTTGTTGAGTGCTTAGGAATCATGTCTAAGTGTGTTCCATGATTTGGTTGAGTGTGGAAGTGTGTTTTGGTGTGATGGAGTATGTTGAGCTCAATGTCAATTCTTGAGTCCTAGAAGGCATAAGGACAAGCTTGCAGAGATTGGATTGGTTGAAGGCCTTCCACTTGGAGTTGGAAGGAGTTATAATATGTTATAGAAAGGTGATTCAAAGAGCTTTCCAGTGGTATAGGTTTTTGTCTTGGTGATTTTATTTGATGTCTCTTTCAGGTCAATTTGTGAAGAAGAAGGTATGCTGGATTTCAAGACAGGTTTGCTTAGGCTGAAAGAATGAGTTGTTTGAAGCATGAGATGAATGAGTTGATGTTTTCTATCACCTAGAAAGTGAAGAGGGATGAATTTGGCATCTAGTGAAGGAATTTAGAGGCCTTGAAAGTATCAGCAAGGGTGCAAAATAGTTGAGTTTGCAAAACTGGTTTTTGGGCAGCTTGTTTTGGTGAAGACAAAAGTAGTTGTGGTTTGAACATGTGGATGTTTCATGAGTTATAACTTGCATATAAGTGATTTACAGGTCCTGGGGATTCCATAGAGTGGTCACATTCCATAGTTTAGTTCATCTTGAGGGGTCTTGAGGCCCAAAGGTAAAAACAGGGTGTTGGAAACAACTGTTTTGAGAAGGATATGAGCCAATGGGCCCATTTAATGAAATATTTGATTGGTTAAAGTAAATGTGCGACCATGTATGATGTTTTTATGTTATATTACTCATGTGTGGTGAATTTGGGAGCTTGAATAATCATGGTTTTGGTATGAGTGGATTTTTCTCATCCTAGTGATAGGGTTTTGAGGCATTTTGGTGCATGATGAGTGGTTTTGGGCATGACCGACCTATATGGGTCATTTGTGACCGTTTAATGAAGTTATTGGGATGTTATTATGATGCATTGGTCGTGAAAAAGGTTTCGGACTGACCACTCTTGCGTTTGAAGGAAGAAAAGCCTATAAAGCTAGTGTTTTGGGTTCAATTTTGAACTAGTGCTCTTGGAGGGAAAAGTGCGACCCAAGTAGAATTGTTTTGCAAGTCCAAGGCATTATTTGAAGGCTGATCAGATGTGTTTCAAGTTGAGGAAGGTTTGATAGCATGTGTGCAAGGGTTTAGAGCCAAGACAAGCCAAAGAGGAAGAAGATAGAGCGAGCTAGAGGAATGAGGGTTTGAAGAAGATTGTATGAGCTGAAATTGTGATCTCCATCAGTTGTGGCAACAACAACCTTCAGAGATCATCTTCATCAGGTGGCTGAGTTAGTGCTTGGTCATCTTGGGGGTTGTAGCCTCCTTGTGGAGTGGGTGCTTCACTAAATTAGGGTTTGGTGCTCCTTGTAGGGTTGGTGCTCTACTAAACTAGGGGTTGGTGCTCCTTGTGGGGTTGGTGCCTCACTAAATTTGAAGCATGGCAATATAATGTTTATGTTTCAGTGGGTTTTCTTCCCCATGAGGGTTTCCCACTTAAATCTTGTGTCTATGAGCTCTCTTTCATGTGTTATGGTTATTTGAATGTATTGTGCACACCTAATAAGCTTGTGATGAATGTATGTGAATGGATGAATGTTGATGTATGTTGCAATAAATGGTAAATGAAATAAGTAATTTGTAGGACTGATTCATCCCCCTCTCAGTCCATTGTGCTTCCAACAATCTTTCAGTTTTTGCACTTGAATTCTATTGTGGCCTTCGAAAACCACGAACCTCACATTTGCAATAACCAACTGCAACTTTAGAAATCGCAATTTTCAAATCAATGGTGACTAGTAAATTTCAAGACTATGTTTCCACTGTGCCCTAGATTGTCCCCGTGTTAGAAGCCACAAACTCTCTACAAATCTTCTTCTCTTCGTCATTTGTACCTCTAATGGCTTCCTTGGACTTCGAATTTCTTTTTCTTCACTCCTACAATGAGCAATCCATACATTCTTCAGAATTCCTTGAACTCCGAACTCACCGAGCACCAATGGCTCTCACACCAATGTTAGTGAACACAAAAAGAATGAAGAGAAATAAGAAAGATAAATGGCACACTTTGAGATGCGTGTGGTGCTCGTATTAATTATACTAAAAGAGGTTACAAATAGTTGGGGAAGTTCATAACCAAACATTAGTTAGTTGTTAACTAATCGTTCATTATACATTGATTAATATACTTTAATATGTGATTGTAGACACAAGTGACTATTGAATTACTGTTCATGTTGGTATTGTTGCACACTACTACAATTATATAATTCATCCAAGAATCTTGCTCTGCTTGGCTGCATTGTAAACTATTTGCCAAGTGGCCAATTATTTCTATGTGAAACCTTTATTTATCTTGCCATTGCCAACAGGTATAATACCCTTAATTTTCAAATTCAGGTGTTGCAGACTATCCATGCAAATTCAGGTGTTGAATATCCATGAAGCCACCATCTACAAAGATTTTCAAGACTTTTTGTATCATTTTCACTTGCAAGATGATCAAGAAATTAAGTCAATTGCAGAATATATAAGATTGTCCTCAAACTGTCATAGACTTTTTTTTGCCAAAATGATACAATGTTTTTGTTCCAATGCATTTTGTTCCTAGAGAATTCTACCTCCGCATGCTGCTGCAAGAATATACTATTTATCTTACCCACATGGCATGATAGAAGGCCCCATGGATCCCTTTCTACTTTGTGTCAAGGGCCTTCTCGTTCTCCTCATCCACAACTTAGGGTAAAGAGGCAGACAGGCAGAAAATAATTGTATACACCCATGAAGACTCCTCGACATTGGATGTTAGAAGAGATCCTAAAATAAGTGTCTTGTTCCCTACTAGGATTGTCCAGCTGGCCCCCCTTAGCCAGGGACACGTTCTAGTAGATTTTTTTTGTCATTCATCAGTTAGCCAGGGGTGTGTTCTAGTAGATTTCCTTAGATCAAGCATTGGTACTATGGTGGTGGTGGTTGAAGTTGGAGATTCTTGTTCCACTCTGAACACTGACACCAGTTTAGCACCTCAGTCTTCATCAAACTTCTTTTCTTTTAATTCCCTGAGCGGTCCTCCCCTTGCTTGGCTACTTTTACGGCTAGGGGTTACCTATATTGTGTTTACCCCCTTATCGTGCCTCTGCTGCTTTAGTGATTTAGAGTCTTAGTCCCTTTTTCAGCTTCTAGGATTCTTTTCTATTCTAGTATTGTTCTATTGTTGATGAATGTACTTTGTGTTTCTGCAGTGCACCATTATGTAATATCATTTTTAGGAAATCAGTTGTGTAAATTTTGAGTCAATCTTTGTGATCCATATTTCACAAGTAGTGGTTCACAAGAACCTGTTTCTCTGAGGTGATGCTCAGAGGTGTGAAGCGTCGGGACTTCCAGGCATTCCTCCATCCCAACACTACTCAAACTCAAGTACAGTCAACCATGGAATTTTCCCTACAATCACGCCCACTTAGCTTGCTCTCCCATTTACAAAAGCTTCGGCAAGTATTGTGCCTCATGAGCCAAATGTGTAAAAATAGAATCATGATGTCCATTTTGGAGGTCTTATCTCTTTCATTTATATATGTGGCAACTCTCACGCAGTACCAGCTACCAAGGTTCCCACCATCAAAATTTGTCCACTGGAGCCCTCAAATGCATGGAATTCAGTTCACTAAATTTTGGCCATATTTTGGTCATGTGAAGTCAAAATGAGATGAAATTTGATATGCAGCACTGGGGCATCATACTTGTCATGACACACCCACTGAAAATCGGCTCCAAACACAATCTTTAGGCCTTTTTTTTTTATATGGCATGTGGCATAAAGATATGATGTGTTAAAATGGGTCCACCAAGATAACATCCAAGAAATTCAACCTTGGTATATTGAACATTCTAGAACCCGAACAAAGGGAGAGTGGTAGAACTCAGCACCATCCTCACAGCATTCGTGTTTTCTACGCCTTCCCTCAGCGACATTCTCTGCCTGCAGCTGGTCATGGAGGTTGGCCCTCTCCACAAGATGGGTATGGGTTGGGCAGCTCCACTGCAGGATAAATTCTCTTGGTTCGCCTTGGCCATTTATCCTCCTAGGCTGCAAACTAGGGAAAAAGAAGAAGAAAATGATGAATAGAGAAATTGGGAGCCAATTTCTGATACTGCAGATCCCTCCGGTAGTGGCGGGTAGAGTGATAAGCCCCACTGTCCTCCTCCTCCACATGTGGGTTTGATTGCACCTAGAGCATAATATGATGTGTTGATTTGACTTGTAGTTGTTAGTGCATTGCAGCATGTCGCCATGTGGGCTCTTGGTTTTTGGTTGGTTGTTCATTTTGTGGTCTTAGGCCTTTGCGTTATTTCTCATGCTTAGTGTCTAATGTGGACTCTCCTGGTGTGATCCTTGTATTTATGTTTACTTTTTTCTTTCAACCCAAAAAAAAAAAAAAACATTCAGGGACCCAAAATCATCTCCACAATATCAACAGGCATTTATTCTCTCCCCAAGCACAATTGCAGACAACTCCCATGAATGAGGTGGATGGTAGGAACAAGCTCCACGTTATTTCCATATTGTTATGGAAAATAGTATGTAAGATATTATGTATTTATGCCATACTCTTTATGTCTCTGTTATGCTCTGCGCTGGATTCTAATGCCCGACCATTCTGATTCAGTTATTTGTATGTTTAAACAATAACGGTGCAATAAAATTCAGCAATAAATCTTTCTGCCAATCTCGCGATTCTCTATAATACTCTAATTGTTCGAACTACAAAAATATTTTTTTAAATATCAAATTCAAAACTACCAACATACCTCTACGTAGCAAATGTTATTTGATCCGCATGACCCATTTCTTGATACTTCACCATTGCGCCAGCCAAATGCAGAGCGATTGAGTGAAGATAAACCGAATGTATAGGTTGGTATAGCGGCCATTGCCCACCTGCAATTTTGGAGGCAATTTTGGGATGTAATTTTAAAACATTTCATAAGTTGAGGAGTGATATTTCGAAGGAGATATGGGTGTTATGATATATATGATATTAGACGTTACAGGTTTAAGATATTTATGATATTAGATCGTGTGAGGTGGATAAGGTGTCTCATCCATTCGTTTAGGGGACTTTTGTGAGGGCCGGAAAGTCTAAATCACAACCCAAAAGAGATTAAAAGTCTAAGGTTGACGAAGATTTGTAATGAGATACCTATGGGAGTTATGATATTTATGATATTAGATATTAGATGTTAAAAGGTTAAAGATATTTATGATATTAGATTGTGAAGTGGATAAGGTGTTTTATCCACATGTTAAGGGGACCTTTGTAAGGGTCGAAAAGTCTAAATCACAACTCAAAAAAGATTTAAAAGTTTAAGGTTGATGAAGTTCACAAATTATTTTTAAATTGAAAAGTGCGCTTTTATATGTAAAAATAAGATATATACAATATTATTTGTATAAAAACCAGTGAAAAAGTCACACCTCATAATGCCAAGCACATCAAGCCGAGATAGGCCTTAAGAAAGAGGTCAACTTACATCAAAACCACTATAAAAGTTTGATAATCAATCAAAAAGACGAACAAAACAATGAGCCCAAAAACTAAGCCGCGACCACAAATATGGAGGTCAAAGAAGGAGGTGGAGGGATATCGGGTTTGTCACCCCAGCCTGTAACACGAGGAGTGAGCCAAGTCCAGGATGGGCTCCCACCCACTTTCTTGTTGTTGTTGTTGCTTCTCGGGAACCTCGGTAGACGGTCGATAGGGAGAAATGGCAAGATCCAACCGTGAGAATTTGCCTTGTCGAGGGGCATTCCAACCGATGCCACCAGAATCACCAAGACGACCAAAGACCCCACCATGAGCAGGGGAAGGGGGTGAGAGCAAGGAGACCACCGTAGACAATGAGAAGCGATCTCGCCAACTCGAGAATGACGTTTATGAATCCCCACCCGAGGCGAAGGAGGAGAGTGGTGCGAGATGAGGCGAAGAGCGGTGATGGGAAGGAGCATCCGAGGCACGCGATTGATCGCATAGGAGGTGGTGACCTAGTATCAAGCAAGCACTAGAGGTGCTCAACCTCTAGCCAAACTTTCTCGGCATGGTTTTGAATCTGGAGCATCATAGTGGAAATAACAACCACTTTATTAGTGATAGAAAAAATCTACCAATAGGAACATCATTTAAAATGACATTATTTATGTCTTTCTAAAGATGAAAAAGAATAGCAATTCTAAAGATGTGCCAAAATTTGTTGTAAATGGCAGGTAACAAGGTCGAGTCCCCCAACAAAATCATTTCGAGGTAAAGAAATATGAAGAAAAGGGTTGAAACAAGGTATGAATCCACTTCCATGTCAATTGAGCTTGAGGGCAAAACCAAAAATGTGCTTGATAGACTTCGGTTGATGGCAGACCAGAAAGCGGGGTTAAGACCCATATCGTGCATGAGTTGATCCCCACCTAGAATCCCTCGGTGTAAAATACACCACAAAAATGAATTTTTATATTCGATAAGAACATTTCAAACCCTCCGAAACCAACATTTCCAAACGTAATCCGGGAGGCAATATTCCAATGACGATTAAGAGTGTCAGTGGGCACCGACTAAGGGGTTATCAAGGAGTACCCCAAATGGGGCTTGTAATGGCGGAAAGGCATAACAATGGGTGAGTTCCAATCCCGCCACCATGGAATTGTTGGCATGTGTGTCTAGCATTCCCCGTGAGTTTCATGACATGGACTAACCGCCTCTCATAGATCCTAACTCTGGTGATTGTAGCAGACTAACACCTATGGGTTTTGGTCTAACGGAAATCGTGGTCCAACAAATGGTATCAGAGTGACAGTCTCGAGTTCGAAACTCACTCGGGTAACGTTGAGGGGGAGATTGTTGGCATGTGTGTCCAGCGCTCCCCATGAGTTTCGTGACATGGACTAACCGCCTCTCGTAGATCCTAACTCTGGCAATTGTAGCGAAGACTAACACCTATGGGTTTTGGTCTAACGGCAATCGTGGTCCAACAGGAACACCGCAGGTGGCGTCGACCTTGTGCACATATTCACCAAATATGTAAGCAATGATTTTTGTAATTGGTTCTACATCTTGATGTTGAAGATTGAATTTAGTAGCAAGAGCACCCCAGGAAAGCCATGATTTGGAGTGTCTGCAAAATAAATCACCCACCACCTTGATTCTCAGACACTAAATCACACACTTGAGTACATTTCTAGGTCCTAAAAATATGCTAGCATTTACATAATTCATAAGCAATAAAACTAGTGATTGAAAACTATCTTTGGCCTCTTTTCTTTGTCTTTTACTTTCTCTTTGGTCTTACACACCCTACAACCTAGTCAAAATTTAACTCATTTATCTTTCATGGCTTTAGACACCAGCGCCCAATCAAGACAGCAGCGCCTAACCGCTCTTATCCCATCTAGGCACCTCTGACCCTTTCTTACCTTACTCTTTTTAGGTCTCTTTTATATTTTAAGCATCTTTTTCACTTATGGGTTGGCATTTTAGTTGTCAATTACGAAATTCAAACAAGGGAATCATATAAATACATTATTATGTGGTCAAAATAAAGAACCAAGCACTAAGCACTACTAATGGCCTAAGCTTGCATTCAAAAGGCACCTAAAGCACTCTAAGACATTCATCTAACATCCATTCAAGGGACAAGGATTGCATACTCTGCATACACATCATGGGAAAGGGAAGTTCATTCTATTTCATGCACACATTTTACTACATTGCTACATTTTACCTACAACCCGCTATCAAGTGCAACTTGCACAAGGGCATCCTAAGGCACAATTTCTACACACACTCACAAAAACTACGTGGAGTCCGAGATGTAGTGTAGCGCTCGATCGTCACGATCACTCTCGGAGAAACCATCGTGTCCTGTCTCGACTCCCCATTCTCGCATTTTTGTTTTTAAGTTTGATGCGATTTGTGGGCTTGTGCGGTGAAATTTTGTTTCTGCAAGTTACAAGTACCTTCGTGTTGGCTAGATTTTCTGCACAACTGAAAACCTAGGCAGTCATGAGATAAATCTCCCTCATTTACCGGTGAGGCTCCCGTGTAAGATTTGTCAATTAAATATGCTAGTATCTATTTGTGGGTATTACTTTAACCATGCAACTCATGAACCATAGTTAGTATAGTTTTGCAACAAGTAAGCAATTGTTAAAGAAAGGAAATATCTAAAGAAGAGGAAAATAATAGAAAATAGGAAGGAAAGAGGGTAGATGTGCAACCCAATCAATAGATTACAGAGTTGATTGCATACACATAAATAGAACAGATAAATATTAACATACATAATTATAAGCAAAGGGAACTCCCAGATCTAAATCTAAAATAACACAAAATTTATAAGTAGATCTAAGACAGAAAGTTAGAAACAAAATGCACCGTCGACACAAAGTTCTCCGGAAATATGCTCATTTCTATTCCTCTGCTTCAAATAGCTATCAAGGGTTTCAACACAAAGTCTGGAACACAAGAATGCTACTTACAAATTCTGATCCCTTAACCCGAAGGTTCTTCCTCTACTTATAGCATGTAGAGGGGAAATTACAAATAGGAAGCCTTTAGTTGAACTGGCACATGTGGAAGTTGGAAAGGAAACAACTAGCAATCTCCCTCCTGGAATTCCTCTTTGCATGACATGCATGATTTGCAATTGAAGATAGAACCTTCTATTTTACATGTCTGCCACCTATCTCCAAGTAGTTGACTTCTTCAAGTAATGGCTTTTAAACCAATCACTTAGGTTTTATAATTTAATTGATCACTCAATTACTTTGTCGAAGGAAATAAGAGAAAGAAGAAGAAAGAGGAAAGTTGCAGTCTTGTCTTTTTTAATATTCTGCATGTAACTGATTCTTTTGCCCTTGATTCTCACCAAACTGGATCTCGAAGCAAATGGATCTCGAAGCGAGGAAGCATAGATCTCGGAAGCGGTTGGATCTGGAAGCAAGTGACTATGATTTTCTTGTGGGTATTGCCTTTGACTTGTCTTCCTTCTTAACCTTGAAGCTTTTGCAATTCTTCTCCGCTTAAAATAACTCATCATTTTTATTTTTAATTGCATATGAGCAATTAAAAATTCTGGAAAGCACTCCGGGTGAATGCAAATTCAATGAAGGCTTCAACTAGAAGATTGGGAGAACATGCACAAGGTCCTGGAAGGAATTCTCCATGCACTGACTTCTTCATGGGCTGCATTCGAAACAAGAGGATGAAGCCTTTGCAATTATGGATCTGGATCTGGATCTAGATCTGAATCTGGATTTGAATCTAGATCTGGATCTGGATCTGAATCTGGAAGCTATGCATGATTTTGTTGATCCTTTTCTTTCATCATGCTTCGTCATGGACAGAGCAATCTTTGTCTGAGAAACTCTTTTCTTTTTATTCGGTCGAATTTTTACAATTGTGCGAGATCTGCAATTTCTTTAGATTTTGAGGATATATTGAATGTATCAAACATTGATTTAAGCTCCCTTTCAAGTATATAAGCACCGTGATGAATACCTACAATTAATTCGAGACAAAGATGGAATCCAGATTTTTATCACAAAAATCATATATAAAGCCTTGTTGCCTAAAATTTGAGGTTTTGCTTGCATGCAAAGCAAGCAAAAATATTACTTCATTCACCAGAGCACTTATACCAGTATGCAAATAATTATCAAAGCAAGCATCAAGCCACTTTAACCCTAGGCACTAAACCTTGAAGCTTCCCGACAGTGGAAATAATAATTAATGCAGCATCTTCCTCCTTTTTGGCGCAAAAACATGTCTGAGCTGCAATCCTTAGCAAAAGAATTAATTGTCTCTTCATTATGGCAGCCCAAGCTTCTATAACCCTTAGCATATTATTTTTAATAATTGCCTTTCCTATTCCTAGCAATTAATTAATTAAATAACATGCTTTTCTCTTTAATTTGGGCGCCAAAATTTGTATGCTTCAGAATGCCATTAAATAAATTTATTTTATTTATTTTTAGCATGCATCCTTCAGTTCTCTTTGGCTCTTCCACTTGCATTGACTTTCCTTCTATTTATGGCGCCAATATTGGGTGAATAAACCATTAATAAATATTAATTAAATGCATTATTATTCACCCAAGGTGGGTCGCACTTTTTGGCATGGGTGAGTGCTAAAAATAAGAGGTCAAACTTTGATGGGAATTTTCACCCTACATTACAGCTCCAAAAATCCCTTCTTTCACTTAAGTCACTTGACTTTTATAACGGGAATTTTTACCTTGCAGGCGGTAAGAAATTCCCGTCTATTGCTACTTCTAATTTTCCCAATGACAAATTAAAGTCATCTCCAAAAAGTGTGACTTGTATTAAACATAGCTTCCTTTTGAAAAGTGCGACTTGTATGGGTGAATAAAACCTCCTTCATGGGAAAGTTAGCTGCTTGCAGCGAATGAAAATTCCTATGGTGTGTTAAGTGATTTTTTTATTTTATAATGGGAATTTTTACCTGTAAGGCAAGTAAGAAATTCCCGCCTACGTCTTTGTCAAAAATCTCATTGTAACTTAAAACCTTCCTTTCCCAAAAATGTGACTTGCCCAGAAGAGGCTTTTTTGTGCATGACTTCGTCTTTTTAAAGAGAACCAGACTTCCTAAGGCCGATTCATTCTGCATGGCGGTCGTAAATGATCTCCGGATACTCCGAAGAAAACGGATTAGACTTGTGAAGGAATTGACTTAGGGGAATTTCACAGAGAAAAAACACACAAAAAATAAAATAAAAATGAAAATGAAAACGTTGTCGAAGTCACGAGATAAAGCCCAAAATCCATTCTTGGTGAAAACCCTACTGGTATATGTGAATATTAACATGTAAAACCTCAACATGGTTAAACCGGAGCATAATTTACCTCAAACGGGGCTTAAAATAATTAAATAAAAATTTCTAGTACAAACTCCACGCGAAGGGATAAAACAAGTTTGGGCATCTGGGTATTTGTTGAAATTGGCTCATATGACTCTCTGGGAATGTCTTGACGCATCTGAGACATTTTCTGGCAATAAAAACACAAAACGACTCATTATTTTAAAAGAACAAATTTTTTTACATTGGGTAGTCTCAAATTTCGGTGAAATCGGGGACACCACTTCGGTAATCCAAGAACAACTATCGACGATGAACAGAGAATAATCAGAACACTCTTGCGACACAACAAAAACCATATCCAAATTTGTTGCACGGTCATGGGTGCCCAAATCCAGTCATCAACACCCAGGAGCCCCTATCCTAACACAGCGCCCCCTACCCAATCTTGTTCGTGAGCTCTAGAATTTACAGAGGTCAAATACTTACATCCTATTCAACACTTCTCCTCGCTCGATCAATTCATATTCATCCATAAATCAACTAAGTTCTCTTATCTCCCTCTCTTGCTTAAGGTTTCATACTTTGAATCTTCGTTTACTTGTGTCACTACTTTGTACTTTATCATTTATACATCGATTATTTCAATAGTTCTTCTCCAATTTGATTTAATTCAATTTAAATTAAATCGATTCCTTTTCTGAAAAGTCGATATATTTATCCCAATGATCCAACGCAAGAGGACCATCATGAAAAGTGAGAGTAAAAGACTACCAGATAGAGTGGGAGTTAATAGACAGACTAGATTTGAAACCATCTCCCTTCCAAATTAGGCGTGACTAAATTAATTACCGGATTTCCAAATGCTTTGGGAAATGAAGGTGCCCCTGGTTTTAATTGAAATAGGGCAAAGAAGAAGGGATAGGAAGTTGAGACCTTTCCAAGCTTGCCTACCCAAAGGAGATCCTTGACAAATGCAATTTTGGAGCAAAATCTTTCAAGCATCATTACCTTTGAGGCTACGGGTTAACCACTTATCACAAAGAACGCATGAAGTTTCATATCATAAGTTTCAACGTGTCTCACAAGAGTTTAATGTCTTTTATAAACACCCTAAAATTACATACTACCCTTTGCACATTGTTATTTGAATCAATATTCACCCACATCTCACTAGAATTAATTTAATTAATTCTATCATGCATAAAACATACACTTACACTCCTTAGCTAATTTAATTAGTTATTTAAATAAAATAAAAATTAAATATCCACTCACCTTCCACTCAACTCCACTTCACTAGCTCACTCACTCAAGTTCTAGAACCCTACAAAAGAGGAAGCTAAATATTCACGTACAACCAACTTTGGAATAAAATCAAGAGCCAACCAATTTGAAATAAATCCTCTTAAATTATTATTCAAACTCAACCAACTACACAGACCAAATCAACATGTTAAATCAGGAAAATGCATTCATTCATTCACCTACAACTCAGTCAAATATTGATCCTTAATCCATGGCCTTTCCTTCAACTATAAATAAGAGGCTCATATCCTTACAAATCATCTCTTGGAAGCTTAAGGCATTTGCATCATTACTCTGTCCAATTACCACTCAAATTCATATGTTGTTAGGCTACCCATTTGATCAAAAAGTTCATCATTCATCCACTTTCTCGTAGCACGAAGTTTCTTCCATTCAAAGTCACATTTGGAGCATCCACATACAAATCCATTAAAGAGATTCAACAAGCTTGGTACTTCAGTCCACACTTCAACCATCTCATCTAAAGTTGCAAGGAAACACACAGAAAGATCTGGTTTGCTTTTTATTACATGTTTCAATCATTTTTATGTTTTTTCATTGTTTACATTTTGCACGCCTGGTCGATGGGACCCCGCACTCTCTTACTTGTTTTTTTGTCATTCTAACATATTGTTTATATTGCTTGAAGTCTTTGCAACATACTAAAAAAATTATAGGTCTTCCAATGAGCTTTCTTGTGAGCAGCTTCTCAAAAGACCAGTCATTTTTGGCTAGATTTCATTTTTGCTTTGTGTAGCCATAGGTGCCTTGCATCTCTCATTGGATAGGATGTGTTTGTGTTGCTCATGAAGCGTGTTTTTGTGCCTCTGCTTGCATCTTCATTTCAAAACATGCATCTACATGATATAACCTCCGTCAGGTGATAGTGGATGCACTACCATCTTCAAGTTTGCATCTTTGTTTCCTTTATTTTTTTGTTATTTTCAGTTATTTATGTTTCTATTTTTTCAAGTTATGTTATCATGTGATTAGTTGTGTTAGCTTTTAACCTATTGTTTGAGCTTATTTTCTATGCATAAATTCAAAACGTGTTTCGTGATAGTAGGTGCATCTTTGTGGTGTTGGTCATGTTCGCATTCCTACAAAGTGTGTCTTTGTTTACAAGAGGTATGCTTGTGATTCATCACCAGTATTTCCATTTCAAGTAAGTGTGTTTACGTCTTCACCATATGTGTTTCCGCTAAGTAAAATTTTCGTATTTATACAATTTTCCAAAAATTGAAATTAATCATATCTTGTTATTTTCATAGCATTTTTCTTAATGTTTTCAGTCATTTTATATTAAATAACAAAACCGCTCAAGTTCATTAATCATTTTCCTAACATTTTTATTTCATTTAAGCTTAATTTTAACTTTCATTTTATAAAGTATTTAAGCACTTTCGTTTCAATCAACCACGTGTATGCTCTTCTCTTGCGCCTACGGGTGATCGGGAGAATCAAAAGTGGCAGCGATTATTTCAAGAAATCTATTTTTATTAATCATAGCATTTTATTTTCACAATATTTATCGTGTATGCTCTTCTCTCGCGTCCTTTGACGATCTTGAGAATCAAAAGCAATAGCAATTACTTTTTAGTCTAATTTTTCTTCAACCAAATCACGTATGCTCTTCTCTTGCGCCTTCGGGTGAACTTGAGAATCAGAAATGGTGGAAGTGTTATTATATCTAATCATTTGGTTCTTGTAGCAAAAAAATACTAATCTTTCTTATACATGAACACTTCACTTAAGAGGATCTTCATCTACTAAATCAAACAACATACTTCTAACTTGTGTGAATGTCAATTACCTTGGCTAAAGAAAATTGAAAATTACTAAAAAAATTTGGTAAAAATAAAAGTTACGCTTTTTCTTTAAAACTTGTCAATTATGTTTTTCATTTATGCTTTTCAAGTTGGAAAGAACTTTTTTTGTAAACACCTCATACATTTGTATTTTCACGTAGTGGATGTGGATTTCATCACCACTTAAACTACACTAGTGACGTGGATTTCACCACCACACACCAACACATTTCGCATTACATTGCACTTAAGACTTAGTCTCAAACATTGTTCGATATCTACCTCACCTTTATCCCCGGCTTATAGGTAATGTTGTCGTGATTAGGGTTAGTGCGAGTATCATCTAATATAGCTATAGCAATAAAGTTTTTGGAATCATCCCTATCAATTTTATGGACGTAATAAGGACACCATTCACGCCTTTCCCCCATCACCTTTCCACCATTTCAAAAATCTTATGCATTAGACGTGATGATTCACTCCTCTAAGTGGGTTAGTAATGAATTGGTGAGTCTCTTTCAGTTTCTTGTAAATTGTGTTTCGAATGAACATTGTGTTATTAGGACAACAATTGATTCAAGAGGGGAAGAAATATTATGTGACAAAAAAATTCATGCAATAGTTTGGAAAATATAAATAATTAAACACTCATTAAAATGAGTATTATATTATGATCCTCTTCAAGGAGTGTAATGTAACGACCCTTTTTAAAAGGGACTGAAATATTTGTTAGAGTAGGTATTTACCTTAGCTCATGTTCACCTAGGCACATTATTTACCTTTATTGTATTTATCCTCACCCACTTATGTGTGTGGATATTTCTTTTTATCTTATTTAGATAATAAGAGATATTATCTAGTTGTTAGGTATAGTTTTTCCTTATGATCTATTTTTTCCTTGGTATGGTATGACTAGATTCTTGATGTCTAGTTCTCTCCTAAATCTATGGTCTTGACTAGTTTTTGATGACTAGTAATTTCCTTGATTTATGGCTTGATCTACGACCTTAATTGGTTCTTAGATTGTTATTCCTTGCCTATTTAAGCAAGGCTCATTCTCAATGTATCGCATTGAGTTCCATAATAATATATGATATATTGTTGCTCATTTGTTTGCAAAGGTTTATGTAAAGTTATTCGCAAATTGCTTTCATCTTACGGATCGTGGTGTTTGATTAGCATCTGTTCTTGGCTTGCACGATCCGGTTATCGCTCCTTTCAATATTTAATAGACATAATTAAATGAGAGTGTAATAACAATGTAATTATGAACATGTGTGTTGGTTTTCAACTACTGCGAAAAACTATAAAACATAAACATTGATTTTTGACAAGGGGGCCATTATGTGTTAAAATTTAATCTTTGTTTGGATATATTAAATATTCCAATATTGTGTATTATTATTATCATGTGAATTATTAATTCACATAATCTAGATAATGTGAGGTGGCATGTAGCCTTCACCCCATTTTTCTTATTAAAGATATTCTTTATTATATGGAATGTTGAAGATATACTCCCAATGTAACACAATTATTACTTTACACCCACTTCCTTTCAATTCATGAGAAATAATGATACTAAAAACACACTTGGAAGATTGGTTAATGCAATAATTGGAGTTACTTTATAACTATTTATTATTTCTTAACCCAATTTAAAGGGTGTTTAGGTCTCTTCCTTAACACTTTTACACTTCTTCACTTGTTCAATCTCTTCTTTTATAAAGTTTCTTAAGGCTTTTTTGTTCTTCCTCCATATTTTATTCTCTTATGTTTATTGTTTCTTAGAAAAATGTTATGTATATTGTGTTATTTTATAAATGATTTAGGTCATATTTCAATAACACGTGGAGTTTTCTTCTAGTGTACTTATTTCCCCACTTGACAAATTTTGTCTATGGTATGTTTTACATTTCTATTAATTTCTTTGTATTTAATTTATTTATGATTCAATATTTTATTAGTTGATCTTAACATTATTTCTTACATGGTATTGGAGTTATACTACTAAATTGTGTTTTGAAGTGTGGAGAGTTTTTGGGGGAGAAGCAAGAAGATTTTTGGATTTTTTAACGTATTTTTTTACAAAGGCTTATATCCTTGCAAATATTTTTGTCTTTTTATAACCATATATTATTTTTGTTATCTTATTTCCCCTTGAAATTTAATATTTTCCAAGATTTTCTCCATCACAATTTTTTTGAAACCTCTTTCAAATCAAATTAAATTCGTTGTTTTACAAAATTTTTCCTTTTATTTGATGTTTATTTGAAAAAATGAATACATAAATAAATTTTAGTTCATGAGTTTTTTAATTATTAATTGAGAGTTTCTTAGATCTATTATGGTATGGTTTTCTTCATTTATTTTCTTTGTAAAAGAAAAAAGAAGAAATAATTTTTTCTTCTGATTGTTTTTTTAATACTATAAGATTTAATGACCCAAATGATCCGGCACACTTCATGGCGTGTTAATGCAGTGAGTCCTCCCAACCGGCTATGTAAATGCAAGGGTAATTGGTCCCCAGGGCTTGGGGATTATAACCGGGTGGGTGGGTGGCGAACACTCAAGCCCCACTCGAAAAGAGTTTGCGAGAATCGAATCGGAAACGAGGCACCACGAAATAGTTGCACTCCAATGGAATCGTGATAGCTCTAGCGATTGCAAGAAAGAATTTATCAATAATGGAAGAACTTGCTCAACAGAAACAAAGCTTGCATATAGAGGAAAGATAACGAGTGTCTTGGCATGCTCATAAATGAATAGTAAAGGGGTACATTTAGGGTCTTTGAGTAACCCGAGTGCATAACACACATGAAACCCTAAACTCCGACCCTAAATCTAACCCATGTGAGATGACCCTCCAATATGAGAAGAGGACACATAGGATAACTCACACTAACACCCCCCCTTCATCGAAGTTGGGGTAATGCGGCCGTGATGAGTAAGACTAAGAGGAAGACACTCCTAAACAACTAAGAAAGATGTGCCAATGGGCCCCGCAACTAAAGGCCCGATAAGGTGCCCATTTACAAACATAATCTTCCTAGAAGAAGAAGAAGAAAATGACTACATAGCCCGAAGAAGATGGGCGGTTCGAAGAACTCACCCCAAGAAGAGACCGTAAGTAAATAAACTTCATCTCAATGAAGGGCTTGGTGAATAAATCTGCAATCTGATCAGTTGTCTGAATGTATTGAATGTCGATGATACCATCAAGAATAAGCTCCCATATGAAGTGCATATGAATCTCAATGTGCTTCATCCATTGATGTTGAACTAGATTTCTGCAAATAGAGATTGTGCTCGTGTTATCATAGTAGATAATGGTAGGCCGCCGAAAGTGGATGCCAAACTCTATTAGAATACCCTGTAGCCAAATAACTTCGTGGCAACGTTAATCGCTTCCTCTCAGTATTTTACCTCTCAGTAGATGATATAGCAATTGCGTGCATTCTCGCTTCTCGCTAGACCAACTAATAGGACTCGAACCAAGAGAGAAACTGTACCTGGTAGATTTCCGATGATCTAAGTCACCACCCAATCGAATCAGTGAATCCAATCAAGTCAATATCAACTCCTCCATGATAGTGAATGCCATCGGTATAAGTGCCACGAACATAATGAAGGATCCATTTAACCGCTTTCCAATGCAGATTGAATGTGGCTCTGCATGAATCTGGACACGATCTCAATAGCATACGATAAATCCGGGTGAGTGTGAGTCAAGTAAATCAAGCTCGCCACCAACTGTCGATAAAGAGTACCATCAACCAAGGGAGTAGAGCAATCTGAAACCAACTTCACCCCAAAAAGAAAAGGAGTAGGAGAAGACTTGCACCTGGGACATCCAAAACGAGCTAGCAAATCAAGAGCATACTTAGGTTGTGAAATCAAGATTCCCGAGTCAGATTGTGAAATCTGGATCCCAAGGAAGTAATGAAGCAGACCTAAGTCAGTCATGAAAAACTTGTTGGCCAAGGCGATCTTCACAAAATCAATAATAGAGGAAGAGTTGCCTGTGATCAACAAGTCATCAACATAGAAAACAAGAATGAGTATGGAGTTCATTTGTAAGGTTTTTTAATCTCCCAACCGAGCTTTTGGCTGTGCGTGGACTGCTCGTTTCATACTGGCCGCTCCCAACACACAGATTGTATTTCTCTTCCCACGTACTTGCTGGACACTGCAAATTCCAAACCCTGCGTCTCTTTTCACGGCCGTAGGCCGCTGTGGTATGCGTTTTTATTGGTTGTTTGGACCCTACCATGGACTTTTTTTTCGCTCGCCGCCACGTCCCTCTGCCCCTCTGCCATAGCCCAAGGCCCACGGCCCCTCCAATCCATCGCAAACAACAATTAAAAAAAAAAACAATACGTACATCAAAAACACACGCAAAGAATAAACTTGTCGCGCCTACCGTTGCCCACGGGCTACTCTACAATCAGCTTGGTAAGTATCATGATTTGTATTTTTTTATTTTGGTTTATTGGTAAGTATTTCAAATTTCATTCAAATACATTCCTTTTTTAAAAAGATCAACCCAAAGCTTTTTAAAAATTTGGGCCGTAAGTTTGGTATGTTTTTTTAAAAGCTTTAAATCCTTGTTTTTTTAGTAAGTTTTAAAAACACACGTATTTTTTTAAAATCATGCTTTTTTAAATCTAAAATCTTTTAAAAGTTTTTTTAGATCTTTATGTGTTTTTTAAAACCGTAGTTTTTTAAAAAAGGTAAGTTTTTAAATTTACCTCTTTTTTTGAAAAATCTTTTAAATAAATTTTATTTAATAGATCTTATTTAAATACTTAATTAGGATTTAATTTTTTTAGATCTTAATTCATTTTTGTAATTAATTAGATTTAATTTAATTAAATCTATTTTTTTAATTGCAAATTAATTTGATCCTATCTTATTTTACGATCTGGTAATTTAAAAATCGGCATCTAAATAATCTTTTTATCGTTTTTTTAACAACTCCAATAGCTCTCAAAATAGTAAAATTGGGCGTTTTCAAACGGTAAAATTTAGGGTTATTGTCGATTTTTTTCCACTAATCGTGCGCTCAAGTGTGCAGTGGCACTTCATGCACCTCTTTGCCTTCCAAGCTCTTTTCCAGCGTTTTGAAGGCTATCTAAACTCCTTGAGTTCCCAAACCTTGTATTTCACCCTTATTATTGCTTGCGACTAGTGAGTGCGTCCGCCACAGGATGCGGCAGGGGGTTTCCTTTACGATGTGAGACGTTTTTCTCACCACTGTGGGTTGGCTTTCGCCTCCTTTCAATTTTTTGCTTGTGTTTGTTTACGTGTCCTTTTTTGTTGCGCTCCACGAAACACTCGTTGTTGTAGTCTCTCTCTTGTGCGTTATTACGCTAATTACAAGACAAGTTACCAAGTGTTTCAAACCACACGCATGGACCCGATTGTAATCAACGCACTAAACTATAAAGTGTCGAAAGCAGGGGGTTGTTATTGTCTTGGGTGGTGTGTTTCTTTTCTGCATTTCTTTCTCTCTCTCTCTCACTATGAATGCACTTTCAATTCCTTTGCTTATGTCGTTCAACTTTTTCGAATGGAGATCAAAAATAATAATGAAACTAAGGGGTAAAGGGTTATTCTGCATCACCATGCGAACTGAGATTGAACCAAATGACGAACCTGAAAAATCTAAGTCGTTAAACCGTAGTGATGAAGCTTTAGGTCTTCTTTGCATGTCCGTTTCTCCTAACTTGCTCTTCCACATTGAGGCGTCCAAACACCTAAATCTATGTGGAAACATTGGATGCGATGTTTGGACAATTTAGATGACATGAGAGCACATGAGTTGGAAAACGAACTACTAGGGTTAAATCCTAGTGACTTTGAAAACCTAGAAGCTTTCTTCTAAAAATTTGTCCACATTAGATTATTGTTAAAAGGATGTCAAGTAAAAAGAAATATTCTCAATCGATCTTGTCGATTCTCTCTAAGCTAGGTCCCAAATATTTTGTCTTCATGTCAACTTTCTATGCTACAAAAGCTGCTTTGGGCGATACTTGGACTATGCCCTCCTTTGACTATTTTTCGTCCCAACTCATTCAAGAATAGGACAAACTCATTCAAATGGGGTCTCTCAAGTCCAGTCACATGCCCTTGTAGAAGCAAAGTACTAGCGAAGGAAAGAAGACCGAAAAGAAGAAAGAAACAAAGGATCAACCTAAGAAAGAAACCAAGACCAAACCTAAAAATGACACAAACACTTCGACTTCTGAGCCTAAGGCACATAAAAGTAAGTATTTGTGTTCTATTGCAAGAAGTCTGGTCACGACGAGCAACACTATTTTAAGAAATAGATTGATCACTTATCTCATTTACTTGAGAAGAATAAAATAAGTGTTCTGAATCCATAAAACAAAGTGCTCCGAAGGCCAAGTCTTCTGCTGCAAAAGGTGATAAAAATGATAAGAAGAAAGGAAAAGCCCTTGTAGCGAGTTGCTCCTTCATCGACATGGATTATAGATTTCGGTGCCTCGCACCACATGGGTTCTTCACATGTTGAGTTTTCCAATATCAAACCTCGTGGAATGTCCCAAATCACAATGGGTAATGACACGACAGTGTCGGTTTCTGGTAGTGGATCGGTAGAGATTGATGGGGGAACATTTAACCAAGTGTTGAGTTCTCCTGATCTCTCTACCAATCTCCTATGAGTTTACCAAATTACTCACCTTGGTGAAGGAATGCGAGTGGAATTTGGTCCTAACTCGGTGATTATTCGTGAGCTTAACAATGACACTACAATGGCTAAGGGAAAGGCAGATCACCGTTCATGGTTATACACCTTCTCCCACTTTACTTTTGATTCTACGCCCACTGCCTTGTTCATTCATGCAAATGAGGTTAGTAAGCTATGACATGAGCATTTCGGACATCTAAATTATCGCTACCTTGAACAATTGAGCCAAAATGAAATGGTCAACGGGTTTCCTCGTGTCAAGTTTTCTAAGGGTCTTTGTGAGGGTTGTACCCTTGGAAAGCATCCTGAAAAGAACTTTGACAAAGGAAAAGCTTGGAGAGCCACTTGTCCTTTAGATCTTGTTCACAGCGATGTTTCTGGTCCATTTCCTTCTCCTTCGTTTACTAGAGCTCTTTATGTGCTAACCTTCATTGATGAGTATTCGCGATATACTTGGGTATATTTTCTTAAGCTTAAGTCCAAGTCTTTAAACATTTTCAGGACTTTAAGGCTCTTCTTTGAGAAAACAGTGGAACGGTCTCATCAAGGTTCTTCGAATCGACAATGGAGGTGAATATGCAAACAATAGGTTCATGGATTTCTATACTTCGAAGGGATCTCTTTGCAGATACAGATTGCTTATAGCCCTTCACGAGAATGGAGTCGCGGAAAGAAAGAATCGTACTTTGAAGGAGATGATCACTTGTATGATTCACTCAAGTCTCTTCCTCCCAGATATTGGGCCGAAGCGGTGAATTGTGCAAATTACATTCGAACCGTGTTCCACACAAGGCGAAGAGAGGAATGACACCCTTTGAACCCCTGGTTTGGGCCACGCAAGCTCGATGTTGAGCACTTTTGAGTCTTTGGATCCAAGGCTATGGCTCGGATCCCCAAGAAGAAATGCAAGGCCTTGGAATCACAATCCAAACCTTGTATCTTTGTAGGGTATCCCGATGGCGTGAAGGGATATCGATTAATGAATCATACTTCTCATGAGTCAGTATATTGAGAGAAGTGTTAAGTTCGATGAGTTTCTTCGACTTCTACTTCTCCACCTATAGAGGTTCTTCAACTCACTGATTCAGATTCGACTCATCGATGATGATATTGTTGAGCGTGCTCCTCCTCCTGATCCTATCGACTATCGGACCTTTGATTCTTCCGATTCGACAATAGTGATGACGAGGACTATGTCCCTTCTCACTCAAGTGAAGAAACTTCTGACTTTGAGCCTAATCCTCCTGGTCCCCTTTGGGCCAAGAAAACTTTGCAAAGTGTTGGAGATTTAGTTGGAGATACTTCGGATATGAGACGTACTCGCTCATATTTCATTGGACCTCACTCTTTCTTCGCCTCTACTTCTGATCTCATATTTCATATTTTATTGGACCTCAGTCAAGTAAATCAAGCTCCCCACCACCTATTGATAAAGAGTACCATCAACCAAGGGAGTAGAGCAATCAAACCAACTTTGCCCCGAGAAAAGGAGTAGGAGAAGACTTGCAATCGACATCCAAAACGAGCTAACAAATCAAGAGCATACTTAGGTTACGAAATCAAGATTCCTGAGTCAGATTGTGAAATCTGGATCCCAAGGAAGTAATGAAGCAGACCTAAGTCAGTCATGGAAAACTTGTTGGCCAAGGCGATCTTCACAAAATCAATAATAGAGGAAGAGTTTCCTGTGATCAACAAGTCATCAACATAGAGAACAAGAATAAGTATGGAGTCATTTTGTCATAGAATATAGACATTTGGATCAGAGTGACACCTAGTAAACCCTGATGTAAGTAAGGAGGAGTCAATCTTGGCATACCAAGCCTGAGGGGCTTGTTTAAGGCCATAAAGAGACTTCTTTAACTTACAAAACGAGGGAGGGATCTTGGATATAACCCGAAGGTTATTCCATATAGATCTCTTCCTCTAGGTCACCATGAAGGAAGGCACTCTTAACGTCCATTTGATGTACTTTCCATCTGCTTCATTGCATGAAATGGCTAGGGTCACGAATAGAAGTCATCTTCGCAACTGGAGCAAAGGTTTCTATATAATAAACCCCAACTATTAGGAGAAACCCTTAGCCACTAATCGCGCTTTAAAATTTTCAACGTCTCCATCTACTCCATATTTTGTTCGAATACCCACTTACACCGAACCATTTTTCTTCCTTTAGAAAGAGGGGCGAGATCCCAAGTATTGTTCTTCATGAGAGAGGAATACTCCTCCATGGCAAAATCCCACTCAGAATACCGGAAGCCTCCAAAAAAAAGTGGATCGAAGCAAAGGCGAAGAAAGAGTGAGGTCCAATGAAATCGAGCGAGTACGTCTCATATCCGAAGTATTTCCAACTAAATCTCCAAAGACTTTGCAATTTTTTGGCCCAAAGGGGACCAGGAGGATCGTGCTTCGAGTTGGAAGTTTCTTCACTTGAGTGAGAAGGGACATAGTCCTCGTCATCACTACTATCATAATCAGAAGACTCAAAGGTCTGATGGTTGGGAGGATTAGGAGGAGGAGCACACTCAACAATATCATCATCTGATGAGTCAGAATCTAAATCAGTGAGCTGAAGAACCTCTATAGGTGGAGAAGTAGAAGTCAAAGAAGACTCATCGAACTTAACACTTCTCTTAATATACAACTCATGAGAAGTAGGATTCATCAATCGGTATCTCTTCATGTCATCAGGATACCCTACAAAGATACAAGGTTTGGATTGTGGTTCCAAGGCCTCATGCTTTCTTCTTGGGGATCCGAGCCATAGCTGGATCCAAAGACTCGAAATTGCTCAACATTAGGCTTGCGTCCCAAACCACGCTTCAAAGGGAGTCATCCCTATTACTTCCTTGTGTGGAACATGGTTCTGAATGTAATTTGCACAATTCACTGCTTCGGCCCAATACTACGGAGGAAGAGACTTCGAGTGAATCATACAAGTGGCCATATCCTTCAAAATACGGTTCTTTCTTTCTACGACTCCATTCTGCTAAGGGCTATAAGCAACTGTATGCTGCAAAGAGATCCCTCTCTATTGGTGTAACAACTGATTAACAAGATGAGATCCCTCTCCACCATCAGTTCAAGCTTTTGGTGTGACGGCAAGTCGTGTAGCTCTGATACCAGCCAGTTAAGCACGCCAGCCCTAGAGTAGTGTTGCGATGGGTGACCTCCCGGGAAATTCCCGTTGTCACTTCCTCCTAATGTTGTTGGGCCTGATTGGGTGTATACCTGACTCCATCGTGCTAGAGGGTATTAGCGTAGCAACTGTTTAACATGATGAGATCCCTCTCCACCATAAGTTCGAGCTTTTGGTGTGACGGCAAGTCATGTAGCTCTGATACCAGGCAGTTAAGTGCGCCGCCCCCAGAGTAGTTCTGGGATGGGTGACCTCCCGGGAAATTCTCGGTGTCACTTCCTCCTAATGTTGTTGGGCCTGATTGGGTGTATACCCGGCTCCATCGTGTGGGAGGGTATTGGCGTAGCAACTGATTAACATGATGAGATCCCTCTCCACCATCAGTTCGAGCTTTTGGTGTGACGGTAAGTCGTGTAGCTCTGATACCATGAAAAGAGTTTGCGAGAATCGAATCGGAAACGAGGCACCACGAAGTAGTTGCACTCCAACAAAATCATGATAGCTCTAACGATTGCAAGAAAGAATTGATCAGTAATGGAAGAACTTTCTCAATAGAAACAAAGCTTGCATATAGAGGAAAGACAACGGAGTGTCTTGGCATGCTCATAAATGAATAGTAAAGGGGTACATATAGGGTGTTGAGTAACCCTAGTGCATGACACACATGAAACCCTAAACCTAACCCTAAACCTAACCCATGTGAGATGACCCTCCAATATGAGAGGAGGACACATAGGATAACTCACACTAACACCGCCATCAAGGTGCGAACAATTTTTCTTCACATTGTTACTCAAAATTATTTTTATAAATTATGTAGATCAACTTGAATGCCCCCGGCATGAAAGTTCCATTCTAGGGAAGGACGGCGTACTACGATACTTTCCGTTTCGCCGAGCCCTGCTTTGCTCCTTGGTTCGATAATTCTACGTGTCAAGAATCTAATACACCTTATTCCATCCTTCGTCCTAGTGTTTCACAACACCTTTGGTTCACATGTCATACCTTTTGATTGATAATCAAAATCTCTTAAATATTTATTTTTTGTTTTTCTTTCTATGTTGGGAAAATGGTGTTAAAGTTTTAGCCCAAATTAGATGATGGTTTAAGAGATAAATGTAAATTAGCAATTATTTTTAGAGTACACACCCAAAAAATGAAATTTGGTTTGAAAATAACTCATGACTTTTGATTTACATATGAGTTTCTTATATTTTTATGAGTGTAGATATTGTTTTATAAAGTAAAATTTTTGAACTAAACATGTATGTAATTATTTTTGTTTTACAAATTAGGTGGAATTTTTGTTATTGTCTTCCTTTTGTTGGTCATTATTTAAAGTGGACAACCCTTCTCATCCGAACAACATTACTAGGAGATTTTCAACAATTTCACCTCCAACTTTAAATATTTTTTTGAAACAAGAAACAATCTTATTTATTTTTATCCAATCAAATTGATGAAATATTGTAATTTTGATCTGGAGGTCATTTCATGATTTATACTTTCTCTGAATATCCCAAAACCTATTGCTTTACGGAAGAGCTCATAGTCATCCTTCCAAAGCGTTTTGAACAATCCAAAAATAGACACCATACATGGGAGATATTATTTGCACAAGATCAAGTGTCACTAGGCAAAAGAGCTTAGTATCATCCTTCCAATGCATTTTGAACGAGCCAAAACGGATATCGTATATGGGAGATATAGTCCGCACAAGATCATGTGGTAAGGCAAAAGATCTCGAGTCATCCTTTCAACACATTTTGAACAAACAAAAATAGATATAACATTGAAACTTGGAAACCATGTACACTTGACTAATATTTGGGGTAGCTAGAGCCGGGACTACGCAGAAACACCTGTTGTGAATGCAACGATAAACTAGAGAGGGAAGATTTCACAGGTAAGGGAAGAGAGATAAATGAGGAGAGGAATTATATTAATGAGTTGAAGTTAGATTTCATTAACTACAACTCAAAGGTTATTCTAGTTTCAATTGGAGGAAATAGGAAGCACAACATTAATGATTAAACCTAATCAAGGTTAATTATTTAGAATGTGTACTAATCGATTGAATATTATCCTAGTCAACTAGTTTCCAAGGATAATTATAGTAATATCGGGATAAAACATTAAACAAGATATATAATGATGGATAAATTCAATGAAGTACTTGCGGTGAGAAGGATAAAAATACTTACCTAATTATATTGGATTGTATGTTGATATGGGTTGATTTGATGGTGGAAATAACTATAAATGATCTAAGAGAGCCTCACTACTGAAATTGTGTCCTAAGAAGCTACCTAGCCCAAAGTGCATGGTAGGAACTAAAGCATACCCATGATATGGCCCTTTTTATATTCCCTTGTCCCTCTATTTCCTTAACTTTTGTAATTTTCTGCGTTTGTGTGATGTTCCATATTTTGAGAATGTCTATAATTTGGACCTCCAATATTGTGTGATGCTCATCGTGCAAATGATTTAACCTTCAAAACCCTAGATGGAAAGAGATTACTACAAAATAAATGGTAGGTGGTTTCTGGGAACCCTTGTGCACCACTAACATCGCTACTACTCCAAATATATCCCAAACCACAAGTTGTTCTCATCTAAGCATGTGATATCTAGAATGTATACAACCATATTGATAATCATGACCTTGCAACTAATGTGATTATACATGAACATTTTCCTATCTTGACTTGGCATTGATGATGTGGCTCTTGTTGTTGCATACTTGAATAGATTACTATTCTATAATGAGTGTACATAGTATGTGAATCTCAAGGGAGTCTCGAAGTAGCTTCACTAGTGATTTCTCTTAGCAATAGCTCATTATAATGCAAGGTATCAAGTAAAATGAATGCCCTCATCAATTGGATATGAATAAATTTCTTAAATATGTGTTTTTATATGGAAAACTTAGGGAAGGTTGACTATAAGTGTACCAAAGATATTGAAATCAAGAAAGTTACCGTTGGAGGGAAAGTTATTCTAGGTGCTTTTGTCCCGGATCTATGTGCAAACGATCTAGGAATTGTAATTGCAATGTATGAGGGTATAACCTGATTTGATGGAGTAATATGATCGTTATATGAACAATTAGGGATATTGAGCAAGCGTGAACTAGTGCAAGAGTTTTGTACAATTTATATTGTTGTAAGTCATGAATTACCAAAATGAGTGTCTACATTTTCACCCCCTTTAAGTATGGAATTGAAAATTGTGTGCTTAAAGGAAAATTCACTTGAGTGTGTAGACACACTTTTCCTTCGCTTGGAGTGCCTCATGATTGTCTAAGGCTTTGTCTTTGTTCCAGTTGTGTTTTTTTTTCCAAGATGAGCACATAAAGTATGGTCAATGTCCATACTATAGGTTATCAAACTTTAACTTTAAAACTTTGAACTTAGAATGAAAATAACAATGTGAAAGTAGAAAATAAAAAAGGAAAGTGTACACCTGATTGTTTTGTGAGAGAGGGGGAGTACTACTTTCATTGCCATGGATATTTGTTGAACTTTGTGTTGGAGCTGGTTAGAAGGACTTGGGGTGATCAGTCCCCAAGTGGAATGTGCCAAGGAGAATAAAAAGAAGTGAAAATACACCCCACATGATAGAGAGAAATGTATGGGGATAATTCTTGTTGCTATTAATCCCTTCACAAAAATATGAGCAATGGGAAGTCAAGCCTATGAGGATAATAATCACCTCAACACTTCCCAAGACCCATGAATAAGTGCCACTACAGATGAACACGAACCCAATTGATTTGTAAATGATGACACAATGTACTAGGAAATGCTATCTTGAATGTACCATTTGTGCTACCATAATATAAATTAACCATGAATCATATGATTAAAACTAATTAAAAAGCATGTAAATGTTTTTAGAAACTACACCTAATGAGAAAATTATTGAATCTTCCACCAAGATCAAAGTGTGTGGAATGGGCCATAGTATTCATACGTTATGGTCCCTACTATACATTTTTATCCATGTATGTTTTCTGCCCAATTCATTTTCAAGCCATTTTATGGTCCCTACTGTGACGTTTTTATCCATCTAATGCCAAATTTCTAAGCAAATCGATTTCAAAGGAAAATCTAATGACACTAAGGTTGTTGTTGGCCATTTTGGGTTTGTGGTGTTATTGATGTCAACCCCATTGATGGAAAAGGGTTTCATTTATTTATGTTATTCACTCTATGATGTTTTCCGGTGTCAAACATGAAGAATGATTGGTAATGTCGATTTTGTGTGCTCAAGGTTTTCCTAGAGCATGGTCTAGTGGGCTAAGTCAATGTATGATCTCTATTGAGGTGATTGGTTGATGTCATGAGTTCAAACATGGTTGTTATGATTATTCATGGGTGTCCATGGGTCGAATGAGGTCAACATGGTCGATCATGACATTACATGGTTGAGTCAAGTCATTCCAGGCTTGTTTCTAGCCCTAAAGCATGCAGAATGAGATAGAGATGTGATATTTGGAGCTAATAATTATTGTTAAATCATGGGAACAATTTTGTGACAGTGTACTTGAGGTTCATGGTTAGTTTCAAGTCTTTAATCAGTGTTTTAGTGCTTCTATGAGGTCCTTCGGAAGCAATAGGTGAGAAACATGCAATTTAACACATGCAAATGAGATTGGATAGAGAGTTTGAGAGATATTTGGACTATATGGTGAGTATGGAAAGTTATATCAGGTTTTAATGGTGCTTCATGCAAAATTTCATGTCAAAATGTTGAATATTTTGCAAGTTATGCATGTTTTGGTGAAACCGAGTAAGTTTTAGTGTGATTTTAAAGCAAAGTTGACCTTCTAATGCTCGTTGTGAACTGTATGATTTGCATGGGGACCTGATCTCTTTGGAATAACTTATAAGTTCAATTATGAATCTTTCACAAAAATAATGAGGTGGTTTGATTGTCATGTTTTTATGAACGATCGTTAAGAAGATAAAGTGGTTTGAAACCCTAGTTAAACCCTAGTTAGGAGAAACTTGCAAAAAGTGTTTGTAGACGAACAATTTTAATTGGTTCCTAAAAATTTATGATTGGATGTTGTATATGAATCTTCCATATTTCCATAAAGGTATGTTAGAGCATGTGGTGATATGTGGGCCCCACCTAAAAATGTAAGTTTCTGAAGAGTTGCATAGTATGAGAAGTTTGCCAAATGAGGTAGTGGCTAAATTGTCATTTATGATATTATTAAAGTTTATATAGATTTCCAAGAAGGTTTAATATCACGGTTATGCTGAAAAGTGCAAAGTGTGCCCTATCTTTGTTGACTGGTTTTTGGGGTAGTTTAGAGCAACCTTCAATAAAATTGGCATTATAAGAGTTATAAGGGGAGTTATGACTCCATTCAAGTTGTGTTATGAAGATGGTTCAAAGATATTTTCAATGGTATATCAAACTTGAATATTGGATAAGGTATGAAAAATTTATGATCTGTTATTTGAGGCTTAAGTTTGGAGGATGCTCATTCTAAAAGGGACTACATGAGGTAAAGGGACAATTCTAATTTTGTCAAGATTGGTGAAGGTTTTTTATGTCTTAGACATTATGTCTAAGTGTTTTACATGTTTTTTTAAAGTTTAGAAGTGATTTTTAGTATGATGGAGTATGTTGAGCTAGCTATTAGTTCCGAGTCCAAGAAAGGATAAAAAATAGTTTGCAGAGATTGGCCCGTTTTAAGACCTTACACTTAGATTTGGAAGGATTTATTATATGATATGGAAAGATGATTTAGATATATTTCTGATGATATATGTATTGTATCTTGGTGAGGTTATTTGATGTGTCATTCAAGTTATTTTTTGAAGAAGTTTGTAGTTGCATTTTCATGATAGTTATGTTCTTGCTGAGAAATTGAGTTTGTTGGAGCTTCAAATGGATGAATTAAAGCTTGATATCACCCGGAAAGTGGAGAGGGGTGAATTTTGCACCTATTTAATCCATTTTTAGGTCTTGGAAGTGATAGAAAAGAGTGTTTATTAGCTCTTTTTGGAAAAATATGTTTTTAGGCAACCGATTAACTAAAAATGGACAAACTACTATCTAATACTATGAAAGAAAATCCACTAGTTAATCTAAATAGGAGGACTAAAACGCTGCTAAAGACAACATAGAAATGATTTGAAATAATTATACTAAATAATATCAAACCTTCAAAGTGCAAGTAAGTAAGGAGAAATGACTTAGCTGATTGTAGTAGACTATTGCAAGTTTGATAATAAAATCCAGGAGCAGGAACGAACACTCAGAAGTCCCAAATAGGTCAGATCTGGAGGATCTTAGCGCCGAGGCACCTGGGAAGGTACTGGGCACCCCAAGGTGCCCTTGTCTGGAGATTAAGTGCCTTGGTTTCTCTAAAAGCTCTAAATTTGGTTTTTACAAGGTTGCAAGGTATCCCAAAGTGTTATGTGTCTATCGCATCAGATCTATCAAGCTACGCCAAATGTGCTGAGTAATGAAATGATGACCTACAAGAAAGAAATAAGTATCAAACCCTAGGAAAAATAAAATATATAGAATGAATGGGTCAAATTGACCTCACCACCAAATTAGTGGTCTTATCATTGAGCGTTGCACTACATTTCGGACTCCGATGTAGTTCCGGTGCATGTGTGGATGTTGTGCCCTAGGTTCTCTTATGCCAATCGAACTTTATGAAGTAGTGAGAAATAATAAATATAAAAAATGTAATAGCATGTGTGCATGAAATAGAATAGAATCCTCCCCCTATGATGTGTGTGTTCATGCAGATCTCATATCCTTGATGTATGACATTATGTGGATGTAAGTGATGCAACTCTAGATGGAGTGATAGTAGTATGTGATGTTAGGACACTTATTATGGTCTCATTACTTTATATTTATAGGGTTCTTTTGCTCTATGAGTCTATATTGACGTGTCATCACTATATATTTTATCTACACCTATCGTCGCATCGTGCATAGTTTACACACCCTATATTTACTATATTGCATGATTCATATGGCTCATTCATACCTCGTACATATTTTACATACTACGCTAGATTCCATTACCTATGGGTACATTTCTACCGATCCTCATTACATATTACATTTCTATATACACCTATTATTGCATTTCACACATTACACATCCCATACACACTACACATCCTATATTGCATGCATATCGGCTTCATTCCCCCATGCATTGTTTGTCTACCATACCACCAAATACTCAAGCGTGGTCCTACGCTTGCATTATCACCAACATTAGTAAAGGGACCTACGCCCTTCACCCTCATTAGTTATTTCATGCACACCCACTTAAGAGGGGCATGACACCTCACCCCCCCCTCTTCTAGAATACATACATTGTTATTTTTTCATCTTCTTACATATGCATCCCCATCATCTATCCTAGCACCCTCATTACCCGATCACACACTCTTGTGCTTCGGTTCACACTTGACTGTTGAGGGATTACCATTACAATGAACCCTACAAACCACACTTAGGCATTACACATGCATACTACATTATGCGTCATACACCGTTCATTCTACCGTTATTTCTACATTATCCTAATCCTCACCTATGCATCACATTCATTATGTTACCTTCACACATATTCACATTATACACGCTACATTTTCATATCATACATTTTCCATATATTACACTAGTTATCATTACACATGAGTCTAGTTTTACATTCAATCCCTACATTCTACATTTACGTTAGGTTACATTATCTATATGATTCGAGCTTTACATATTATCACTACATATTCTATCTACACCTATTATCGTCTCTTACATAGCCTACACATCCTACACACCCTACATGCCATTATTCACTTAATGCATTAATACATCATCTATATTCTACATACTACACTAGATTCCATTACATATGGGTCTAGTTCTATCTATCATAATTACATATTCCATTTCTATATACACCTATTATCGTGCATCTCACACATTACATATTATACGCACACTACACATCCTATATTTCATTTCCCACACAACGCATTCACATACCATATTCTTCGCGTGGATGTCTCTACTACGTTATTTTCTACGTGTTGTCACCAACACCTTGTGACACACTTTAGTTCCTCAGTCCATACTATATTTCTGAGGGTTTACCAATCAAATGGACCTTACATTAACCATGCAACATTTCCCGTGTTCATGACATATGCTTTAGGTTAAATTGTCACCCATTTTATTATCTTGTATTGGTATACACTATAGGTTACATAACCACTCCCTTATTATTCATCTCGTCGTGACATACACCTTCGGTTAAATCATCACCCACCTTCATCCTTCCATCTTGTAGTGATATACACCTAGGGATAAATCATCACTTGTCTATTAAAAATATGTGATATACGCTTCGACTCTAGGGTTCACGCACACCTCTCCACATGTCGCATCTCATCACCATTACATACACACACACTCATCACAAATGCGCTAGAAACAATCAACACTACTCAACCATTTCCCGATGACGCACTCTCATTTACGATTCATTCTTGACTTCGAGGGGGAAAACAAAATGAACCTCATTACATACACTTCCATCCACTGGGGACAAGCTACTCCTATCATTCCATCTTGCATTCCATTACATCCATCCACAACATACTACATTGTCTTGGGGGCATTTACTCTTGCTTACTAGTGTTTTGCATGTTCACTTTATTACACATGTTAGATTGCTTTCTTATATGTCATTATCATACACACATGCGCATTCACGCATTTGTTTAGTGTGATCATAGATACAAGACTCTACACATGACATGGATGCTCTCCTTCTACCCTTCCTATACCAGTCACTAGAGGCATCTGCATTCATCTTATCTAGGTGCTATTGTTTCATTTTATACTTAGCATCTTACACTATTGCTCATACACATTTTTACATATTGGTTATCACTCTAAAGCATACTAACGGCTATTTCATGTACAACAATTTTTTTCAGGATTACATGTTTCTATGACTACTTGTTTGCTTCTACTTGTGCGCTTATTTTTCCCTTATATGCGAGCTTTTCCCTTTGCTTATGTGCACACTTGTCTATTTTTTGTGGCCATGATGGCCTTGCATGTCTTACGACATTGTGAGTGATGTCCCATGTTTGTAACCCTCTTTATGCAGTCTAATTGTTTCTTACATGTTTACACTACGTTTTTGGTAGTTACTACATTGTTTGTGTAATTTACACTTGTATTATTGCATGCATGTGTTTTCGGACTAACACTTGTTTTGGCTAGCTATCCCCTTTTTTCGCATGCCTTGGTATCTACCAAGCACTTTTCCTTTCCCCCTGCAGGCAAAGTTCTATAGGTCAGAGTGTGGTTGGTCCTCTTTTGGGGCCACATTCTTCTTTCAACAATGTTGCATGCACCCCCAAAGAAGGGGGCATCATTGAGGGTTTCTACTAACACAACATATCTACATCGGTTCAATACAATGCACTTTCCATCCTTGGCATTATGGGTTTACATATATCGAGTGAGTTCATACTAGTCTACAAACTCCATACACAACAACCTCTATAAGACATGGTGTCCTATGGAAATTATGCGGAGCAATTATAGGCTTGAGGTTATTATGGATGTGCCTCTCTACACTCTTCATCCAATGGTGTCGGATCTCCCAAAAACTAGGACAAAAGATAGATATCTCTTCACACATTTCAAAGAGTGGTTAAAGGTTGGAGGACACAACATTTCCTCCCTATACTTCTTCAGCTAGGGTGGTGTGAGATCACCCAAAAAAATCATGACAATACAAGATATCCTTCTACACATTTTTTCTCGAAATGGATTAGGTGCACATGTTCCATTTACACTTTCCTTTTCATGTATTTTACATTTGCGTACTTTACACATTTTTATGCACATACGTATTTTACATAGATTTTTTTACATACATACATATTTAACTACTTGATCGTTTTCTCCTTGCAGTCCATATGAGAAACAAGCAACAAATTGGGGAAACAACAACAACAACAATCGTGACATCGATAATGACAACACACCACAACGACACTTTCCTTTACTAACCATGCAGGTACACTACACACAGCAGAGCCAGCTACACACGTGTTCCACCCTAGGTTCACTCTCATCACTTTCTATGCGCATCTTTCATCTTTAGAATCCATGCTCCTCCACTTTTTCTTTTCTCATATTCTGTGCACTGAGTCTAGTCCTTCGGTACTTTTTCTTCTACACTCTACATGGACATCAGTGCACGTGTCTCTATCTATTTTATGTTATCGATCATTTTTCTCACCAACATACAATGGGGGCAAAATGTTGACACAAAATCATGCACTTTAAGTATTATTTAGCTCGGTCTTATACTACTATATAGAGGGTTCTCAAGTGAATAAAATACTAATTAATCCCACCTTTTGCCATCTTGTTTTTATATTTTATTTCGTCATTGCTTTGAATAGGGTTTTGCAAGTGGATTTTCATATTACGTTTACAATGATACAAACAAAGGAATTATGACAAAGATGAAGATATTGCAAAGATCTTGTGACACTACTAGATTCGAGATCTTGAGCTTTTCTCGCGACTACGGTGGTGAGATCACACCATGGCACCTTGAGACGCCCTAGTATCCTTCCAGGCACCTCAGTCTAGTTAGATATTCAACTTGTGCCATTCCTAAAGCCATCCAACACATCTTTCCCGGTTGCACATCAACCTGCTTGACCCAAAGGCACAACGAGGTACCTCAAACTTAGGTTAGTATCATATCCCTCTTATTTTCATTATTTCAATATATTCAAACAATAAAGTAAAATATCTAGTTTCAACATTTTAATATTGCATTTTGTTTCTATTTAGATTAATGCATTAAATAAATCATATTTCATTTAAGAAAATAAAAGATGCAAAATGAATGGGTCATACTGACCTCGACTGCCAAACTAGTGGTCTTATCACTGAGAGCTACACTACATTTTAGACCTAGATGTATTTCGGTGCATGTGTGCATGTCGTGCCTTGGGTGCTCTTGTGGCAATCACACTTTGTGAAGTAGCGAGCAATAATAACTATAGAAATTGTAATAACATGTGTGCATGAAATAGAATAGAATCCCCCTATGTTGTGTGTGTTGATGCAGATCTCCTAGCCTTGATGCATGACACTATGTGGATATAAGTGATGCAATGGATGTAACTCTAGATGAAGTGATAGTAGTATGTTACGCTAGGACCCTTATTATGGTCTCATAACTTTATATTTATAGTGTTCTCTTGCTCTAATTTTGTAATTAACCCCGACATGGCTAACTAGGAAAAATATAAGGATGAAAAATGGCTAGAAAGACCCCAAAAAGAAGCGGAAAGTGGAACATGGATCGGGGCACCCCGAGGTGCTCTAAGATAGGCCTTGACACTGGGTTTAGGCTAAAATGTCGGGAAAATTGTGAAATAGGTGGATATGTGTAAGAAAATATGTGGGAATGACGAAATAAAATATAAAATAAAGATGGCCAAAAGGTGGGATTAATTACTATTTTATTCACTTGAGAGCCCTCTAAATAGAACATAAGATCACTAAATAATGCCTAAAGTGCATGATTTTGTGTCTACAACAGCTTGTTTTTTGGTGAAGATAAAAGTGGATGTGGTTTGAGCAAGTGATCATTTCATGAGATCTAACTTGATTATATGTGTTATGCTAGTCTTTCCATTTCCACATAGTGTTCACATGCCATATTTTAGGTGTTATTTGGTGTGCTTGAGGCCCAAATGTGAAAATACATTGTTGATAGTAGTTGTTTAGGGTAAGTGCAGCAAGTTGGGGGACTAAAAGGGGTCATAAGTGGACATCATATTGCAAAAAATAGTGAAATCTCAACTTATATGGATTATTAGCAATATGTGCACTCAAAACTAGAAAACGTTATATGAATATGAATCGTAGTATCTCAAATCTATTTCTAAACTATTGAATGTTTTTAAAAACGGACAAGTTTAGCTATATTAAACACTCAAAATTCTATGACTTGTTTTTTTTTACCTATAAGATTATAGTCTGTTTTCCATTTGGATGACCAAATCTTGTTATTTTTTTTCCCTTTGGTGAAAAGTTAGATGCCACTGTCTATCTTGGGATGGATTTTATTTTGTACTTTTTTAGCAATATTTTTTTTAATGATTTTTTCACGTGAAAGTGGTCTGAATTTTTTTAGAAAATGGAGCACTTTCCATTTGCCACCATAACTACATCAAAAAATATTGAAATCAAATATTTTTTAAATGTGTATATAATTTTTCCACGCTTGGGATGGTATAGGTTTTATCACATTCTCGAAAACAAAACAAAAGTTGTAGTCTTAAATGTAGACATGAACATTCACGGGAACAAATGTCTTAAAGACTACATGTTAGTAAAAAAAAATTATAAAATTATATTTATCTTATTCTATTCACTTTAAAATCAATATTTCTACGAAGTTAACAGTCTCCCCTACGTGATGGTACCATTTTTGTGACATGTTTTTTATTTTTCGGCATGGTTCAAGTCTGTGGAAGAGAAAATTTGAATTTTTGGCCTTTCACATGCCATAATGACCTCTCATAGCTCTAGTTGGGGAAAAATAAAGATTTCTGAGCCTTGAGAGTCGGATTTGATGATACAATAAGAACCAAGATCGTGGTCTATAAACCGCGATCGTGGTTTTAATAATGAACTACGATCGTGCTTTATAAACCGTAAATCTCGGTTTATAAAGTGTGATCACGGTTCTTAAATCATATTAATATGAATCCCAACATTTGATTTTACCATGTGATTTTTACTATCTTACCTTATTATATGAATTACTGTGAAATTATGTCACTTTCTACACGTTTTTCTTATCATCGAAGCAAAACATCATGGGAGACAAGAAACAAAGTCAAAAAAGAAATTAATAAGTAAAAAACACCAGATGAATTAGAGGCAAAAATATTGCAAGATGTTGAGCAAATGTGGAAACTTCATGAATCAAGAAGAGGTTCATCTTCAACCCCTACTATTGTAAGCAATGAGGAACCAAGTAATGTTTCTACTATCAATGTTGAAGATGAATTAAATACTCGTGATGAAGATGTTTTTACTATCAATGTTGAAGATGAATTAAATACTCGTGATGTAGTTGATGTTGAAATTGAAGGAGACAATGAAAATGTGAATTAAGAAATTCAGGTTGAAATCGTAGACAACAAAATTTGACAAAAACACCTCCTAGGATTTTACATAAGAGACCTAATTATTTTATTAAAATTGATGAGAAATTTTGAAACCAATGTCTGACAAACTTTCTGAACGAAAATCAGAAGAAAATCCATGAAATTTGGGATAATCATTTTGAAATTTTAAATGATTCCCAAAGATGTTAGTTGTTGGTTAGTTTGATGAAATTAAATAAAATGAGACCTACATTAAACACCTTAGGATTAACAACATCTAATATACGTGGTCAAACCTCTCAATTTTTGAAACCTTCATGATGCATATCACACTATTGGTGTCAAGAGATGCATAAGGGATAGTAATATTGTGTGTTGTGTACTTGTTACTAGTGTTGTAAGTGAATCAACAAAAAAAACAATGTTTGATTAGGCAAATAAGTTGAATGTTGAAATTTAATCAAAAACTCTAATGAAAGCAATTGAAAGGCGTAATATCCTTCAATCACTCAATAACACTAATTTTTGGGCATTTTTCTGCTAGAGCACCACGTAAAGACAAAGATATATCTGATGTTATAAGAGAAGTTGTTATTCAATTTTGGCATGGTAACACTAGAGTTTCACCTAATACAAGAGATGTTGTAAAATGGAGAGTTGGTTCTACTAATCATGAACCACATCCAAAGCATTTCTTAGATATGAATCAAACTCAATTTTTTCATAAGTTTGAACAAGAGCATCCAAAAATTAAAATTAGTCAACATTTTTTTGAAATGTTGAAACCATTCTATGTGAAAATCAACCATGCTCGCACCACTTGTTGTTGTAGGCAACATGTTGAATTTGTGATGCATTATGCTAAATTTTACATATTCATTCTGATTTTCATTCTAAAACTATGTTACTAGAATGTGGTGTTCAAGTTCCACCAATATCTTCCAAGGATTTCATTCCTACAATATTTTGTGAAAGAGAAGTTGGACAATTTTTTTATAGTCGGATTGTTTAGATGGAAGTTGTGGTACGTGCGGGATTACCTAAATTGGAAAGTTGTATCCATGAGAAAATTGGAGGTGCAATAGGACATAATTTAGTTGAGTTTGATAAATATAAATCAATACCATACCAATTGAAATATGGAAAGGAGTCTAAACGGTGTGAGCTAGTTATAAACATATACATGTTTTTCAATTTATGAGAAAATTTAAGGATGAAATTGTTTATGAGTATGCTAGGCATACACACAGAGCTCGATGGTTGGATGAATAGTTCAAGATATGCAAGGACACATTCCTATTGGTACTATTGTTTCAGTGGTCGATTTTGTAGAGAATTACACGTATTGAACCACAAAGGAGGTTCAATCACAATATTACAACTCAAGACAGTTGTCATTTTTGTGCATATAACATTTATACATTCTCCTAAAAGTACAAAGAATGATCAATTTTTTTAAGAGAGTACCACTTTTATATCAATGATGATCAAACTCATTCTACTTGAATTTGTGCAAGGGTGTTTCCAGTTATTTTATGAAAACTTATCTGATAGGGACATCCACTTCAATCAACATTATATATGGTCAGATAATTACATGTCTCAGTTTAAGAATGCACAAATTTTTTATTGGATGAGAAATGATGCATGTCAAGATGGGTGTGTAACATATTTGGAGTTTCACTGAGGTTGGACATGGAAAAGGAGAGCATGACGGTGCAGGGGCATGTGTGAAAAGAGCTCTTACAAGAGAAGAGTTGAAGTACAAAGATGGTGCTAAATTGAAAGATGCAAAGAGCATAGTGGAATGGTGTATTGACAACATGGCCCGTGGTTCTCAAGAAAATTCCATAGTTTTGGATATTTTTGGTTGATAGAGGAACAAAAATTGCTAACTATGAGGATTGTATGACACTCACAGGGTCCAATGATCTACACTCATTTTGTAGCTCGACGCTACTTCATGGGCCACATGGACAAGAAATTTGGCATGTTTTTTGCATCTTGTATCAATTTTTCTACATTAGTGAGTGTGATTCACAAGAATGGGTGGATGGATGGATTTGTAGGCCTCTAACTCCACTTCCCAGTTATCAACCTCCACAGCATTATGACTTGTTTCTCCATATGAAGTTGCAACATCCAAGGACTTTGATGACATTTTGATTTTGGTGCGACAAGGTAAATGGTTATTTACAATTTTTGTATTGAGTTATGTCCATTAAAATTAATATGTAATTTAAATTTGAGTTGAAACCTCTATTTTTTTAGGACATGTGTTTGTAGTTATTGCGATAAAAGACAATGAAGAAGGAACAAACTATTTCTTATGTCATTGCATCGAGGAAAGAAAGAAGTTGACTTCTCCTATTATAGATGGTGAAGATATTGAGTACCCTACAAGGTCAATGGTAGTTACTAGGAACTTGGCTTCAACGGTATCCATTAAAAATTCCTCTGTTTGGGTGTTTGAAGACTTTGAGACACACAGTAAAAATACTCTTATATTCGCATCTAGTTCTAGCGAAAAATATTCAATTGTATAGATATCGAGGAAGGCCTAATAACAAGATTCTTTGGAAGGTTCAAGAGTCAGATCATGAAGCAATCATGTCCATTATTCAGAGTAGATCCGATCCTGATGGTTCATTAGAATGAATTTACATGCTTGTCTGGTATATATAATTTCTTTGAAGTGTTTAAATTTGTCAACTAGATTCAAGTTCATATATTTTATTAAATTTGTGTATTTTGTATATATCTAGTATGGTTTTGATTCAACTTAAATTTCTTTGACTAACACTTTTATGTAGGTTAGTGGTGCTAAAAAAGCTTCCACCTTCACGTCTTGATGGTTCATTGGAATGAATTTACATGCTCGTCTGGTATATATAATTTCTTTGAAGTGTTTAAATTTTCAACTAGATTCAAGTTCATATATTTTATTAAATTTGTGTATTTTTTATATATCTAGTATGGTTTTGATTCAACTTAAATTTATTTGACTAACACTTTTATGTAGGTTAGTGGTGCTAAAAAACACCTTCACGTCCCGATGGTTCATAGAATGAATGAATTTACATGCTCATCATGGTATATATAATTTCTTTTGAAGTGTTTAAATTTTCAACTAGATTCAAGTTCATATATTTTATTAAATTTGTGTATTTTGTATATATCTAGTATGATTTTGATTCAAATTAAATTTCTTTGACTAACACTTTT
The DNA here is from genome assembly GCA_018340775.1 of Taxus wallichiana var. yunnanensis. Lineage (NCBI taxonomy): Eukaryota > Viridiplantae > Streptophyta > Pinopsida > Cupressales > Taxaceae > Taxus > Taxus wallichiana. The sequence continues at coordinate 469,969,752 of CM031241.1, forward strand.
ATACATAGTTAGTAGTGGTAAAAATATTCCACTTTATGTGGTCCCAAGAATGGAGGTGTAGTAATGAGATTTTTCTAGGTTCCATGGAGACCAAGTAATTTTAGCTAAGAGAAACTTTTTCATCAATGGTTTAAAGGACTAAGCTAAAGAGCATTTTAGAAAGTAATGAGGTGTATTGTCCCAACCAAAATACATGCCTCCCTAAGAATTTACCAAGCCATCCTCGTCTCATGTGTGTCATGGTTTACCTAGCCATCCGATGTTTGGTCCCATGAGTTTCCATTTGTAAAATATAGTGTTTGACAACCTTACACTAACTCAAACTACACTATTTTACGCATTTTACAAACAATAGGGCAATGAGAGCACCGATTGAGATGGAAAAAACTAAGATAGGATATTGTAGAGGGTCCTACATAGAGGTGTAGGATCTGACGAGACATCTCTAGGTGCCACGAGACCGAGTAATCACCCATCGAAGTTATATACGGTTTTTTGGTCTCAAGGCTCTTAAGGGACTACGCCCGAATGAAGTATCCTAAAGCAATAACATTGTCCCACACCAAAAATGCCTCCCTTAGTGTTTACCTAGCCACCTGACATGTTTAGGCATGGTCCATTTTGGTGCCACAACCCACCGTTTGCAAAAAAAGCATTTGACAGTCTTACACTGACTCAAACTACACTATTTGATGCATTTGCAAACAATAGGGCAATGAGAGCACCAATTGGAGATGGAAAAAATAAGACATGATATTATATAGGGTCCCTATGTGGAGGTTTAGGATCTAACGATACATCTCTAGGTGCCATGGAGACCGAGTAATCACCCGTCAAGAAGTTATACATTTTTTTGGTCTCAGGGATCTTAAGGGACTACGCCCAACAAAGTAAGTATCTCGAAGCAAAACATTTTCCCACACCAAAATGAATGCCTCCCCTAGTGTTTACCTAGCCACCTAATGTTTTACGTAGTTGGTTTGGTGACCACGACCCACCATTTGCAAAATATAGCATTTGATAAACCTTACATTGACTCAAACTACACTATTTGGCATGTTTGCAAACAATAGGGCAACAAGAGCACCAATTGGAGATGGAAAAAACTAAGACAGGCTATTATAGAGGTCCCTATGTGGAGGTGTAGGATCTAATGAGACATCTCTAGGTTCCATGGAGACCGAGTAATCACCCGTCGAAGTTATATGATTTTTTGGTCTCAGGGCTCTTAAGGGACTACACCCGAACAAAGTAGCCTAAAAGCAATGACATTTTCCTAAACCAAAAATTGAAACCCCTAGCATTTACATAGCCACCTCGAATGTGTGTTGGCATAGTCGGTTCCGCTTGGTGCCAAACCCACCGTTTAAAAAAATATAGCATTTGACAACCTTACACTGACTCAAATTACACTATTTGGCATGTTTGCAAACAATAGGGCAAGCAGGAGGCAGAGAGCACCGATTGAGATGGAAAAAACTAAGATATAATATTATAGAGGTCCCTACATGGAGTTTAGGATCTAATGAGATGTCTCTAGGTGCCACAGAGACCGAGTAATCACCCATCAAAGTTATACAATTTTTTTGTCTCAGGCTCTTAAGGGACTACGCCCGAACGAAGTATCCCAAAAGCAACGACATTGTCCCACACCAAAATGAAACCTCCCCTAGCATTTTACCTAGCCACCTAGACATGTTGGTGTAGTCCGTTTGGTGCCACGACCCACCATTTGCAAAATATAGCATTTGACAACCTTACACTGACTCAAACTGCACTATTTAGCACGTTTACAAACAATAGGGCACTCGAGAGCACCAATTGAGATGGAAAAAATGAGATAGGATATTTTAGAGGGTCCCTACATGGAGTGTAGGATCTAACAAGACATCTCTAGGTGCCATGAGACCGAGTAATCACCATCAAAGTTATATAGTTTTTTTGGTCTCGGGGCTCTTAAGGGACTACGCCCAACAAAGTAGCCGAAGCAACAACATTGTCCCCACCAAAAAATGAAACCTCCCTAGCATTTTACTAGCCACTCAAATGTGTTGGCATGGTCCGTTTGGTGCCACAACCCACCATTTGCAAAATATAGTGTTTGACAACCTTACACTGACTCAAATTGCACTATTTCTCATGTTTGCAAAACAATAGGGCAGAAGAGAGCACCATTGAGATGAAAAAAATAAGATATATATTATAGAGGATCCCTACATGGAGGTGTAGGATCTAACGAGAGATGTCTCTAGGTGTCACGGAGACCGAGTAATCACCCGTCAAAGTTATACGGTTTTTTGGTCTCAGGGCTCTTAAGGGACTACGCCCAACTAAGTAGCCCGAAAAGAAATGACATTTTCCCTCACCACCAAAAAATAATGCCTCCCCTAAAATTTACCTACTAGCCACCTAGACATGTTTTCATGGTGTCCGTCGGTTTGGTGCCATGACCCACCGTTTGCAAAATATAGCATTTGATAGCCTTACATTTCACTCGGCTCAAACTACACACTATTTAGTGCATTTGCAAACAATAGGGGCAAGCGAGAGCACCAATTGAGATGGAAAAAAATGAAATAGAATATTGTATAGGTCCCTACATGGAGGTGTAGGATCTAACAAGACATCTCTAGGTGCCACGGAGACCGAGTAATCACCCATCAAAGTTATATTTTTTGGTCTCGGGCTCTTAAGGGACTACGCCCGAATGAAGTAGCCTGGAAGACAATGACATTGTCCCACACCAAAATGACACCTCCCTAAAGCATTTAATTTACCTAGCCACCCAAATGTGTTTGGCATGGGTAGTTTGGTTTGGTGCCATGACCCACCATTTACAAAATATACAAAATTTATAACATTTTGACAACCTTACTTGGCTCAAATTGCACTATTTGGCACGTTTAAAAAATAGGGCAAAAGAGCACCGATTGGAGGAAAAAAATGAATACAATATTTGTAGAGGGTCCCTATGTTGAGGTGTAGGATCTAAGAGAGATGTCTCTAGGTGCCATGGAGACCGAGTAATCACTTGTCAAAGTTATACGATTTTTTGGTCTCAGGGCTCTTAAGGGACTACGCCCAAACAAAGTAGCCCCAAAAAACACATTGTCCCACACCAAAAATGATGCCCTCCCCTAGCATTTACCTAGCCACCCAAACTTGTTATGTGTTGGCATGGTTTTTTGGTGCCACGACCCACCATTTGCAAAATATAGCATTTGACAACCTTACACTTGGCTCAAACTTCACTATTTTCGGGCATGTTTACAAACAATAGGGCAGCAAGAGCACCAATTGAGATGGAAAAAATTGAGACATGATATTGTATAGGGTCCCTACATGGAGGTGTAGGATCTAACAAGACATCTCTAGGTATCACGAGAGACCGAGTAATCACCCATCAAAGTTATACAATTTTTTTTTTTTGGTCTCGGGGCTCTTAAGGGACTACGCCCAAACGAAGTAGCCTGGAAGCAACGACATTGTCCCACACCAAAATGATGCACCTCCTAGTGTTTACCATAGCCACTCTGGACATGTTTTATGTACTAATCATTTTTATCCCACGATGTCCCGAGGCATGAATTCTCACTACTTAGCTCCGTTCATTTCCTAGGACTACCTAAAAAATAGTTTTGCAAACAATTATGCCACGAAGGCTCAAGGAATGCCACGACCTAAATTCTTGGGTGTGATTAGAGGCCTCCTTTTCTCAAGTTTTGGCTTAGATGGTTCTTGGTTTGGATGATCGAGCACCAAGTTGTGATCATCAGAAGTTTCCACTTGAAAACGTGAATTGGGATGAATAGGGAAGGGGTTCTTGGCTCCGGATCGGGTGGTCCGACTCCAAACCGGGCCTCCCTGGAGCCCACCATAGCACCCAAAGGCATATACCCCCAACCGATGTGTTGGTAGTGGATATTTTGATCCCATGACGTCCCGAGGCATGACTTCTCACTACTCGGCTCACATCATCAATGAGATTGCAACAAGGTAAACACATTACCATGTAAATACTCTAATGATTGTTTGATCTCTTTTTAAAGCATGTAAATACACAATAGAGTGTTAAGAATATTTTTTGCATATCTTGTGCCAACTAAACTACAATGTTTATGTATTTTTTTAAACAAGTGAATTCAAATTAGGACCTTATTATTACACACATCAATAACACTTAATTTGGACTAATACTTAACAAATAAATTGTAAGTACACTAAAAACATATAAAATGACTTGTAATAAATCCCTCAAGACCATTTTTAATTGTGTACATTTTGTCCCACTTTGGAGTGTGTTAACCACGTGCTTAAAATAAGAAAATTGATATAACTCCACACTTGAATCTCTTGAACAAAAATGATCTTGCACCCAAGAACCTTCAAAACCATTATATAACATAACATCATATATCATAAGAATAACCTCTTAGTAGTTCATAACATGGTCCATATCTACAATATTATGGAAAACCATAGTATATAACTCCACACTTGAATCTCTTGAACAAAAAATGATCACATGGTAGTGAGTTATCAAAATATAACAATAGTAGTGAGTTATTAGTCCTCAAAATATAACAATGACAATCATAAGAAAATCATTCGCATTTTTTTTTCCCAATGAGCATCACAAGTACATGCATGATATGGATAATGGTCACATAATCAAGGCCATCAAATCAAATCAAACATAGAAGTAATATGGTTATGAAAACAAACATAGAAGTATATATCATGTGCAATGAAATCAAATCAAACATAAAAGTAATATGGTTATGAAAACCAACATGGATATAATGTATCAAACTAAGTGTGCCACATCTCTAAAATATAAGAATAATGTATCAAACTAAGTGTGTCCATACATATAGGACCACACACAGTCACATAAGGCTGTATACATGGACTATGAAGAATCATGAACTAGGACCAGATGACATATATATCTATACATGGGTCCTATGAATCTAATCATGAAACATCTTCCCTCTTGGCCTACTAGTAGTAAGCATGTCCACGACCTATGGATGTAGTGGAGGGAGATGCCACTATGGATTTCATCTATGTGGTCCTAGGCATCTCTAAGTTAACCTAAAACTTAGCCTGCACATTCATAAACATCAAGTTTTTAACACCCAAATTTTTAAAATACATTCAAAATTTAGAAACTTAGAATTTTTAATGCATGTGAAATCTTACCACAATCTCATAATCCCTATCAATTTTCATCAACGCATTTGCAGGGTCAATAATGGTAGACTCACGAGGGGTAGGTTGCAAATACAAATAAATAGTTCAAATTAAATATTTCATGTACAATTTGATATTGTAGATAAGTAGTAAGAAAACATTCATCCAAAATTTAACAAATTTGAAAAATTGTACCTAAGTTAGTGGATCTGCAGATGCTATGGCAACATCTACAACAACCTCCACAATCTACATATAGGGAGGAGTCTCTCTGGCAGTCATAAGTTATACAAACAACATGTAGATCAACATTAATTGAAAACTTTCCAAGAGAATGGTGTTTAAGGTATGAGCAAATTTCTTCCTTAGAAACTTATATCCTTCAATAGGTGACAATGATGTAAATCATATTGATTTGGTAGAGTTTTGGATATGAATGCAAGATGGAAAGAGGACTCCATTATTCAAATGCAAATGTGGGTGTAAAGATAAAGGATATGTTTGTAAAAGAGGTTATGTTTGTCAATGTAACAACTAGGTGTATAAGTGAGATAGTTGTTTATGCCTAAGTAAGGAAATATTGTTGTACTAAGAGGCAAGAAATAGGATTTAGAACATGTGTGGATCTAGCATGTAGGGATGTAATTTTATCCTCCTCCAAATTTATATGTTGTTGAGCTCTCTAAGGAGCTAAGAATAAGGTTTCTAGGGAGGCTAGTAAGAAAAAAAGGGAGCTATTCAAGGATTTGATGATGATATATGGAGGATCAAGATGTAATAGAGCCAATTAATGAAAGAGGAAGACATGTGTTTATGTTGCAGAAAAAATTTTGTGTGAATTTTGTTTAAATTATTATTTTTGAATGGATTGTATGTATGTTCCTCTTCTTAGGCTGAAAAATATGAGATACATGAGTATTAGCATGAGAAGAGGACTAGTAGCAATAAGGCCTAAAACAAAGAGTTATGTAAGATTACAAGTGTATGACTAACCAAGAGTAAGAGTGGATAAATAAGACTTGGAATCCTCATCCCCAAGTAGGATTAGAGTAGTTGTATGGATTTCCAAGCATTAATGGTCTTATCTAAGCTAGGAAGGTTGTTGAGTCTTCTTAGGGGTTGTTGAGTTAGTTTAGGAGGTTGTTTAAGACTCTATACTTAGTCAATGTACACCTATTCATAGGTGATTCAAGTGTAATGGAGTAAGATAGAGGTTCTTGAGGTTTGAAAATGGTGAATAAAGTATGTATGATGATTTGGAGAAAGAATATACCTCTGTTGGCATGAAATTTGCATGTTTCCAATGGACTATGTTGAAGAAGTCTTCCAGGACAATGGTATTCAAACCCTCAGTCCTATTTATTTGCATAATATCTCTTGACTGTTAATATGGAAAGGTCCTATAGGTGATGTAGATCACAGTCATAATTTTTATGTGTCTTGAAATTGCATAATTTGGTTTTAGAGCAAATTGTAGGCTCTCGGGCTCTATCTAGGGATTTGTGTAACTTTTGATTGTCAGTGAATCTTGCTAGAAATTTCAAATTATCTTTGTTTGTGCATGAATTATAAGACCCCAATATTTTGTGGTGATTGATATAATGTAGTGAAAGTTATCTCTAACAGTTATTTCAAGCAACCTAGTAAAAGTACAATGTACAAAAATGAAGGCAAAAGTCAAGCTTCTCACTATAATTTGATAAATCATGATCTTAGACTAGGTATGAAGGTGATATCAGGTATGAATGAGATGTTTGAATGATCTTATGGGTGTAGGAATAAATAAAATTCCATCAGTTGAATGAAATCATTGTGCATAGGACAATATTAAGTCACAAAAAGGGTTATTAGAAAGTTGAGTTGGCAAATTTAGCTATAGAACAACACATGAAGGATCATGGACACTTGAATCATGATGAGAAAGGTTTGTTGAAAAGTTGGTATGCCCTAGAAACCTTCTAATTCCATTAAAGACCTTGAATTGGGCATTTAAGAACCTTGAGATACCTAGGGGTGAATTACAAGAATACATAATTGAAGTTCATTGCTTGAGTATTCATCAGGGAGTCTAAAGGTTTAAATTTGATGTCTTGAACACCTTAACTAGGTGGAGGAGGTCTTGTGACTTGCATATGAAGGACTCCATTGTGAAGAGAGGTATGTTTTCTAAGAACCTCATAAGTGGACTTTATAGCTAGAAACAGTCCTTCATGTGAATGTAGGAGACTTGTACATCTATTAGACATTGGCTCAGTGATCACAAAGTGATCACCCCTGATCAGTTGATATTAAGAAATCCCTTCTAGTTGTTATGAGCATGTATTAGGTCTTAGTGGACCTCAAGGTGTTTGGAGCATACAAATGGTGTTATTGAACCTCAAAAGGGAGATCCTCTAGGTAGGGGTAGGTATAGGTTGGTCATTTGAGAAAGTTTAAGCTCTTTGATATTGTGAAACAACCATTGTGAATAGTAAACCTTTAAAGCAAAATAGTTAAAGCCCAAGTTCAAGCATAACCCCTGCATTAATATTCAAGAAGTAATTCATTAAAGATGTGGAATGTATTTGGTATGTAGAACTTGGTTCTAGGCCTCACCAAGTTATATCCATTGTACATGAGAATGCAAATATAGAGAAACTTGATGAATAAAAGATATAATATGAGATTGGGTGTATAGAATTGCATAGGGAGTATTGGTGATAAACATGAACCAAGGGACCCATGATATATTTAGAAGTGTAGGTAACTTATCCCATATTGTCATCTCTTTTTTGTTTAGAGAGAAGAGGGTTAATAAAGAATGCATAGAACTAACAATGTTGGCAAGGTCAGTTATGCATACATCCTAAGAAGCTAAAAGAGATCCTCAGAGGCAAGGGATGATGGAGAAAGCATTAGAGATGGAGTTCTCTAGAAACATGTCTAGCATAGAGGTAAGTGTCCATGATCATGATAAAAGGAGAGTTTTGTATATCTAGGAGAGTGTTTACTTAACCCTTGCATCATAAGAGCTTAATGTTATGATCAAATTGTATTGGCTAGAGTTATGGGATTACAAACTACTAGAGAATTCCACAATTAGAAAATAATGTGTAAAGAGAAACTAACTTTGTAAAAGTCACGTGAGGCGTGTCAATAGCCTCAGTGCCCAGAGCAGATGATGACCCGCCAGGCTCCTACGTATAAAAGACAAACATATTAATATGTACATGTACATGTGAAACACTATACATGAACATTAATGTGTATTTAATAATAAATGTGCAATCAAATGAACTTTGAAATGTAAGTAACTTGAAACTTACGTCTGTAACATGCCCACCTAGCTGTAGTAGCTAGCATGTCGATGTCGGATGTGTCCTTCATCACTCTTGTTGTTTAAAATTAAAAAATATTAGTTTTTACATGTATGTATGATGTAATCAAATACATATATATTAAAATCTCAAATGAAATAAACTATTGTATATATATTATATTTATTTGACATTTACCTATGAAAGACCAAGATCATTTGCACCAGTTCCAAAAATATCTGCCATCATCTCATCTAGAGAAAAAAATCATGTGATCCAAAAAATGATGTCTCACCTACAGAAGGCATACGACACCACATGATCTCACAATGTGTGTGGTGCAATAGAATCGCACCTCCACCAACATCACCAGATGCAATCTGGCTACTATGTTGGGTCAGAGTGTTAGTGAGCTCCCTCAATGCATGTAGTGTGTCAATCTCCACAACCTCCTTCACTGTAGGAGGGATAATGAAGGATGGGGGTTTTGGGGCATGGGGATCCTAGGTTGACCAACACATGCACTGGTCTACTCTGTGCAGAGCCACCTCCTCACCCATAAAACTCAAAAAAGTCAAAATAATTTGGGACCTCATTAAGCACAAACTCACAATACAATTTCTTCAAAAAATAGAGAGGAACCTCATTGTTGTTACATGGTGGATAATTAAAACCATCCACCATCAGTCCCAAAAATTATTCTTGATTCGGTCATTATGGCACCAATGGATTGGGAACCATTTGCAAGTAGTCATGGGGGCATTGGTTCTCGGGTTAGTAAATAATGCACAAATGCAATCTTTTGTTAAAAAAAAATTTTTCTTTTATGCACATGGGATAATTTATCTACATACCACCGCCTACAATTAGCTCTAAAGGTATTCCATTTGTCTATTTGGTTGGTTGAGGAGTCAACTTCACTAATCAATGTTTGCAAAACCGTTGGCCAAAGTCATGTGGGATGGATTTTTGGCATGATTTTCTTATTGTCTAAATAAGGTTCTCAATGGCAATTTTATTTTGTCGGATTCTTCTAATGATATCACTTGTGTTCCTATTGGTTCTACGGGGACAAAAGGAACCACATGAGAGTGGATCTATGTTCGAAGGAGGGTTTTGAGGAATATTTGGACAATTTTGGAGGATTATGAGCTTGTCAACAAATGAAAAAACAAATAAATTGTATACATAAACAAAAAAATGAAAAACCCATGAAAATCACAATAAAACCTAAAATGCAAAAAAATGATCAAAATTGAGGGCTTACTTCTTTATTTTTTGGCAACATCATTGAAAATTTGTGATCCAAGTTCAAGAGCAATTTTTGGGGTTATTCAAAGCACGAGTTCTAACAAAGTGGGGAGAAATCACGGTTCACAGGAGAAAATGGGGGAAAATGAGGGGTCGCAAGTCTATTATTTTTGTCTCAGAGGACCATGATCGTTGTTTATAAACAACGATCATGGTTTATAAACTGTGATCACAGTTTTAGGTTTGGAAATTCCCAAACCTAAATAAAATAACTCGTGATCGTGGTTTTCAAATTGCGATCACGGGTTTAAAAACCATGATCACGGTAGGTGAATTTCAAGTTTTCATGTCCACTTTTTGGCCCCCCAACTTGTCAGCACTTACCTTTGGTGAATGTAATGAGCCATTGGGCTCTTTAAATTAAATAATTTGATTATTCTATGATAATTATGACCATGTATGATGTTTAAATTTTATTTTAAACATGTTTTATGGTTTTAGAGCATGACTAAAAAAATTGGATTAGGAGATTTTTGTCGTCCCAATGCAAGGGTTTTGAGGATTTTTAGTACATGGATGATGGTTTTTGGATAGGCTGACCCATATGGGTCATATGTGACCATTTTAATGAATGTAATTGAAATTTATAATGTTTTTTGGTTGAATTTATCATGATGGACTGACCTCATTTGGGTTAGAGAGAAGAAAAGCATATAAAGGTGAAGTTCAAGCTCATTTGGTGAGCTAGTCTTACAAGGGGGAGTAATGCGACCAAGAGAAGAGTGTTTTACGAGGCATGAATGCATGATTTTAAGGAAGGTGATATGTGTTTCAAGTTGAGGATATTTTTACATCACGTGTATAAGAGTTTTGAAGAAAGACAAGTTGAGAAAGAAGAAGAAAGAACAAGTTTAAAGACCTAGGGTATGAGCTAGGGTTTGTGAGCTGAATAAGTGACCTCCATCAGTTGTGGCAACAAAATATCAAGATCAACATCTTCAAGTGTCTTACTTGGTGCTTGTTCATCCTAGGGGTTTTTTCCTCCTTTTGGATCTGGCGCTTCACTAAATTATGGGTTGGTGCTTAACTAAATTAGGGGTTAGTGTTTTACTAAATTTGAAGCATGACAATATAATGTTTATGGTTTTAGTGGGTTTTCCTCCCCATGAGGGTTTCCCACTTAAATCTTGTGTCTATGAGCTCTCTTGCATGCGTTATGCTTAATCAAATATATTGTGCACACATAATAAGCTTGTGATGAATGTATGTGAATGGATGAATGTTGATGTATGTTGTAATAAATGGTAAATGAAATGAGTAATTTGTAGGACCGATTCACCCCCCCTCAGTACATTGTGCTTCCAACAGTTTCTTCTAAAGACACTATCAACACTTTTTCTCAAACTACTAAGCTACAATTATAACCTACAAGATGACAATTTACATGGTTACCTTATCCTCCATGCATGGTTCTAAAGAAATTACTTGAGTGCAATCTCGTGTCTCTCCCTCCACCATTTGAGGTTAATACGAGCAAGCCTCAAAGTAATAGCTTCGATGTTAATGCTTATTATGATTATCATAGATGTATTGGTCACTCTACAAATAGATTTCTTAAGTTACAACACATCATTCAGGATCTTATTGACTCTAATGCAATTAAATGGGATGATCCCACTAAATCTTCTAAGCCTACCAATAACAACTCTAAATTGAAAATCTTCAATGATCTACTTCCTAAGCATAATAATGACACATCTACTTTAGAAGTTCATAACACTCATCGTGTGGTGCCACCACCACCTTCTTATGATCATCCACTTGATGTTATGATTGAAACTATTACTCGCACATCATCTTCTACACCGATCATTTATTTTGATGATTTTGATATAGATGACTCACTTATCTCGATACATTATCTATTCTAGTCTTTATTCATTAGATTCCTATTCAGGGTGTCTTGGTTATTCCACATAGCAAGGATAATGTTTTGTGCATGGCCATTACTTTAGTCTCTTGGCATTCTTTTTGAGAGTCTTGCGCTTGATTTTGATCCACACTTTCGACGCATTACACTATCAATCACTATTGGATATATCACTACACAAAATTCATTCTTGGTTGCTAAATATATTTCTACTGGAGTATTACATATATGTATCCCTTAGCTATGTGCTATTAGGGTTGTTCCATCAATTGTTCATTAATGTATCAAGTTTATTCATCATCAACATGTCTTCACTATTTGAGGTATTCCTTTTAGGGATTTCTCTTACAACATGCCTAGTTCTTCTACGCTTATATCCCTCTTCCTATTGCATATATGGATGTATATATTATTTTGCATGCTACTTCACGTAGAAATAGTCCTCCTAAGTCTCATGATAGGCCTTGAGTTGTGCATGTTACATCACACAATTCTAGGGCCTTTAGGTCTCCTCCTAGGCCTTATTTTGGGCACATTGTCTCTCGGTAGCTCACAACCTCACAATGTTTTATGCACATATTCTAGATTTATGGTTCAATTATAGTTTCTCATAGGTCTTCTAGGATTTCTCATTCTTATAGTCCACCCCTAGGTATAACACATCACATTCTACTCAATTCTCTATTATTTTTGGTTCTCCTCATAGTCTTTTTCAGCACATATCATTACCATGGTTCCACGTACACTTGAGTCACAACGTATAACACATTATAGGCTTGACCCTTCATCCTCTTTGGTACTTATTTCACCTCCTCACAAGGTTCTCTTAGGATAGCTCTCATGATATCCCCACCTCATTTCCCGATGACACACTTTGTTTATAGGTTGAACTTGATTGTTAAGGGAGTTGTTCCACACCCAAACCTCACTTTGCACACACACAAGGTGGGGCAACCTTACTTCCCATATTTAGTTACATACTCTATATCAAAATTGAAATATTTTCAAAATAAAAAAACATTCAAATATTTGTAAAATACAAAATCAAGACCTATTTTTATTGTGTACATTATTATCATTTTACATTATACATGTTTTTTATTCCTTTGGTTTCATCAAAAGCATTATTTATTTACACACATGCAGTCACATGGTGTATTGACCATGATGTAAGACATACACAAAGTGATACATAATGATAGGTGTTGGCATGTCCTTTACCCATACTTCTAACCTCTTGGGGCATCTATTTTCACATACGATCTCCAAGTGTTATATTTCCATTATAGTTTTTTTCTTTCCTCATTATGTTTGGTTACATATAGATTGTGTGTTTACCATAGTTTGTACTAATAGGACTAAAACTCGTGTCTTGTGCAACGATTACAGTTATTTCTTCACTATCTCTTTTATATCATATGTTATGTGATTTTCATCCCATCAGGATACAATTTTTTCATACATGTTTGTTGGTTATGTGTGTGTGTGTGTGCTTATTTGTCACTATGATTATGGCCTGAGGGCCTTGATTGTCTTGTGACATTGTGGGTGACCCATGCTTGTATGTGATGCCTTATGTGTGGTTGTAAATCTCTTATTTACGTGCTCAAGGGCTTGATTGTCTTGCGGCAGTGTGGGTGTCCTATGTTTGCAGGCATTTCACCTTTTGTGTGACATTGTTTGATATTTGTGCAATTGTTTCTCAATTTTATGCAATTATTTTCTACTAACACATGACTTTCTATTGTTTTTATTATTGTTTTGTTGCATTTAAATGGTTATTTTTATCATGCTTCTTGTTTTTGTTTCTCTTATTTTTTGTCATGGCTTCATCATACACACCCCCTTGTAGATATAATTTCTTCTCGGTGGCCACCACATAAATTTTCAACAGCCATACATAGGTTATTAGCATCTCAAACATAGATATACATATTTTCTAATGATCCATGTACTCCCATTCTTCATCACACACACCTCAAAAGAGGGGGAAAACATCTAGGGTTTATTCTACATTTCCAATAGACACATATATTTTTATGGGCACAGGAGACATATATAGGGGCACTTTAAATGCCTCATAACTGGACTCGAATATAGGAATTCAACAAAATCTACATAGGTTCAAAAACATATAGCTTGTCCAGACTGCATTTAAAGGTTTTGACCCTATTACATGGTTTTACCGGGGGCTATTTTATCCAAATCTTTCAACATTCTCAGGTTTTTCATCACTGGTAAAACATTTTCATATGGTTTCGTAATCAAATTGACTCAGTTTGACATAGTTTCAACATGCATGAAGTATTTCATTCTCTCTTTCTCCATGGTACTTAGCTTCATATCCAGCTTTTGGACATATTAGGGGGATGTGTCTCTTTTAACCACTCGATTTCAGCATGCAATCACTTCTATTCATTTGTATGGCACATGAGAAGAGTATGAGGGAACTTAATTCTATTTTCTATTGTGTGTCCTAATATATAAAATTAGACTTATATCAATCTACAAAAATATGGTCCGTGGGGTTTTGTAAAGTATCAAAGTGGCTTAGTTCTTCATAGGAAAATGTTTCTATCATCTTGCACTTAAGGGGAAGATATCGAGTTGTTGAATGACTTTGATACACGGTCTTCTTCCTTGATAGGGTGTTTCGATCCTCATCTTTTTAGGTCTTCTCTTTAAAATTTGTGTGTTGGTTTGGTACACCTAATTCATAGACCTCTCCTCGGTAACAATTGGGGACTAATCACCCCTAATTCTTCATCATAGTTCGGCAAATCTAGAATCTTTGAGGCACAAGAATGAGAGCACATTCCCTTTGCAAAAAAAATAAGCGTACTCCTTCAATGTTTTACATCTTGATATATTTTGAAATTTCGTGTTGCATATTTATTTATATAACTTTCATTACATTTTAAGTTATTGTTCAATTTCATATCTTGGGCATTGACTACACTTTATGTTGTAGGTTTCATTTTGGAGCATGCCAACACTAACACAATGGGATACTATAAAACAAAGTTATTGTGAAAAAGAAAAAGTGTGTCTACCCACTCATGTATCTTTCCTTTGAGCATGTAATTTCAATTCATGCTTAAAAGTGGGGCAAATGTAGACACTCAATTTTGGCAATCTATCCTTTAACACTTCTAATTTCGACATTGCACACTTGCATAGAAAATTCACTTTCGTCACTCTTGCTTAGCACACCCTCCTAGCACTTCATGCACTTTCTTATCTTTACACAAATATATATCATTAGTATCTAAATTTTAACTATATAAAATACATCTAGAAACATTTGTACTTATGCCCATAAGGCCAAAACACACTTTTCTCCCTCTAGTCCAAAAACATCGGTTTCAATTAGTTTTGTAAAATGTTAATACTAAACACACTTTTCTCCCTCTGGTCCAAAAACATCGCTTTCAATTAGTTTTGTAAAATGTTAATACTAACCCTATTTTATGGTTTTGATAGACATGTTTTGAGTTGATTTTCTCGATTCTATAACATTATTACAAAAATACACCCTCTTAGCATTTCATGACATAATAACCTTCAGAAGTATATATAAGCAACTAAACCATACCTCATTTAAAAACCAAGAACTTTAAGAATTCCTCCTGTAAAAGTAAGCACTAAAGGAACTCAAGGCTCCCTAAACTATAAAATAACTCATGCATATTCATTAGGGCAACACCCTCTACTAGTCTCGAGTCTCCTCTCATATCTAGGAGTCTACATCTTCATCCTACAAGCAAGCAAAGTGACCCTTCCTAAGTATTTAAGAAAGTGTCAAACTTAAGTGAACCATTGTTAAAGCACAATTGTCAAGTTTGATTCCACTACATTATATATAACATGCTAGGAGAACGACGTGTGGTTTAATACCTCTTTAGTGTAGTGGTGACATCGGTGGTGCATAGGGGTGCCCATAACCCTCCTAAAAATTTTCGGGAACTCTTTCTTGCACTATAATGGTTTGAGGGTTTGAGCAGAGTTTATAGAGTCATTCTAAAGGTGAGAAAATAAGACTAACACACAATGACACAATTTTCTCGGTAGATGAAGTAATCTCAATATAGATTTGATGAGTTGCGGGGCTTTAAAATTATATAACCCTTCACACCTTTGGGATACATGAAAAAGATAAAAGGTTTTGATTGTGGTTTCATAGCCTTGTATTTTTCTTGGGTATTCAATCCATGACATTTGAACCAAAGACATGAAATCACTCAACATCATGTTTTTGTCCACACCATGCCTTAAAGGGTATCATCCCATTTACTACTTTGTGTGAAAATCGGTTCAAGGTAACAAACACATTTCACGGATTCATCCCAATACTGTGGAGGAAGGAATTTAGAATGAACTATGTAAGTGGTCATCTCCTTAAGAGTTATGTTCTTCCTTTCTGTAACTCCATTTTGCGAATGGTTATAAGAAACTATACACTACAAATCAATCCCTTTGGAGGTGAAAAATTATTGAACCTATTGCTCACATACTCACCTCCATTGTTAGTTTTAAGAATCTTGATAGACCTTTCAACTTATTTCTCAGTGAGAGCCTTGAAGTCTTGAAAGTGATTGAAGACTTCATATTTCTATTTGAGAAAGTAAACCCACATATAACATGAAAATTCATCAATGAAGGTAAGTATGTAGAGATCCCTAGTGAATGAAGGAGACAAAAAGGGGCCAAAAATGTCACTATAAACAAGATCCAAGGGATGAGAGGCTCTCCAGGATTTTCCCTTGCCAAATTTCTCTTCGGGGTGCTTCCCAAGGGACAACCCTCACAAAGACCCTTAAAAAAATTGACTTGAGGTAACTCATTTTTTTATTATGGGTAAAAGAGGGTTAAGGGGCCCTACCCCATATAATAAGGAGAAAAATATTTATCGATGAGGAAGAATGAAGCAGCCTCTACCAACGGCACCATAAATCAAGGAAAACACAACTAACAATACAAACTAACAACTAGGAACACAAACATGAAAGCTCATCCATGGGAACCCTTCCCATGGGATCTAAGGTGCATCTTAAGGGATTCTTTGTTCCCTTTCTTTCTTTTGTTCACAGTAGACCAACCATTACTAGGAAAATGGATTTTCATTTTTGTTGTGTGAACCGGTAAGCTCGTTTCCGTATTAATGTTGTCCGACTGAATACCAATAGGAGAGGGTGAAGTCCCAACCTCACAACTCTCCTCTACATTGTTATACTTGAGGTTACTCATTGACCATATCATGTTGGCTCAATTGTTTAAGGTAATGATAGTTTAAATGACCAAAATGTTTATGCCATAACTTACTAACCTTGTTTACGTGAGAAAGCAAGGCAATACAAGAAGAGTCATGAGAAAAGTGGGAAAATGTGTACAACCGAGCCTAGTGATCTTCCTTTCCCTCAACCACTATAGTCTCACTGTGAATCTCTCTAATGATCATTGAGTTAGGGTTAAATTCCACTTGCATCCCTTGACCAATATGGGTGATTTGGTAAAATAATAGTAGATTGGTGGAGATATTGGGAACACTTAAAACATTGTTAAAGGTTCCACCATCTACTTCTACCAATCCACTACCAGCAACTAACACAGATGTGTCATCACCTAGAGTGATTTGGGACATACCACATGGTTCAATGTTGTAAAACATAACATGTGAAGAACCCATGTTGTGTGAGGCACTGTAATTTATAACCCATTTCAATGACAGAGAAAATCTTGCTACGAGGGCTTTACCTTTCTTATTCTCATATTTGGTTTCCTTTAGCTTAGAAGATTCAATTTTGGAGCATTTTGCTTGATAGACTCATGAACACTTATTTTGTTCTTCTCAAGTAAATAAGTAAGATGGTAAAAAAAAATTCTCGTGGATTGATGTTCTTCATGTCCTAACTTCTTGCAATAGGAACACTTACACTTCTCCTTCTTTGGTTTAGACTCATAAGTAGAGGAAGAAGTGTTCATGTTGGATTTGGATTGGGTGGACTTAGCTTCTTTCTTAGGTTGGTCATTTTTCTCTAATTTCTTCTCATGTTTCTTCTCCTTTCCTTTACCATTACTTGTTATTAGGGCATGTGACTTGGACTTGATTTCTCCCATTTGAATCAACTTGTCCTATTCTTGAATGAGTTGGGACGAAAAGTTGTCAAATGAGGGAATATTATGAGTAATCGCTAAATCTTCTTTTGTGTCCTAAAAGGTAGAAACAAATAAAAAGTATTCAGGTCCAAGCTTAGAGAGAATGGATAAGATCAATTGGGAATCCTTCTTATTAACTCCACATTCTTTCAACAACAAGTCTCATATGGAAAAATTTGGAGAAGAAGGCATGTAGTTATCAAAGTTACTAGGAATCAATCCTAGGAGTTTGTTCTCTAACTCATGAGCTTTTGTGTCATCTTGTTTTCCAAACATGCCATCTAGAGTTTTCTAGGCTCAGTCAGGGTGTTGTGGAAGAATTAATGTGAAAGAGAAAGTCAAGAGAAATAGACATATAAAGAAGACCTAAGGCTTCGTCACATCGGTTGAACCATTTAGATTTCCCGGTTTAGTTTTTGGTTCTTTCTCCATTCCCATAGTGATGTAGTATAACCCTTTACCCCATAGTGTGATTATCATTTTAGATTTCCATTCATGAAAGTTAAACAATGTGAGCAAAGGAACATTCACATCCATTGTGAGGAGAGAGAGTAGAAATGTGAAAAATAAAGGAAAGGAAATGCACACACCCCGAGAAAAATAATTTTATCCCCGATTTGTGGCACTTTATAATTAGTGTGTTGATTAAAATATGATGTGTTCTTGCGACATGAAACAGTTGGACACTCACCTTACAATTGGCGGAATTTGTGTAAGTGTGCAGACCACAATAATTTTCAATCATGTGCAAATGAAACAACATCGTAACTAACATAAACACAAATTCGTAAATAATTAAAAAGGGAAAAACAAGGTTTTGGGTGAGAAAAAATATCACGTCGCAATTTTGGCCTCCTTACCGTAAGTCAGAAGGTTGTAACGGATGCACACAACTTGCAAACAATAATAATAGCATGGGTATAATGTGAATTTTGGAAAAATGGCCCATAAAATCCCAATAACCCTCTAGGCTAGCTCAACTCAACGAGTTGGGTGGGCAAGCGACAGAGAGTTAATGGGAAATTCAGCTGGTGAGCTAGCACCGAGCTGGTGACGAGTGACACCTGGCGATCAGATTAAATGGAAAGATGGTTCAATGTTAAGTCATGGTGATTCCACATTGGGCTCAAGTTGCGACTCCACACGTCTTGAGTGAGTCAATTATTGAGCTCAACAATGAACGTGGATGAAACAACAAGGTAGGGTGTTAAGTAAGGTCAAAGAAGACACTAAAGTAAGAATGTTACGTGGAGGGAGAGCTAATGCTTTGAGAAAGACTCCAATACACTAGTCAAGATTGAACAAGGGATGGGGAGGGAGTAAGAGTTAGGAGCTTAGTGGGAGGTCAATAGTGAGCTAGGGGAGGGTTTAACAAAGCCAAAGGGAGGTAAGGTTGGGAGCTCAAATGATCAACCAATGGAGCACTCGATAGAGCTAAAGAGAGGTGAGAAGGTGTATGTCTAGATTTAGATCACCCGTAATGTGGTTTAGTTGATATAAAATCACAAAATCAATGCTACGAATAGTGATGGTCTTACGCTACCATTGAAAAAGTGAGGGATAATCATGGGTTCTTTATTGAATAAAGTGGGTAAAAATCTTTATGATTTGAAGCTAAAATTGCACACAAACACACTTAGAAAAATATTAGTAGTTTTTGGTGGTTAGGGGACATACCTCAGTCAGATCCATAACCATTTAAGGAGATAAAAGACATTTTATTGAAGTGAAAATGACAAAATAATGCATGTAAATGACAAGTATACCTAACTCAGATCATAGGACAATTGCAGCTTGTGATTCACTAAAAATAACATGAAGATTGCAAGCCAATCACAGTTGCAATTCACACCTATGTTAAAAAATTTCCAAAATAGTGATGCAACAAGTTGCACCTATACTTTATGATCCTCCTTTACTTCTCAAATACCTACAAAACCAAAATATGTGAGCAAAGAAGTAAAAACTCAAGTATGGGCTCAAGTGCATAAAGAGTTAGGGGGTTGGAATGATGGGGATGAGTGGTGTTTTATAGTTTTTTAGTGCATATGGGAATGGGATACATATGTATGCAATGTGTATAGATGGGTGAGAAGATAAGCGTCCATAGTGCATAGGGCATGTAAATGGGTAGGTGACATGGACAAAATTAAATGTGAGTGGGTGAGGGTTGGTAAATAAGTGATGAGGTGTCTTTTATCACCATTTTTAGGTGTTTTTTATTTTTATTTTGATTTTTTAGGATTATTTGATTTTTTTAATGATGTTTTTGGTATTTTTGAATAGGAGACCTTATACGTAAAGTGCTTTTTTTAGTTTCTACAGGAGGAAGTTAGAAGAGATCGATAAGGAGCTCGGCTTGCAGGGCTTAGTTGATCCAAGAAATGAGCTCAATATGATCTTTGGTAGATCAATGGTGAGTTGGTTAGTGAAGAAGAGGAGTTGGGTAAGAAGGTATAACAGGCTTCGAGGTGGCAAACATGTATATGTAGGTTGATACTGATTGAGATCTCGGGAGCTCGTATGAGAGCTCAATGGGATCGATAGGGTGAGCTGAGTGTTAGGGTGAAACACATGCTCAATAGGTGTAGATAAGGTTATTTGAATGTGATGGAATCATATATGACAATGCAAAGTGACATGGAAAGCGGGGACAACTCGGTGCTCCGGCTTGGCGAGTTTCGAGGCCGAGTTAGGCCCAATAACCAACTTTTCACCTTTGAACTTTGAACCTGCTATTTTTGAATTCTTCCATTGACCTAAAGATATGCACACATGCAAATACACACCAAACCAAACACCACACCTTCCAAACATTGAAAAAATGGCCAAAAATAAGAAAATATAGCATGTGTTCCAATACAAATCAAACTTACATTAGGAGATAATAATGAACACAAAATCAAGAGTAATCAACAATAAACTAATAAGTGGTAACATAAACCCTCACACCAACAAGTCCATAGTTGAGAAAGGCTAGATTATCCACAAAGTGTCATAGGATTCTCAACGGTCACATTTCATATTCTAACCAATGGTCAAGTCAAAGCAAGCTAAGTCACATCCAACTCAACCGTCAAATTCCAACTAATGCCCACTTTATATTCTAACACATTTACCAATGCAAATTTGTTTACCAAACTAAGATCCCAAAGCATATGCATAGCATATGATGGTCCAATGACCAATTAAAATGGTGGAGGCATTTTTTTAAACCCCCAACTCATATTCAAATGTATATAGGACTAATCCAAAGAAAACAGTAAATTTAAAGCACGTAAATTGGTGAAAGGCCTATTAAAGGCAATTGCAATTAAAATGGGATTTAATCCCCACCAAAGAAAAGCATGGAGTATGGTGGAATGGTATATTAATCCCTTTAAAAATTCTACCCAAAAGGATATAAAAGTTGTTTTTATTTGCTTTATCCCTTATACGTGGGATTAATAACAAATTAAAATCAAGGATATAATAGTTATCCTTGAAAAGCATGACTAAAACTACTATAAAATGCCCCTCGCCTATGCATTTCAACACACACTTGATTTGTGAACTCACACAATTTTTTTGATGAAATAGTCTATATTACTCAATAAAATATTACAGCTATCCACAAAAAATATGGGTGGTAAAGGGCACACCCCACGTTCAAACTAGCCAAGGCTAGGAGACAAAAGTATCAAACCACAGGGCAACAATGAACCAAAAAAAAAAAAGGAAAACAAACTAAGCCGCCGTAACAAACATAGAGGCATGGGGCGGTGGTGGAGGCCCTTTATCCTCTAGATTATTACCTGGAAGATCCTTTCCATCCGAAAGGGGTGGCCAACCAGAACCAACTTCTTCTTCTTTTTCGTCCTGTTGATTAGGAGATATGGAAAGAGCCAACCAGGGGACTTTTCCAGAATCCCATCCATCCCACTACATAGGAGGCGGGGAGTGGTGGCGGGAGCCCCAACCATTGTGCTACGTGGATCATTGCGGGGACCCCAACCATCGCATGGTTGACAGGGCTCCATTGATGCTCGGGTTGCTTTACACGGGAGAGTGATGATGGTGAGCATGTTCAACCAATCGGCCTCACCACCGTGCCCTCTCGAACGAACACTCCCAGAAGGGGAGGTAGGGGCTCCCATGCCACAGTGCAAGGAGCATTGGCCCAATGATCCAGAAGGGTCTGGAGGTGCCACACTTCCAGCTCTACCTTGCGGGCTTGGTCCTAGATCTGTAAGAACACATTTGAGATAAGCATGGCCTTATCATAATGTGAAAGAAAGCAAGAAACTACGAGAATTAGCAAAAACAATAGAATTGTGTTCTTTCCATATAAAAAAAGGATCTCCACTCTGAAAGTATGCCACACTTGTGCAAAAGCATGGGGAATGGAAATAGAATCCCCAAGCAAAACATGTTGCCAAAGAAATGGAGCTGGTTGAAATGGCCGAAAGAAATCGTGGATCCAGTCCCAAATAGCTTGAGCTTTTGGGTAAACAAATGCTTAGAATAGATGCATAAAGCGTCTCCCAATAGCTAATTGGCCCAAGAGGAGGCCTTGAAAAAGTAGGCACCAAGCAAAAATAGGCTAGCTTGGGCTGAAGGATGGCTTTCCAAACTGTGTGAAATCTAGCTTCCCAGGAGGACCATCCAGAATTGATGGACCATCTGGAGTTTAGCAAAGCCACCATTGGCAGCCTGGGGTGAGAAGAGCATACCCTTTGCCTGGGGAGTAATTTAAGAATGGGGTATCTGGAAACCATTTCCAATCCTTCCACCAAGGCCTAAGAGAGACAACACCAACTTTGTGAAGCATCTCAATAGGAATGGAATCAAGAACTTCCTAATAAGACTCTTTGTGTCGAATGAAGCAAGCCGAAACTTGGCTTTAGCTTGAGGCCAAGTGAGAAGTAGTTTGGACTACCTGCAAAATATGTCTTTAAGAGTGTGCAAGCCTCGACGATATAACTTAAGAGCATGAACCCAGGCACTTGGGCAAGTGGCACATCATGAAAATTGATGAGAGGAGACCACCAGATGTTGTGGTCATTAATGGAAAGTTCATTATGGAAACCATCCCCTTCCCAGATTAAAAAGGGTTTGAGAAATTCCCAAGCTTTCCATATGCTTTTGACAACAAAGGTGCCCACAATCTTAACCGGGGCTTTGAGAAT
Organism: Taxus wallichiana var. yunnanensis; assembly: GCA_018340775.1. Lineage (NCBI taxonomy): Eukaryota > Viridiplantae > Streptophyta > Pinopsida > Cupressales > Taxaceae > Taxus > Taxus wallichiana. The sequence goes on from CM031241.1 coordinate 469,992,749, forward strand.
GAGCATACTGTGAAAATCCAGCCCTTGCCAAGTTTTACCCTTGAGGGGAGCCTTGGCAAATACAGTTGTGAATCAACACTTTCTAAGCTTCGTTTCTAGTGCAGGCCCGAATGATCCACTTGGTAGCTAGTGCAGTCCCCTAGCGGCCAATGTTGGTCAGACCAAGCCCGCCAAAATCCCTAGGGAGGCAACAATATTCCTAAGCAACTCTGTGAAAGCCTTTTCCAAGCTCCGAGCTAGCCCAAAGGAAATATCTGAGAATTTTTCCAACTTCTTGTAGGAGGCTTTGGCCGACACCCAACATGAAGAATAATAAACATGCGTGGCAACCAAAATCTTGGAGCAAATCTTAAATTTTCCTGCCAATGAAAGGGGTTTAGTAATCCAATACTCCAACTTGTGGGTGACCTTATCAATAACATACTACCAAAGTTGACTGGGAGCAGCATCAAAAGCAAAGGGGATACCCAAAATTTAAAAATTTCTCCATGCTGGATGTATTTCCCGTCAAGGATTAAGCCAATCAGGCTTGGGGAGAAAAGATTTCCTGAAGCACTGGGTCTTTCATCATTGGATACTGGAACATGAAGGTAAACAATACGTGTCCAAACATTTTATGGCATTGTTGATATTTATTTCTTCCTCCAGGGAGCACGAGGAAGGAGTAATCATCAAAATTCCCATTGACAAGTGAAGGGGAGTCGGGGAAGGGAGCTGAATTTTTCTCACAAGCCCTTGGTCCCAAGCATGGACAAGGAGAAACCCAAAACCTTCAGTGGCTAGCACATAAAGAGCAGGTGCTAAAGGACAATGTTGCCTAATAGAGTGGAAAATACCAAACTGCTCGGAAGTATGACCATTTATAGATAGAGAGGTAGAGGCATCGAAAAAAAGCATTTTGATAGAGGCGATGAAAACCAAACCGAAGCCCAATGCTTCAAGCATCGCCAAAATGAAATGCCATTCAATCATGTCATAAGATTTTTCAAAGTCAATTTTGAAAAACATGGTAGATTGTTTAGAGGTTCTTGCCCACTCCATACCTTCCCAGATAGCCAAGATATTATCCAGAATGTACCTGCTCTGTATGAAACTAGTTTGCTCAGGACTGACGATAATTGGCAAGATGGGCCAAGCCGAAGAGCTAAAGCCTTAGCTATGATCTTGTATGAGACATTGAGCAAGGTAATCGGCCGCCAATTACATATGATCTTTGGGTCTCTACTTTAGGGATGAACTTTATGTGACCCCAATTAATAAGGGCACCGAGGGACCCTAAGTGGAGAGCTTTGAGATAGACTTGCAATAGATCCCGACCCACCATGTCCCAAAGGGATTTGTAGAACTCATAAGGAAAGCCATCCATTCCAAGAGCTTTATCATTGGCCATGAGGGAGACAACTTCATATAAGTCCTCTAAGGTAAGCAATCTGTCACAAATAACCCGGTGTGCATGTGAAAGTTTGCATGGAACAACCGAGAGGCATTCAACGAGCACGGCTTGTCGCTCAGGAGACTCCTCCTGAGCTTTGAAAACCTAAACATAGTGCCTAACAAAGGCTTGGACCATCTGAGGAGTGTCTATAATCCGAACACCAAAGATCAATAATAACTAAATTTGTTGGTTTATGTGATTGGCTTTGAGCCATTGGATAAACTCTTTGGTGTTACGGATCTCCATTTTAAGCCAAGATCAAACCGAGCTTTGATCCGGGGCACCTGCGCTATGTAATCATCAACAATGTGGATTTTTACCACAATTTAGCAACTTGGAGTTGCAGAGCCACATTGAAAGGAGCTTTGTGTAGCACCACCGTGGAGCGGCTCAGCTTGGCGGAGGTGGTGGAGTAAGCTCGCCACTGGAATTTAGCAAGTTGGACACCGTACATCCGGAGGAATTTAGTGAGCCAAATTATAGCGTCCTTCCACCAACTTATCCATCCAACCTTACCAAGAGGGCGAGGTGCAAGGTTCCAAATTTGGCGAATGTGTGCCAAAGTGGGGTCATGATGCAATAAAGTAGTATTTAAATAAAATTGCATCTTTTTAATCTTTGGCAGTTGAAAAGTCCATTCAATACGAACCGGATTGGAATGTGGTCGGAAAGGACAACGACCGGCAAAGCTTCCACCAAAGAGAATAACAACTTGGAAAACTTAAAGAAAGGTTGTAAAGAGATCATTGCATGATCCAACCTTTTAAAAACCTAATCTTGGCCATTTCTAAGATTAGACCAAGTGTACCATGGCAGCGTGTTGGTGTGGCGTGAATAATTAGGGTCATAAAACCCAAATTTATTACGCATGTAAAACCAAGCCTCCCTTTCGCCAGCTGGCCACCTCATGGGTAAAAGGCCCAATTTATCATTGGGCTGCTCCACCATATTAAAATCCCCATTGATTAGCCAGTGCGCATTTGGAAGGTCGTCAGCCACCCACCTCCAAAGCGTCATCCTTTCTGACACGTCATTAGGTGCATAAACATTGATAATCCCAAAGGAGAGATTTTCAATATTGAATAACACCTAGAGAATACGGTTGTCAGGGTCACATCCATGATTGACGTAATGCGACCGCCATTTCGGAGAAATAAATGTGATCATTCCACCTCTGCCAACAACATGGTTGCTAGAGATAGCTAAACTGTCGTGCCAATAGTTTGGACGAAGAATCAAGTAAAAACCTGAAACTTTGATTTTCTGTAAACAGAATATCCATATCCGGGAAGCTTTTCCTAAAATCTCACACAATGTATTTGCGAGTGGAGTCTGTGAGACCCCAAACATTCCATGAGTAGCAATTCATGAGGAAACATTGTCAAGATGCATTTCTGAGTCTAGCTCACTCAAACCATCAAGGGCCCCAAAACTATTCTAAAAACTGTTGTTGGTTAACTAAAAAAATCAGATAGTTGAGCAGCCCACCAGCTGGTAGGGCTATACTCCCCTTCCTCACGCTCGCGAGGAGGCTTACGAGAATGCCGAATCGCTACTTTCGTGGAGAAACCACTTTGTTAGAAATGAGTAACGGTTGAAGACTACCCTCATGCTGTAAAATAGTAGGCTGAGAGTTTGAGGCCAAAGGTGCCAATTTTCTTGAAGAACCAACCATACTACCAGCCAATACCTTCGTGTGAGCTAGAGGCAACTTGGTATCCGAAGGTTGCTTTGAGTTGGAAGCATTTGGAGGAACCTTTCCAGCTTGAGTAGTTGAACCATGTTGCGAAGGCCCGACATGAGCGGCCTTGTTCTTGTTGGTTTTACGGCCACCCACAGTGTGTCAGCCCTCCTCTTTAGGTTGAGGGCGGGGATCACCCATAGGCTTTGAAGCGGCATGGTGAGCGGCCAACAAGGGATAGTCCCTAATTTTATGCTCAGAAGATTGATAGTGAAAACAAGTATTTGGAAGATTGATGTATACCACCTTCTGAGAAAAAGACACATCACCAACCTGAATGGCAATCGACTCTTTCAAGTCCTTCGAAAGATCCAGTTCAATGCAAACCCTCTTTTCGGACGAGCTGCAAAGAACCTAGAAGGCTCTGTGTAAATAACATGGATGAGAGTGGCAGAAATACGCTCTAAAAATTCCAGCAAGGCATAGGAAGCCCTGAGAATTCAACCCAAACAGGGACTTTAAGAGCCATCTGGTCAGAGACAACAAAGTCTCTGGTCCAGGGTGACAAAACCAATAGGGAGCTTCTTACATACCAGGTTTGTTGTTTATGCAAAATAAGGGAAGCATGACTAGGATCAACAAATCGAAGGCAAAAAAACCACAGGTTAGGTTCTGGATGGAATCCAGTTTAATACCATGCGTTGTCCAAGCAGTTTGGACCCATGATTTAAGCATACTTTCAGAGGAGTCCTTCCAACAAAATATCCTATTAAATAGAATTGTTCTAGCCATTTACAAGCGGAATCAAATTCTAAAAGCTATAACACAATATCAGGGAAAGTATCGTTACCTCGTGGAATACTTTCAGCACAAACTTGCGAGGGCGTTTCGTCGAGCCATTGTTTACAAACTCGCCGCTCTCTCATCAGCAGCTTGAAACAACTGGACTAGAGTCGTGCGCCATCATATTTACGCTCGCTAAATGGCTAGGCTCTAGAAAAGAGGCCAAATAAATGCGATAATGACAATAGATCACTCACTACAGATGAACTCGTTGTTCTTGGCATGCAAAACCCTAGTTTCGCAGCCATAACCCTAAAGCTTTGAAAACGAGAGCTCCCATTTCACGAAAACGAGTGAGAGCTCAACAAGTTTGAGCACCTTCCCGAGAGAGTGGAGTTTCGATGAGGTAGTTTTGGCAAGGTGAAGCCCCATAACAGGAGAAGTGAAGCCCTTTGTCAAGAGAGAGCCATTTTTGGTGAGAATTTTTATTGCCTCCATAAAGGAGAGATCTTTGTATTAGCCCTTATTCTGGAGTGGAATAGCACGGTTGTAATGGAGAATTTGTATTTTCCCTTGTAAAGGAGAGTTTCTATTTTCCCATTGTTACTGAGAACTGATATCTATTCATTACAAGAAATCAATCGCTTGTCATCATTACGAAGTGAGATTGGGGAAGGCCATTGCAGCTTAAACCAAAGTTTCATGGAGAGCATAATAAAGGTATTTTTGTTTTGCATACCATATGCATTATTGATGTAAAAATGTACGGAAAGTATAGTTGTGTCAATAATAAAGTGTTTCAAGAGTTTTCGAACCTCAAGACGTAACCCAACAGGGTGAACTCTATTATCAACCTAGTGTTCCATTATTGCTTGTTTATTGTATTAAATTCAGTTTTTAATGTTGATTTTAATGTATGCCATTTTTACGAGAAATTGAGAAATGGGTAATTAAGCCAATTTTAACTTGAAATGTAAGAGATTTTGAGAAAAATAGTATAAGTCTATGAAATTAGAGAAAACTAAGTTAGTTTGTTTGATCCCATTTTTGGATCAAGCAATTTGGTATCGTGGTTCATGCTTACATTTTTTCTCAAGTGTGAGATTCTTTTGGTTGTTAAGATATTGTAGTTTGGAGATGGATTCCTTCGCATGATGTAGTTGTAAATGATGCTTAGTATGATGTTTACCTTGTTGAGCACCATTATTCGGTGGTGACCTCATATCACCGGAATTGGAGTAGTAGATCATGGAGTGATGAGGACCGTAGATCTCTTATAGAAAAAGTTGAGGAAGAGAACTCAAGAGGACTTAGAAGATACGCAAGTTTGTGCACATTTATCCGAGATCCACACATGTTGTGAAGAAGTGTTGCTTTTTATTCGCATATTGGGCACCATATTGGTTATGATGTAAATTTAAAGAGTGTAGAAATCACCACTCATTTCCAGCAGTATCGATGTCAAAGAATCAACCAAGAGTGTGACATACTGTCAATTGATGCATCTCCAACCGAGTTTGTGTTACATTCTAAGGGGATTGCGAGACATATTATACTAGTTTTTTCGAGGCGTTGTTAGTATAACTTGTTCTTGATTGGGAGACTAGAGAAAGTTATGTTTGGTATTGGTTACTACTTTATTGTCTCGGGCCAAGACTTATGGGTCGGTCGACGACACAGTTTGAGGTATGGTGACTGAATCTTGTGTTTTGAGATTTGGTGTAGGAGGAATTTACTCAAATATCACATATCTCAATATAGTTCTATTAGAAATAGATGAAATCGTGTTGTGAAACATATACTTGAAATCTCGACAAGTGGGTAATACAACACAAGGAGATGAAGTTAAGTTGACCAAAGGATGAGATTATGTAATTCCATTTGGTATGAGACAAACCATCAAACCCTCTTATGGATTCATTAGTGAGTCATCATATTGTTATGTATAAGTGACCCACCAAAAAATAATGTATCAAGAGAAGAAAATAATGCTCCCCGATTGAAGTTTTTTCCAATTCGGATGAAGCTCGTGTGCTTTCAAAATCTTATAGTAAGGAAATTCATCCTTCTATTTAATCTCTTTTTTCAAACAAGAAATCGAGTGGGGAATACATTTCATGCCCTTTGAGGTGAAGGATACTTGTTGTAAAGATAGAATGTGGAGATTGTTAAGTAAGGCTTACTATCTAAGAAAATGGATAAGAATTCTTGCACTCATTATAGAATGAGTGGCCCCCAGTTGATAAGTGTTGGAATCTCCATCCACAACTATGTTTGAGTACCAACAAGAAGGAAGTTGGGAGCACTAATAGGGCAAAGATACATCTCGTGAGAAATCCTACCTATGTAGAAAATATCCCTTCAAGTGGGACCTACCCAAAGAGGAGAATCCATCAACTTAGGTCGGTAAGAAAGTGTTTACTTTCATGGATAATATTTTTACATCTAGATAATGTTTGTCTAGCATGCCTATTGCACCTCCAAAACACTTATTTTGGGGTTTACATTACTGAATAAGCCTGAGGGAAATTAACTCCACATGTTTTACCAAGTAAGGAGTTACAACACTCATTGAGGGTGAATTTGGTGTAACCATCGAGGTTTTGTTTACCAATTCTATAGATTTTGGCAAAAGGGTAAACAAATACTATGTTAAAGGAAATGTTAAGCGAAAGTTCTCCAAGTTACGATAGCAATAGAAACATGTTGAATGTGAGTTGAAGTGTTATTGCAAGAGGATATGAAGTGGCCAAAAATAAATATGGGAAGTGCTTCTTATATGGTGTGTGACACTCAATTTGAGAAATGTTGTTTTGTGTGTTTATATGTACACTTGTAAAGACACAAATTAAGAAAAAAATGTAATGGAATTATGTGTGCGCTTCATATATATTGCATTAGATCGTAAGACCCCAAGAAGGGACTTAGTATGCAATGTATATTTACCCTTCTTTGAGAAAAATGAACAACAAGGAGAATATGATAGCATCTCGTTTGGGAGAACGTCATTCTAGTATGCAAGTAGTGCAACAAATAAGAAAATTCACCAAGAAGAAAAATAAGACACCAAGAGTGCAAGAAGGTCAATTGGAAGATATAAAAGAGAGATATGAACTCTCTTCATCACCTAGGTTTGTAGAATCCAGTCTATGTAGCCAACCTCCAAGAGAGATAAATAAATAATTGTTGTACATTTTTGTGTATTCTAAGATATAACCACTACTTAGGGGAGAATAAGAATTTGTTTCCCCTTATTGAGAGAGGAAAAAAACATGCATATATCATCATTACAAAAGTAGTAAGATGAATACGATAATCCATTATAGAGACCTCCTAGAAATAACACAAAGAACTTCAGAACCCCATTTCAAAGGAGAAGAGCAAGTGAATCCAAGAGTTAGGTGCCGTGTGAGACTATGAACTCGAGAGACTCCTAGAGCAAAGATCATCTAATGTACTGTATTTGGAGATACAACCCCATGTTGGGAGAGATAATTGCTAATGATCATAAATTAAGGTGAGAAGTAAAAGTTCCTTTTGTTAGTGATTTGTTCCTGAATACTTAAAGAGTCATAGAAAGAGGTTATGTTTGACATAAGGGTGCAAAGGAAGCTAGGAAATGAAGGAGTGGAACCTTTACTAATTTTTTAAGATTGAAGAATTTTGGTGGTCTAAAAGTTTTTTAGTGGGGAGGTGTGATCCAACGGATACCCATAGGTCGAATAGTATACACACTCTTTAGAATTGTTTGCTTACGTAAGATCTCATCGAGAGATTTCCGATGCACTTTGAATAGGACAAAACCAACCTTGATGCAAGAGTTACAACCCATGAAAGATTTGTATCAATAGGAAAAAGGGAGCATGTTATGCGGTGATGACTGGACTTCTCATGTGACTAATGATGTATCGACATGTGGAAAAGAGTTATTTGGCTAAAAATTACTTTTGGTTTGTCACCTTCGACTTTTAAGATCGAATGTGGGGCCCATACTATGTGTCGCCTGGGCGCCAACAATTGGTGGGGTCCATTTTTTATCAAGAGGGGGCCAGTCACCTTGTCACCGTAGTGACACTCGACATGGAGTTCAGCAGTCACTTAGGGAGTTGATGATCGGTTTACATAAAGGCGAGCTCATGACCAAGCTAAGGACCTAGTTGCACAAGTCCATAGGCGAGAAAGGAAAGATATCCACCAAAATCCATAGGATTCTCGATGGCCACACTCCACATTCTAACCAATGGTTGAGTCAAAGCAATTTGATTCACATCCACTCAACCAAAAATTCCAACTATTGCCCACTTTATATTCCAACACATTTACCAATGCAAATTTGTTTACCAAACTAAGATCCCAAAGCATATGATAGCATATGATGGTCCAATGACCAATTAAAATAATGGGGGATATTTATTTTTAAACCCTCTAACTCATATTCCCACGTATGTGAGACTAATCCAATGCAAGCACATAAAGTGGTCCAAAGTCCTAATAAAGGAAATTGCATTTAAAATGGGATTTAACCCCCACTAAAACATGTGTGGAGTATGGTGGAATGAGATATTCATCCCTTAGATAATTCCACCCAAATGGATATGAAAAGGCTAATTTTATTTGTTTTATCTTCTATATGTGTGATTATTAACAAATTAAAACTAAAGGATACAATATTATCCTTAAAAATCAGGCCTAAAACCACTATAAAAGGCCCATTATCATGCATTTCAACACACAACTTGATTTGTGAACTGACACAATTTGACTTGTGAGAGCATAACAAATTCAAGCAGTGACCCTAGAGAGTGGATCTTTTGACATGAGAATTTTGGAAAGGTGAAGCACCATAACGGGAGAAGTGAATCTCTTTTTTAGGAAAGGGCATCTTTTAACAAGATTTATATTTGCCCTTGGAAAGGAGAGTTTGTATTTACCCATCATGTAGAGAACTAATAACCCGTCATTACAGAGAATCGATCACCCGTCATCATTATGAAGCGAGATTGTGGGAAGGACATTGTTAGTGAACCCGGAGCTTTCATGGTGATCACAACAAAATTATTTTTGCTTTGCATACCAAATGCATTATTTATGTAAAAATTGTATGGAAAGTACATTTGCATCAGCAATTAAGCGATTAAAGATTTTTTCCAAACTTGAATATGTATCCCAATAGGGGTGAACTCTCTTATCGACATGGTATTTTATTTTCTCTATTCTTATTTCTTTTTCATTGTCTTAAATTCAATTGTTTAATGTATGATAATTTTTACATGTGTAGGTACTCAAATTTAGTAATTCTACTCTCATGGCATCAGTAAACACCAATTTTTGTATTGGTGCCTCCTCACCCCACGTTTGCTCTTTGTCGTATTTTCTACATACATACCTCTCTTCCCATTCAAATTCCCTTCTTCCCTCCTAAATTCAATTTATCCCACTTATCATTATTTCCCACCCCTAATTAATCATCCATTAATCATCCCTAATCATCTTTAATTAATCCTAAATCCCCATTTAATTCATTTTCTCTCCCTAAATCCTCCATTTTATCCTCCCTAGGCCCACATTTAATAAATTCACCTCCCTTTTCCCTTATTTAATATTTTTCACCCTCCACCTACCCATTTACTCATCCTAAGCAACCCTAACCCTTCAAAACCCTAATCCCACCTCTTATGGGCTCATTATCTTGAGCTTATCACCTTTCCACCACCCAAATGGATGGATCCTCAATTAGGCAGCTTTAGCAATTCAACCCTATAAAGCCAACCTTAGCCCTCTTTTTCTCAGAATGTAATTTTGTAAACTTCAGGATTTCTTGTGATCTTTGCTTCATTTTTTGCTTTCTCCCGCAACTGTCATCATCACCTTGGAGATCTTTTGCTTCAATCATGGAGATTTGGAGAACTTTTTCAATTTTGCATGTTTAGGTCCATAATTTCATTTCTATCATCATATTCCATGTCGATATTTTGCAGTCCATCAACCATCCGGATCTTCATCTCTTCCTTCTCAAGTCTTCATTTTTCATCTGTGAGATCTTCGTTCTCATCCATCCTTTTCCATCAAACTCTAGATCATCCCTAGTCGTTGTAAACCTTACAAGGTCATCATCGACCCAGCTCACATTTTGTTAGTTTATCTATCATTCATATCCCTAGTCACCTCTTTTACGATTCCACGGTCCTTCAAGCCTCAAATCTCATCATTCTTCCTTTTCGTCACCTCGGTTTATTTTTCCAGCCTAGTCACCGCCAACTTAGCCAAGTCACCATCGAATAGATCAAATTTCATTACATTCATCATTTGATTTCATAATTTTCATGCATCCTTGATGTCGATCTAGTTTTAGATATTTTGTAGGTTCTATTTTTCATCTCAAGATATCACCAACTCCGATCTCGCCTCCAAGGCCTTTAGATCTGTATTTTTCCGGTGTTGTTCTAGTTGATCTACTCCAGTCATCATTGACTAGACCTATAGTCTCAAGTTTCGTCGGCCTACACATGTTTGGTTTGATTTTTTTAGATCAAATATGTAGATTATCACTTTTATTGCATTTCGGTTTCTATTACAACTTAGATCTTGCTACATCTAATTTATCAATAATTAATTTATCTTATCTTTATAAAAATGTGGGTTGACATCCATCCTAGGAATTTTTCACTTCTCGGACTAACATTGTCAGGAAACCCACCCATATATCTACTAATCCATTTTTGTGTTGAGTTCTCTTGATTTGTAGGTCACTTAGCTCACTGCATTTTGTGCATGTGTCTAACATTATCCCATCTAGAGGTACCTTAAACCCTCTCATATTCTGAGTTACTTGTCTTCTTATTACGATTTCACTAATCAGAAACATGTGGCGAGGAAACTTGTCCAACATTATGGCATACCCGATGGGACCCACCCTTCTTTGGCGAGTCTTTTCATTTCTAATTTTCTTTTTCTATCTTCTATTAACCTCATAGGAAGGAGCGTTGTTTTTTCTTGCATACATGGGTTTCTTTGCTTTGACTTGCTTGCTCGCTTAAAAATTAAAAATAATAAAAAGGAAAAGTATATCCAGGTATTCCTCTTTTTCTTAGTTGCTCCTTTTGCATCGTACTTTCCTTTCTTGCTTGATTTTCCTCATCGAACATAACATTTCATTTTGGATCTAAAAATAACCTTCATATCTACTTGGCAATCAATTCTAATTAGGAGGATAACCATTTGCATGCACTCTCATCACACACATCCAAACACACACGATAAAAACGCACATATTAAACAATTCCTTCCCAAGTGGCACTATTGGATTTTCATCACCCAATACAAAATCTGACTTGGTGTTTTGGCCAAGTATAAATAAGTTGGTGGTTGGTATATTGGCTAAGCACCTAACCCTCTTATCACTACGGGACCATGAACTGAGGAGGTAGGCCCCAATGCCAAGCCATGTACCAACACCAACACAAATTCAGACCTCATGTACCTTTGGGTATATCTAGGACTCCAACCAAAACTACTCAAACCATCCAAAGATTTTCCATTTCCTAGATTCCCTTCAAGTCCATTTTTCACTTCTTTTCACATCTTTAATAATCAAGATAATCAAAATTCTGTTGTGTGACTTGTTTTAATTAATTAAAAATTAGCGTAATTTGTTTTATTATTTGTTTCATGTTATTTATTACACGCTCTCAAGAAATAAAAATGGAACAAAATATTTCATCCAACAATTTTCCTATCTCCTCCCAAAAACTTCGCCCTTTCTATCATTACCTCCCCCTTTGGTCACTTCTTCATAGTTACTCAACCCATGGTTCCCATTTCCTCTCTTCAAGAATCTCATACCGTCAAACCTAGCATCCATGTTGAAACTAATCCCTCTCTTTATCATCACTCCATCCCATCTAGACCGACAACACCCCTTCCGTCACCTCTATCAAATCTTTTGGGCCTCCTATCATCCCTTATGGGTGTGCGGAATTCTAAGAGCTTCTCGATGCTAATCCAATTTCTCTTCATGAATATCTCCTTCACAATTCTACCAACCTCCCCATTGATGGACCTCCTTTGTAACAAATTTATGCTTACCATTCTAATCCCGAATCTATTCAAGTCCTCACATCACAACTTGTCGTATTCTTCCTAGAGCTATGAATGAGCTTTTCATGGCCCAACATGAGCTTGATCCTCACCAATCTTCTTCCACCATCCCTCATAATCACCAAACCACTCAATTAGTGGTCCCCATTCCTCCTAAATTTTCTCACATTAACACTACTATCACCTCTTCTAATCCCATCACCTCATCATCTACTACGGTCACTTGTGCCCCTATCTAATCATCTCAAGAGTCTCACTTTCTCCCTCCTCCACCCAAACAACATAATCAAACTTTACCCCTTATTTCCACTTCCCATTTCCATGCAAATGTGATCACTTCACAGCCCCATCCTTTTGAATCAACTCAAACCCATCAACCTCCTCCTCAAGGTGTTTATCACTACATACTTCCCAATCAATCAACTCAAGTATCCCAACCACCCATCACTTACATCCCAACTCATCCTATATCAAACCAATCAAATGTCCCTATCTCTCAACAACCAACTCAATCTCACCAATCTTATCACATCCCCATTTCTCAACAACAACCTTTATCTCAACCCATTCAATCGTAACCCTTTAATTACATTCCCCCTTATCAACCACTTCCACAAACACCTACTCATCCTCAAACATATCAACCTTATCAATAACCTAATCCATCTACTTCATATGCATCACAATCTCATCCTTCAACTTCTCAACCCCATCCATCTAACAATCCCATGTAGGAATTATTAAGTAGAATGGCTAATCTTGAAGCTGCTACCTTAGGATCTAAGACCACCTTCTCATATGAGCAAATTTGTAACAAACCTATCAATCCATCAGTCCCCATAAAGCCTTATCCTCCTTATTGGGAATTAGATAAATTCTCTAAGTTTAATATCAAGGATGACCCGAAGGATGGCAAAAGGGAAGCGGCAACACCATGGACCATAACGTCATTTTTTTCAAATCTTAACCTTTACAGAATACCATACGGCCTCACCTCCCCATGATGTTGTGATGGTGCCCCCCGTGGGTCGGGCCGTCGGAAGCCTTGCAGGCGGCTCGCTCCCGGATGACCCACGTCGGGTAGTGTGCTCAAAGTTAATGGCAACAACAATCCTAGTTAGAATTTCCCTCCCTTGGATTCGTCCAACTACGTCTCCGTGTCCTTGGAGGATTCAATAGACTTAGCCACCCAAACAAACCTTCTCACAAACAGAGTAATCTTTGCAAAATTTGTAGGTTGTCAACTGACTGTGGAGGGCATTCAAAACTGGTGTGAGGTGTAGTGGGGTAGCGGCCTGAGTATCCACTTCCTGGAAAGAGGTTTTTTTCTGGTTATCTTTCACAGTGCCACTCAAAAGAACGATACCATGGTGAGGAAAGACTTTCTTTTGGCGAGACTCAGGCCTGGAGATTCGCGAATGGGAGACTCATTTCGATACGGCTAGAGTAGAAATGGAAGGACTAAAAGTTTGGGTAAGACTCTATTCACTACCCAGTGAGTTTTGGTCCACCCCCATTCTCAACAAAATTTGCTCCAGTCTAGGACGCATTGTCCGCATCGACCCTGTCACCCTGGAAGGTACCCTCTCATCCTTTGCTAGGATTTGTATTTCTATCGATTATAAACAGAAGCTTCAGGATCTTATAATCATCTCCACCCAGTCCAGGCTCTGGGAGAAAAAGGTTGAATATGAAGGCGTCTCCAACAACTGCTTTAAATGCAAACAACCTGGCCATTTTCAAAAATCCTACAAAAATCCCCCTGCTTCGGGCAAAATGGAATGGAGGAAGAAATCCTCTCCCCTTCCTACCTCCACTCCTTCCATTCCTGCTCACTTAAATAAGTCACAACCCTCAAGTGAGGATATTAATGACCCCACCCCTGCTCTTGAGTCCATATCTTTGGATCCGAGTACCATTTCTTTGGTTAAAGAAACGGCCGCAGTGGTAAAGGACTCAACAAGGATTTTATCCCTTTTTCACGATGGTATTTCTCTCGGCCTGGGAGGGAACGTCGTTTCTTTGGAAAAATGGGTGAATGAGAAGGATGAACTAATCCAGTCTAATGATGGTGACTCCAGTGGTTCTCTGGAGATTGTCCCTGAGGATCAATCTTTAGATAACATGCAGATGTGTCTCGATTCTTCTAACACCAGCACTTCTAAACATGGATCTAGGACCGAAAGGCATACTTGGGTCGTCCATCTAAGAGTAAAATTTCCCTCAAAGAGGTTGCAGCAGGGAAGCAACTGCAACTCTGTTCCTTTTTCCCTCTATGAGTAGGAGAGGCGAGTCCTCTCTGAAGCTCAAATGATTCTCTTTTCATGGAACGTTAGGGGCCTTAACGCCCCTAACAAACAACGTCTTTTAAGATGTTATGCTACCGATGCTACCGATTGATATTTTCCTTCTTCAGAAACTAAGATGTCTGTGGAAGGTTGCAAGAAAGGATGGTTTCGAAAATGGAAAGGTTGGGAAGGATGCTTTTCAGATTCTTTAGGTGCCTCGGGAGGCCTAGGAATTATGTGGAAATCTAGGCTTTGCATTCTTGAACCTCTCCTCATTGATTCAAATTTCATTTGGTGTAAGGTTTTTATTAAACACTCTGATGAGTCCTTCTTATGCAATGTTTATGGTCCTTCTAATCCGATCAAAAAAAGAGATCTATGGTCTAAACTTCATCTGGTCCTTGATTCAGCTGTCAACTCCAAGATTGTAGTTCTATGGTGATTTCAATGCAACTCTTTCTGATCTTGATAAACGAGGAGGTATTCAATGGCAGCCACATTCTCAAGTGGACTTCACCTCCTTTGTGTCTTCCACCAAATTGGTTGACGTGGAGCCGAGTTTGGGTTGGTTCACGTGGAATAATCGGAGGCCTGGTTTAGTTGATAGCGGTGTGTCTTGTGTCTTGGCTGCATTTCTTGTCTCTCTGAAATCTGGTTGCAAAATAATTTTCTTCTCAAATGCTTTGTTCTTCCCCTTTCCGGCTCCGATCATTTCCCAATTTCTCTAAACATTTCCTTTGACCTGCCCCCTCGCCGCTCGCCTTTCAAATTTGAAAACATGTGGTTGCAGGATCCTTCACTTAGGCCCCTGATTAAATCCTGGTGGGACTCCTTCAAAGTCAAAGGGACCTGGATGTTCAAACTTTCCAAAAAGTTATCTATGCTGAAAGATAATTTACGTAGCTAGAATATCTCCTGCTTTAAAAATATTTTTCTTGAAAAATAGAGAGTCGAGAAGGAGCTCCATATTCTGAATGAATCTATCCTCTCACAAGGGATGCTTCAGGTTGATTTCTTCAAGGAAAAATTGCTTCTCAAGGAACTTGGCGATCTTCTTCTTAAAGAGGAAACTTATTGGCGACAAAAATCCAGGGAAGTCTGGTTGGTGACGGTGATAAAAATACTAAGTTCTTTCATGCTTCAGTCAAAGCCAGAAGAAATTTCAATTACATTTCATCCCTCCAGCTGGATGATAATTTTGTGGCGTCCACTCAATCACAGATCAAATCTGAAGCAGTGTCTTTCTTCAATAAGCTTTTGAATGGTGATTCAGCCACCCCCCTTGGAGATCAGTCTTCTTTCTTTAATCAAATCCCACCTCAGTAACCGGCTATTATCGATAACAACATGCTTCTCTCCCCATTCACCAAGGAGGAGGTTCGAAAAATTGTTTTCTCAATGAAGAGAGATAAAGCGCCCAACCCTGATGGTTTCCCTACCTCTTTCTTCCAGGACTTTTGGGATGTCATTGGGAATTCAGTTTGGAATGCGGTGGAGGAATCATGGCACACGGCAAGATATTAGGTGCTCTCAATCACACCCTCATCTGTATGTTCCCCAAAAAATCTCCAGTCGAGTCTCTAGATGATTTCAGACCGATTTCCCTTTGTAATACGTCATATAAAATAATCTTGAAAGCTATTACAAATAGAATGAGTCCTCTCTTGTCTAAATTGGTGGCTCATGAACAAAGCGGTTTCATTCCTGGGAGGTCTATTTCAGACGGATCATCATCTCCCATGGCCGATTCATACTCTCCACTCCTCCTCTCGATCGGCATGATGCTTGTTGTCCACTCAAAATTCCTCGCCCTAATGAAAGTAAAATTTCAAAATTTTGAGTTATGAGTGTTTTCCTCTAAAGTGCCTAAGTCGTGAAAATTGAGAAAATCGTGTTTCGGGTCATTTTGTATGTATTTCGGGCTCTGTTCGGACATTTTTGTCCCTTTGTCCCAAGTACGAAAGTGCATTTGTTCCCCGATCGGCCGAAATCCTCAAGTTGTTCCATTTTCGGGCCCGTCAACTTTTTGTCCCAAGTGTCCCAAACTTATTGGGCAAACTGTTCCATTTTCGGCCGATTCGCCCGAACCGCGTCCTTCGCGCAATTTTGTCCCAACTGTCCCGAGTTCCAAATTGCTCTCTGTTCCCCGATCGGCCGAAACTCCCGAGTCGCGTACCTCAGAGCTCTTTGTCCCAAATCAAAAAAATGCAAACTGTTCCAATTTCGGCCGAAACACCCGAACCGCGTCCTTCGCGCGTTTTCATCCCAAATGTCCCAAAATGCATTTGTGCGTCTTCTCCCTGTTTCACCCGAATCGGCCGAACCGCGTGTTTCGCGCATTCGCGTCTCACATGTCCCAAGTGAACCTAATGCAATTCATACTTAGTTTTTCCCGCTCGACCCGAATATGCTAAAATATGAATTTAAGTTGCGGCTCTGATGCTATCAATCCGAAGATCAAATTTCAAGGACAGCTGGCAGAAGGACGAAGCTCTCAAGACGCTGGTTACATCAGTTTTCAAAGATATTCATTGTCATCCTCAAGATGAAAATTCTGGTGTGTCAAGGACATAGCTGATACGTGGAAGAAAATTCAAGCAGCGGTTTCGGAAGTCAGTGGGTCCCTCTCAGCGACTGGCCACCTGTCTTCTTCTCCTTGTTCTTTTCTCCTCTTCCCTTTCTTTTCCGTTTTCTTTGTAATAGGTTGAGGTATTGCGGTTGGCAGTCCTTAACGGTTCTTGATTAAAGAAACGGTTACGAAGGGTAACTGATTTGTAATCTATATAACGGCATTTCTACGCCACTAGAAAAAGGAGGAAGAACTTGGCATATTTTCTGGAAGTGTAAATAGATCAGAGAGAAATCAATACAAAAGGGCTTTCCATTCATTTTCTATCCAATCTTTGTTATCTCTGTGTTTTCTTTTAATTTCGTGAAGATCATTTGTTTCTAGTTCATTAGTCTCACTGATTGCATATTTTCAAATATTGCGAGTATAGTGATCTTGTATAACCAAGAAGGAACTTTGTGTCCTTGATTAATGAATCTGAAGAAGGTTATTTACAGAACTTTGTGTCTGGTAATCTCATCTTGTACAAACGATCTTGTTTTAAATTCACTGCAACTTTGTATACATAAAGGATTATTCTCGCTATCTATAATCCCGCATGTTGCTCTTTGCTCACCCTCGTATTCCCTTCCCTCGGTCCTTTTTAGAATCGATGATCCTTGTGGAAAACACTTTCATAATATCCAAGTTCAACTATAAAATCATGTTTTGTATATTTGTAAATAAGTTCGTTTCGAATAAGGGAACCTCTCCCATTAAAGAGGAGGGACTTCTTGTCCCCCACTATTGCTCTTCTTAAAAGTCCTATTTGACGACCAACAATGCTGAAACTAGACTTTAGCAAAGCCTATGACCACGTCAACTGGAGATTCCTCATTAAATCTCTTCAAGCCATGGGTTTCTGTTGGCAATTTTGTAATTGGATTTTCAACTGCATTGCCACCCCTTGATTCTTAGTCCTGGTTATGGTTGGGCTGAAGGCTTCTTCCATAGCAGTAGGGGATTGAGACAAGGCGATCCCCTCTCCTCCTTTCTTTTATTTTGGTCACTGAGGCTCTTAGCCGAAGCATCAAATCTGCTATTTTGGATGGATCCCTTAAAGGTATTCAAATCACCTCCAATCTTCTAGCCCTCTCACACCAACAATTCACGGATGACACTTTCCTTTTTGGTCAAGGTTCTATTCTAGAAGCAAGGTGCCTCTCTTCTATTCTAGATTCTTATTCTTCAGTGGCAGACAGGTTATTAACTTTCATAAATCTGTTATTTTCTTCTTTAATGTTGCCCCAAGATTACAATGCAGGATCAAAGCAATTCTCGGCTTCACCGTGGGTGTTCTCCCCCACAAATATCTGGGTATCCCACTTTTCCATGGGAATGGTAAAGTGCATCTTTGGGACGGGCTTATAAACTCCATTTCTACTAGACTACTCTCATGGAAAGGAAAATGGCTATCCTTGGTGGGATGAGCCCTATTAATTAATTCAGTTCTCCTGGCCATTCTGATTTACATGATGTCTGTCTTGCAGATCCCTAAATCTATTTTTCTCAAAATTGAAAAGATTGTCAGATCCTTCTTATGGCAAGGAAATAATGAAGAGCACAAATTTCACCTTGCAAATTGGGAAATGGTCAAACTTCCTAAACGCCTTGGTGGGTTGGGAATTCTGGATCTTGCTCTTCAAAATTATCCCTCGGAGCAAAACTTGTTTGGAACTTCATCTCTAACGCCAAACGGCTCACATTCCAAGTTCTTTCCCATAAGTATCTCGGGGGTCGCCCCAAGCTATTGTTATCCAGCACAGAGCTCCCCAAAGGATCACATATCTAGAATTTCTTCTGTAAGTCCAAATCCTTGATTGCTTTGATTAATTGCTTGGAACATCAATAACAGTCACCACCACCTTCTAGGAAGAAAGTTGGAACGGATCCCACCCCTTAATCTCACGCCTAAACTCAACAGAGTAATGAACACGACCAAGATTACTTGGGGATCTTTGGTTGCAGATTATGGCAGTCAGAATCCCGATGGCTCACCATCTTGGCTTTGGAAAGATGTCTCCAATATTGGGGCTAATGCACAGGAATCCAATCTCCTCAAGGGTGCCTTATAGGATAGAAATGCACACTTCCTTAATGATGATGATCGTATGATTTGGCTTGGGGATGCAACAGGATCTTTCTCTGTGAAAGCAGGTTATAATATTCTCATCTCACGGTTTGGCCAAGGTCTTCCATGTTCCTACGGCTGTTGGCATCCTAGTATCTCTCCTAAGGTGGAAATTTTTGGCTGGTTGGTTATGAAAAAGAAAGTTCTAACTCAAGTTAGGCGGAGATCATGGGGTTACGCTGGTCCATCCAAGTGTGTGCTCTGTGGTGCCGCGGAGGAAGATCTTGATCATCTCTTTCTATTTTGCCCATTCGCATCTAGGCTGGGGGTTGGCTCCTTAGCAAATTAAATCTAGCTTGGGTCCCATGCAATAATATAGGAGAGACACTTCTCTCTTGGCCGAGATATAACAATAACAGCTCCCTCAGTTCTATTTGGTACATAGCCCCCTTCTTCCTCCTGTGGCATATTTGGTGGGAATGTAATCTTTGTCTCTTCAGGGAACAATCGCCGAGTTGCAAGCTTTTCTCAACAAGTTGGAAGTGGCCATCTCGGAGAAAGTCAGTGTTAATTATTTGTCACAATCCACTTTCTCCTCTAGGGATTTTGATATCATGAATTCATGGCCACTCATAAAGCAACCTGGCCCTGGCTCTATTGTTAAAAAAGGTCTCACTCAAGTTGAAAAATTAATTCGTAGAAAAAGGGCAAGATGGCGCCCCCTCCGAAGGGCTCGTGGAAACTCAATTTTGACGGCACTTCTAGAGGGAACCTAGGTAAATCAGGTGCAGGTTGTATTCTTAGGGATGAATATGGTAATCTCATCAAAGCTGGCTCCTACCCTCTCAGAGATGGTTCGTGCAACGCTGTTGAAGCCCAAGCACTTCGGAAGGGGTCAAGATGGCTGCCCAGTTAGGTTGTTCTCATCTATTTATCGAAGGGGACTCCCAAATTATCATATGTGTAGTTTCTAGAGGCACATCCCCATCGTGGAAAATCAACACCTTTATCCCTCAAATTCTTTTTGGTTAGATAAAATCAGCTCCTGGTACATTACCCATAACTACAGAGAAACTAACCAAGTGGCTGATTTTTTAGCAAACTATGCAATTGATTACCCCGCCGCCATCGTCACTTCAGGTACCGATCAAGATTGGCATGGGCTGACAAGCCTAATCTCCTACGACCAAGACAAATGACTCAGTAGCTTAGATGTGGCCTCACGTGTGTGCAGTGCTCCATTTAAGAGAGATGGTTTCCGACTTGCTGCTATGTGTCCCTCGGTCTCTCGATTCCGTTGTTGCTACTCTCCAGTGTCTTTCTATGGCATTTCTCAAATTCCCCTTTGTTACCCTTCACATCTCGGTGTCAAATGTCACCTCAACATTGGAAATTGATCGTACCCATCTGTCTAAGGCGTCTTCCATTATTCTTCAAACTAGGAAGCCGAAGCTATAGAGACTATTTTGGGCGACTCTATCATTTTTGCTCTCGCCAGGCATGCACAAATGTAGACATCACCGTTGCCTTCGTATCCTTCTGCTTGCTTCTAGAGGAGGATTTGGTCATCATGGAATTCCTCGCCAATTCTGTTGTCCTTCCCGCCCACCATGTCGGCCTCCATGATGAACTTGCCGACTTCTCCCTGCCGGATCCACTCCTCTGGGTTGAGGAGGTTGATGATCTTGCTATTGGATCGGGGCATGGCATCAAATGGATCTGTAGCCAGTAGAGGGACCTTCTCCACCACGCATAAAGCATCAATACGCTCTTCACGTCGGGTAGGCTCAATCACCATTTGCTACCCGAGTTGATATTGAGGCCACGGGCTTCCCATTTTACTCTGCTATTGATCAGTGGAATGCTCTCAAGGATCGGGCTCGGAGTGCTTACAGGATCCTTCTTCACGAGTCAAACCTCCGTGCTGGTACCCGCTTCGGTTGATGTAGAGGCTCCCGTGCTTCACTTTTTTCGCGTTGTTTTGTTTTGGTCTCGCTTGGGTTAATTTTTTTAGATTTCTTGCCACATCATTGGCTTCTACCCCTCCTTCTTCTTCTTTCTTCTTCTTTCCTCTTGTTCCCTCCCCTTTCTTCCTTTCTTCCTTTCTTTCTAATTATAATGTTGGGGTCCTTCCCCCTGGTTCATAGCTTTGGTCAAAAGCGTTTAAATATAAAATATATATATATATATAGGATGACCCATAACAACACCTTTGCACTTTTAAACATTCATGTTAACTTGTTGCTCATGACCAAGACCTTATACTCCGCACCTTCCCCATTTTGTTATCTCGGAATCTGCATTGGATTAGTATAATAGCATCCCACAACATTCATTATTTTCCTTCACCTAACTTTCACAACTATTCGTATAACATATATCAATCAATATTGCACGTAAGATCACTATCACATACCTCTATGCCATTAGAAAGTAGGATGATGAATCTATCGCAGATTTCGTTGCACGATGGTGTGGCATAATCAACCAACTATCATTCTCTCTTCCATAGACTAAATTAATTGAAATTTTCTCATAGTCTTGTGTGAAGAATATTTCCTCCACTCTTCAAATTCAATCATTCCAAACCTTTGAAGAGGAATTTACCATGGCTTGCAAACTTGAACTCTGTGTTCATGAGCAAGGCCATCTTAAACTTCGATCAAATAAACCCAAGTCTAAATTTACTAAATCCTCCACGCATGGTGACAAATCTAAGAATTTCACTAACGCCATCATGGTTAAATACTCTTCCACATTCACTTCTCACATGGGGCCCCCACAAAGATCTCCTAGACCACTTCCTAACTATACCCTTCTTGGGAATCTTATAGTGCAATATTTGACAAGTTAATGATAATCCATCTTATTTAGCTCACTTCAATCCAACCCTTTGATGAATCACGACCCAAACCAACATGGTATTGTGAGGAACAATACTGTAAATATCATGAAGTCCATGGTCATGACATTGATAAGTGTCACAATTTTAAATACATCGTCCAAAAACTCATATACTTTGGTGACCTCCAAGTGGATAATCCTAATGCACTATCCAATCAGCCTTTTAGTGTCTTCAAACAAACTTTTCCTAATCATTTTCCCAATAATCAAACTCCACCCTCCACATCACAAACACCTAATGCCCATACAATTAATACTATAAACCAAGATCCAACACCATCACCTACACCATCCATCTCGTCACCCATTGTATATTTGCATGTTTCGGACTCTTCCCCTGCGATCACAACTTCATCAACATCTACATCAACTATGACCATAATCACATCAACATATAATAATTCACCTATATCTACATCAATTTCCACCTTAATATCTTCATATCACATCCCTACAACCACTTCCACATCAATTACACCCACTACTATGACCATACCCACATCAACATCTGAATCTATGTCCACATCCATACCATCCCTTAAATCATCTACATGTAAACACCCACACTCAATACATACAAATGATATTCTCACCCCATCTATAATTATGATCATTCCTACACCAAAAAATCCTAAACCTATACAATCTACCACCCCTTTATATCTTGTCAAGTGCATCATACAAAAACCACTTCCACCTTTACAATGCAATCTACATTACCTAGTTCGACCTCCACATATCCACCGATTGAAATCATCCTCATTCTTGCCAAAGGTAAATCCTTGCAATCAAATTCTAAGAACTTTGGAATGCCCATCCAAAATTCCCTCACACACCCACACAAAAATTAGAGTTTCCTTCTCTCAAGACTAACCCTCCTAAGAAATCTAATGTCACATCATCACTCTTAGGAGCATCACCATCCATCTTAGGGCCAACTCCTTCATCCACTATTCGTCATTGTCAATAAATCCAAGTTAAGGAAATCTAATCCTTCCCCAAATTTGATATGTCCTTAAAACCATCCACCACCCCAATTATCAAATTAGAATCAAAACCATCTAATTCACCACCAATCAAAACTAAAACCAAGATACAATCACCTTCTTCTTCTTCTAAGACCAAGAAATAATCAAAGGCTTCCAAAAATCCTCATCAAAGCAAATCATCCCTTTTACACTCATCCACCAAAACCACTTCATCTATAACCTCTTCCCCAACCACCCCCATTGGTTCTTACACAAAATATTTTAACACCTACTTCAAGCATTTGCAATCACCCTTCCACCTATTTGATCCACATGGCCCAAGACCTTCACGGTTCGATTATAACCTCATTTTTGCATACCATCATGTGTCAGGGCATGATACCAAACATTATAAGGTTCTCCAAACTATTATCCATAATATTATTGATGAGGGTGATTTTCTCATTGAAGGGGATCAGCCTCTTCAATCTACCAATCTTAGTTGCCCCTCGACCTATTGTTATTGAACGAGTGTTATGAAACAACTTCATCGCCCCGGTTAAGATTCCACTTTAAGAGCTCATCCAAAGTTCTCCGGATCATAGGAAATCTCTCATTGAAGCTCTCAAGTGTATCCCCACTCCTAACGATGAGGCTCAGCCCTTTTCATCTCTTGTTGGAGCACTTATTGCTTCCACTTCCATATCCTTTGACGATATCAAAATTCTGACATAACACATGAAAAACAAGACCTTCCACTTTTCATCATTGTGTGTATCAATGATACATTCATTTGTCATTATATGATAGATAATGGAGCTAGCATAAACATCATCTCATCCCACACCTTTGATCGATTAAGCTCCCTTATTTGATAGCCAAATCACTCATGGTTCTTTGCACATTCAATGATGGTATTACTGCACTTTGGGCATAGTTATTATTCCTATCCGTATTGGTGAAAAACTCCTCCATGAGATCTTCTATATCGTAGAAGGGGAGTTTTGATACAATATCATACTTAGACGCCTATGGATCCATGCCATGCGTTGCGTTTTTTCCACCATTTTTGATGCATCAAGTATGAACATGAGGGGAAGATCTTAACTCTCCCACGAAATTCCTCCATTCAAGGCATATCACATGACCTATCTTCCTAATGACATGCTCATTCCCACGTAAGATACTTTTGAAGCATCCACTAGCTCATTTGTATCTGTGTCCAAGCTTCCCAATGATGACTCCTTAGACAAAGTAATAGATCATATCTCATTGGGGCGATATCATCTTCTCATGCTTAATGTCCTTCCCACACCTCATCGATTCGGACTGCATACAAGATCTAATTTATCAACCTTACATCGTATATCATTCCTTTTGGTTCACCTCATCTTCACACTAATTTCATCTATGGTGGCATCAATCACCCTTCCTCTCACATTGACACTCAACCACACATAAAACCATATACCAATTGTTTTGACTTTCTCTACAAAAATCCTTTACGTACACTTATCTTCATTGTTAGGCCTCGAAAGGATTTGGAATGGGGCATGCATGACCTCGTCATTGATAAATCTTATAAACCCTATGAAAATTTTGGGTTAGGCTATAAGGAACAATCTACTGACCTTCTCCCTTCGTTCTTAGCTCTCATGAACATTAACCTCTATCTTCTCCATCCCATGATGTTATGGATATGGATGACACCGTATCCACATCCTCTTGGTTTTTGTTAATCTCCACCATTACCTTTAAATTGGTCACTTATCAGTGTGAAGTTAAAACTAGGTCCCTCTCTCTTCAATATTTGGATATGATAGATGGATATTTCCCTATCGTTTACATTCTCCAAGATGCACCGATGATGATTCCATCCTCTCTTACATGGGGGAAGAAGATTCCTATCTTCATAAGACCGTTACGCCATACACATTTACCCTTCTTAATGAATCCACCATCGACATCAACATAGGCACTCCACAAGAGCCTGCATTCTCAAAGTGGATCAATCCTTGATCTGCGGGAGCTTAAATATTTCATCGCCTTCCTTTCATGACATAGCCATGAATTTACATGGTTGTATGCCTACATGTTAGGTCTCGATCCTTCCATTGTTTTCCATAGCATCATTACCTTTCCTAACGTTAAGTCACTTAAGCGAGAAGCTTTTCCACATGGACCCTCAATTTTCCCTCCTTGTAAAAGAGGAGTTACAACACCTTGTTTCAATTAATTTCATTATCCATGCCGACTATCCACAATGGGTTTCCAACATCGTACCCATTGCCAAAGCTTCTAGAAAGCTCCACATCTGTACCGACTTTTGAGATCTAAACCTCGCTTTCCCTAAAGATGATATCCTCTTCCCAACATTGACCAACTTGTAGACCTTACCGTAAGCCATGAGATGCTTTTTCTTATGGATGGTTTCTTTGGGTATAATCAAATCCTTATCGCACCAGAAAACCAACATAATACTTCCTTCATCACTCCTTGGGGGACTTTTTGCTATCGCATTATGCCCTTCACTTTGAAAAGTGACACCAATCCATGACTTACATATTTCACGATCTCATCCATAAGACTAGTAGAGGACTATATTGATGACCTTTTGGGTAAATCTAAGCATTGACGTGGCCACCTTGCCATCCTTGAGGTCCTTTCTGAGTACCTTATTTGCTTCTTCCTTCATCTTAATCCAACCAAGTGTGTGTTTAAAGTGCTAATTGGTAAACTCCTCAAATTTATCATTTCTATTAGGGGTATTGAAGTTGACCTGCCAAAATTAAAGCCATCCTTGAGATGCCTCCTCCTTCTAACTTAAAGCATCTTTGTAGTCTTCAAGGTTGATTTTAATCAGGTTTGTCGTTTCATCTCGTAACTTTTGATCATTCCCAACATTTTCACCATCTCCTTCACAAATATATTGACTTTAATGGGACCATAATTACAAAAAATCCTTTGATGATCTCAAGTAGTATCTCTTATCCCCACCTCTATTTATGCCTCCATACGAGGGGGATCCTTTCTATCTCTATGTCTATACCTCAAATCATGCTCCAGTGCCATATTGGCACATCATGACGAATAAGGCAGGGGAGAAGGTTGTATATTACATTAGTCGTACCCTTCATGATTACAAGACTTGCTATACTGAAGCTGAAAATATGTGTTGCACTCTTTTCTTTGCTACCTTTAAGCTTTACCGTTATCTTCTCAATAATAAGACCTATGTTGTCACTAGGTTTTATCTTCTTAAGACCATGCATTACAACCCTTATCATAGTGATCACATCACTCGATGGATCATACTCATGACTGAGTTTGACCTAGAGTTCATCCTCGAAATAAATCAAGGGCTAGGCTATCACAAATAAATTAGTTAATGCCCTCTTCTAGATAATCGTCTTCCTCATAAATAGTTTCTTGATGAGTCCATCTTCCACTTTGACCATGAGTTTTTTCTCTCAAAATGATGAACTTATTTTACGGTTCTAAGTGTCAGCAAGGGGGAGGCGATGGGTTCATTATCATTCCTCCTTAGGATACTCCTATTCCTATTTCTAATAATCTCAATTTTGAATGCACAAACAATATGGCTGAGTATGAATCCCTCATATTAGGTCTTGAAACCACTATCTTACTAGACATCCAAATCCTTGACATCTATGGGGATTCTCAACTTATCATTAATCAAGTTAAGGGAATCTATCAATGTAAAAATGAGATCCTTCAAAATATAAGGATGTCATCGACTTCCTTCTTGGAGCATTTGATTTCTACACCCTTCAAACCATCCCTCGGTCATCTAACCAGGTTTGTAGCTACCATGGCTTCCTCAGTATATCTCATCCCATGGACAACTCGACGAATCTAAGATTTCTTTTGTTGTTTAGATTCTTGATCAACCATCACATGTTCATGAGCTTCCTCGTGTCAACCATGTTGACACCAACCATCATGATCTTTAGTATTCTAAAAGCTTTAACTATCTTTCTCAATCCATCATCCCCTCGACCTATCCCAAAACGGTAGGAGGTCTATCCTTCACATGCTAACTATTATGTCATCCTTAGAGGAATTCTCTAAATTCATGGGTTTGATGGCATCTTGCTTCATTTCCTTAAATCTCACAAATCCACTTGATCCATCAAAGAAGTCCATAACGATATATGTGGTGGAAATTTTAGTGTTTTGGTTGTTGCCAAGTGCATCCTTTGCATAGGTTATTATTTTCACTCTCTCAATAAAAGCTATAGTGAATATGTTAAGAAATGTTTCAAATGCCAATAGCATTCCAATCTAATCCATGTACCTAGTCGGGACATATAGCCAACTCGGACCTTTGGCATTTCTCACAGTGGGGACTTGACCTCATTGTCCTCATCCATCCACGACCTTCTCAATGACATCATTTTATCATTATCTTTACTCTTTGGGTATTTCACTAAATGGGTGGAATCCATTCCACTCACATCAACTAAAGCTAATCAAATCATTAATTTTTCTATCAACATATCATTTTTCGCCAAGGCGTACCACACAAGATCATCACGGATAACATAAAGTCCTTCTAAAGTAAAGATCTCATGAATCTATATGACTCATTCAATATTAAGCTTAGCTTCTCTTCTCCATATTATCCTCAAGCTAATGGCCAAGTCAAAGCCACTAACAAAACTCTTTGTAATATTCTTTTCAAGACTATTGATAAATCAGTCGTAATTGGCATCTTCATATCCCCTTTGCTCTTTGGGTTTATTGAACTAGCATCCACACCTCTACGGGTGCTACTCATTTCTTTCTCGCCTATGATTCCAAGGTTGTTCTTCCTCTTGAAGTCCAAATCCCATCCTTGCATGTTTCTCTTCGTGAATTCATCTCTGATGAAGATTATCGCCAACAACATCTAACACAACTTGAGTTATTAGACGATTGTTGTCTTCTTACTCTTAAACATCATCATGTCTACCAAGAGTGCATCAAACATGCTTATAACAAACACCTTAAGGAACGTGAATTTAATATCGGTGACCTTGTCCTTAAAGAAGATCACAACGTCGCCACTCTAGAAAGGAGTCAACATGGAATTTTTTCTCCCAACTGGATTGGACCTTATATTATCAGCATAAGTATGGGTTTGGAGCCTTTCGTTTGGCCTCCTCGATGATAAACCAGAAACATAGCCTCTTAAAGAATTACACTTGTGGCATTTATATTGTTAACATACTTACCAACATGAAATTAGTCATCTTAGACGTCATATATCTATCATTAGCCTCTTTTGTCTTTGAATGCAATGATTTGGACTTATATGTTCTAATGTTGCTTTCTTATTTGTGACCTTGAATATGGGCACCACGGCTCTATCCATAGCATATTCCTTAAGGAAAAGTTACTCCTAGGTGGGAACTTAGTGATCATTACATCCACGTCATTCTTATTTACCTACTAGAACCACGCTAAGGGTCCACATGTGTCACTTGTACATTCTTTATCCCCTCCTAAGTGGTCTACCTAGTTATCCCCAACTCTTCCATGAAAAGTCAAAATTGTCGGATGTTCGTCTTAAAATTTATCCTATCTAAAAGAAAACAGATTGCTCCTTGAAGGATAGTTATTCATAAAAGAAAAATTATCAAAAAGAATAGATTGATCCCTCAAAGGACAGCTATCATGCACATTCTATCCTGCCATTTATAAATTTAAAAATCCACAAGTTAAAAAGGCAAAAAGTAAAGTGTAGACCACTCCCTCGAAGGATGGCTACCATCTCATATAATGGAAATGAAAGCTTCTTTTATTTATCAGCCTTCTATATACTAAAAAAGCATAAAGTTTCAAAAGCAAGCATCCTAAGAGAGCCTCCCGTATCGATCAACTTTCTCATCCCTAGCAATCTTTCTCGCATTGATTAGTTTGCACCATATTGCTCAAAGTTGGGGCATAGACCTAGGAACACCCACCTAAGGAGAACCTATATTCCCCATACGAGTGTCATCTAAATCCCTTAGGTCGTGTTGACATTATGTCTAAAATTCCGCCTTCTATATTTTCCCTCGTGACCCTTGGGATTACTAACTATTCATGGTTGTGTGTTAACACCTATTATTGGCTGCAAGTCCTTTGCCTTGATTGTCTCCTTTTCTTGTTTACCTCTAATCTAGTTCAAAGCATCATTTCTTCATGCACTCCTTAATATGATCAAGTTTAGTTCATCTGTTTTTGGTCACCTATTATCGAAGTTGAATCCTTTCTCTCACATCCAATTTTCTCCTATCGTACTCTTCCTAATTTAACCATATCATTCATGCCTATAATAACATCAACCATGTTTGTATATCACAAATGTGTATGCCATATCATCTATATTTAACATATTTATAAATCCATCACATCATTTATATCCATTATTTAATCATGTCTAACAGCTATCTATTCAACTCAAATCACATCTATATATCCTCTATGTATCCATCATGAAACACCACATCACATTCATAGTCTAATCTAATTTCCAAACTAGTGGTGCAAATTAACTTGTAGAAATTAATATGTTCATTAAATCATAGTCATTTAATCATCAAACCAAGGGATGTAAACTTTCAATAATGCCAGTGTTGTATGCACGTTATAGAGAATTTAGGAGGTATGGAAAGAAATAATTGTCACTACAATACTTGAAAGAACAATGCTTGAAAGTAAACAAAACTTAGAACTGAAGTAAATGGTTTCTAAACACTGTAAATAAAACAAAACTTACATATTCAAAAATGCAAATAAAGAAGATAAATTGCTTCCTAGGCTAATCATGCAATGAAATAGAGTAACAAAACTATGGAGGGGTTTAAAGAAACCACAAGTGGGCCTTGCCTTGGGTGTTAATCCCTCCTAATTATTGTAACTAAAGACTAATAAATAGAACTCATATCTTTTATTGAATTTGCATGAATTTTACATCCAGGAAAAAAGCAATATCTTCTCTTGCTATTTCTTTCTTTGTATATCTATGTATTATATGTTCTATATTTTGTATATATTACTAGTATTAACCGTTTTCTTTTATACTTATCATTTACATCAAGACATGAGAGGAAGAGTTCAACTAGGATTTTAACAAACTAAGTAAAATATCTTTGACAAAACAAGTGGAAGATCTCAAACAGAACAACAAGAGATTCAACACATGAAACAGAACTAATAACAGGGTGTTCAAGTGATCTTCGTTTAAATGACCAGATTCTTTTAGTCGTGTATAACCTCAATCAACCAGGTTCTCCAAAGGTAGTTTGCGATGAATAATCAGATCCATGGTTGAGTTATCTCCTAGTTCTTCATGTTCTAGTTATAACTACTCCGTCAACGACATGTATGCGGACTTAAGTGTCATTCTTCACGTTCGAGACCTTGATCCCCTTTGGCGGAGATGGGTTGTTGTGGATAGGTCCTTTACTACTGCGAGTTGTTGCGAGATGGTTCCTTTGTTGCATATAGCAAGTTGCTTACAAACAAGAGTGACATCACACATATCATCATTCAAATAACTTATTGAAATCATAATAATAAATTCACACACAAAATACCACAAAATAAAGATAACTAGTTATAACTATATTAATCAGTAACTATACCATAAATTCAAGTTGTGATGATAATGTTCATAAGTGTGAGTGGGAAATATAAGGACATAGCTACAATGGCTTAACAAAGATATAGAACATGAGTTTTTTATAAGGATATTTACACAACTCATCACACCCCCAGACTTAATTTCTTGAATGCCCTCATCCAAGTGGTTCATATCTCTGTTGCCTCAAACTACATTAGCCCCCGAAAATAATTGGGGTATTTGTCCCTTCTTCTTCTAACAAGAAGTAGCCACCGTTTATCATGAACCTATGCATAACTCTATTTTGTATCCTTTCACTAAGTGGTCTGTCACTTGTCCATGATGGTATGGGAAATTGAAACATTGGCGGGTGATAGCCAATAGGAAACTAGTTCTCTACAAATTATGTAGCAATCTCAATTATTGTATTCACTATTTTCAATGTTGGCATTATATTAGGGTAAGAGTGCATTTCTTTCTTTTGTAGTTCAAGAGATAGCTCATTCCATCGCATCTTGCATGCTTGTACCACCTAAATCCCATTATCCCCGATCATTTCTCGACTTCCTCAAGAGTTACTTTCCTCATCTGCCACACTCTCCTTTTGAACACCTTATTCTTTACATATTTTGCATACTGCTCTAAAATTTCATCTGTTTTCTGGCCTCAGCCCTAAAAATGATGGTTGGACCTCTAAATGTCTATACCCTTCCATTTTTTTCTCTATCTAACTCATTTGTAAAATAAGAGCATAGGGATTTAACTTGAACATCTCCAATGTATAGAATTGGAATCCAATCCTTGTCATATTCAAGGGCATAGTTGTACATATAAAGTTCACATAATAGGATTTAAGTTTCATGGGTGTTGTTATGATATAATTTAAAGAAGCTCCTAGTTGCACTGATATTATATGGTATATCAGAATTAATACAAGTGAGTTTAAGTTACAACATCTTTTCCTTCAAGAAGATAGCATAAACATTAGATGGAGGCCTGCATTTGAATATCTCATGGGACCCCGGACTATCTCTTCTTGATTTTGCTTTAGCCGTTTAATTTATCTTTCCTTTTCATTTAGTTCTTGCTTATTTTTGGAGATAAGGTCTTCTTTTTCTCTTTCCCATCTTCCTTTTAGCCTATTAACATAGGTCTCAAATTGTAACATCAAATAGTCAATATCTTGCAACATAGTCTATGTGGTCATCTCCTTACAAGGTGGTTTTATAGTGTCTCTAACAACTTTATGAATAACAACTTGGGGGTTAACTGGTGTTACATTCATTTGTTGTACACTAGCATGTGGTGTTTGCTCCAACACTTGCTCAATTACATCATCCTCAACTATAGGAATGTGTTCTTGTTCTTGTTCCATGACTGGTTCAACTACTATAGGCATATGTCTTTGCTCAATTCCATACACCTGGTGCTCAATGACTTGCTCAACAACTTGTGCCATTTTTTTATGTTCAGTTCTTTATTCTTGTTGTTCAATGGGTTACTCAACAATGTCTGGCATTTGTTCTTGTTTAGTTTCTCCTCCAACTTCCTCTTCTTTTCCCTCCTCATGACCTTTTGTTGCATGAACTATATCCTCATCATGAGATGCCTCTTCTTACTCCTCCATGGGTTATTCAGGGTACTCCTACTCATGAAAAATGGCATCAATATCTCCATGTTGTGTTTTCATTAGCTGAGGCTCAAAGCTTCCTTCTATAGCTTCCACATCACTATCTAGTGAGATGGGATTTGATTGTTTTGGTTTGGAGGTCCTTGGCCTTTTTGTTTTGAGCCTATGGGAAGCACCTAGGTGGTGTAAGAGTAGATTTAGAAGACTTTCATTTATCCTTGGAAATGGAGGTTTCAGTGTAGTGAATTCCAATAGGGTTTCAACAATGAAAATTCTCTCAGGAGAGACAGTACGGGGTTTTTGGTGGTGTAAATTAACTTGCAAAAATTAATATGTTGTTCATTCAATCACATTCATTTAATCACAAAACCAAGGGACGTAAAAATGTTGTATGCACATTTACAAAGAATTAGTAGGTATGGAAAGGAATATATGTCACTACAATACTTAAAAGAACAATTCTTGAAAGTACGATGTTTGAAAAAAACTAACTGAAAGAAAATGGATTCTAAACACTATGACTAAAGCAAAGCTTGTAAATTTAGAATGAAAATAAAGAGATAAATTACTTCCTAGTCTAATCATGCAATGAAACAAAGAAACAAAACTATGGAGGGGTTTAGCAGACCACAAGTGGCCCTACCTTGGGTGTTAATCCCTCCTAAATCTTGTAGCTAAAGACTACTTTGAATGCAAATTCGGATCTTTTATTTAATTAGCATGAATGTTACATCTAGGAACAAAGAAACCTCTATATCTACGTATCTTCTATTCTCTAATTCCTCTATTCTCTATATTCTCCATCTAGATATATTTCTAGCATTAACCCTTTTCTTTTATACTCCTTAATTACAACAAAACATGAGAAGAAGAGTTCAACTAGGAGTTTAACAAACTAAGTAAAAGATCTTCAAGAGAACAAGTGGAATATCTCAAACAAATCAACAATATTTTCAACACATGCAACATAACTAATTAACAGGTGTCCAGATATCAAACACATAACTCAAGTAACCGACAAGTTCCTTAAATCACGTGTTAACTAATCAATCAGTTCTTTAGTGAGTTGCAATGAATAATTAGATCTATTATTGAGTTATCTCCCAGTTCTTCATGTCCCATTAATTGCCCTTCAACAACACGTAAAAACTTGAGTGTCATTATTCACGTTCCAAGATATCTTCATAATCATGGATTATTTGTTATAGGTGATCCCCTTTGGCTGCGGATGAGTTGTTGTAGACTAGTCCTTAGTTGTAGGTGATTCCCTTTGACTTTGCAGACAAGTTGTTTCATATAAGTCCTTTGTTGCATACAAGTTATTGCATATAATAAGTGTCTCACAAACAATAACGACATCACAAAAAAATCATTTAAACAACTTATTGAAATCAAGAGAATAAATGTACACACAAAATACCACAAAATAAAGATAACTAGTCATAACTATATTAATCAATATTTATGCCATAGTTTTAAGTGGTAACGATAATGTTCATACATAGCTTGATGGATTAACAGAGATACAGATTATGAGCTGTTTCTAAAGGGTATTTTCATAACTCATCACACCCCCAGTTAATTCCTTGAATGTCCTCATTTAAGTGGCTCAATCCCAGCTTCCCGATTTTACATTCACATCTGAAATCAACTAAAGTATCTATCCCTTCTGGTTCTGAGAAGAAGTAACCTTTGTTTATCCTAAACCTATCCATAACTCTATTATGTATCATTTCATTAAGTGATCACTTGTCCATGGCGGTATTAGAAAGTGGAATATTGGGGGTGATAGCCAATTGGAAGCCGTATCTACACATTTAGTAGCAATGTCAATGTATGTATTCACTCTTCTTAGAGTTGGCATTATATTAGGGTAAGAGTGCATCTCTTTCTTTTATAGTTTAGGAGACATCTCATTCTAGCGCATCTTGCATGTTTGAACCAGCTGAATTCCATGATCCCTAATCGTGTCTCTAAATTCATTATGTGTTGCTTTCCTCATTTTTCATACTCTCCTTCTTCTTTACATACTTTGCATACTATTCTACAACTTCTCTAGTTTTTGTAGCTTCAGCCCTAACCATCAGTGGTTGTACCTTCTCTAAATGCATGTATTCCTCCATTTGTATTTCTCTATCCAACTCATTCACAAAATAAGAACAGAGGGATTTGACTTGAACATCTCCAATGTATAGGATTGGAATCCAATCCCTATCATATTCAAGAGCATAGTTGTACATGTAAAGTTCACATAATAGGAGTTGAATTTCATGAGTGTTGTTCTAATATAACCTAAAGAATCTCCTAGCTACACTGATATCAAATGATATCACGAATTAATACAAGTGAGTTTGAGTTGTAACATATTTTCCTTTAAGAAGATAACATAAACATTGGATGGAGGCCTGCATTTAAATATCTCATGGGCCACCTAAATTGTATCTTCTTGATTTTGCTTCAGCCTTTTGATTTCTCTGTCCTTTTCCTTCAATTCTTCCTGATGTTTGGAGATAAGGGATTCCTTTTCTCTCTACCATTTTCCTTTTATCTTATCAACATATATCAAATTGTGACATCAAATAATCAATATCAGGCAACATTGTTTGTGTGGCCATCTCCTTACAAGGCAGCTTTTGATGTAGTCACTAGTCAATTAAACTTAGTTCAAAATGTTAGAAATGGTACAAAATCATCAATGCCTCTTATATCATGTGGAACTAGTTCTTGGTTTCAAGTTATTAGTTACCTATAATTGTGCAAAATCTTGAATTAATCCTTATTTCTCCAACCCAACTATTTCTTCATATTCTCCAGTCCTTACACTATTACAACCTTTGAAATAGGTCAACCAATAGAAAACATGTAAAGACTTACCTTTAGTAACCATGTCCCGATAGCCCTCTTAAATTATAATTATCATTGTGACTAAAGGGAGTGGTGTCTTCTTAACTCTTCAAATCCCTTAGATATACCTATGATGTAGCCCAAATAATCAACTAGGTTTCCAAGGTCAATTCATTCCTTAATTTGTTTATATACCTTTAGGCTTATGGGTTATATTATGCACTTTACTATATAATTCTGATTTAAATGAAAAATTTAATCACAAAAGAGTTGATTCAAGTTTCCAATAGTATCCTTGATGATCCCTAAAAGTTTCAAGTGCTAGTTTTACCTTTAAATGCTTCAATTTTGTTGACAGTCCCTTGTTACCCTATCTAAAGATAGTCCTACTCAACACTTTATTATTGATAATCGCATCATCTTTGGACTTCAAATATTTTGAAATCTCAAAATCCAAAATAAAACACTTGATTCTCTATTTATTCCAAGTTTTTAATTTTCCACTAGGTGAAATGGATTTTATAGCTCTTTTCCTCTTCTTTGCCCTAAATCACAGCTTTCACATGTCACATTCTTGCCCGAGAGGAGGGAATTATCTATTTCTTGAGTTTGCAATCATTCTAAAGGATATTGTAAAGCTCAAAAAAATTCAGATCCTCCTTCAACTATCTAAACTCTCAAAATTTTATAGTGATCTCCTTCGAACCGTTGTACTACAAAAAGACAATTACCATGTTTGTACACTACTATTTTTTAAGGTAAAAACCCTAGTTTTCTTTTTAGAACCACTTTCAAATTATTGTATCCTTAAATTTGGTTTTCTCATCTTCCAATAAGATTGAAATAACCATAATTATTTTCTTCTTTACTATTTACAAACTATCAAGGCTTGACTCTAAGAGATAACATTGTGTTTGATTAAGAAACAATAACATTGAAACCCTATAGTCTTAACTCAAAGAATAATCACAATGCAAGTTCAATTTCTACACAAGAATCAACTTAATATAACCACAAGGGAAAAAATCAAGGCCACATATCCTGTGTACTTGCCCAAAATCAACATCCCACCATATCAATACACAATTTCATGCATCTAAACACTCACAAAATGCTAAAGACACCAAAAAGAAATTCTTAGAGACCTCTTCTACTCTTGTATTCTTGGAAACATTGAAAATCCACTCACTAATCAATATATACATATAAGATTTAATATTTTAGCTTATAAACCTCCTTCAATCAACATGCACAGGATTTTCAAGATTTATACAATGCATAAAATCACTAAATATCATCAACTTCTTTTTGTATACATAATTTTCCACTCTTAATCTTTCTTGAAGCTTTCCAATTTTCAAGGCTCGTTTGAATGATGCCTGAAATAGTTACAAGATGGGGTATATATATGTTTCTTAGGATTTGTTAATCAATTCTTGGCTCATAACCCCTTTCAAGTGCAAACTTTTACATTTACTCACTCATTAAATGACCCCCACCTAAACCTGAAGTTTAGGATTTTAAGAAAAACATCACAACTATAATCATCCTAAGACCCCAAGAAATCGCTAAGCCTCATTTAAGGATTATTATATGATTTAATGCTCTAATAACTAATTATAACACCATTTTCAAAACAAAATTATCTTCACGGTTCAATTTTTCATTTTGGAGGGAAATGGCAAAATTTGAATCTTTGAAGGACTTAAACTAAGACAAGAAATATAAGTGACTTAAATGACCCCTTAGAACCTTTCTAAACACTAAGAAATCCAATATTTGATATTATCACCTATATATACAAACTGGGAGTGATGTCTTAACTACATGAATATGCTCTTGTTCTTGTTCCATTAATGGTTCAACCTCTATAGACATCTACTATTATTCAATTTTGTGCACCTTGTGCTCAATAACTTGTGGCACTTGTTCATGTTCATTTTCTTGCTCCTATGGATACATGCCCGATAAACAACTTGTGGCCTTTGTCCAATATCTAATTCTACTTCCTCATTCTATTGTGTCTCTCCCGACCTTCATATCGAATTGCCCCCTCATTCAAATCGGCTCCTCATGCTCCTCCATGGGCTCTTCAGGGTATTCTTGTCCAGTTTCTCCTCCAACTTCTTCTTCATTTTTCTCTACATGACCCTCCATTACATGCATTGTCTCCACATTCTGAGCTTTCTCTTCTTGTCCCTCCATGGGCTTCTCAGGGAATTGTTTCTCATGAAATGTAGCATCGTACCTCCCTACCTTGTTTCCATTGGTTTGGGCTCAATGTTTTCCTCTGTAGCTTCCACATCACTATCAAGTGATATGGGATTTGATTTTTGTTTAGATTTCCTTGGCCTTTTGGTTTTGATCCTATGAGAGTACCTTGGTGGTGTAGGAGTGGACTTGGAAGACTTTCGTTTACCTTTGGAGGTGGAGGATTCAAGAGTGGAAAACTCTATGAGGGTTTTAGTAATTAAAATTATCTCATGGGAGACAGTATAGGGTTTTTCTCAGTAGATGGAAATTTCTCAAAAGTAAGGGGTTATTTAGGCTAGGAGGTTGATCCTGTGAGCTCAGTTACATGTTTGGAAGAGGTCTCATTGCTTTTTCTCCTCTTTCTCATGTTTCCTAAGAATTCGACTATACTATTGGCCATCGCAAAATCTTCCCATGGTATTAGAGGATAATCCCTCTTGCATTTTTACTTTACTATTAAGGTGATGAGGCAATGGTGTGACAATGTAGACTTGCCCCTATGTGCCTCTCTACTCATCCTCTTCAATATCTCATTTAAGAAATTGGGTATATTCACTTGCCTATTGTTCTTTAGGTGATTTAACAATTTGAAGTGAATTGTATTCAACCTAGAATATCTTCCCTATAATTTGCAACCTCATATTTACCCATAAAGGTTTAAGGGAATTTATTTGTGTACCTTGTCTATCAGTGATGAATGCATCATCATCATCTATAAATTCTCTCCTAGCTGCTTCCAGGTTAGCCTTCTCTAGAAATGGTTCTCCTTGGCGGGTAGGCCGATTACTACAGTGAAGATGTCATCACTAATTCGATTGATAAACCCTTCAATTTTTCCTCCCCATCACTAAATGTGTTGGAAAAATCTTCAACCATTGCTTCATTGAAACCCTGAAACTAGTTTATGTAATCTAGCCAACCATTATCTTGAAAATATTGTAAAATTCGAGGGTGGCTAAGAAGTTGAGAATGCTCAGTGGGTTCATGTCATATCAAATCTCCTCCCATTGTGAATATGTAGCTTGCTCTAGTCTCAATATGTAATAACACATCTCTGCTTGAAGAAACAATGCACAATTGAGTTGTGTTGAGTTATTTTGATTATTTTTGAGCTTTGAGACTGAAAGTACACGTAGCACGGTTACAGGGGTGAGTGATCATTAATTGATGTGACCATGTGAAGCATGCAAAGTGAAGTGATTTGAAAATATGGGCTTATGTGGAGGGACACATCATAACATGAAAGGTGGTGGTTTTTTTAATGCAGTAAATACATGATGACTTGGCATAAATGCTAATTAATGATAATCATTCTAATTATACTTTAATAAAGTGATAGTCGAGTGCACTTATCTCAATGTTCATTTGGAATGATGATTGTGCATGCTTATTTAGATTTGCACCTTGGCTACATGCAAGCTTGCTATAATGTTGCGGACATTTCTATGATGTTGCAAATGTGTGTCGAATTGATATTGGTTGGTCCTTACTAAAACCAAATAACTCTCGGAGAGGTACTATCGATTTTTGTGGTGTTAGTTGTCTTTTTCAATCTCTCCTACGTGCGAGATATTTTTGATCTTCTTTCGTGTAATTATGAGTTCAACCAAACATAAAAGACAAAACATGGGTTTGCTACATGTGTTGTTATAAGTGGAACCTTCATTCATTGCATTCTCTCCTTGTGATGGAGATCATGCACTCTTGCAATCACCTTACATCAAACCCTATAAAACAAAAACTCTAAGAAATAAAATGTGTTAGCAGAGTGTTGTTGATCACTAAAAGGGCTTATCACAACACTTTTATTTGTCCTTGGAATAGTTAACAAGATAAATATACCAAGGCCACTGAAATCTCTCAATCTATGGAATCTTAGAAGATGAACCAACAAGCTCACCTCCTGATTTTAAATTTGATGTCCTTACTTCCATCCTGCTTTGACCTCCTCTGAACTGTTGCATGAATGCATTTTTTTCAACTAGTTTCTTATACAACCTCAACCTGTGACCATTCACCAACAACTTGAACCTCATAGGATATATGGTGGTGATTTTTACAGCTCCATTGAGAAATATCTTCTCAATCTCATAGGGGCCTAACCACCTTGTCCTAAGTTTTCTCATATGGTCCTTTTATTTTGAATCAAACAAAAGTGCCTAGTCACCTTCTTGAAACAGTCTGGTCTTGATGTACTGGTCATTCCATTTAACTCTTTGTTTTTGCACTACCTTAGTATTATGTATTGCTTATCTTCTTAATTGATAGAACTGAATAAGTTGGAGGAATCTCTGCCTTTGAGCTTTAGATAAATCTATGCCTATCTCAAGTGAAATCCTCGGTGTTTTGGGCTCAAATCCAATTGGAAAAACAACAGTCTTACCATACAAGAGTTCAAATGGTGTGAAGTTAGTTTTTTTCCACGTTGTGTTAAATGCTCATACTTGCCTCTAGAATCCTATCTCGCCTAATATTTTATGTGGAGTACATTGCTCTTTGTCAAGATGACCTCTATCTCTCTATTTATAAGCTCTACTCAACCATTAGATTGGGGATGGTATGGTGTGGACTTCATATGCTTGATTTCATACTCCTTAACTAGATGAAAAATTACATCAAGAGTAAAGTGTGTACCTTGATCTATTACAATTTCCCTTGGAACTCCATACCTGTGAAGATGTGATCATATAGGAACTTGGCTACCTTCTCACTTTTCTGATTTGGCAATGCCTTCACCTCTGTCCACTTGGTTAGATAATATGTGCATACCAAAATTTATTCCTTTTCTAAGATTTGGAGTCTATAGTGCCAATAAAATCAAAGCCCCGCTCATTAAAAGGCTACAAGACCAATTGAGGTTGCAATGACATCTCATCATATTTGGTGGGCTTGCCCATTTTCTAACATCTATCACATCTACTGGTGTATAGTTTTGCATCCTTGTGTAATGTTGGCCAATAATAACCAGATTGTCAACACTTTCGACATTGTTATTTTTTACAAAGAAAATGGCCTCCACAAGGTTCACTATGGTAGGATTTGAGGACATCAAATATCTCCTTATCATCTATACACCTTCTCATTATTTGATCATGTCTTATATGAAATAGAAATCTAACTATCCAAGAAAAATGTACACTCTTTTTAACTATGTATTTATTTTCAAAGTATAAGTAATGTGGTGGTGTTTTACATGAGACCAAGTAGTTGGTTATGTCTTCATACCAAGGTGTTTTAGTAGAAATAAAATTTAAGTGTTCATATGGAAAGGAGTCATCAAATACTTGTTCTTCACTATTGGTATCCATCCTTGAAAGGAAATCTACTACCACGTTGTCCTTGTCAGGGTTGTCCAATATGGTGACATCAAATTCTTGCAAGAGGAGCAGCCACCTTATGATTATGTTGCTTACTATTGGTTTGTTTATCAAATATTTGATTACATCATGATTAGTGTGAATGAACACTGGATAACTTGTGATGGAGTGTATAAATTTTTTGATAGCATATATAACTGCCAAGAACTTCTTTTCTGTGACTGTGTAATTTAACTCCGAATGTTGCAAGTTCTTGCTAACATAATAAATTACATAATTGAACTCCATCTTTTTATCCTAAGACAGCTTCTACAATAACATGGTTTGATGCATCAGTGTGGATGTGGAAAGGCAGGTTCCAATCAAGTCCTCTCAATATAGGAGCATTAGTTAACATCTCATTCAAAGTTTGAAAAGCATCTTCACAATGTTTAGTCCAAACAAAATCAACATCCTTTCCTAGAATGTAAAAAGTGGCATTGCAATCTTGCTAAAATCTTGTATGAACCTTTGTAATATATAGTCTTGCCTGAAAGCTCCTAACATCCTTTTGTTTCGTTGGTGTTGACAAGTTGATTATAATAGATACCTTTCTTTGGATCAACTTGAATTCCATGAGAAGAAAGATAGTGTCGTAAAATTATACCTTCAGACATCATCATGTAACACTTCTCATTACTCAAAGAAAATTGTGCTCTTTGTATCTCTTCAAGAATTTGTCCATATTTTGCATAGCTTCTTCAAAATTATTTCCATGTACAGTGAAGTCATCTTTGTAGACTTCCATTCAGTCATTTTTCAAATCTGAGAAGATACTCAAGGTTGCCCTCTAGAATGTATTAGGTGCATTACACAAGCCAAATGGAAGACCTAAATAAGCAAATATTCCCCATGGACATGTGAAGGTGGTTTTGTCTTGATTCTTTAGTGTAATCTGAATTTGATTATAGTCACTATATCCATCAAGAAAAGAGAAATACTTTTTACCAACCAAAGTATCAAGCACTTGATCAATGAAATGCAATGGAAAGTGATATTTATTTGTTGTTGCATTCCGGTCCCTATAATCTATGCGATCCTCCATTTTTTATTCTTTTATGTCAAAATGACAAGAGGTGACACTCATTGACTATCTGATATGGGATATATAAATCCAACATCCAAAAACTTCTTCAATTATCCTTTTACAATCTCTCTTATTGTTGGGTTCATCCTCCTATGTGGCTACCTGATTGGTTTACAATTTTCCTTAGTATAAATATTATGAGTGAAAATCCTAGGATGAATTCCATGCATATCACCATAGTCCCAAGCAAATTATTTTTATGTTTTTGAAGAAGAGCAATCAACAATTTCTCTTGTTGTCTATCCAACAACTTGTTGACATTAAGTGGTTTTCCCAAGTGTTATTTCCACTTTTTTGGAGAGATCCATCATTAAGTATACATTGGTGCTAACATAATTGAAAATGTAGTCATGGGGAATAAGTTGATGGAGAATGCATTTATTACTGGAATATCCATGGTGCTTTGTTGCGGTAGAACTTAGTTCAAGGGACAACTTAAGCACCTTAATCTGTCATCCACTTCTTCATTTCTTCCATAGTTGTTCTGCAAGACATTGGAGAAAACAACATCTTCTTCTTGTCCTTCAATTATAGAAGACTTCTCCAGTATCATGATTTATTGTATAGATCTCTTATCTACTTCTTGTTCTTCAACCCAAATTGTTTGATCTTCATCACTCAATGGTTGGGCAGGAGGATAGAGCATGAGCTTATTATTACCACTTCCATTGGAAATAATCATGTTGTCAAACCTACAACCTATGAATGCATCTACAGTGGCCAACCATGACCTTCCTAGAATAATAGGATAACCTCATAAACTTACTTTTGGTTGAAGGACAATAAAGTCAGCAGGGTATTCTCAAGAGTCTACCACCACAACTATGTAGTTGTTGGCCTTAGTCCTTCCAATTTCAAGTCATCCATAATTTTCATGGTCATGACGTTAATGGTTGCCCCTATGTGTTAATCGAGTATTTGTTATTGTTGTGCCATTGATAGTAACATTCACCAAGGGACGCCTTGATCTATGTACTTGGGTAAAACTGAATTTCCAATCATAATATCAACCAACTATCTAATAACTTGTATAGTGGATGGATCCTTTTTTCTTCTGTCTAGTTTTTATGCATAGATCCTTAACCAACTTGTTGTAGATGGGCACATCTTTGATGTCTTGAATAAGTAGAATTTTGACACAAATATCCTTCAGCTGATTGACAAAATCAAAATCAAAATCTGATTTGAGGTCAATATTATTTTCTTGTAATCTCTCTAGAAATGGTGGTTCATTAGCTTACATTTTATCCTTGCTAAAACTCTATTCAGTTACTTATGGATCAGCCTTGCAGTGTGTTCTAGCTTTCTTTCTGATTAATCGGCAAGAACTGTGGCTCATCTGCAATATCTATAATGGTGGGTTTACTTGGTAGAGGAAGTGCTCTTCCTAAGCAAAGATGGATGTTGTTAACATCAACTGAATACGCAAGTTATTGAGTGGATTCGAGTGGTATAGGCTGGCTAAGTAGCTCTATTATTATGGTTAGGTGTTTGTTGAACTAGTAGTTGAGAGGCTTTTGGTTGAGATCCTGCTTGGGGTTCGGCATCAAAGCTTGTTAATCTAGATAAGGAGGTTGTTGGTAAGATTTTTGGTAGTTAGAAGATTTTTTCCCTCCTCTCCAAGGTTGTCATTATTGAGGGGTTGTTTCCATTATTGTTGGCTGGCCCGATCTTGCCATTGTTGTTGGTATTGGATAGGGTATAGAGCCCAACCTTGTTGTGTATTAGCCCAAGGTGGGGTTTGCATATATGGGTTACTAGCCCAATTTTGAAAAGATGACATAGGATCTTGTGACATACCTCCTTGTCTTGGCGGCCATGGATTCCTTTGAGAAACATAGAAGACTTACCCATCCTTTGTTTCTATCATGTTAAATTCTAGTGAAGCCTCCTTTTCTTCTGTAATGTTGGCCAATCCCTTGCATCTGCAATCAACTTTCTTTCTTCTACATGCATGGAAAAACTTTGTAAGTGTTGCCTTTGCATATTCTCTTTTCTTTTAGCATGTAAAACATTAATTTGGGTGGCCATATCATTGACTATCTCTTGTTTCATGTTCTTGAACATATTCACAATCTTTGATTTGGATATCTCGATCCGGAAAAAAATTTACCCTTGGGTACCGCTTTTAAATATTTCGGATACTTTAAAAATTTATCAATTTATCTGAGATGTCGTTACTAATTTTAAGAAGTAAATTATGATTAAATTACTGATTTAAAATGTAGAATTAAAATCAGAAATTATAATGCAATCAGGGATTAAATACGACACCAAAAATTGATAACGGAGTTCACCCAACTAGGGCTACGTCTTCGATTCTCAACAAGAGAATCAATCTATTTAACATCCAATGAAGTACAATAACCCTTCAATAATGACAAATAGATCATAAAACCTACAGATGGGGTGACACGGACCTCATAGAACTCTACAATTTGTCGAACATGTTTCAAAGTTAATCCAAGGCCCTACCATACCTCTCTTCGTAATGCGATCCTCCTATAAATGTGATATAAAATCACCTACAAATGGATCATCCTAAGCATTACATAAAAATAAATTACATATTTGGAATCCTTATAGAATTCTGAGCAACTTTCATTTTTACACCATGGACAAATTCTGCCTCTAGGTCCTCCAAAATTGGGGTTGAAAGCAAATTGCTCCTTAAGCCTTGTGGTCATGTGCAAAGACATATACATTCCCATTCAATTAAATAGATCGGGCTCCTTTTATAGTTTCACCGAGCTCCTTGGTGTGTTGGCAGAGCATTATGATTTACACATAGGTGGTGGGGGTTTGAATTCCACTGAATCCACCTTTTAAATCCCCAATCTTCGTGGATTATCATCTCAAATAACACTAAGGCTATCATATCAAATAACACTAAGGCTATTATAACCCACTTCACATTTTAAATGCTTTGGCTTTAATCATGCCACCCTACGTGGCTTTCCTCCATATGTTGCTCATGGTCCACTTGGACTCCATTTGGCGATGGGGAATAATTTTCTTGTTTGGACGTGCCGTCCAAAATATCCACGCTACCTTT
Organism: Taxus wallichiana var. yunnanensis; assembly: GCA_018340775.1. Lineage (NCBI taxonomy): Eukaryota > Viridiplantae > Streptophyta > Pinopsida > Cupressales > Taxaceae > Taxus > Taxus wallichiana. The sequence goes on from CM031241.1 coordinate 470,037,421, forward strand.
CCTTGGTTTGTTGGTTCAGTGGAGAGCTTGTTTTTTTCGATCCCACATACGTGGGTGAATAAAGTGTTTAAGCATTTTTAAAGGCTTTTCTGCCCATAATGTGTATGACATGGGCTACACTAATTACTTTTGTTCACCTCTTAATACATACAATGCCCGAGTTAGATGAAATGGGCGGTGGCATGTTAAGTAGGTGATAGTTTCTAAAAGCCTACCGAGTTGGCTCAGTGACAAGGTGGAATGTCGCGTAGTATAGTGGTTGTGTTGCCTCTGTTGAATGGCTAGGGAATATTTTGGAACCACCAATAAAAAAACTTGTCCAATGTCATACGAGCTACGTGTTGATCTCGTCGATCCATATACACTTGATGTAGCCCGAACAATTACAATCAGCCCACCAAGTTATGTATTGAGATCATCGAGGCATGTACGGAGAAATGTGCTCGCCAAGGTAAGAAATAAGGCTATAAAATCATCCCAAAACATAAGCATAAACATTATGGATGAATAATGACCAACTCGACTCGATGGGTATTTGACCACCCCATCGAGCTATCAAAATAGCTTTCGTTTGAGCCCGATTGCTGACCATACAATGCACTATGGCATATAATATTGAAAATTGATAATGGTAATATACAAAGGCCACAAAGGCACCCCTCCTATAAAAGAGTGTGTCGAACTTGGCTGAGGGTCCCCAACCAACAAATAGCAGGGGCCCACCATTTTTTTCATCTGTTGAAGACTAAAGGCGATCAAAACATGAACTTTCAACCTTCCACCTTTTTTCAAATGCCATGTGTCACACCCAGTAACTCGCATGTTGACCCCGTTGACTAGTTTTCAATCCTGGACTTTGACCGGCCATATCTTGAGCATATGATCTCTGTTTTTGTGTCCCCTATCATTAGAAATCTCTCAAAACACTCTACCACTTGGTCATGATTTAGGGAGATTTAGGGAACTCTAAATGTCCCAAAATGTCCTCTCGGATCAATATCTCACCAATCCCTTTAGCAGTTGATTCACCCATTGATATAGTTGTTTCACCTAATTCTTAGAGAATTTCTTTGAATATTGACGAAACAGATAAGGGTAAATGGGTTAAAAGCAATACCTGTTAAATCTGGTTGAAGGTTATTGCACGCTTATGACTTCTTGATCCATAACTGACCGTGAGAGCTCCCTTTTGGCTAGGAGGAAGTACGAAATAGAAAATAAGATCACCAAATGGAAGTTAAACAATATATGCAGTATGCAAAGGACTTGCTAGCATATGCTAGATCTGGGAAGTGTGATACTCCCTAGAAGGATGTCAATCCACTGTTTAAAACAATTCAATGTCAACAATAAATGAAATCCTACTGTAGTTAAAATGATGTAGGTATCTCATTTGACTACAATAAGTAAATTCGTTCACAACAGGCTAGGCTATGATTGAATCTAAAGGTCAAGGTCACCGTCACGTCAGTCTTTGGAACTCATCCGGGTCTGGTTTTGGGTTGTTTTGGGGTATTTGGTGGGGATTTTAGGCTCTGTTCTTGGTCTGAGGGTAAAACACTAGAGACCGACGTCGGTCTAGTATGACCAATGTCGGTTTAAGTGAACTGGGATGGTTGTGGGTAACCGGCGTCGGTATGGTCGGGGTAGAGGAAACTTATTAAAATATCGATGTGAGGACAAATCTGAGGCTAAATGGAAATGGAGAGGGAAATGGCAAGGTCTATGGAGATCTTGGATGTACTCAAAGATCTTTAAAAGTCGGGTATGGGAAATTTAATGGTGTGGGTGAAGGAATGATCAAGTTTGCATGAAGGTGAATGATGGGAGAATGGGAATGCAAGTAGAAACTGATAACAAAGGTAACAGAGCCTACTAAAATGAAAGTATATGAATGTTGGTTAATAAAACACTTATTGTTGTATGATCTTGATGACTGGATGGCAATAGAAATTGATCATATGGATGGAGTTTGATGTGGTGAAGGTGCTTCCCCAGATGCTTCCATGAATTCAAATGGCTCTATGATGACTTCTGATGTTGGATGTGAATGCTCTAATGTGTGTACGAATGCTAGTTTTGCTTACATGCAACTCTGGTTTTGTCTCTTGCTCTCATAAATGTGTCAACCTCAAAATAAGGTTGTTTTGGGGAATAAATGGTAACCAACGATGGTTATGGCTTGGTCGCATGGTTCGGATGACTGGCATCGGTTATGGCAAGATTTTGTAGGTTTACTAAAAATGGGCATATCTTCTTGATTTCTTGGATATGGTCCGAAACACGACGCAGTCGTGTCAGTGCGGAACATTTAGGTATGTTCCGATACACCAAAGGTTTGGGTCAGGATAAACGGTCATGGCAAGAGGCAAGGTAAGGTCATTATGTCAAACAACACGAGTAATAGTGTCGTAAGGTATAGCGAGCACATGAGGTCACAGGTCACTATCAATGTTCCAGGTCCAAGTAACTAGGTCACGGCACGAGTAGGGTCGAGGTATGGGTAAAATAATGAGTCCCCAAATAAAGAAAAGGTTAGGTAGTAAATGATGAGGTCAAGAGGGTAGAGGGGAGTGTCTAAGTCAAGTGTGTGTGTGGAAAAAAATGATTCAGAATCGTCAAGAAGTAGGGGTAGTGGTAGGAAAGAGACTAAGTAGGCTAACCAACAACGGTTATACAGAACCGATGTCGGTCACTATGGACCGACCATGGTAGGCTAGGGCATAGGACCGATATCGGTCAAGTTCAAACTGTCCACAGTAGGTGAGGGCACAAGACCGATGTTGGTCAAGGTAAAACCATCACCAGTCAAGTCGAGTAGGCTATAAAAAGAAAAAGTGCCGCATTTTTAAAATCATTTGTCATTTACCAAATTGGGGAAAATGACAAGAGAGGAAGAACGAGGTGGAAAGTGACCAAATGACATGGGGAGTTGAGTTGGCGAGCCGCAGAGTGAGTGATCATTGGTCGATAGGTGGGTCTACGAGCGCGGTGATTGGATTGGGTGATCGATTGGATTGGATTGAGCCAGTGGATGATTGGTGATGGCAGAGGTAGGAGAGGGATCAGGTGGACTGCGCGCAGTAGCCCGAGGTGCCACCACGCAGATGGTAGTGTGATGAGGTAAGAGGATATTCTGATTGTTTTGTTTGTTGTGAGTAGGTGGAGGGTAGGAATTGGGTAGGAGGGAAAACGAGGTTTGTTTTGGGGGAAAATTTTAAAATTTGAATGTGGGGGTGTAATGAGAAAAGGGGACAAGGGACGGTAGATTTAAGTAAATGAGGGGTGGGAATGGCTATTGGGTAGGTATTGGTAAGGGAAATGGGTAGAAAGGAGGAGTATGGGAGAAAAATGGTAGGGTGTCACGGGTTTGTCACCGAGACAGGTGGCCGACGTTGGTTTGCTCGTAGCCGATGTCGATTGGTGAGGACCGGTATCGTTCACAGATAGAGTGACCGGTGTCGGTTATGGTTAGACCGTGGTCGGTTGATGTTGACAGATGCCGGTCAAAAGGCTAAAAAGGCATGGGTAGATAGGTAGATATGTAGTGTTGATTTAGGGCATAGATATATGTGAAAGGGTGATTTAGGTAGGGTAAGCGGTGTAGTAGGAGGATAACAAGGTTGCATGCAGGTGTGGTCAAGTTTGATTAATATGATTGGTTGTATGCAGGCCATGGACCAGATTGCGAGATGAGGGATAGAGTACCTCCCCTACTTGTGGAGATACGGGGAGATGACACACGAGGAGTGGATCCATGTTGCAGATATGGGTTTAATTGGTGTCAGATGCTACCGACACGTAGTCTGGGAGGTGAGCTTGATGGTTTCCCTCATTAATAGATGGGATTTGGTAACCAATACATTTCATTTGCCGATAGGTGAGATCACGATCACCTTAGAGGATGTTTACAAGATCCTATAACTACCTATAGGAGGTACACATGTGTACTCGATCTCCTTAGAGGCATCTGAGGAGTTACTATTACCAATTTTTGGAGAGGGCTTGGCCTTGTTAGGATTCCACAAACATGAGCTACGGGGTGATGTATCAAGCCTACCCCGAGGAGATGAAGCTGGTAGTAATTTTGATGGAGGCAGTATGTTGTTTTGCACTACCTGAGAGGGTGGGAGATTCCCACGGTCACTGATGGGGTTCTTCATGACATGGTGGAGAGCAGGACTCGATTTACATGGGGGCTTGCATTCCTAGTATAGATATACAAGGAGTTGTGGGCTTATGGGAGATTACGATGGTTCAGTCTGTGTTGCACCTTCTTCTTACATTGTTGGGCCTATGAGCACATTGTGTGTGTGTACCCAGTTGGTATGCCCCAGGCCGACACATTTGAGCTTGGTTTTGTTCAAGTGGGCTACATGCGATGGGTGCCAATTATGGGAGAGCACCGAGTGGCTAGAGTGGCACATGATGTAGCCTATTATAGGCAATTACTGGAGGGGTTATCCAGGTGTGGACATTATTTGGAGGCCATATGTAGGCTATTCTTCATACAGTAGATGGCAATGGAGCTGGATGGACTACATATTTACCGGTGGATAGAGGGGTGGCGGGGGGGAGCATGAGATGATACCCATAGACCGGGTCAGACGGTAGTTTGGTTTACCGCAGGATATACCTCCACCCTTCCCTCAGTATAGGAGAGATGATGTGGAGAGGCCTATGTCTCCACCACGACGTCTGATGTGTCGACCGAGCAGCGGAGTAGTTGGTCGACCGAAAAATAGATGATGTCGGGGTGACCCAGTGATAGGTATAGGCAGTGGTGGGCTACACAACTACGAGTAGTACCACCGAGGCCGGGGCATCTAGATTTTACTACCATCACAGTGTAGAGATGTCCTACAGGGGTAGGTGGCTACCCTGGTGACCCAGTTGGGCATAGTATAGGGGCATTTGATAGGGGTTGAGGCACAGTTATGACCCCCTGCGGGTATAGGTCACCGCTTGGTAGGCACAAGGCAGATAGGGACCAACACCCGCATCGAAGGGAGAGGGAGAGGGTGGGGACGGAGATGGGGTACAGTAACCACCTTATAGGTGTAGGTGACAGGAGTTAATAGGGCCGATTAGCCATAGTGCGGGGACGGAGTTACAGTTTGCAGGCCGGTTGGCGTTGTATAGGCACAGAATGCGGCCCTTCGAGCCCAGTACAAACACAAGCTCGGGGTTGAGACACCACCACAGGGGTAGGGACAGGGTCCCATTATTTAAGAGGGAGCAGGGTAGGGTCAGATTTCTATGGCACCACCGCAGAAAATACCCATTGCTAGATTGAGAGATGTCATGGGTGAGGTGAGATACTACCAGGATCATTTGATGGCAGCAGTATATATGTCTTATCATATGTCGAGTACAGAGCACAGCAGGCCTCGACTGAGAGGAGAAGATCCCGCACACATAGTGTGGAGAGTGTAGGGGCCATTGAGCCCAAGGGCCGGTTCAGGGTGAGGCCACTAGTGCATGGAGGCTAGCTCTAGAGGTAGGACCATCGAGGCTGACCACCAGGTGAGGTGGAGGGAGGTCAGCTAGATGTCAAGCTAGAGGAGCGGGGAGGAGACATATGAGATAGGTTTAGACATCAGATGGGGAGATGATTGAGCTCCATGTATTTTTGATATTATATTTTTGACATATATACCGGCCTGTGTGCGAAGATAGTGAGGATGTACATGAGAATTTTTGAGATTTTTTATATACACCGGCCTACGTGCCAAAGATATTTGAGAGTTATGTTTATGGATACACATGTTTGGATGTTTTTATTTATAGAGATTATGATTATTATGGCATGATGTATTCATGGTTGTGGTTATATTTCTATTTTAATTTATATATGTGATGGAAACTAAGTAGTGTAGGCATGATAGAGCCAGGTCATAGGCATGAATCGAGTCAGGTTTGGTTTAGGCATGGATGGAGTCAGGTCATAGGCATGGATTGAGTCAGGTTATGGTTTAGGCATGGATGGAGTCAGGTTGTGGTTTAGGCATGGATGGAGTTAGGTCATAGGCATGGATTGAGTCAGGTTGTGGTTTAGGCATGGATGGAGTCGGGATTGGTTGAGTTTGTAACTCATTAATTTGTGTAATTAATGATGATATGAGTCATGTTGAGATGTTTTATAGTAACATGCACGATAATGGTAAAGAAATGGTAGACATAATGAATGTATGAATGAGAATGGTAAAAATGTGAAGCAATTATTGTTTTGTTTGGTTTAATTTCCAATTATTGATATAAAAAGTTAAAATTAGCTAGGGAGAATGTGATTAGAAAAGGGAATAGGAGAATTGGTTAGGGTAAAGAGTGGCTGAGCTAACCTCCAAGGGCCCCATGCCCTCGGAGTGTTGCCTAGAGAGTCCCTGCAAAAAGGGACCTCAGGCCGATGTAGTTCTCCCATAAGCTAGGGAAGAATGCGAGGAGGTCTGAGAATGAGTTGATAGGTTATGAGCATGGTTGATTCGAGGTCATTTTAGGTATGGGTGATTTTGAGTTGATTGTGGTGAAAGAGGAAAATTACCCAAAGATAAGCGTCGAGGATCTAGTCCTGTATAGGATGATCAATACGTAATGAAGAAGGTTAAAAGATAAGAGGAGGCAAGAAAGCCACCTGATTGGTAAGGATCATAATGGGTGGGTCATACCTTAGATAGGTTGATGAACGTAAGACCCTAAAGACATTGCATGATTGATTATTCTAAAGGTGAAGAGTAGTCACATGATCACCAAATGTCACGGTTCTAGTAGGTCCCTTGAGGCGGTAGGAAATGAAAGTGTGAATGGTGAGAGGGTGAAAAGTGGTTAGTTTATATGGTATTTGGTAGCATGCCTTTTGGCAAGAGATCCAAGATCACAATGAGCAAGTCCATGATGAATTTTTTTCTATTTTGACTTGTATTTGAGATAGACTAATCAATGTGGGAAGTCTATAGAGGATGAGAAAATTAACTCCTTGAGGTCTTCGCAAAGCTGATCGATGTGGGAAGCTTCATATTTTCCCCTTTTTTTTAGCAGGCTTTACATAGTTGTCCTTCGAGGGAGTAGTCTATTTATAGTAGCGATGTAGAGAGAAAGATGTCCTTTTGAGGGAGTCATTTTTATTGGAAGTTTGACTCAAGGATTTGGATCCCATGTGAGGGCTTTTAAGTCATGGACAAGACTAAGGTGAAGAATCAGATTCTTGTTTAGAAAGCAAGGTGAAACGACCATGGGATCTCATCTAAAAGCAAATGAAAATTATCCATGAGAATCATGCCATGTGCAGCGTCGTGGTACACATATTTAAGAGAAGATAAAAGAGTGACGGGTACGCACATGATTCTTGTTTAATCATTGGGGATGGCATAGTGAAAGGAGGGAAGTGAAAAGTGCTCAAGGGACGAGCATGAAAAGAGGCAAAAGGTGAGGTAGGACTGAAAGTCAATAGTAGAATGGTCGAAGATGCAAGGCATTAAGTGGCTCGGGTTCGGGTTTACCATCTAGTGAAGATAAACTATAAGCACCTAATCCATAAGTATGAGTCACGATGTATGGTCCACCCCAATTAGGAGCAAATTTACCCCGTTTACTTTTTCCACTTTGGTTACATGTTGATTTTATTTTAGGACAAGGTCACCGACTTAGAAGGTTTGTTCATGGACACGTTTGTCATAGGCACGTTTGATACGTTTTTGGTAAACTTGAAGATGGTCAAGAGCATTAAGATGGCATTTGTCTAATAACTCAAGTTGTGCTAAACGGTCCTGGCAGAAAGTCATCATCATTGAGCATGTCATGGAGAGAAATGTGGAGTGAGGGAATCTGGACTTCGAGAGGCGAATGTACCTTTGCACTGTAGACCGAGAAAAAGGTGTGACAAAGAGTGGAAGTGTAAATACTAGTGTTGTATGCCCACAGGGGGAAAAGGAATGTGCGTATGTCGGTCCTTCCCAAGATAGTTAACCACTTTCATGAGAATTTTGTTCAAGGTTTTATTAGTGGATTCGGCCTATCCGTTGGTTTGTGGGTAATATGGTGATGAGAAACTTAACTGAACATCGAAAGTGTCGCAAAGTTTCCGCAAGGTTTTATTTTTGAATTGTTTTTCGTTATCAATGATGAGGCGATGTGGGACACCAAAGCGACAAATGATGTGATGATTGATGAACTCACATATTTTCTTAGATTTTGTGGAGATGAGAGGTATGGCTTCAACCCATTTGGTGTAATATTCGGTAGCGGTGATTATCCATTGATGTCATTGGGAAGAATGGGGATTGATCTCTCCGACAAGATCCAAACCCCATTAAGAGAAGGGCCAAAGGTCACGGGCAACCTGTAAGGCATGACTGGGTGTATGATGAAGGTTGGCATGTTGTTTGCATTTTACACAACGCTTAACATAATCACAACAATCATGGTTAAGGGTCAGTCAATAATATCCTGGGTGAAGAATACGCTTAGCAACAGCAAGGCTACTAAAGTGACCTCCACATATGCCATCATGAACTTCCTTAATGGTATAAGAAATTTCAGAACTCGTAAGTCACCATAAGATAATACCATCGAAGCCATGCTTATAGAGGAGGCCACCCATGATGATGTAGTGAGAGACCCTTTTAAGAAAGGCACATTGTCCATTACGAGTGAGGTCGGGAGGCAAGATGGAGAGGGAAAGATATTATGAGTATTGTTTATACCAAAGGTCACTCGGGTCGGGAGCAGCGGTTTCGATAGAGTAAACTTCACGAGGTAAATAAGAGGGTGATTGGAGTCTTTTTACGGTGACAAAGATTTTAGAATCGGCGGCGAAGCGGGTATTTGAGAAGCCAAGCAGGCCATTGTATCAACAAATTTTTGGTAAAACGGGGGATGGTTTGAAGGGTGTAACGGTTGAAGGTGGTCAAAAGTATGTCCACATGATGTTTATACTTTTGAAGTATCTCATTATGACATTGGTATACACCATTGACTTGGTTTATGACCAATTGAGAATCACCAAAGATGTTGATTTACTAGACATATAAGGCATAGGCAACTTGGAGACCCGATACGAGTGCTTCATATTCCACAATATTGTTTGTACAATCAAAATCAAGTTTGAAAGACAAAGGCATGGGTGTTAAGAATAAATCTATTAGTGCTCATAAGGGTTTGCATATTATATATATGATAATGTGGTTGAGTAAATTGTTATTAGTGTTATAACAATTTACGTAATTAATGAGTGGTTGAGAGAATATAGGTATGCATGATTAGAGTTGTTATGCCTATCTGAAAGCCTATATATATGGCTAATATATTGTGAATGCATATCCAGAATGAATTGAATGAAATATTATTCTTCCGTGGATTTTAATGTGTTAAATTTGTTCACCTATGTCATTTGGTATCGAGCGATGTCAATTAAGCCATGAGAGATTTTTTTGTGAGCATTTTAGATATAGTTCAGGTAGTTTGTAAAAGTTATTGTATTGTGCATCTATGTGAACGTGGATAGCATGTGCTCATTTTTGGTCAGATTAATTCTCTCACATGTCAAATCCGTGTGCCATCCATCTACCAGCTCGTATGATTTGATCATCATCAGGCTTGAGATGTCTCTACAGGCATTTGTTTTTGGATCGGGTGCATCTACAGTCCGCTTCCTAATAGCCCGCTCTTTAGTGGCTCGCGTTGATTGGTTATATGTTGCTGCATCAATTATGTGCATGAATGATCAATCGATGTTTACATGCAAATTATTATGATATCTAATATTGGATCCGCAAGGTGGATAATATTTGATGGTGAGGCTGTCACAAATCAAGAAGAAGCATTTGTGTAAAATATGACGCCAACACTCAAATGACCATCCAAATGTACATGATCTGCATTGGATTGCATTCAATTCGATTTCAATATTGAAGTCTGTTGTGCAACATTTGATCGTTGCAGTGAATAGTCAACATTGAACAACAAGAGATGCATTAATTTGCATAGGTGGAAATATATAGCACAAATTTCATCACTATTGTCCAGTGCATTGATCATATCACGGAGATTGCAGACGCTGTTTATGATAGTGCATGTCAACTATGAGCTTACCCTAAATCTGAGGTGAATCTACAACCACGTGGAGGAATTATCTCCATTAGAAAGGTATTTGCATGCTTTTCTAGTCATTCAATGAAATTCAGTCTATAACAACATGAAGGCATCAAATTTCTATTCTACGCATTGGTTTTTGGATACACATCAGCGCGAAATAAATTTTTGAATGGAGCTCAATATTCCCACCTCTCTCGCCAAGTACCACGTATATCTCCATTTTAAAGTGATTATATTCATACCACGTATCAATCTTTTTCTTTTTCACCTTATTGGGTAAGTCAAAATTATTCATTTTATTGTTTCGGTTAAGTTAAATGCCATGGTCATCTAAATACATTAGAAAGTGTTATGTCTAGCTTATTTGTCAAAATCTCACATAGTCTTTTTGTTTGTATAGGTTTTTTATAATTCTTTTAAAATTTATAAATGTGTAAATTTATGAGTCTATATGGTCGTTCTTTATTTTAAATGACATTTCTCATATGTCATTCAAGAGTCAAACGCCAAAATTTGTGTGTCCATAAGAAAATATTTGAAGTCGTCATTTTGTGTTAGTATGTCATCAAGTCAAAATTTTGAGTCAATTTTGAATTGACAAAAGTCGTGTTGTCAAAATTTGTAAAAGGTCCCATAAAATTATTAAAAAAATTGCCTCATGGACACATTTTCGGTGTTACTCGACGTCCAACAAAATAACATGTTTCACATTGCGGAAGGGAAGAAAAGAATAAGATCAATGTGGAAACAAATGTGCTTCATGTTCACATCTTACTGAGTTAGTATCATGACAATGGAGGATGGTGGAATATGAGGTTGGAGATCATTCAGTGACCTCTCGTCAGTTACCAATGACGGGGCCACATATCAGCTTTGGTGACATGTGTGTGTGTGTAATTTGATTTTAGTGCTTCCAGTGTGGTACAATTTGTAGTTTTGAATAAGTGAAAATTTCACATTGAGGGGGGAACATGATCCAATGTTCCATTTCCATTATGTTAGCTTTTTCTATGTATATACAAGCAACAAATTTCAACAAAATTTCCTATGTTATTCCTTGCAGTAAGATGTGATGAGGGCTAAAAATAGTACTTGGCATATCATGATGTGGTTGTAGGTAAACCACTTGAAAACCTTCATTTGTGGTTTGTGGTAAACCAATAGCAAAACCACCATTTTTGGTTGTTAGTAATCCATTTACAAAACCATCACTTTGTGGTTTGTGGTAAACCAATTGCAAAACCACCATTCTTAGTTTTTGGTCAACCGTTCGAAAAACCATCCTTGAGGTTTGTGATCATCCTGTGAAAATCACCAGATCATGAGTAGGTGCAAAGTACAAAGACATGTTTTCACCATGTTTGCACTAAGGGGGAGAATGTTAGGAATAAATCTATTAGTGCTCATAGGGGTTTGCATAATATATATGTGAGAATATATTATGATAATGTGGTTGAGTAAATTGTTATTAGTGTTATAACAATTTACGTAATTAGTGAGTGGTTGAGAGAATATAGGTATGCATTGTTAGAGTTGTTATGCCTATCTAAAAGCCTATATATATGGCTAATATATTGTGAATGGATATCTGGAATGAATTGAATGAAATATTATTCTTCCATGGATTTTACTTGTGTTAAATCTGTTCACCTATGTCAATGGGTTCACCATCAAGCAAAATGAGGATAACACCAGCCCCACCCCCACACTAACACTTAGAACCATTGAAGAAGAGTGTCATTTTGTATGCGGGTTCATCCAAGGAAAGGGTAGCAAATAGACTCATCTGGAAAGTCAAAGTTAGAGGGTTGATCCATGGTAATAGGTACGTCGGCCAATTGGTTAGTGATAACCTAGCCCTTGATGGACTTTTGATGGGTGAATTCGAGGTTGAGGTCGACCATAAGCATAAGCCAGCATGCAGCTTGTTGATTTTGGTAAGGTTTGGCGTACATGAAGTGTAAGGGGTTGTTGTTGGTCACAACATAGGTTTTGTGGTTAAGCAGATAAATACGGAGTTTGGTGGCAACAAAAACTAAGGCTAAGCAAAGTTTTTTGGCATGGGTGTATCGGGTTTCGTAGTCTAAAAGAGTACGACTTATGTAATAAATTTCCTGCTCCCTTTGTTGTTCATCACGATGAGCGAGCATGGCCCCTAAGGAGTGATCGGTAGCTGAGATGTATAGGTAGAAGGGTTGATCGTCTTTAGGTGGAATGAGTATGGGTGGTTGGAGAAGGTATTGTTTTAAGGCTTCAAAAGCTTTATGGCAGTCCTCATCCCATTTAAAGGAAACATCCTTTTTGAGAAGGTGATGAAATGGTTAATACCAATCAGATAGTTACGAAATGAAACGATGAATAGACTACAACTTACCTTGCAAGCTACGGAGCTTCCACATATTAGTGGGCGGAGGCATTTCAAGAATGGCCTTGACTTTAGCAGGGTCAACCTCTATACCATGTAAGGAGACAATAAATCCCAGGAGCTTGCCCAAGAGAACCGCGAAGATGCATTTCTTGGGCTGAAGGTGAACACAATACTTAATGAGGCGGTCAAAGATGGTTTTTAGGATGGCAAGGTGCTCGGAGTGGCGTTTAGATTTGGAAAGGAGATCATCTACGTAATCTTCCAATATATGGTGCATGATGTCATGGAAGATGTAATTCATAGCCCGCTGATATGTGGCACCAACATTTTTAAGGCCAAAAGGCATGACTCGATAGCAGAAGGTCCCCTAAGGGGTGATGAATGCGGTTTTGTGTTGATCCTCTGGGGTAAGCAAGATTTGGTTATAACTTGAGAAACCATCCATGAGTGATAGCATCTTGTGACCAGCAGTAAGGTCAACTAGTTGGTCAATACCGGGTAGAGGAAAGTCATCTTTCGGGCAAGCTAGGTTGAGGTCATGGAAATCTGTGCAAATGCGGAGTCCCCATGTGCCTTAGTGACAGGGACAATGTTAGAAATCCATCGAGGATAATCAATGGGTAAGATGAAGGAAACAGAAAGAAGGCATTGAAGTTCTTCTTTGACCAGAAGAGCAATGCGAGGGTGCATTTTCCTCAACTTTTATTTTATAGGTTTGGCATCGGGAATGGTTACGATATTGTGGACCACTATGGTGGGGTCAATCCGGGCATGTATGTGTAAGACCAAGCAAAATCATGGCTATGATTTTTGAGAAAAGAAGTGATGGCTTCTTGTTCATAGTATCTAAAGATTGGCCAATCTTTAAAATGTGCAGGTCATCCTAAGTGTGGATTTTGATTTCGATAGTCAATTCATTCAATATGGTTTGCGTCTCAGCTGGTAACGACCGATGAATATATGAGTCTTCTGCACCAAGGTAGGTGAGTATAGACAAGGGCGTTTTATACCCAAGGCAACCTAGGTAGTTTCCTAGGGCGCATACTGGGTAGGGGTGCCATAAATGTTTATCTCACATGACAGGTCGGCTCTCCATAGTTTACAAAAATAAGTGTAACCGCCATTCACATATATAAACATTGGCAAGTAAATTCAATTTCATTGACAACCTACATGTATATCACTTATGTCGCTTACGATCAACTATTATCGATGAATCGTAAATTTAGTAAATTCATTATTCATTACAACTGCATACGAAGAACACGGCTGATAGATACACTTTGCTCTGTTCACTCCGTAGATGACATGATCGACAACCACAAGTGACAAGACAAAAATTTAGTAATGGTTTAGTCTTACTTAGATACTACTAAATATTTTTCCATTTAAAATTTTGGAGGCATTCATTCTTTGATTTTTTTGTGGGGAAATTGTTAAGGGTTGCGTGTGAGTTTGGAGCACCAGACTTCATTTTGACATCGAAATTTGGAGACTTTTTCATTTTGGTGCTATTACTACACCAATACCAGCCAGGTAAGCCATATTTGAATAGCCTTCTACCAATTTTCATTAAATTTGTCTTGTGTACGCCAAAACAGATATTAATGCTCTTCGTATGTATAACCTTTCGAACAAGGTTTAATTCTGTAGTCTAGGATTTTGATTATTTTTCTTAATTTATTTAAGGCTTTGATTGATTTCTCCTTTTTAGATTGAGGGGTTAGCATTACAATTTATGATAGACAGTCAAATGTTTAATCTTCAAACAACCTTCTGCTAATTTTCTTTAAATGTGTGTTGTGTATACTAAACCAAAGTAAATATTAATGATCTTCGCATGTTTAACCTTTCGAACAGGGTTTAATTTTGCACTTATTTGCCTCAATTAATAGTTTTATTTTGCGCTCTGCAAATGAATATAAACGGACTAGATGTCTACCATTGGATATTTTGTGAAATTGGGATTTGTATATTTTTTGGTTTCAGGAATTAATGTTTCAATTGGGTTTAAATTTTGTTTGTACCTCTTTGGTGGGTGGCTAGTCCCAGAGACGGGGACATACGCTTAAAGTATTGCCTAGGGCACTCTGAAACCTTAATTTGGCCTTGAGTATAAATTCATCATCCTAACATTAAATGACATTAATAGAGGGTGTATCATCATCGATCATTTCGGGATACAAGAAGGGAAGAGAAGAGGAGCCTCGCCCTCACGTTGATAAGTCGAGGCTCCAAGGAAATGGTGTTTACGAAACAAAAAGTTAGGAGGGATGGATTCGGATCCATTGACTCTTTCGGTAAATGTGGTGAAGAAGGTGGAGAAGGGTCGATATCCTCAATGAGTTCAAGGCAAGCCCTCTTGGTAGGTAGTTCAAAGAAATCGATACTACTACGGTCGTTATGTTTGCGGGTAGTACATGGAATAATAGTGTGACGGCCTTGCTCGTAAAATCCAAAACCAAAAACCTTCCACGCACATCGGTGTAGGAAGGTGTGGGTGAAACGATGATTGGTGAGTGACTAGAGGTTGGCAGAAAATGGGCGGGTTTGTGATGGTGGTTCAGGTGTATAAGTGGTAGTATCAAGTCCCCCATAGGTGAGATTGGTGCGAAGGTGGGGAGGACTGTAAAGGAGACACTCTCTTATGCAGTGATCGTAATGAGGGTGTTGGTGAAGGCTTCCATACTCTTGTGGAGTAAGGAATGTGTTGACATTATATAGGCGATACTCCCCTAGAGTGAGGTGTTGAAAAATTCCTTCCAAGGGATTGATGGTCGATATGTGGGTGGCTAGAATAGATGATGTGTTAGAGATTGGATTGAAGGTGGAGCTAGCTGATTAGGAGGCTGATGGGTCGGCAGTGGAAGTTGTGGTGGCGGTAGGGATGGAGGAGTTAGGTGTGGTTGATGTAGCGGCGACACTGGTGGGCGGAGGTGTAGGTGAAGAGGAATTGGTCATGGATGAAGACGCTTTAATGGGTATGAGCACGTCATTAAGTTGGTAAAGCATGTTGCAGGTTTTGAAAGGTGATGAGTCAGCCTTTGGAATGGTATAGGTGTGCCCTTCATGCTCAAACTTCACACAATGATGTAAAGTGGAAGGAACACAACCCATAACACGAATCCAGGGTCTACCAAGCAACAAGTTATATTGAAATTCCCCCTCCAAGACGTAAAATAACTCTAGAATAGTGTGGGGGCCCACGCGAACATGGAGGATGATGGTGCCAAGTGTAGAGGTGATAGCGTCATTAAATGAACGCAACATGACGGGATGTTTATGCATGTAATTGTCGGGTATGTGCATTTGGTCGAATGCATGGGAGGAGATGATGTTAATGCTAGTGCCCCCATCGATCATAACACGTCGTACACGTATATTATTGATGTGGACAAAGATGAAAAAGGCTGGATCTGGGTCATCGGTTTGGTGTGGTGCGATCTCTTCATCCGAGATCTTTGAGGGTATCTACTTGGTGAATAGGTGGAGGTGTAGAAGAAGATGGTAATTTGGTAAGATAGGCTACATGATGAGGTGTAATAATGGAGGATAGGGGTGTAGGGTCATTGGGTAAGACCTCAATAGATCAAGAATGTCCATGAGAGCTTGACAATGGGATTCGAGGGTTTAGATGAGGTCATATAAGGACATTTTGAGGGAGGATTGGTGTAATTGTTTGAGCATCGTGCGATGTGTAACCCCATTGGAAATAGGATATGTGGGGCCGCGGATAGTGACTTTAGGTGAGGGTGTAAATGGTATGTTGGGTATAGGGTTGGTCGGTGGGTCGGTTTCCTTTTCTTTACCTTTTTCCTTCTGTGTGTGGGTAGCAACATGGATCATGTTGATTTGAGGCAGGGAGGTAGGTGAAGTAGGTGAGCCATGAAAGGTATAGCGACAGGAAGGGCAAAAGCCAAGTGGCGGGAAGGAACCTTGTGAGATGAGTTGGGCACACCGACATTTGGGTGGAGGTTTGGCAAGTTCTCTGATGCGCACCATGTTAATTTCAAATCTCGAGGTGGCTCTAAGAGTTGTGGGGGTGGAGGTCTTTGTCGTTGAATAGGCAATGAGGGAAGAACTGTGGAAACTGGTGTTGGCGAAATGGGGTCCTCATCGAAAAGGTCATCATCGTCAAATTTTTCTTCAGGAGGACATAACTGGATAAGAACAGCTTTCAAAGCCTTATAGTTCTCTACATCGTGTCCTGGTACACGATGGTAGGCATAAATTTTTGTTTCATCAAACCCTTTTGGTTTGGGTTTGAGTGGTCAATGCACGGTCTAAGAGGTGGTAATGTGATGACAAAAGTTTCAAGGAGGTTGGTTAGGATTTGGGCATAGGATCCTGCCAGTGGATCACAATGGGAGGTGAATGTGGGTTTGGGTGTAGGTGTGGCTGATTATACATGAAGGGTCTTTGTAAGAGGGGGAGTGGGTCAAGCTATGGTTTTAGGTGTTGGCATGGTTTTAGGCATTGGTCGTGTCTACTTGGGTAGGGGCATGGAAGATGAATTGGAAATAGAGTGTGTGGTTGGCTTGACTACCTTATTGGAGGGTAGCAGATTTTTGCCTTTAGGTTACACCTTCTTGGGTAAAGGTGATACGGGTGCATGAGATCTAGAGGGAAAAGCGAGATGGTGGAAGAGGGCGAGTTACCCATGGGGATAACCGAGGTGTTGTGGAGGTAGATGGCGCGGGTTGTGCAGGAGGTGTGAGGGAAAGAGAATGAAGTGTCGTGGGTAGTGAAGAAGTTATCAATGGTATGGGAGGTATGGGTGGTAAAAATGTTGTAGGTGTGGGCGGAAGTTGTGTTAGGCGCTTGGGTATATTAGAGGTCTACGAGGGAGGAATGGGCTTTGTTGCATTTTTAGTTTACTAGCGGGTGGAGGTTTCTTAGCCAGGATCGAGGGGTGAGGTCCTAAGACGGACGGAAGGGGTGAAGGTGATGAAGGTGTGATCGACGAGGTTGGGGTACGAGATCTAGGGGATTGGTTCTTCTGTTTGGGGGCCGGATTAAGTTTGGTGTTAGTTTTGGAGGATGTAGCTAAATCTAATTTGATGGGTGGATGAGTAAGGCTAGCCGTTGGGATGACCCCTAAGGTAGTAATAGGTTTAGGCAAGGAAGATGATGTAGGTGTAGGTTTGGATGTAGAAGCATGTTGAGTTATGGGTAGAGGTGTGAGTTGAGCCATGAGTGGTATCATGGGAGAATTTGTGATAGTTGTGGTTGTGTTTGGTTTGATCAGTGAAATATTTTTGGATAGATAGTGGAAGTGTCAGCGAGTGACATCTACATTTGTGTTGAGACAAGAAGTAGAAGACGCCCCCAAAGTAAGGCTCTATCCACATAATCCAAGTGGTCGGCTAAGCATGAGAATGACACTGTAGTGGGTGAGGTTGATGTGGATCCAATGGCGATTCCCATAAAATGTGTCTTAGAAATGGGGAATTTGCTAGCTTCAGCCTCTGTGGGTAAGAGAGCCGAAAGTAAGTCCGCAGGATCTTGGGTGGCTAATGGAGAATGGTCACCTAAAGGTAATGACATTTCTCTGGATATTTTATAGGTAGAGGGGATGACGGGTGATCCTCTGTGAGTGGAGGAGATGAACAGGCATCTCCCGTGGGTCGAGAGGTACTACTGGTGACGGCTCTCTAGGTGGAGAAGCCAAAGGTGAAATGGTCTTGATGTTAATAGAAGACTCCTTCACATGTGAGGGAGGAGATGAAGGGTGTTCCTCTATGGGTGGAGGAATAGGTGAAGTGGGTTCATGTGTAGGTGGAGGACTTGGGCCAAGATTTCCTCTATGGAAGGAATATGAGGTAATTGGGAAGCAACTGGTGTGTCACTAAAAATAGCATGGACCTCGTAGGTATGGCTATCATTATTTGAGGTCTCTCTAGTTTGATTAGAAGAAGGGGTGTGATTCGGAAATGGTTTCTTGAAGATGTGTAGGTTTTGATTGGCAGGTGCATTAGGATTATCTAAAATTAACTCGTCGTTTTCAAGCATTTCTTGACAATGTTCTTGAAAGTGATGTAATTGCCATCACTATGACCTTTTACCAAATGATAGTTACAGAAGTCGTGCTCATTGTACCACACGGGTGTGGGCAAGCAGGATCAAAACCAATGTGTGGTTTTATGGGAGGAAGGGTGATGGCCCCAACTTTAATGAGATTTTCTAAGACATAAGAATAAGGCTCCCCAATTGGGGTGTATTTCTGTTGTTCTCATCTAAATTGAAAGGTTTGGACAAGAGAAAGATTAGATGAGGGGTTAGCTTGATTTGATGGATGAGCTGGGCCGACCTTGAGTACCACTACGTTAGCGGTTCCCTTGGATTTTGAATAATTATTCTGTGGTTTCGAAGAAGAAGAGGTATCATTTGACTTAAATTTCGAGTTCTTATTGCGTAGTTGAATTTTCTTTTCTTCGATGGCCCGAATCTCTAGCTTTCGTGCCATGGTGAATGCCTCATCGAAGGTTCGAAAGTCTGGACCTGTAGGGTTGGCAAGATATGTCTAGCACAAGCCCGAGTGAAGAGATCTATGAGCTTGGTTTGTGGTAATTGGAATGTGAGTTGATTGATCAGGCTATGCCAATGAGTGAAAAAATCCGTGATAGACTCATCATCATATTGACGCGTAGAGTAGAGGTCAGTCATGGTAACCTTCTTAACAATGTTGATGGAGAAGTGATCTAAGAAGGCTTGGGCTACCTGATTAAATGAGAAGATAGAATGTCTAGGTAACCCACTATACCAATCTAATGTGGGCCTAGTCAGAGACATGGGAAAGGTCCTCAAAAGCAAAGCATCATCATGGGTGATCAGATAACAACCGTGTTTGAAAGACCACAAGTGTTGTTGTGGGTCCTCTTTCTTTATTGAAGCGGTTAAATTTAGGCATTTCCCAATGTATGGGATATGGATGAATAGGAATAGATGGGTGTATGGGCTCATTGCAAATTTCATCGTAGGTGAGAGAGTTCATGCCGAAACCGATGCCTCCAAAGGTGTCCAGCATATTTTCTATCTTAAACTTGATTGGGTCATTAGTAGGTGGTGGTGGGTGGATACCTCCTGTAGCGTAAGAGGGTTGGTGTTGGACATATGATGGAGGTGGCATTCCAATATATGGTGATGCCACATAGGTAGGTTGGGAATGAGGGAGTGAGATAGGGGGTACGTACCAAGGAATGATGGATGAAACGGGAGGTTGCTGATAGTACGTATATGGAGGTGGAAGGGTCGAGGTAACCCTAGTAGCGATGGGGGCTAAGGACTGTGGAATAGAAAGGACAATGTTTTGAAATGGGGTAGGGGTCGTTGACACCGGGGTGGTTGTGTTGTTATGGGTATATGTGAGACAATAGGCATGAATGAGGTTATGTTCTGGGTGGTGGATGAAGGTATAGTGGATGTTGTGGGTGCAATAGACGTGGCGATTGCGGTGGTCATAGCAGGTATAGGGACTAGGCCGAGAAACGATCGGGGGTAAGGCGGATGTGGGTAACATAGTGCCAGAAGGGGATGATGCAGAAGTAGGAATGAGAGTCGGGGGGATAGATACGGGCATGTCATATATCAACTGACCCGAGGCATCTTGAGTGGACGAGTGGGAAAGATAGAACTGTAAGGTGACAAGGTTCTGGTCAAGGAGTCGTGCGAACTACTCGTCCCCTGTGGTGATAGTGCTAGGTTGGGTACGATCCATGGGTGATAAAATAGAAGGTGGTGAAGGACTAAGTGGGAGTGGTTGACAACTAGCGTGGAATATGAGAGTGTTTGCTTGGCTTCGAGTTAGCACCATGTGAACAAGTACTGATGTGGTAGAACTGCTTTCTGTAAATGACACAAAAATACAACAAAAATAGGAAAAACAGGTGGTGGTAGGTGGATTAGGTACAAAATGTCTGCTAGAAATTTGAATAGGCTAACCGATTCCAGCTTAGGTAAACCGACGCGTCGATCCACAGTAACCTCGGTTGGTCGCTGTGAAAAATGGACAGTTTTGTCAAAACAAGGCAAAAGGCTAATAATCTGCCAAGTAGATAAGATGTTGATGGATTTTATCAAGACAGAGAAGATGATAAGAGTTACAGAGACTCTGAATAGTAAAGAAGGTGAAGCAGGTGTCCTTTTGGGGAGGTTAACCAAAATAACAGTAAACCGATGCCGGTTGGGTAAAATCGATGACGGTCAAAGGGTAACCGATGACGGTCATTGACCGACACCGGTTACTATGAAATTAAAACAAAGATGAAGAAAAGGTGGTTGTGAGTTAAAATCAAATGTGGAATCAAACCTAGAATTCTGAGAATGATGAAAATAGGGTCCAGACACACTCAGATGAAGTTGGAATACACCAACTATGATGAGGAGCATGCAAGGAGAAATAAAAATATGAAGAATGTGTCTTCTCACCTCAAAACGCAAACCAAACAAAAACACTAAGAAAAATACGATCCTAAGAGTGATTTTTCTATTATGTTTGTTCAACTTATGCTATTTAGAAGATTGACTCATGAACTTTAGAATAGAGTTTTTGGTGAGGAAGGCTTCCTATGAAGAAGGAGATCTACAAGGAGAGGTTTTAGGTATGTTATGGTGGGGCGGGCCATCCTCTGAGATAATGACTCAACAAAAGTAACGAGCTGGGTGCCCACTGTGTCGTGATCATGTGATCACCTACAACTTCTTCCGGGTAAGATGTTGTTTAAGAATGTGTATATTTTTCAATTTTGTGATGTTTGGATAAGACTCAGAGAGAGAAGAAGAGAAAGGAAGTGCTTTTCTATGATTCATTTGTCAACCATCAGCTGGGCATGACTTCCATATAGGTTGCCCTCATTTAATGTGAGCTAATGCAGAAAGCTAGAATGAAATGTAGTTAATTTTAAGCCCAAATCAAAATATTGAATTCGATGACACAAAGAAATGAACAGGAGAAGGGATGCTCTTTCACTAATGTGATACTAATGAAAGGAAATAAATGTTCATTTTAAAGCACCAAAACACGATTGCTTTTAGACAATAGAAGAATAGAAGATTCCAGGGAAGAATTTTAATGTGAGAACCTTTCAAAAAAGAAACAAACATACAACTTTTCACCTAGAAATGAAGAAATGCAAGGAACCCCTGAATGGGTCCCACTGGTGTGCCAAAATGTTTCACCTGATTCTTAGAGCGTTTCTTTGAATATTGACAAAACAAATAAGGGTAAATGGGTTAGGAGGAATACTTGTTAAAGTTGGTTGAAGGTTGTTGCACGCATATGAATTCTTGATCCATAGCTAACCGTGAGAGCTCCCTTTTGGCTAGGAGGAACTACCTGAAATAGAAAACAAGACCACCAAATGGAAGTTAAACAATATATGCAGTGGACTGCCTAGCGTATGCTAGATCCGGAAGTGTGATACTCCCTAGAAGGTGTCAATCCACTGTTTAAAACAATTCAATGTCAACAATAAATGAAATCCTACTGTAGTTAAAATGATTTAGGTATCTCATTCGACTACAATAAGCAAATTCATTCACAACAAGCTAGGCTATGATTGAATCTGAAGGTCAAGGTCACTTTGTCAGTGTTGGAACTGGTCTGGGTCTAGTTTTGGGCTATTTTGGGGTATTTGGTGGGGATTTTAGGCTCTGTTCTTGGTCTGAGGGTAAAACACAGAGACCGACGTCACCTGTATGACCGATGTCGGTTTAAGTGAACCAGTGATGGTTGTGGGTAACCGGCATTGGTATGGTCGGGGTAGAGGAAACTTATTAAAATCTCGGTGTGAGGACAGATCTGAGGCTAAATGGAAATGGAGAGGGCAATGACAAGGTCTATGGAGATCTTGGATGTACTCAAAGATCTTTAAAAGTCAGGTATGGGAAATTTAATGGTGTGGGTGAAGGAATGATCAAGTTTGCATGAAGGTGAATGATGGGAGAATGGGAATGCAAGTAGAAACTAGTAACAGAGGTAACAAGGCCTACTAAAATGAAAGTAGATGAATGTTGGTTAATAAAACACTTACTTGTTGTATGAGCTTGATGGCTGGATGGAAATGGCAGTTGATCAGATGGATGGAGTTTGATGTGGTGATGGCGCTTCCTCGATGCTTTCATGAATGCAAATGGCTCTGTGATCACTTCTGATGTTGGCTGTGAATGCTCTGATGCGTGTACAAATGCTAGTTCTGCTTGCATGCAACTCTGGTTTTGTCTCTTGCTCTCGAAATGTGCCAACCTCAAAATAAGGTTATTTTGGGGAATAAATGGTAACTGATAATGGTTACGGCTTGATCGGCGGTAGTTTAGGATGACCATAACGGTTTAGGATGACCGGCGTCGGTTATGGTGGGATTTTCTAGGTTTACTAAAAATGGGTATATCTGCTTGATTTCTTGGATCTTGTTCGTTTTCCTTTGCAGATTAGAATGGAAACTTCCTTTCTAACGGGCAGGAATGTGGTTAGAGGGAATGTAGGCTTTGATTTTTAGGCTTTAGGTAGGTCTTAGTTAGTTATGGCAACATACTAAGAATAGGTCTAGGGTGAGGTGGCTAGGTGAGGTGGTGGTGTGAGAATTATCTCAATTAGGATATTTAAATAATAAATATTATGAGATCATGAATTAATTTAATTAACTTAATTAAATTAATATTAGAATATGGTGAAAGGGGCCATGGTTAGGTGAGTGTGTTCAAGGTGATTATTTGACGAGGGACTAAGGGGAGTGTAACCCAATTTGGTCTAGCACTTCTTATTCTTTTCATAGTTGCTTTGGAGTAATTCTGCAGCAGCTTCACAAATTTCCTCAAAGGTATATTTTGATATTCTCCACCTCCTATCACGTCTAAAGTATCTATATCCTCCTCATTGAGTCCTTTTAAGAAAAGTATCTTAAGGGACTCATTAGGTAACCTTGTGTGTTTTGACTACTAAATGTTGAATAAGAATATTTCCAGGTAATCTTCCACTGGTTCATCTTCCTTATGTGTCATCCTGAAGAGTTCATCACCTCATCTGTTATTTGGCCTGCAATAATCTTTGTATTTTACCAGAAAATGTTCCTTCATCTCGCAGCCGTTATTCCAACATCTCTTTCTAAACCCATAAACCATCTCAAGGTTGCATCCTTGAGTGTATAAGGGAACAAATTTAGCTTATGTGCATCTGTGGTGTAGTCATAGCTCTTGCATAAAATGTCAAACTCAAACAAGAAAGTGTCTGGGTCTTCAGTTATGGATCCATGAAAGTTAGGAAGGGCTGAGGGAGAAATGTTCTTCATTACAACAAGCTAATTGTTGTTGGAGATTGGGAACTCAAAGGTAGTTTCCTTGTCTTCCACATTTTGGTTCACTTCTTCTGCCATGATTTGCCGATCAAGAACAGCCTCATAAATCTCACTTAGAGGGGGATATTCTAATAGCAAGCCTTGTACAGAGGAAGATATGTCTTCTTCATAATCAGATGAAGCAATTTGTGTTATTTGAGGATTAGTTAAGAATCTACCATAGGCATCTCTTGGATGGTTCATGTTGAGTTGTGGAGCTTAATTGCTTCATAATAGCATGCTTTTATGAACTTGAAGGAATACATAGTAACCGATGTCGGTTGATGAACCGTCGTTGGTCACCCGGGATCGACATCACCAAACAAGTAGTAATCGACATCGGTTTCACATGCGTGATGGTTTTATTTAAGTCACAGAATTAGATCTAACCTTTGATTAAAAGGTGATCTAATGATTGTAATTGCATAGCTAAAGTTCCCTAAGTATGCTTATATAATCTTGAAAGTTAGGGTTAGAAAGATTAGATTGCGAAGATTGATCATAATTGTAAGAAGGAATTCTTAGAGAGAGAAAAGAGAAGCTTATGAGGAAGAAAGTATTGTATATCCGGGAGAGGTGTGGAAGGTTGTAGATCTTCATTGTATCTTCTCTATGAAGATTTAAATAATAGATTGGTTATTTCTTAGTGGATGTAGTCTACACTAGGTGAACCACCTTAAATATTGTGTATTGTTTATTCTGGTTATTTCCGTGTTTATTACTTATATGCTTAGATCTAATATATCTATATAACTTGTGTGTTCTAAACCCAACAACTGGTATCATATATTTGTTTGAGGGTTTTTGTGTTGACAGATTTACTCACAGAGGGATTTTTGATTGAGTGGGAGCTATAACAATGGCAAAAGAAGGAAAATACAAAGTGGAGAAGTTTGATGGCCGGAATTATCAATTATGGAAGATGCAGGTGGAAGAATATATGTATGAGACAAACTTATATTTACCGTTGGATGTGAGTACAAAGCCTACAAAGATGACTGATGAAGAATGGAAGATTCTTGATAGAAAGGCTCTAGGATCTATAATATTGAGCCTAACAACATCTATAGCTTCTAATATAATAGAACTAGCAACTACGGTAGCTTCAATGAAATCTTTAGCTAATTTATATGTAAAACCTAGTGCTTTAAATAAAGTTTATTTGATGAAGAAATTATTTAATTTTAAGATGCAAGAAGGTGAATCTACATCAAGTCATTTGAATGATTTCCGTTCCATTGTAAATCAATTAAAATCAGTTAATATTTCATTTAATGATGAAGTGAAAGCACTTTTATTTCTATGCTCTTTGTCTAGATAGTTGGGATAACTTGGTAATGGTTGTTAGTAATACAACATTTGCTTCTAATATTTTAAAGTTTGATGATGTGGTTAGTATAATCATGAATGAAGAAATACGCAGGAAAAGTACGGAGAATCATCATCTGGAAATGCTTTAAATGTAAAAAGTAGAGGAAGGAAGAAGGAGAGATCTAAGAGCAAGAATAATAGGAAATCAAAGTTCAAGAATGACATATATAAATCCAGAGGTAGAGGAATAATCACTGGAATTGTGGAAATAAAGGACATGAAAAGAAGGATTGTTGGTTCAAGGAAAACAAAGAGAATTTACCAAACAAAGGTAAAGAGGCAAATGTTGCATCTTCTAAGGTAATGCAAGATGCCCTTATTCTCTCCTTGGATAATAAAATAAAATCATGGGTTTTAGATTCAAGAGCTTCTTTCCATGCTACCCCTAATAAGGGTTATTTTTAAAATTGTGTCCAAGGTAATTTTGGGCATGTTTATTTAGGAGATGATGAACTATGCAATATTACTGGTAAAGGTGAAGTTCATCTAAAATTTTAGAATGAAAATACATGGGTATTGAAGATGTGAGGCATGTGTCAAGCCTCAGGAGAAATCTAATTTCTACAGGACAACTAGGTGAAGTTAGTTGCATGGTTACATTCACATCCGACTCTTGGAAAGTTACCAAGGGATCTCTTGTTGTGGCAAGAGGAAAGAAGGTAGGAACATTGTATTTGTCTACCTATATTACTGATTCCTTTTCTATGTTATCTACTTCATATTCAAATGCAAACATGTGGCATAATCGGCTAGGCCATATGAGTCAAAAAGGAATGTAGATATTAAAGGCAAAGGGTAAGTTATCAGATTTGAAAGATGTAGATCTTGATTTCTATGAGCATTGTATTTTTGGAAAGAAAAAAAGAGTGAGATTTCTCAAAGTTGGGGCAACAAAGAAGAAACAAAAGTTGGATCTTGTGCACTCAGATGTGTGGAGATTAGCCCAAGTAGCTTCTCATGGTGGATCCTAATATTATGTAACTTTCATTGATGATGCCACAAGAAAGGTATGTGTTTATTGTATTAAGTATAAATCTAATGTTTTGAGACTTTTAAAAGATGGAAATCCCTTGTGGAAAATGAAACTAATTTAAAGTTAAAATTCCTTAGATCTCGATGATGGTGGTGAGTACTCAGCAAGAAGCATTCAATGATTATTATTTAGTGAATGGAAGATGTAGAGAAAGAAATGTTCGTAGAGAACGCCACAGAGAATGGTGTTGTTTAGAGAATGAAAAGGATAATCATAGAACGTGTTAGAAGCATGAGGATACATGCTAGATTGCATTTACAATTTTGGGTAGAAGCGAGACACGATGGTGTATTTAATCAATCGTGGGCCTTCAAGTGCACTAGATTGTGGAATACGGGAAGAAGTTTGACCGGAAAAGAGGTAGATATTTCCATTCTTGGATTAATTGGTTCATAAGATTTTGTGCATATTGATAAAAAAATAGGAAGAAGTTGGATGTTAAATCCAAGAGATGTACTTTTTTGGTTATGCCTTTGGTGATTTTTGACTCTGGTTTTGGGATTTAGAAGATGCTAATATTGTTAAGAATCGTGACATTGATTGGAATGAAAAGATAATGTATACGGATCAAGTTTTGGTACCCGAGGATGAACCGGTTAGATTTTTTTGATGAAAATGTATTCTCGATTTAAAATTGACACCTATAAGTTCACATAATAACCAAAGTGTCATTTAACATCGACTAGCATTGATCTCACGAATCGACATCGATTACGGAAGAACAAGATCGGTGTTAGTTAGCGAATCAACATCACGTACAGTGTGCCAAGCATCACTACCAAGAGAATGGTGTTGTTTAGAGAATGAAAAGGACAATCATAGAACGTGGTAGAAGCATGATGATATATGCTAGATTGCATTTACAATTTTGGGTAGAAGCAGAGTAGACACGAAGGTGTATTTAATCAATCATGGGCCTTGAAGTGCACCGGATCGTGGAATATAGGAAGAAGCTTGACCGGAAAAGAGGTAGATATTTCCATTCTTGGAGTATTTAGTTCATAAGCTTTTGTGCATATTAATAAAGAAAATAGGAAGAAGTTGGATGTTAAATCCAAGAGATGTACTTTTATTGATTATGCCTTTGGTGATTTTAGACTCCAATTTTGGGATTTAGAAGATGCTAAGATTGTTAGGAATCATGACATTGATTGGAATGAAAAGAGAATGTATAGGGATCAAGTTTTGGTACCCAAGGATGAACTGGTTGGAA
This sequence comes from Taxus wallichiana var. yunnanensis, assembly GCA_018340775.1. Lineage (NCBI taxonomy): Eukaryota > Viridiplantae > Streptophyta > Pinopsida > Cupressales > Taxaceae > Taxus > Taxus wallichiana. Next base: position 470,064,825 of record CM031241.1, read on the forward strand.
TTTTTTTATGAAAATGCATTCTTGGATTTAAAATTGACACCTATAAGTTAACAATAACTTGTGTCGGTTTAACACCGTGATGACATCAATCACACTGAATCGACGTCGATTACGAGAAAAATAGGACCGGTATCAGTTAGCAGAATCAGTGTTGGCTAAAGGTGACCGACATCAGTCACTAGGAGAATGGTGTTGTTTAGAGAATGAAAAGGACAATCATAGAACATGCTAAAAGCATGAGGATACATGCTTTAGATTGCATTTACAATTTTGGATAGAAGCAGAGACATGACAGTGTATTTAATCAATCATGGGCCTTCAAGTGCACTGGATCGTGGAATACAGGAAGAAGCTTGGACTGGAAAAGAGGTAGATATTTCCTTTCTTGGAGTATTTGGTTCATAAGCTTTTGTGCATATTGATAAAGAAAATAGGAAGAAGTTGGATGTTAAATCCAAGAGATGTTCTTTTATTGGTTATGTATTTGGTGATTTCGGACTCGGTTTTGGGATTTAGAAGATGCTAAGATTGTTAAGAATCGTGACATTGATTGGAATGAAAAGAGAATGTATAGGGATCAAGTTTTGGTACCCAAGGACAAACTGGTTGGAAATTGTTTTGATGAAAATGCATTCTCAGATTTAAAATTGACACCTATAAGTTCACATAATAATCAATGTCATTTAACACCGGACTGGCGTCGATCACTTGAATCGATGTCGATTCTGAAAAAAAGGACCGCGTCGGTTAGCGTAACCGGCATTGGCTACAGTGACCAAAGCATCGATCACTATCTGAGATTGATACAAATTTATAAAATGAGGAGATTGAACCTTTGGAACTCCAGATATCAATGAGAAGGTCACAACGGGTAAGTAGACCTCGAAAAGGATTTACACCTTCCATGTTTTATTTATTATTAACGATAGTGGTGAACCGAAAGTTTTGAAGAAGAAATGTAGGATGAAACCCCAAAGCGGTGGGAGCATGGTATGGGTGAGGAGATGGACTCCTTGGAACAAAACCAAACATGCGATTTGGTTAAGTTGTCAACTGGAAAGAGGATAGTATAGAGCAAATGGATTTACAGGATCGAGGAAGAAGAGGGTGGACAAAAAGATACAAGACAAGACTTGTGGTAAAAGGATTTGCACAAAAAGAATGCATTGACTTTATTGAGATTTTTTCTCTTGTAGTAAAGATGACTTCCATTCATATTGTATTGAGTTTAGTTGCAATAGAATATTTGTACTTAGAGAAACTTGATGTCAAGATGGCTTTCCTTCACAATTATTTGGAGGAAGAGATATATATGCAAAGAACCGCTTGGGTATGAATTCAAGGGTAAGGAGAAACTTGTGTGTAGGTTGAAAAAGAGCTTGTATGGGCTCAAGCAAGCCCCAAGGAAATGGTATATGAGGTTTGATAGTTTTATGCATGAGCATGGTTATATGAGATGTGAATCTAACCATTGTGTTTATTTCAAGAAGCTTGAAAATGGAAGCTATATTATTTTGTTATTGTATGTAGATGATATGCTTATTGCAGGATCTAGTATGTAAGACATTGGTGACCTTAAAGAAAATTTAGCTCATGTATTTGTAATTAAGGATTTAGGAGCTACAAAGAAAATCCTTGGTATGTAAATTCACAGAGACATGAAGAACATGAACTTGTATTTATATTAGGAACATTATATTAATAAGGTGTTGGAAAGGTTTAAGATGTAAAATTTTAAACCTTTAAGTACATGTATGGTTGGACACTTCAAATTGAGTAAAGATCAGTGTCCTACATCACATGAGAAGGTCGAGTACATGGCATGAGTTCCATATGATTCAACAGTTGGATGTCTTATGTATGTTATAGTTTGTACCAGATCATACATTGCAGAGGTAGTGGGAGTTGTGAGCAGATTTATGGCCAATCCAAGTAAAGAGAATTGGAAAGAAGTCCAATGGATACTTTGGTATTTGAGAGGGACATACAACATGCGCTTATATTGTGGAGGGTCGATACTTCTTTATACAACTATGTTGATTCAGATATGGCTAGAGATTTGGATGGTAGGAGAGGCACCACTGGATATGTATTCACAGTAGGTGGGATGGTAGTTAGCTGGATTTTAAGATTACATAAGGTTGTGGCCTTGTCTACAACAACAATCAAGTATGTTGTAGCTACAGAGGCTAGCAAAGAGATGATATAGATGATCAGATTCATGGAAGAGTTGGGAAATGAGCAAGAGGATTGTAGATTATACAGTGATAGTAAAACTGTGATTCATCTGGCAAAGAAATCAGTCTTTCATTCAAGAATAAAACACATTCAATTGAGATATCACTTCATACACCAGGTGTTGGAGGATGGGCAACTGAAACTAGAGAAAATTCATGCAAAGAAAGAGAACCCTATGGATATGCTAACGAATCTGTTGGAAAAGGAGAAGTTGGAGCTACACTCCACTTATCTTTGGTCTTCGAGTTTGAGACTTGAAGAGGAAGAAACAGACCAAGGAAAGGATCCAAGGATGGAGTTATACGGTATAATGCATAAATTTATCTCTAAGTGGGAGATTGTTGAGTTAGGGAGATTGTTGAGTTATGGAGCTTAATTGCTTCACAATAACATGATTTTATGAACTTTCAGGAATACACGGTAACCGCGTTGATTGATGAACCGTTATCGGTCACCGAGGACCGGCATCGGTCAAGCAAGTAGGAACCGATATTGGTTAGGGTAACCGGCATCGATTGCTGTGCATGATGTTTTTATTTAAGTCATGGGAATTATATCTAACCTTTGATTAAAAGGTGATCTAATGGTTGTAATTGCATAGCTAAAGTGCCCTAAGTTTGTATATGCTTATATAAGCTTGAAAGCTAGGGTTAGAAAGATTATATTGTGAAGATTGATCATAATTGTAAGAAGGAATTCTTGGAGAGAGAAAAGATAAGCTTGTGAGGAAGAAAGTATTGTACATCTCAGGGAGAGATGTGGAAGATTGTAGATCTTCATTGTATATCCTCTGTGAATCTTTGAATAATAGATTGGTTATTTCTTGGTGGACATAGCCCACACTGGGTAAACCACGTTAAATCTTGTGTATTATTTTTTCTAGTTATTTATGTGTTTATTGCTTGTATGCTTAGATTTGATTTATATCTCCAGAAACTTGTGTGTTCTAACCCCAACATTTCATGCATCAACTAAATCAACTTGATAAAATTACATTAGTGGGGGGGTTAGAGGTGGAATTTCCTAAACCTAAATTATTTCTAAGGAATCCAAAACCTCTCAAAAACCCTATAACTTGGCAGTATCCCTAGAAATGGAGCCAAAAATGGTGGTGCAAATTAACCTTTAGCAATTAATATGTTGTTCATTAAATCACAGTAATTTAATCATCAAACCAAGGGACGTAAACTTTAAATAATGTCAGTGTTGTATTCATAGTTACAAAGAATTTAGGAGGTATGGAAAGAAATAATTATCACTACAATACTTGAAAGAACAATGCTTGAAAGTAAACAAAACTTAGAACTGAAAGCAAATGGTTTCTAAACACTATGACTAAAACAAAGCTTGCAGATTCAAAAATGCAGATAAAGAAGATAAATTGCTTCCTAGTCTAATCATGCAATGAAACAGAGTAACAAAACTATGGAGGGGTTTAGCAGACCACAAGTGGGCCCTGCTTGGGTGTTAATCCCTCATAAATCTTGTAACTAAAGACTAATAAATAGAACTTAGATCTTTTATTGAAATTGCATGAAAATTACATCCAAGAAAAAAAAATCTCTTCTCTTTCTATTTATATATTTGCCTATCTATGTATTCTATGTTCTATATTTTGTATATATTACTAACATTAAACTTTTTCTTTTATACTTCTCATTTACAGTAAGACATGAGAAGAAGAGTTCAACTAAGAGTTTAACAAACTAAGTAAAAGATATTTGATAGAACAAATGAAAGATCTCAAATAGAATAACAAGAGATTCAACACATGCAATGGAACTAATAACAGTGTTCAATTGATCTTCGATTAATTGACCACTTCTTTTAGCCACGTGTAACCTTAATCAACCAGTTCCTTTAGTCACGTGTAACTTTAATCAATCAGTTCTTTAGTAGTTTGCAATGAATAATCAGATCCATGGTTGAGTTATCTCCCATTCTTCATGTTCTAGTTGTAATTTCTCCTTCAATGACACGTACAGAATTGAGTGTCATTCTTCACATTCTAAGAGATCTTCATAGTGTGGCTTATTTGTTGTAAGTAATCCCCTTTGGTTGTGGTCGGGTTGCTACGGATGGTTCCTTTGTTGCATACGATTTGTTACATATAGCAAATTGCTTACAAACAAAAGTGACATCACACATATCATCATTCAAACAACTTATTGAACTCATAAGAATAAATGCACACACAAAATACCACAAAATAAAGATAACTAGTTATAACTATATTAATCAGTAATTATGCCATAAGTTCAAGTTGTGATGATAATGTTCAGTAGTGTGACTGGGAAATACAAGGACATAGCTACAATGGCTTAGCAAAAATATAGAAGATGAGTTGTTTATAAGGAGATTTACACAACTCATCACAAACCATTACATAACATCTTAATCAAATCTATGATCATCATACAAACATCTACATCTAATCGAATCCATAATCATCATACAACATAATCAAAGCCATAAATTAAAACATGACACATGATAAATCATGACAAAAATCATAATATATATCATCATTATCCAAATACATTTATACATCCATGATAGGACACTAAGGGTCCTATATCAAATTTGATACATCATCAAAATTTGTAAACTATACATTTGATAGTCTCAAATCTTTTCCCCACAGGGCAAGCACATGTGCCTCTCCCCGAGCCTCATCTCCTTTGTGGCCTAGATCACGATCATGGTTGTGGTTGTGTCATGATCATTATACTCCCAGATGGCACTAGTCATGTTGTACCCCCTACTCCTTGTTGTTATGTAAGGTGCGTTGCGTACCTGCACTGCACTCGTGGTAGCCTCGATGTCACAATGTAAATCATAGTAACATGCCTCACCGCTAGTTCCTGTACTACTCTAGGGGAACAAGACAGGTGGTGACATCTGCCCACTCCATGTGATGTTGTTGGCACTCCACTCTCTAACTATGCAGTAAGTATTGGAGCAAGTACTCCAAATTGGGCCATGTAGGCCTCCTTTTACCTCATATATCTATCCCATTGCTGAATTTTCATATCCTTCTCTTGACATAATGTTATAACCTCCCGACGTACCACCTCTCTCTCTTGAGAGCCACATCCCTCTCATGATGGGTTGTATCCCACTCTATGTGTAGGCAAACCATCTCCGCCATCACCCCTCCATCTCCACCCTAATCACCCACAGTGTTACATCCTCCTCTCCATATGGCACCTCCTCTTCTTCCTTGTCCAATCCCGCCTTGGACCTCTCCTTTCTTCTTGGGCCACCCATGTTATTGTCATCCACTTTGTAAATATGAATCCAACTCCAACATCATCATCCTCATCCCATGGAGCTTCGGCCTCCTCTAGTGGGTCTGTCATCATGGGACTAGACAAGTTCCTCATTACCTCGTCTCACTTATATTTGATGGGCTACTAGGTACTGCACTCTGCACTACACCGAATGCTGTTGCATAACTCATGGAAATTTTACAACCTCCACCATCTTAGGTCTCCTCCCCTACGCCCATCTAGTCCTCCTTATCCCCACCAACTCTGCATCTACCCCACGATAATGTAGGAAAATCATGGTATGGCTGCCATCTCACCTAATCTACATCTAACTCCATCATCCTCTTAGTGTATCACTCTCTCGTCTCTCCCTCCTATCTCCATGATCCTGATCATCTCACCATCTCATGATTCTAATCTACTTTTACTTCGATGTGTTCCCCTGTAACCCATGGGAGCCCTGGTGGTCTGATCACTGCAATATGCTTATATGCCCAGTAGTGTAATAATAACCCCACATTTATCCCCAACCTCCTCTCGGTCGCATACATCCACAACTCGTGATAAACCTGGACTAACAAGGTAGGCCCAAATGCAAACACTCTCTGATGCTCTACAATATCTACAAACAACCTTGTGAGAATCCATGAGAATCTCATACCATAAGAATTTGGAAGTGCATAGCATGAAATCGTCATCATAAATACACATATATATCATTCCGTGCCACCCCGGCTCATATCTCATCTCATACTAAAAGGCCCCAGATGTGAAAGTCATTTGTGAGGCATCGACTCCAAATTGTCGTGTCAATACCCCTAATTTTTGTCCGCATAGATACATTGTATGGGCTCCCCTATATTGATAGCACGAGAATGTGGTATACATCCTCAAGTGTAACTGTCATCTCATCAATCATGAATCAAAATGTGCTAGTGCGTACATCCTATTTATCCACCAAAGTAATCATCAAACCCACATCTCATGGAATCCTTTAGTAATATCAGAATCCACCCAACCCTACTATAGCCAAGTGGTCCCACTCTGCATCACCACATCTCCTCTAATGTGATCGTATAGGGCCAAAACTCATTATCTAAGATATAACATGTCCTAAGCCTACAAAAACTAATCAAACAAGCAAACATCAGCCCTTGTGTCATCAAAAATCACAAAAATTACACATATTAGTCCTAGTTGACACCAACCCAAGTTGGGTCGACACCTCCTAGCTTAGGTCAATGCCTTAGTAAGCCCAATCGATGGTGACTACACTCGATCACCATGACCGCCTTGATGCCAACCCCAAAATCCAAAAAAATGTAAAAAAATAAATTAAAAAACTAAAAAAGGTTAAAAAATTGGCTAAGGTTGAGGCACTTACCATCCTACGTGTCCTTTGGCACTTCCTCATTGATCCGCTGGCCTCTATCTTGCTCGAATTCTCAACTCTCTTTTTCACTCAGAGCTCTTGATCGTCAACTCGCATAGTGAAAATTCTTTTCAACCAACCCAATGGCTTATATAGCCCACCGAACATGGTCGTTGTCAACCCCATCGGGCCACTATCGCTTCATCCTTGGTCTTCGCCGACCCTACCTAGTCTCCATTGACCTGACATTACTTTTTGATAGGTGTCACCCTTTGTCTCCTTCCATAAATCCTTCCTTTCAAATTATCTTTTCTTCCATTTTTTCCTTGTGTGTTGCTTATACCACATCTTTATTTGTCCCATTGGGCTTCACTATCTATCTCATCTTTCATTTTGCATCCAACATCCCACCTTTGTGGCCATCTTTGTGTTCCTTATTGGGCACCACTATTTTGTTATTTTATCAAAGATCCCCAGGATGCTTATTTTTATTCCTCCTTTATGAAGGATATCACATTTTTTTCCCCCCTTTCTTATTTTTGTTGTGACCCTTTTCTCAACCATTTTTCACATTTGTTTGTGCATATTTGATGTCTTCCTTTGACCCATTAGTCCCACGGCTTGCACATCCATTTGAGTGGATTCCCATTGGATTCCCTCCATTTTACTGATGATTTTTCCGACTCACAAATATGTATGACATTATCATCATCTCCATTGAGGTCGTACTTTGTTCCCTACCAAAGTTATTACAAAGTCACATCCATTATTTTATTTCCTTTTTATTTTTTTATCCTTGTCTGGTATATCTTATCTCGTCATATTATTTTTCTCATCCTTTCCACCTTTTCTTTCTTCATCTATCTCTTTCAAACTCATGATTGACATCCCTTTGTGTCATCGACCCCTAGTTTCGGAGAAACACCTCACTAATCATCTTCTCATCTCTTATTGTTTTTGTCTCGTGGCTTACACAACGAAATCTAGTAGACAAAAAGGGAAAAATGTAGACACCAATTTTTGGTATCGCTACCCCCTCACCCCACTTTCACTCTTTGTCGTATTTTCTACATACATGCCTCTCTTCTCATTCAAATTCCCTTCTTTCGTCTAAAATTCAATTTATCCCACTTATCATTATTTCCCACCCCTAATTAAGCATCCACTAATCATCCCTAACCATCTTCAATTTATCATAATCCCCATTTAATTCATTTTCTCTCCCTAAATCCTCCATTTTATCCTCCCTAGGCCCGCATTTAATAAATTCACCTCCCCTTTGCCTTTATTTAATATTTTTCACCCTCCACCTACCCATTTACTCATCCTAAGCAACCCTAACTTGTCCTAACCCTTCAAAACCCTAATCTTGCCTCTTATGGGCTCATTATCTTGAGCTCGTCACCTTTCCACCACCCGCATGGATGGATCTCCGTGTCGACAAAGAACCCATCAAGGTCTCCGTCGATACTATAAAGCCACACTTACCCCTCCTTTTCTCAGGATGTAATTTTGGAGACTTCGGGATTTCTTGTGATCTTGCCTTCATTTTGTGATTTCTCTTGCAACTGCCATCATCACCTTGGAGATATTGTACTTCACTCTTGGGGGTTTGGAGAACTTTTTCACTCTTGCATGCTTAGGTCCATGATTGTATTTCTATCGTCATATTCCTCATCAAATATTTTGCAAGTCAAACAACCATCTAGGAGCCCTATCTCTCGCCTTCTCGGGTCTTCTTTTTCATCTGCATATCTTCATTCTCATCCTTCCTTTTTCATCAAACCCTAGATCAGCCCTAGTCATCGTCGACCCTTCCCGTCGCTTTCAACATATAGCTCTCATTTTGTTAGCTTCTCTTTCATTTAAATCCCCAGTCATCTCCTTTCGATTCCACATTCCTTTAGGCCTCGATTTTGTCATTCTACCCTTTTTGTCACCTCGGATCTATTCTGTCATCCCCGATTATTGCCCGACATAGCTAGGTCATCATCGACTAGATCAGATTATTCATTGCATTCATCATCCAATTTCATAATTTTCTTACATCCTTTCTCATCGAGATCCAGCTTTTAAATCTTTTTAAGTTCCTATTTTACATCTCAAGTACATCACCAACTCTAGATCTAACTCCAAGGCCTTCATATCTTCATTTTTCTACCACTATTCTAGTTGATTTACTCCAATCATCGCCGATTTGGGCCTCGCATAGATAGGGCCACCGTCAACTTGCACATGTTTGGTTTGATTTTGTTTAGATCATATTTGAATTTTATCACTTTTATTTCATTTCGAGTTTTTGTTACTCGATCTTGTTATATCCAATTTATCAATCATTACTTTGTCTTATTTTTATCAAAAACGTGGTTTAACAACCATCCTATGAAGTTTTCACTTCTTGGGACTGAAATTGTTAGGTAACCCACCCATCTATCTACTAATCCATTTTTCTTGTTGAGTTCTCTTGATTTGTAGGTCACTTAGCTTGTTACGAGAAGGATCTCTCATTTTGTGCCCATATCCATCAACATCCCATCTAGAGGTACCTTAAACCCTCTCAAACTCGAGCCGATTGTCTTCTTGTGACGATTTCACTAATTTGAAGCAGTAACGAGGAAAATTGTCTAACAGACATTGTTGGTTTTGACATTTCTCTCTTGTTTAAATGAGTTTACTTTACCCATTCTCATCCAAAACATCTCTAGGTCTCATGTATATCTTTCTTAGTCATACACACTCATTTGTCAACAATTTCTAAGGATTGAATGCATGAAATCCATTTAGAATCTCCATTTTTCAACCTCCAAACGTCATACTTTATATTTCTCCTCTAGGGTCAAAAAGGCATAAGAGAGTCAATTTGTGTCATATGGTCTTGATCCTAGTGTAAAATTTTTCCCTTGCTCACTTTGATCCCAAAAATTCAGTTGCATATTATTATTTAGTTCATTTACTCCTTCTAAGTCAACCTTTATAACTTAAATCACCTTCTGAAGCATTTATAAACAAGTGAAACTCGTCTCATTTAAAACCTAGCACTCTTATGAACTCCTATTGCAAAATCTAGCACAAAAGGCACCCAAAGCTCCCTACACTTCGCAAATAGCTTTACATATTTATTAGGGTAACACTATTTAAAAGTTTGAAGTTTCCCACTAGGTTTAGGGGATTACTTCCCACATTTTCAAATATCCAAAGTCACTCAATCAAGTAGATTTACAAAAGAGAAACTTAAGTCGAGATTTCTCAAAAAAATAATGTCAAATTTGATTCCACTACAATTATATATCACTTATTAGGTGCATAATAATGTGTAGATTGAGGCCTCTTCGAGTAGTGCCAATGTTAACGATGCCTGGGATGCCTGAAACCAAACTAATGTTTGTTTTGTATGACTCTCTATCCATGATTAGGGTTTGAAAGGTTAAGAAAAGTATTCTAACGTTCCCACAATGTGATTGAAAGTGATTGATAAAGAGTGACCAAGATATTAAAAAAAGTGAAAAACCCATACAAATAAGTCCTATTTCAACAGGGTCAAGACTATACAAATAATTCAAGACCATATGGTCGTTCATGCTCCTATTGTATGATTTTTTTCATGAGCGTTTCAAATCATTTTTATGTCCAAATTCCCTTGTTCCATCATTCAAATCACCCGAGACTTGTCCATAATCTTACGTAATCAACTACGTATAGTCAATCCCATGTATTTATGAACTTGTATTGTATTGTGTATATTTGTTGCAAGTATTAATGTGTTATTATGATATTAAATGGTTAATGTTGGAAGTTAATTAATTAGAATAACCCCATGTAGCTTTTATTTCATTCTTTTTGGATATGTGTAAATCTTAATCCCATATCTTAAAAGGGTACAAACAACCGAAATCGAAAATTGGTAATTCAACCAATTTTAATGTGAAATGTGGGAAAATTGAGATAATAGTATAAGTAACTAGAGTTGGAGAAAATTGAGTTAGCGTGATTTTGTGTCTACATTTTCCCCCACTTTATGTTGGTGAGTGGAATGCTTGGTAACATAAAATAGATAGAGATGTGTACTTGATGTCCATGTAGAGTGACGTAGAAAGCATGCCGAAGGACTAGACAAAGCGTGGAGTGACAAAAATATGGAGCGTGGAGACTAAAGATGCAAAAGAGAAAAAAAAGTGATGAGAGTGAACCTAGGGCAGAAATGTGACCATTTTTAGATCGGAGCATGGGCATCCTTCTCCCCATCAATGTTTCAAAATTATACATGACCGGTTTGTCATAGTATCACCTTATAAGAGAATGGAAATGCACATTCCTTCAAAGGTATAATTTTTCAAGTTAGTGCAAATTGGAAATAGACCCTCCTGTAACAATGTGGTTTGTGGGTTTTGTAGCAAGTGTTGTAGAAAAATAAATTCTTCATAGACTGTTATTTCCTCCTCTTGGAAAATTCCCAAACATGGAAAGTGTTGAAGCAAAATTGAAGGCTTCATAGACTACTCTTTCCTCCTCTCTCATCAAATTTTCAAATAAGGAAGGCTATAAATCACATGGGTTATGTAAACAATGGGAAAAAATTAATGGAAGAAAACAAGCAAATAATGCAAATTAGATCCTTCCTTCACATTTCCTTGCAATCTCATATAAGATGGCTAAAGTGTGGAGTGAAGTACCAAGCTTGTTGAATCTCCTTGATGGATTTGTTTGTGGATGCTCCAAATGTGACTCTAAATGGAAGAATCTTTGTGCTACGAGCAAGTGGATGAGTGATGAGATTGATTATGAGCTTGTTGATCAAATGGGAAGCCTAATTGTGTATGAATTCAAGTGGAAAATGGATAGAGTAACAATACAAATGCCTTAAGTTTCCAAAGATGAAATTATGAAGGGATGAACCTCTTATTTATAGATGAATGAGAGGCCATAAATTGTGGATCAAGTTTTGAATTATTTGCTAATGAATGAATGCATTTAATTGATTTAACATGTTAATGTGGCCTATGCGTTAGTTGGTTTGAATAAGAAGTTAAGGGGCTTTAATTTGAATATTTGGCTATTAAATTCTTCAATTGTAAGTGCAATTTAGCTTCCTCTTTTGTAGGGTTCTAGAACTTGAGTGAGTGAGCTAGTGAAGTGGAGATGAGTGGATATTTAATTTTTATTTTATTTAAATAGCTAATTAAATTAGCTAAGGAGTGTGTAGTGCATGCTTTATAGGTATGATAGAATTAATTAATTAACTCTAGCATGATGTGGGAGGATACTTGGTCTAAGATGTGTTCTAGAATTGATTTATCACATTATGCAAATGATAGGGATAATTAAGGATGCATTTTTAGGGTGTCTACATGTTCTTCAAAGTCTAAATCCTTCCTTTATACCAAAACTTCACAAATGAGGCAAACATGGCTCTTCTCCTCTACTATCTCCTATGGTACAACATTGGGGGACTGGTCATCCTCAATCCCCGACATCTTGGCAAGAAATTCCAAGTCTTCAAAGGCACGACAACAATGGGAGTTCCTCCCTAAGAAAAATGAAAAGGTGTATTCCTTCCATGTTTTGCTTCTCCTTTGTGTACTTTTGTAATATTTAAAGTTATAAGCATTATCTGTAATTTTTAGTTAAAGTTCAATTTTTATCATAGACATTGACTATACTTTGTGTTGCAAGTTTCATCATGGAGCATGCCAACACCAACACATAAAGAAACACTTTTGAGAAAATAAAAATGTGTGTGCATACTCGGTTTTCTATTAAGCACGTAAATTTTTATTACACCCTTAGGGGTCAATTGTAAACACTAAAATTTGTTAATGTGTCCTTGTGCAATGCCAAGTTTAACCATATTCCCTTGCTAAGACAAATGCTCACATTTGAAATCCAATATCCTCATCTCTCTAGCTCTTCTACAACTTGATTATCTTTACACTCTACTTTGTTATTAATTATGAGAATATTATTTAGTCAAAGCAACATTAAACCTCTAATATTCACGACACACATTTTAGTTTTGACATTCATCTTTCTAGTTCAAAAATGTATGGAAGGGTTATGATGTAAGGTATGATCTTGGCTAAATTGTATGGTCCCGCCCCTTCACATTCAACGAATCTAAGTCAATTTTATACTCTTATTTGGGCCATTTAATCTTCCTAGGGTCATCTATATTATGATATTTCACCTGCATAAGGATATAAAAGCAAGATAACATCACTTTATGACTCACCCGACACTCATATAATCTACTATTGTAAATATCTATATAAAAATACTCAAAGGGTTCCTAAATTTACCCAAACCAATCGCACATCATTTAGAGTAATCCCTACTAAAAGTATGAAGTACTCAACTGGGTGAAAGAGTCTAGTTTCATCCATTTCCAAGCATGCAAATATCATAGATCCATGTCTTAGCAAGAGCAAGATCACTCCAAGCATTGCACAAGGGTTTCAATCAACAAAGGGTTATGTCATATAGCTGAGGCACGCTACATCGACTACTACCATACTTTGGATACATTCTATATTACTTATTATGTTATCTTGGAGTCAAGAGACACAAGGCATCCTTAGAGGGTTGGATAACTTTTCACACTTGCACAAACACCTAGGATAACTACACAAGGCTTGATCGTGCAATGAGGGCATGCAGTGCAACACTTGGATTTTTTCAACAATTGGGAGTTTGAATGTCAAGGGTATTCTAGCATCACCACATACACATGTTTTCTCTTTTTGGTTTGTAAATGCTTTGATGAAGAGCTCTATAAGTTGTTAAGGTTTCCACTTTGTTGTATGTTGTTACGGGTCATCCCAAAGTTGTGCAAGCAAGAGAAAAATACAAGAGAGATCATTTCTAGACAAATGAAACAATTAAAAAGCTATAGGTCCAAATAGTCAAAGGGTCCAAGATCTGTACATTTCCATGTCGGGACCATATAGATCAAGTCTGGACCATATAATATTATACACTCCCGCCTCTGTTGGGTTTATAGTTCTGAAATTTCACTTAAATATCTACAATTATAAATCAACTTGTTTTATTAACCTTCACATATAGATCCTCTCTTTCTTTCCCTCTACAACTAAGTATACCTTTCCTCTTGTGTATTTAAGAAAATACTTATCATTTACCAATCATTTTGAATATGAATGTATTATTTTAGTTGTGTATAATTGATCTTGAAGTTAACTAGATCACAATAGTCTACAATGTTTAACATTCTAGTTATTGCATGGTAACATTATAAAATCTAATTGGGGTATAAACACCTCATTCACAATGTTTTTATTGAAAGGGGTACTAGATGAAAAATTTATATGTTCAAAATACTTGGCTTTCTTGGTTATACTAAGAAATACACGACATTTTAACACAAAGACCTCCCTTAGACATATTATTTACCTCTTATGTTGGGACCCTACTATGGTTTTTGCTTTCTTGGTTACCTCTTCCCTTGCCTTAGGTGACATGTATCTATGATTCCCTTGCCTTCATACTCTTAACATCATTCCTTTGGTTTTACATAAATACATCAAGTTTATTTATAATAAGAAAGTTGCGATCATCAAAGGTATCCCATATGAGGCCTCATTGCCTATTCCTTTTACTAAAAATATCGCTTATCACTCTTAAGCCTATCACGTAGGAACATGCTACCTCTAGTGGGTCTATTCCTTATATGCCTCCTAAGTCCCCTATTATATCTATTATGGCTTCTACAAATGTTATACAACCACGTATTTCATATATACATCCTACCACACCTACACATGTTACCTCTAATGGTTATATCCCTTATGTGTTACCTTCTAGTCCTATTATGGCACATTCTATGGCTCATAAGTATGCTATACAACTTCATCTTCTTGAGGTTCATCCTAATCCCACTATACATACGAAATATTTGAGGTTCAAGCCTATTTAATTGACAAGTCCACACCCACCTATTAACACAATCATAGGGTAACTCTTACTTTTCCCTTGCTTTCTACACAAATATTCCAAAAATACAAAAACATTCAAATAGTTAAATAAATGTTACATTTTAAATATTAAACTTATTACAAAATCAAAACCTATGTATGACTTGATTTGGGGTAAGTGAATGGAAATGCGGGGCCAAAAGGGGGTCTTACGTGGACACCTTTTTCTAAAAAACAAGAAACTTCAACTTGTACGAGTTATTTGAGATAGTTACACTAAAAATTTGAAAATGTTATAAAAACATGAATTGTAGCATTTCGAGTCTAGTTTTTAAACTACTATTTTTAAAATGGTTAAGTGTAAGTGGATTAAAGAGCTAAATTGTCAATACATGCTCTGTTTTTGTAAAGAACATAGTAGATAGTCATACCATGCCCCTCCATTTTTAGCACTATTTAGTATTTTTGGCACTATTTAGTAAATAGGTTGGGGATCACACAAGAACACTCCACTAAACTTGTGGCAAAGTGCTTATACGGTATAAGGGAGGAAATTATAAGCGGTGACGAGTTAAAGAGAGAAATAAAGAAAGGAAGATAATTGTTGTGAGTAGGCCAATTGCATGCTTCACACCCAATAACCGGAGTAGTTTAAACATTCAATATAGAAGAAGGCAACAATTAAGTCGTCGGTGGGACCAAAGAATTAAAGATGACAGCTTATTTAGATTCATCTATCAAGGATTCAAAGTTCCTTTCCAACATTATGCTTACAAAGTGCATAAAAGAGAGAGAGAGATAAGAATACATGAGAAATAAAATGGAAGAAATGTAGCTCTTATTTATTGTACATTGATGATAAAAAGATAAAAAAACAATAATCCACAATTGCTACAATATAGATGCTATCAAAATCTAGCATTTTCAAGATCCCTTAGAAGGAGAAGCCATCCCAATTTATAGCAATGTGAACTGACCTCTCATTTCCCCACATGACTCTTCATGTTTCTATTCCTCTTATGACCTTTTATTTTCCATTAGAAGATACAAATTAAGTATTTCTCTTATAATTTTGAGAAAATACTTTTACAATTTTGAAAATATGTCACTTAAGTGAATAGGACAAAATACAATGATTACGCTCAACGAAGAATTAGAAAGGGGAGAGAAGGAAGAGGGAGAAATAGAGGAGGGAGGATATGAAGAAAATCCAATCCTTGTGATGATCCAATAGAATTCCTCGATGCATTCATGAACTTTGAATGAAGAACTTTAACCCTCTATACTGAAAGAAGCCTCCTCCTAAATGGTGAACACTTGCAACCTTGAACTCTTTTGCACCATGAGAACCTCCTTTTGAATGATCAACAATTGTAGCCCATCATGTACATTGAGTGAAGAAGTGAGAAGCACTTGATCACTAGACCACTGTAGACAATGAAGGATGTCCTCACACATGAATAAACTAGGAAAAGTCATCATTCCTTTTTGACCAATCATGGATATGAATGAGAACTAGAAACAACTTGTTTGTATGAATGCGACCATGATCATTTTTCCACATTAAGGACATTTAAGATGAAAATTAGACCATTGATGAACCTATGCAATAATGCACTCATGAAGAGATTTGATGAAGACCATTTTGAACACATTGTCTCTTTTGAAAATCCTTGAAATGATGAACCTTCGCCACACCGCTTGAACACACCGAGAAGAGGGGTGATGAGTACCTAAGAAGTATACCACTGAGAATATTGGAAGATGACTCCCTCATTGAGAAACTCCTTCTGATCTTTGAGACATGGTTACATATTTATGATCAATCATTCACATGGGAGATATTGGATGTACTTTGTTCATCTAACCATTATCATTGATTTTGCCACTACGGGAGCACTGATGATGAGTGACACATGAGAAAAAATTCTTCTTATTATGGAGTGGGGAAAGGATAATGAAATAAATATCAATTTCATCCACCAATTAACCATGCATTCCGTTTGAAATGAACTAAAAGGTCCTTCAGTACAAAACTAACAATTTTCTCGTTTTGACACTCTTTGCTCACCGCATCGAGGAATGTGGGAATTGACTTGAAAATAAAGAGAGGAGCTCCTGAGTGCCGAGACCATCGTAGGATGAGTGAAGGACTGAAATGTGACAACTTTTAGCTCATTTCACCCATTTACTATTTTTAGAATATTCACCATTATGATCCCATTTAGCCAATTTTTGCCATTTTTGTCAATCTTGCCAATTTTGAGTGTCTTGATCACGAGGGAATGAAATAAGGAGTATGAATGCAAATTTTTCTCGAACTTACTATTTTTAGTAGGTGCTCCCATAGATACTTACTAAAAATATAAAGTGGTCTTTTGAGAGTTAGATTGAAACAAAACCACTTGCAGAAGTTTATATAATTCATTTTGAAGCTCTACTCTAAGTTTTGCGTGATTCGGCCCACTGGAACCTTAGGAAGTGAAGAGTTACGCGCTTAACTTTCACTATTGTATCATGGAAGACATTAATGGAGTCCCTAATATTTTTATAAATTGTTATTTCCCACCTCGGATTGCGGCGAATCAGCTTCATCGAAATAGGTTTTTGTTCTGGACTATGTGTTCAAATTTTTAGCTCGATTCGTCTGCCAAAATGATGGGAAATTAAAGAAACGAAAACTAGGGCACAAAATGAGGGTTACTCACCGTTAAAAATCTAGGGCATGAATGTGTTTAATTCAAAATGTATCTTTAAGGAACATGAAAAAGAGGAAGTTTGTAAAAAAAATCTCACTTCGATCATTTGCAGTTGTGAGAAATGAATTTTTCATTGATTTCGAGCTCGAAGTTCTTCAGAAAAAAAATGGGAAAGGTTTATGGAGAAAATACATATTTTATGGATATTATATTATGATGATCTTGAGGAAATGGAGGGGAAAATGGGAGTAATAAAAATGGAAGCAAGATTTCTATAAAAAATCGGCGGCATTCGAGGGTTTTTTGAGCATATGGAGGAAGATCTTTGAAAAACTAACTTTCTGTTTTTTGCTTTATGGGGGAGGGGTAATTTTTGTCCCCTTTTTCCCCTTGGAAAAGGGACAATAGGGACAAAAAAATTCACCTTATCCCTATGAGGACAAGTGGTGAGCATGCATTCGTTGATGGGTGAGAGAGAAGGGCTTATTTTTAAGCTTTGAGGGCTAAGTTCGGGTCATGTGAGGAACCATGTGGAAGCAAGGAGAGGGTGAATTTTGTTGTCCCGCTTATCCCCTTGGAAAAGGTATGAAATGGATATAAAAATGAACCTTAGTATCATGGTGACAAGTGGCGGGCATACGTTTCACGAGGGGGACTAGAAAACTTGCAAAAAGAGCTTACCGAGGCTTCCCAGGGTCGTGTGATGGGTCTAGAAGCTCAACTGGGAAGGTGTGTATTTTTTTGTCCTCATTGTTCCCTTGGAAAGGGATGAGAAGAACATAAAAGTGTGCCTCAGCATTATGCTGATATGTGGCACTTTGAAAAATTTCTAACTACGAGAGTATACCTTGAGAGAGAACTTGAAAATGAAGTTGTCGAGCTCTAGGAGGTCTTTTTGGCACTTATTTATATGATTTTGACTCCAAACATCCTTTTGAGAAGAATGGTATGGGTACCATGATATAATTCTACCTAAAAACCCTTAAAAATATCCAATGGTATATTTTTTTACCTTTAACTCATTTTGGAGCTCCTAAATCATCTTCTGAAGCTAGGTGCCTTTTTGAACTATGAGCTCCTTCACCTCCAAAACCCCGCTTTCACCGATCTTGTTTTTAAACCTCCAAATCTTTCCCCGAACTTCCCTAAATCACTTGCATGATGTTTTTATCTCCTCATTGCTACTTTCTAATTAATTTGGGCCTTTAAATCCACTCCTAAGGATGTACACCCACCTTAAAAAGGCTAAAAATAGCCCTTTCTAAGTCCAATGAAAAGTCCGCTTGAGAGGTACTTTCTTGAAATAATTTCATGAGCTTGTTTTCATCTTTCACTCACTTTGGAAAGGGTATAAAAACACATATGAGCACTTATTGACGAGGATAGGCTTGACACATGGGAAGAACTAATGCTGGGAAGTGCTAAGGGGGCTTATAAGCAAAAAAATTGACATTAGGGTATAGTTGTCATGTTTTCAACTTAAATTTTTCCCTTGTAAAAAAAATGACAATAAAGACAATTTCAAATAAATATAAATGAAAACCTTGCAATGGTAAAAAAAAATTATATATTTAGAAAGAGGATAGTTACACCGAAGGCATTCATAGGTTGGGCTAAGGCCTCCCCCTCTAACAACGGACAATACAAGGATAACAAAGATTTAGATCCATATTTCATAAACATATTGTTATTTTAATTTGATTTGACAATGAAAATGATAATGATATGAATTTTTCTTGCTTCAACTCTTTTAATGTCATTGTCATGTTGCACCCGCGCCCTCAATAACCCCCTACACATCCGAACCATCTACATTGTGCAACCCTAAAAAGTAATGAAATAAACCCTTAAGTTTGAAGTAAAATGAAATCAGCGTTATTTGGAGGTGTTTGGTGCGGTGGGAGATCGACACTTTGTCTTTGATAGGTATGGCTTATTTCGGATTTGTGTCGATAAGTATGTGCAGAGGTGGCATTTTTGCAGCCTTGGTTGACCTTTTCAGTTTTTTATTGTTTTGTTGGTTTCCATTTTCAAGCCAAGATATCGATTCTCGATCTAATTTCACTTACTTGATTTTTTTGCAAACGAAGTTGTTCGTCATCCAACTAGATTGATTAAATAAAAATGGACTAACTATGTAGTATGGGGATAGTTAATCTAAGCTATGAACAATTGTAAATAAAATAAATAAATGTAGTAAAGAAGTATGCAAGTAAGCTAAACAACTATGCAAAAGGAAATGCTAACCCTAATATGCAAGAAGGAAGAGGAAATAACTCAACTGAATATGATTCCTAATAGAGAGTGTTGTAGAGGTGACTCAAAAATCAAGAGCAGAACGACTATGCAAAGTCCTCGAAAAGGATGGATCTGGAGGATCTAGCTGACTGGGCACCTAAAGGAGGATCGGGTGCTCGGGCACTTTGGTATGCAATCTGGGTGCCGTGTCTATGAAAAATCTCAAATCGGTTTTCACAAAGTCAAAGATGGTCTCGAACCTTCGTTGTGTGTCACATCAACTTCGTTGTCCTATGCTAGATGTCGCCAATACTCCAAGATGAAAGAAAGACTTATAAGACCCCAAAACAAGCATCAAACCCTAAAAATAATAATGCATATGAAGGGGTCGATTGACCTCAGTTGCACAATGGTGGACTTACTAACTAAGTGTTGCACTACATCTCATACCCGATGTAGTTCTATGTGCAAGTGTGTGTGAACATTCCCTAGGTTACTCTTATGTCAGTCACACTTTGTGAAGTAGCAAATAATAACTATGTGTAGAAAATGTAGTAGAATGTGTGCATGGAATAGAATAGAATCCCTCCCTTATGAAGTGTGATGTAGATGTCCTAGCCTTGTGCCTTGATGATGGAGCTATGTGGATGCAAGTGATATCCAATGCAATAGATGGATACAACTCTAGATGGAGTGATAGTAGTAAGTGATGCTAGGTCCCTTATTATGGTCTCATAACTTTATATTTATAGGGTTCTCTTGATCTAATTTCGTAATTAACCCCGAAAAGGCTAACCACAAGAAAGATAAAGATGCCAAACAACTAGAAAGAGCCCAAAAAGTGGCGGAAAGTGTAAAAAGGATCGGGGCGCCCCTAGTGGGACCAAGGCGCCCACAAGCACCTAGTTAAGGCTAAAATGATGGGAAATGACCAAACAGACTGGGCATGTGGATGAAAAGGGGTGGTAATGATGAAATAAAATAAAACAAGATGGCCAAAAGATGGGGGTTGATTATTAATTTCTTCACTGAAGAACCTTCTAAATAGTAGTATGAAATCGGGATAAATAAATGTCTAAAGTGTATGATTTTTGTGACAACAAGGACGGTGCCTAAATACTACTCTGGTGATATTTGGTCATCCCTTTTCGGACATGTGTTATCTTACGATTTTAACCCTTTTTACATGGGTTGTTTAGATCTCCTCGTGACATGTTTTTGTGAGGTGAGGAAGCTCGAGATGTGGGATTTAAGCTGCTGCTGCGAGGGTTTTTAACTATACGTACCACCTTCCAAAGCTTTGGTTGTAGAGCTTTGTCATGTAAAACTCGATGATAATGTTGAATGTGAAGATGTGAGTTTACATATACACAAACACAACAATTATGAATTTCTATTGTCATTTCCTCTGTTGTGAAACCTTGCCAAATCGACAAGCTTTCAAAGGTCAAGGCCTCCTTTAAAATGCTTGCCATGACACAATTGAAGAATCCAACAAAGATGGTGAATCCTAAGGCTGCCCAAGCCAACAACGACTCCCAAAGCACAATTAAAAATCATGTTTCTCCTAAACCAAGCCTACACCTAAGAAGGTGGGGGTTATCAAGCCTAAAGTGGCCAAGGATTCTAAACCCTCTACCAAGAAGGTTGTTAAGAAGGTAGTGGTTGCTCCTAAAAAGGTCAATATGACACTTAACTAAGAAGGATGTTAAACTTGTTGCCAAGAAACCAACGACTCCTTGAAAAGAACTCTAATGAGGGCTAAACAGGTGACATGATTGATTTCCCTATTTTTTTGTATATAAATGCAACATGTGTGTGTTTTTTAAATTGAAATGACAACAAAATTCCATAACAATTGTGTTTGTGTATATGTAATCTCACATATAAACTAATATTACATTTCCTACCTTCTTTTGATTCAATAAGGGCACTTGTTTTATTCAACATTTTCATGGTAGTTTTATTATTTTCCATCTTCATTGTTTCATACAATAGTGGAATATAGTTATTCCTAACCAATAATTTTATGGCCCTTATGTTTTCCGTGTTTTTCACATGAGATAAATGGCCATGGCCTTGTTTTGTTAGAGACTCGAACTATGCATATAACAACTGCAAAGTATTGCATGCAAATTAATTTTAATTAACATTTTTTTCCCTAAAATTTGTTGTTTGAAAATTAATTTTTATAAATATCTGATGTGTCGTAAGAGTATACTCCAAACATTAGCCGGATTTAACACAAGTTACCAATACGGAATGTTAAAAATTATCAAATGGAGAAGAATTCAACATTATAAAAATGTGGAATAAAGTAACAAAGACAATCAAATAGGTAGTATTCTTTTTTACAAGAGAGTTGTTGAAAATTTGTATGATAAAATCAATGTAATTTAAATAAAATAGTAATGTCTAGTGGTAAAAGCATTGAGGATGATAATTTCCTCAAAGTCATTTTTTAAGTTAAACGAATATTGATGTTTTTGACAAGTGTTGTGGGAATAAATGGGTTTATTTGATGATATTTGATATAATCATAATCACTTGTGTGTAAAGTAATGGTTGGGTATTACATTAGATATAGTGGATGTTAATTTGGTGGTTAACTTTTGGAAGGTCCTTCATCAGTTATATGGCTCAAGTGTATATATCAACTGGGTGCGTTGAGACCCGCGTCTGTATTAGGAAACGTGAAGGGTATAGGGTTTCGTTGTCATAAGGAGGGTATCAATTCAAATATTTTGCATAGGGAAGGTAGGAGCCATTTCACATGACACTTGGCACCAACACAATTTGGCTATGTTTTTCTTTTAGCTTATACAACATTGTATTGACCCATGGGTCGAGTTATTCGACAAAACTCGTGGTTGGTTATACTTGGTTTAGCTAGCTCTCGGTTAACTAAAAGATATAAAATGTCCACATAATAACAACCATGACTGGTAACTTAAGGAGAAATTTTCAATAGAGCACCAACTCACATTCATTTAGTTTACTATGTGACAATATTTTTCAATATTGCCCTTTAAACATAAATGACTAATAAAACATTAAAAAGTTAATCTTTATTAATTTAAAAATTTCAAATACATTATGTATATTTATATGGTTTGTATATAAATCTATATACAAAATGAAGGACATATTTTAAATATTCAAGTCATACATGTCTATTTTTTGAAAGATTTATAAGTATTTAAGATTTACAATTATTTAAATTTTAAAATCATGAAAAACATGTAAATGACCGTCAAATTTAACATTTGATAGTGATTCATTTAGGATTTCCCTAAACCCCATCATGTTTGGTTTAATTTTTAATATATGTTATAAAACAAGTCAACAACTTGTCTTTTTAAGATGGTGCCAGGTGGGGATTCAACTTGTGTTCCTTTGTCTGCCAAAATCCTACCTCCAGCCTCTTTTCACCTCTCACTTCTCTAACCACCATAGCCACCCAACCTCCTTCCCTTCTTCCTTCACATTTTGCATTCCATCCTTCCCTTCAAAGCTAACAAAATCATTTTTAGACATGGAAACCAAATTGTTTCCTTATTGGTTTATTCAATTGGACGTAGATTATTAACTTCCCTTCACTCTTAACTGTTGACTCTTTATCAAATCGCGCCTATCGAATCTTTTACAAATATTGATTGTTAGGTGGTGGGGATTGAATAGACAGGGTTTCAAATTTTGTTTCAAAGTTAATTTATATTATTACATTTTTATTACGCCTAAGTCACAAGTATTTACTTCCCACCTTTTTATTTTTAACTTTTCGTCCATGTATTTGTCTTACTTAACAAATTAAATGTCGTCTAATCGACAACCTTGATTTTGTAAAGATAGATCGACATATAACATCTACCATCTTCACCATTGAATCTTTCACAAATGTTGACTATTAGCTCTTTGTAAGGCATTAGGGATTGAACATATGGGTTTCGACTTGTGATTCAAAGTTATTTTTCGTTTTTTCATTTATTTTATTACGTTGAAACAACAAGTATTTACCTCCCACATTTTTAATTCCACCTTCCCGTTCATTTATTCTTCTTTACGTCTAGGGTGTTCACAGTTGGGTTGAGGCTTCCCCCCTCTGACATTGGACAACGACGTGGACAATGAAGCTTATCATGCATACATCATCGACATGTTAATATTTTAACTAGATCGGACGGCCTCGCATCACCGTTCATGCCCTCTGTGCTCAATACATGGTGTGGGTTTTTCTGTTGCTCTATGTTTGCAACTCATCATTCACTTCATATTAGAAGCCACAAAAAATTATCAATTTCGAGTGGGCTTTCAAAGGTCAACTGGGAATTGTGTTTATCGAATCTTTTGCAAATCTTGATTATTAGGAGGTGGGGATTGAAGAGACGGGTTTTAACTTTTGATTCAAAGTTATTTTATATTATTACATTTTTATTACGCCTAAGTCACAAGTATTTACTTCCCACCTTTTTATTTTTAACTTTCCATTCGTGTATGTGTCTTATGTAACAAATTAAATGTCGTCTAATCGACAACCTTGATTTCATAAAACATATAACATCTACCATATTCACCATCGAATATTTCACAAATCTTAACTGTTAGCTCTTTATAAGGCATCGAGGATTGAAAATATGGGTTTAGACTTGTGATTCAAAGTTATTTTCCATTTTTTCATTTATTACATTACGTTGAAATAAAACAAGTATTTACCTCCCACATTTTACTTCCACCTTCTCGTTCATTTCTTCTTCTTTACGCCAAAGGCATTCACAATTGGGTTGAGGTTTCTCCCCTTTGACATCAGACAATGACGTGGAAAATGAATATTAGCATGCATACATTGTCGACATGTTAATATGTTAACTAGATATGATGGTCTACATCACCGTTCATGTCCTTTGTGCTCAGTACAAGGTGTTGGTTTGTTTGTTGATATATGTTTGCAGCTCGTGCTTCGGTTCGATTGGAAGCCACAAAAAATTAGTAGTTTTGGAGGGGGGCGTTCAAGGTCGATGGTTTGATCTCATGATATCGTGTCTATCATTCTCGGTGGAGGAGAGATTTAGCTCCGATCACCTCCACGTAAACATGTTTTCTAATGATTTCAATCAATGCATGTATTTTTACCGAACCCCTTTTTACATTTTAAACAAAATAATCAAGCTTGGGAGTTGATATTTTATGCTTTTGAGAACATGGTTGTCGAGTGATGTGAAACAACCATTTGTTTTTTGTGAAGGTTGTTATACATCGTGCTTTGTTGGGAAGCTCTGTGTGCGTGTTTGATCCTCTGGAAGCCAATTTTTTCTCCGTTCCCATGTATGTTTCATGTAATTTTATTGCAATAAATGGTTTCCCATCTTTTAGGTGCACTCGCTGCTTGGTTTTGTAATGGATTATATTTCGAGGTCATGGTGCATATCTGTTTTTGTAGCCACCTATGATTATAGAACTTTCTTCCATGAAAAGGTTAGTTTCTTTTTTATTTTCTAGTATAAATAATGTTAAACATAACTTCCACAATATGACCCCCAACATTATCCTCTCCCAATTCTTTCTCCTCCCTCTAAACCCCTCTTCTACAACCCTCTTCCTCCTTTTATGTTTTGGTCCCTCAAAATCAACCTCATCTTAGACTTCCCCTTTGGCGTTCACATCGCACATTCACTTGTGATTGTTAGTTTTCTTTGCGTTGTGGGTATATTTTTAAGAAAGATTGCAATCATTTTTGTAGAATTTATCATGGATAAAGATGAGTTTATGCATTTTTAGCCAAAAATGCAGGTTGCGGTGTTTTAACAAGTGTAAGGCTCACGTTCGAAAAACCAAAGCTTTGGGTGTATAATTCAAGGAACATGTACATGTTATAACACATATGCGCTATAACACGTACATGTTCCTTAGTCTATGGTGTCATATATGTATTTGCATGGGAGCTCTCTATTTATAGAAATAATTTTTATAAATGAAAAAATTATACTTAAATTTTATTTTAGTACATATAAGAAATTAGGGTCACTCTACACCTTATGAAACTAGTCTCATAGATCCGTGAGTCACAATTTAAGAAATAGTTTTTCTTAATCTAACTCGTCAGTACATAGGTATTTTTAGGATTTTAGCATTCAACCTAAAGCTTTTAGGGTTTAAATTATATAATTGATGTCTATTTTGGGAAAGAATATAGTCATTGTTTAGGTTTTGGGGCCTTTTGGATTGTTTATTGACATTTGTAGGAGTGTTAGATGTGTCAAAATTAGATTTTACAAACCTCACAACTCTCAAAGATAACAACAGTTGCTCAAATATATGGACTCATGAAATGCCTTATAATACATAACAAATCAAAACACATGTACATGTTTTTATTAATTTAAAAATCCTTGATGACATCTACAAATACTACTCCCACTATTGGGATTGTTACAAAAATAAAAAAATCCTAAAGCTATTACAATGGTGTTTCTTCACAACCCTTGAAAAATTTCACTTGTTTTGTGCAACTCAACTCATCTCTCTACTCCTTGTCACTCTAGCCCCTAAAATGGTAGAATTGAATCACTTCATTCATAAATTGCACTCTTTCATTTGTGTAATTAATAAACATTATACAATTCAACTGTTGGATACATCATTCATGAAATCCCTACATAATCGTCACCATCACCCAACTTTTGTGTTGCACTTTCCTTTCTCCATTATCCTTCTCACCATCCTTGTGTGTGCCCATACTTAACTAATATTATAAAACTTATGTAAGAAATTCAATTCCTTGTGATACTTTTGCATCACAAATTACATCTTCAATTTCAATCGAATTGATTGATTGATTCATGCCTAGAGTTTTAATTAGTCCTAGATGAAGTAAAAAATCAAATCATATAGTTCCAATAAGTTTCACATGGCTCAATTTAATCAATATTTCTTCTCTTATTAAACTAATCAACTAACCATGTAATGCATGGTGTAATTAGGGGGCCCAATTGCATCCAAATTCACATCACATAGTAACAACTATGATTAGGGTCTCAATTTTTCCTAAATTACCTCTTTAGCTGAACGAAGTAACTAATGACAACATAAAAGTGGTGACCACTTGACAAAGTTTGTAGAGTTAACATAATGGAATGAAACTCAATGGTTTCTTCTCATTCACTCAATGACCTTTATGACCTATCTACATGTAGTTGTTCTCCATGGAGCTTAGAACTCTCTTCTAGAGATTTTATAGACTCTTGTTGTTCTTCCTAGGGACCTATCCTAGAGTGGTTATTCTCTCTACTTAGCTTTAATGGCCTAGAATGACATAGCCTCTCTTGGATGGCTTCTACTCTCTCACATTGTCACGTGTGCCTTTATCTTTACACTCCTCAAATCTTTGGCTTGGAGTCTTCTCTGCTTGCACACTCCTTTACGCTCTCTCACATTTCCACTAGGGTCTCCTCTTTTGTGCACTTAGTTGTGCACCATGGTAATATTTTGTTCACTCTAGTCCTTTTGGTGGGATTTTTTTGCACACCCTTCATTCTTCAACTACATAATCTTCTCTCCCTTCTCTTTTCTTTTCTCTACCACCTCATCCTATGAATTTGTGTAATCTCATGTGTGTTGATGGTCTATAGTGACCATCTCCTCCTTCATGGAAACATCCTTCCTCATTGTAACATTCTTATGCATAACCATGTACCTCTGGGTGACTTCTCTCTTCATCCATATAACTAATTATTTCATATAATGATGTAGTTATGGTCCATAAAACCAAAAACACATCATATAGTCACATTTGATTTACTATGCATGATGTTATTGAGACCAACTAATCCCTAAATCTCATCACATCATCGTAATTAATTTCATATGACTCAAATAGGGTAAACTACCTCTCTCCTTGAGTCAATCAACCAATTTTTCAATGTTTAATGTAATTAGGGCCAAAAAAATATTACATAGTCATAAATTTTAAGTTTGTAGGGATCAAATGATGCAAGGGAAATCAAGAGGTATATAGAGAAATTTTGGTGTGTTGAGGTCTTAGACCTCATTTTGGGTGAATAAAGTCTTGTCTTCTTGTTGTTTCTTGTTATCTCCTTGTATCATAGCTTTCAAAAAAAAAAATCCCACCAAAACCTAATATTTTAAGAATTTGAATTCCTAGTTTATCTAATAGGTGTTTCCTTTAGTCTTCTCTCCTTGCTTGATCTTGATCCTTCAAGGAAATAGAATGGAAACTTAGAGGCACATTGTGGATGGAAGATCAAATTATTCAACTTGTAAATGCTTGTGCAACCCATCTTGGTAACCACCTTGGGCTGAGAAACCAAAAATGTGTTTGTTTTCCTTTAACTGATTTAAACAATAAGGGAGAGAGGACGGGGGATTTTCATTCGAAGAAAAAGAATCTATAATGGAGTGGGAAATGAAAAAAAGAGATTTTCAAGTTTTATATGCAAGGTTGTAATAATATACAAAAGAAGTTCATAGAGTTGTGGTGTTCATGATTCACTAATTTTATCTTAACAATGGAATGAAGCAGCTACATAGTTCCAAGATTTGGAAACACTCATTTCGACTCACAGTTATTCAGCTAACTCTATATTTATTTCATGAGAATAGTCAAATCTTGAATATAGTAACCATAATCAAATTAACATCCTTACTCTTGTTATGGGTATGTAGATGTGTGGATGATGTTTAGGAAGGTTTGAAGCATGTATACATTAATTTAGAATACTCCAAGACTCTATTTTTTTATAAAACCCTATTATGAATCTTTGTTTTACCATAAGGCTTAGTCCTAGAAATGTATTGTGAGAAGTTTTGGTGTTCCCATGTAGAAAGGGATTTTTATGACGAGAATGGTTTTTAAACCTTTAGTAGAGAGGAACAAAGAAACTAAAGTTTTTATGTGTGTAAAATTCTCCTTATAGGATATCTCTAACATCCTGTACAATCGTGTGCAAGACTCTATTTGGGTTGAATTGAGTGAAATCACTATTAGTTGGGAGTATACAAGTAGACCATCATAAAAATCATTAGATTAGTGTGCAGTCACTAGATTGAGTGAAATCACTATTAGTGTGGGATTATTCATGATCATAGGTCCAATATCATATTTTCCTATTCATAAACGAGTCTTTCTTATTTTCTTCTAAAGGAAAGTTCTGTGAGGCTTGGATTTTACTCTTCTTGAAACTAATGATGATAATTTTATAGTACACTCTCATTTACTATCTCCCTCTTACCACTTTCACCAAATTCCATTTTGCAATGCACAAAATTATTTCAATGGTGTCTTGGCCATATATGAATTTATTTCAATGGTGTCTTGACAACAACACAAAATGATATCTGAAAATCATTTCTCTTAGTGTTGACATAAATTTGAGTGTTTATGAAGTATGTGGCACTTGAATCAACCTTCCTACTCCTACACTAAAGTGAAAATGCAAGTAATTTTCTTAACATAAATCTTGATGAAATTCCCGAGTTTCTTTCTCCATGGAAAGTAAATGAATGTGTGGAATATTTTGCGCATTTTCACCTACTCCTACAATAACTTTTGTTAAGTGTTATAGAGATATTGAAGTGATTCACTCTTTTTTAGCTTCAAACTCGAGTTACCTCTTATTCTTCTATTGAATAAATGAAGATATTATGGGGTCATTAGATAGATCATCTTCTTGCCCAAACCTTACTATTGTTAATATATATTATAAGGCTCAAAGGATTATATATGCACCAACATGGGAACCAAGATCCCTTGCATTGTTGATTATGAGGATCGCTCGAGTGGTCCTCTTAAAGATGCATGCCCTAAGCTTGTAAAGTAGGTACTCATCCATAGTATGATTCTACCATATTTTAAGACAAAATTAAGGATTCAACTCCACGTTCATGGGAAAATTCATGAGTCCATATATTCGATCAATTGTCGCTACCTTTGGGAGTTGTGAGGTTTGTAAATTCTAATTTTGACACATCCAAAACTCCTACAAATGTAAGTAAACAATCTAAAAGGCCTTAAAAAAAATAATGACTATATTCTTTCCTAGAATAGACATTGATTTTAGAATTTAAAGCCTAAAAGCTTTAGGGTGATTGTTGAAATCTGAAAAATACATATGTCTTGACCAAACTAGATTATTAAAAGCTATCTCCTAAATCCGACTCATGAGTCATGAGACTATTTCCATAAGGTGTAGAGTGACCTAATATATTATATTTACTAAAATAAATTTAACATTTTTTTGTAAATAGAAAGCTCCCATGCAAACACATATATTTCATTATATATTAAGGAACACATATGCACTATAATGCATATGTGACATAACACACACACACTTTTAGTTTGTCAATTACCAAACCTAGAATTCTAAAGCATGAACACACTTTTACAAACCGCATACGCATTTTGCTTAAAATCACATTTTGGCCACTTTTTATTCCCCCAATCTAGGCACTCACCCTTTGCTTATTTATCATATTACATATTTTATTTTTCATATGGATTGATGGATAACATATTTTCTATATGCTCTTTACACATGTGTGTTCAAGAGGTGTCTTGAGTTTGATACATGACACATAAATGATTATACACGATGACATGTGTTCATCTATGTTCGTCCCAATTAGTTTGGGGGCATCTCTTGCACTATTTAAGTGCTTTTGTTTCAACATTGTTTCTCTTACTTCCTCATTTTTTTCAATTTCTTATATTGTGCAATATGATATTTTTCGGACTAATATGGCTAACACATATGTCTTGTACAATAATAGTTTTTCTTGATCTATGTACCTTTGGGCTATTGTTTGTTATTATATTCACTTGTTTATGTGATTATATTCACTTGTTTATGTGATTGTATATTTGTTTCCATGTCTACGGCCTATGACTTTTTCTATGTTTGTGCATGAGACACTTCATGTCCATTGTTTAAGATTTTGATATCATATTGTTTGTGCTCGTGTGTGATGCTCTTGTGTCCCATGTTTGTAGCCTCTCGGACCTTATTTGTGGCTATTATATGTGACGTTGCTTGTGTACTTACATGTTGGATTATGTATAAACCCTCCATGTGATCTAACACTGCTTGTCGGACACATTTGACATCGATATACATTTTTTATTTTGAGTTAAGTGTTCTATTTACATATCTAACTTG
This sequence comes from Taxus wallichiana var. yunnanensis, assembly GCA_018340775.1. Classification (NCBI taxonomy): domain Eukaryota; kingdom Viridiplantae; phylum Streptophyta; class Pinopsida; order Cupressales; family Taxaceae; genus Taxus; species Taxus wallichiana. The sequence goes on from CM031241.1 coordinate 470,095,740, forward strand.
CCTCGTGAGAGGGGGATTTTAGTGGGGTTTATTACACAAATATTTATGCAAAAATATAATATAAAAATCATAAACAAAATAATATGATGTACAACTACTCGAAACATAATTAAATTTAGAACAAGAATATATTTTACACATATACAAAATTGTCCATCAAGGACAAAACCCCATACATTATGATCTAGGATGGAAATTTTCATTCTAGGGGTAGATTCTCAACACATCAAATATTTTTCAACTTTACAGGATAGTTACATGATTCTAATATAGTTTCAATTTTTTTTTACAAAGTTTAGAGTTGGGTCTACTACATTTTGATACAAAATGTAAGGGTTTTAGCACTTCATTTATTTTCAACACTATATGAATCAAACACAATTTCAATATCGAGTATAGGGGAATTGGCCTTTTTCCTATATTCAACATTACACGTCTCACACTCAAAATCACATCACAAGATGGTGGCATTAGCCAACCATTACTTTTCAACTTTGTGTTATTTTACACTTGGGCCTAAATATGTCTACAACGGTGTAGTCTGTGGGATTAAAAGATATCGAGGCGACAAGAAAACTTTGTGGCAATCTTCTTCTCACATATTTATTGGAAGATATCAATGTGAATAGAAAACCTATGAACACTTTCCTTATTTTGAGGTTCTTGGAACAAAAGTCTTTGTCTCCTTTTAGTTTTAGTTTTAGTGATACTCGATTCTTCTACTACTTTGATGTCTCCTTCAATGAAATTAGGGACTGATTATCCCCAGCTCTTTAGCAACTCAATCCCATTCTAAGTCTCCAAGTGCAACAAATTTGGGAGCTTCTCCCTTGGTAAAGTGAACAAACATATTCCTTCCATGCTTTTTCCTTTTTACTTTACTACTTAAAAATTAAACTTTCAAAGTTACAAAGATATTTATAAAAGGTGAGTCATGACTCAAATCCATTTGTGGACATTGGCTACATTGTATTTTACTGAGGTTTCATCATGGAGTGTGCCAACACTCAAAACAAAACCGTCAACTTAGAGTGAAGAAAACGTGTGTACACATTGAGGTATTTTTATCTTAAAACATGAAATTTTTCATTTCATACTTAGAGGGGGAAGTGTATACACCTATTTTTGACAATTTATCATTTGCAATGATGACTTAGACTTTGAACCCAAAGCATGACTTGTGTGCATATTCCAAACCCATGTGACATATCCTTATCCTTCTTTTGTGACTTGCATATCCATGCATATTAGTTAATCACTTAGATAAACAACCACATCAGTCCACAATAGTATAATCTTTATAGGTATCTTACATAGTCCCTTGAACTGTTTGTTCAATATCACATAATTAAGGCCAAACCATACCATGAATTGGTCCCATCTCCCGCCACCCAATGGTCACTTTTCTAATTTGATATATTTTCTTAGATCGATTCATATCCCATGGGTCAACCTTAATGCAAAATTAAACTTACGAACACCTATAAAAACAAGTCTCACTCACTCATTTAGAGGATTGGGTAGTCGTCTAGTAATCTTAAGAGAACTTATTGTAAAACACATTTTTAAAGCACTTTAGGCTTTCCTAAACTCCTTCAAAGCAACAACGCAACCTAGGAGCAATCCATTCATAAGTTTGAAGCCACCTAAACTAGGTTCAAGAGCCATGCTTCTCATTCTATTGATCTTCCAAGTTAAGACAAGCCAAACTTAAGCACGCCAAACCATTATCTCTTATTATCAAAAGACCAAATTATCAAAGTAGTTGCATCCATATAGACATCAAATGTTAGGTGGAGAGGTACATGTGGTTTGACACATCTTCAAAGTAGTGTCGACTTAGATGGCACATGGGCAAAGTGTAACCTAAACAATAGCCTTTTTTGTAGGGTCTCCTACCTAGGGTTAGGTTTTGAGAGTGTTTCACATCATGTAGAAAGTTTTGCAAATGTGTGACACCTAAGGTTATAGTTTGGAAGACATCACAAATATTATCTAGAAAGGTACAAAGCACCATAATATCCTGTTCAAAACCATATTTCTCGGGACCAAACAATACTACGTTCCAGGGACATGCCATACTATTCCATACCTACTTAGGTTGTAGTCATAGTCCATGATGAAACACCTCTAGGTCGATTCAATCTTCTTAGTTACTCTGTACTCCTAGATCATATCTTCACTTCTATAACCAACTAAGCGCACTTCTCTCGTGTTTTAAGCAATCATATTTATCATTATATCTTGTAATTTGCTTTGAGAGCTATATTCTATTTTTCACACTCGATGTTTATTAATTAATCATAATATACAACCTGTACTTTACCCTTATGCATTTATATAGATAAGAATCCAATCTTAAAACCCCAAAACTCATTTATTCATTTAGAGTGTAATCATTTGGTGAACTTGACCTTTGATCAAATCTCTTGCCTTGTTTAAATCCTAAGCGCCATAGGTTTCTTGTTTTTGCCATGGTGTAGGATCATTTTTATGTTAAGATTTGTTACATTTATGTTTTCATGGCCTACTTTGTGGTGCCCTTCTCCTACTCATATACCAATGAGCCCACCTCTATGTTGCTTCTTGGTATCGACATGCATGGGGATATTATTGTGTGCTTGATGAATTTTCTCAATATGAATGTGATGACACACGACTTATTGTGTTATGGTTGATAAAACTTACGCACATGTGTTCTCTAATGCTTTTGTCTTTGCTTAATACTATCTCCATGGTCTGTGTTGAGCCTTTTTAAGAGGAAGGATCCTTGATGACTCGATACCAATACCCACACCTTGGATTGTTTAGGTCAACATTCTCTAATAATACCAAGCTCTTCTATTGTTTAGGTGTGCGAGCATTCCTACGGGCAACAAGGTCTCGAGGTGTCAATATTTTGTTCCAGATAGAGCACACATGTGAAGGAACACAACAAATTATTTTATCTTGTCACACCTTGCATGATAATAAACAAAACCTAGACTTTGCAAATTGTTATGCACGAGTTTTAAAAACACGTAAACAAATGTTAAATTTACATTTTACTGATGTCATTTACCGACGGTTGCAAAATTTCTTAGTGCATACAAACCCGATGTCCAACAACATTCGAGATTGACTTGGGAAGGCATATTTCTCCTACAAAATAATCTACCAAATGAATAGTTGTACACTGATAGCTCACAATCAAGTCACATGTCATATGTATGCAACTACATGCCACTTGAAGTATTTGTCAACTTCATACATGAAGAAAATGAATCTTTTACTATAAAATAAAAGTCTCAATTTTTTTCCTTACTACTTTTCATAGGTTATTTGAGAAGGGGTTGGAAGTTTCCTCCTACTATTTTTCTCCTACAAAATAATCTATCGGCTAGTTGTATATTTGGTGGCTCAAGATCAAGTCACGTGCCATATGTATGCAACTACATATCACTTAAAGTATTGGTCAACTTACTACTATTTAGAGTTTACTAAGTTCACTTAACAACATGGGATATAAACTGTACATTGTGTTGAGTTACTACACATTCCTATAATTTTAATTATATATATATATATATATAATAAAAAAATTACATTAATAGAGACAACCAGAAAACTCGCGTCCCACAAACCAAGAGGCATAAATTTTCCCGACAACACCATCACATAAATTGTAATTCTTAAGACCCCTAAGGAGTCCTAAATGTTGTGGACAACACACTCGTGAAAATTCGACTCACTCCCTCCATAGTAGTATGGACCAACTCAAACCTAATAAAAAAGCTGACTGTCGATTATTCTACGATTCCTGCCAATCTCCATTGTTGGCGATGTTGTAAAGCAGTCTTTTCCAGTTCAAGCTTTTATCGACGTGATCAGGGTACTTAAATATCATCTAAAGTTGGGGTGTTATTAAATAGGCGCCGCCTCTGTGTCCAACAAAGTTGTGAGTGTTCTGTAGGCCTGCATTTTGTCCTCTGTTGACAATGGCCCTCGCACATTCTTCTCTGTCTCTATCTCAGTCAAAATCCTTCTCCTCGTTTCCGTCGTTTAAGAAGCAGAGTAATAGTTGCAGAGGGCAAAGAGTTTCAACACCCTATATTATTCGCCCGACCTCAGCGCTGGGGCTCAAGACCAAGAACAACGATTCTGCATCACTTTCCAACATGAATAAGGTATGCTCTACAACACAAACAACTTTTTTGGTATTTTGTAGATTGACACTGAATACAATCCAATCCAATGCAGAAGAAGGAGGATGCACTACATTTTGTGAAGTACCATGGCATTGGCAACGACTTTATCCTGGTACATTAATACATTCTCGTTGCCCTTCTTTTCTTTACAGTGTTTCTCCACCTTTTCTTTACAGGATTTCTGATGAACACGGATTAGCTGACTTGTAAGTGTAAATCCACACCAAAACACCGAGTGCTTCGTGAGGCACTTATAATTTTTGTGATGAAGGAGCCTGAGATTCATATTCTTATGTTGTTGTTGGTAGGTCGACAATCGGGATAGTCTGGAGCCACAAATATGTGCAGAGCAGGCAACGAAGTTGTGCAATCGGAATTATGGGGTTGGGGCAGATGGAGTCATTTTCGCCATGCCTGGAGTGAATGGCACTGATTACTCCATGAGAATTTTCAACTCTGATGGAAGTGAGCCCGAGGTATGTTAATATCTTGAATCTTTATCTTCGTAATGCTTCCTCTCAAACACAACTTGTTATTTGGGATCAAAGAAAAGCTGTCGCTTAAAACCGTGAATTTGTCCGTGTCTGTCAAGAGTTTGTATACATCAATAGCAATATTAGAAGTTAACAATTTATATTAATTACTGTTCTTAAATTCTGTAAATGAGAATTATTGGGCTCTCAACTGTTATCCGTTTAATTCAAATAAACATCAAGTATCAAGCATTACGAAAATCAATGGCACTTGTTGACAGCCACCTCCAACGAAGTGTATGCCAAATGCCATAGTTATAAACCTCAGGCTCGAAAAAAACTCGGCTGGCCAAAATTTGGACTTCGGCAAAAGACTTGTCAGATTTTGGCAAAAATCCTAAAAACTTGGCAAATTAAAAATATATGCAAATTCATAAAATGAATTTAAATCATATGCAAAATGTTGTTAAAATGACATAAGAAATGAATTTAGATAATGCATTGCAAAGAAAATTGTTAAAAATATTTCAAATGTAGACCCTCAAAAAAATTGTTCCCCCACCCTTTCCCCCAAAAACAAATTGAAATTTAGCTATTTGCTGCTTTCACAGTCCATTAAAATGAGATTTAAAGTTCTTGGATAAACTGGCACACAGTTTATCTAAGCATTAACATCTCAGATTGAAATTTGTTTTTATTTTTGCAGACCACTGAGTTTTCTGAGTGGACTTGTGAGTACTTTGTGGAAACTCGCCACTCGAGCCAGAGGCGAGGTACTCGCCTGCAAAATTAATTTGCAATTTTGCGAGTTTGTTGCTGTACACTGCGAGTTTTCTTTCTATGGCATATACTATTAATAATCTTAAACTAAGAACCCAAAAACATCCAGGATATAATAACAAGCAACCAATGACACATGTTCAATACAAAGCTAGCAGCACTAAAATTGACTCGGAGGAAAGAATGCTAAACCTGCGAGCTACAGGGTGTAAGATCCCAAGACATGTAAATCATGTCCCTCTTTAATCGGCAGCATAACCAATCTCTAGATAGTAGACCAGAACAGGAGACCGCAGCAGCTATCACAAAATACCCTGCACTAACATTTCTTCACCACCTGAGTCTAGGGCTTAATTTTATGGAAACTGTGAATGACAGCAGGGGAGGATGGGACAAATACGAATAGGTTTGACAGAAGCTGAAAGCTGCATCTGTTCTCCATCAAGCGTTTGCGAGTAGTGACAGATGTTTTCTCAGAAATTTGGCTCTACATTTGTTCTGTAATTCCATTGGCATTTTCAAACCCTGCATATCTTGGCCTTGTTAATGTAAAGCTTGCTTTCCTCCAGATATTGAAGGAATGTCTGTTTCTGTTTCATCTCCATAGTCAAGCTGCTGTACAGATCTGAAGACTTTATATCTAAAACTGAGACTGAGATTTCATCCTGACTTTATTCCTCATTGGAAAACAGCGCTTTATGGTCAATAGGTGATGATGAGCCCAAGCAACAACTTCCAGAACTGGAAAATGTAAGATTGCTATTGAACACAGTTACACAAGGGATTCATGAACCAATTTAAATACGTCCTTCACTGTTTGCACCAGGGGTTGCTCATTTGTGAAATCCTCATAATTTGTACAGGGACATGCAATCCTGCAATATTACTATAACCATGTTTGTCGATTGCTTCCAATTTCTGCTTTTAGAGTTCATTTCATGTCCAAGCTGGGTTCTATCTAATTTCTCCACGAATTGTGTAATGTAATTCTATTTCTTGTTATTGTGTACCAAAACAGACTGTTTAGAGTAGTAACTTACACGCTCTTCTCCATCTGAGCTCAACCTTTCAAAAAGTCATCCCTATCCCTTCATTTCCTAATGGAGTTCAGTCAGTCTACAGCTGCCCAAAAAGTGAAAAAAATCAGTGGTGCTTTCTGTACAGGTCACTCAAAGCATAACTAAAGAGTGAAGTATGAAAGTTCGAATTCTCTAGGACAATATGGTATAACACAGATCAGAAGTCAGGCAAATTGTGGTACTCTTGGCCTTGTGAATCCACTCCATGATTGGCTAAGTAATCAGCAGCATGGTTACCCTTCTGTTAAATGAGTTTCCATGAAAGGTCATTAAAAGAGGAGACGGGCAATATGCCTTCTTCAAGCACTTAACCGAGCATCCGATTCTGACGTCTTTCTTTCTCCATAGCGCCAATGATCACCCATGAATTGCCATCAACGAGAGTCATTTGATTTCAAGGAAAGGGCAGCTTTAAGGACACCTCCACTAACCCAATAGCTTCAGTCATGTTGTTTGTGAATGGATTGAGAATAAGCATGGATCCAAGTGCCTAGATGATTTTCAAGGATGTCACTGGCACTGGCATTTCCAGGTTTGCCTGTTGAGGCCCCATCAAAAATAATTTTCTGAAATCGGGTGGTGGAAGATCCCATTTAACTATTTTTGTTTCTATCATTGTTACTTATTCTTTTACTGCAGGGCATGTTGATCAAAACCATCTTCGTATCTGCAACTCTTCTCAAGACGAGAAAGAAGGTGGGCTGACATTAAGTCGAACATTCTTAGGCTACTAAAAGATCACTTCAATCTGGTTGCAAATCAGTTCAAAAGTTATGGAATGCTTCTTTGAAAATCCTATGGTTTCTCTCCAATCATATCCCCCATTTTATCAGCTCATGGATCATACTTAATAGTAGATTTAATTTTCTGGGGCCTCTGGGCCAAGAGGAGAAATATCCGTTAACTTAAGAAGGACAAGCCCAAGAGAAGCCAAGTTTTATAATGAAAAAGCCCAAAATCCTTCTGCCAACCCCACAATGGAACAAAAGATAACTGACAATTTCGTCTGCTTGTTTGCACACAATATGGTGCAAGGGCTGTGATGGCCTTTACTCTGAAACTGATCAAAAGACAATATATGTCTAAGCACATGCAAGCCAAGATAAAACTTTGCTGTTTGGAAGGACTTTACCATCCTATATTTTGGGTGGCATGTCCTCCAAGCTTGGCAGATCAGAGCATAGAGCGTTGTAGCCTTATTTAGTCTTGTAGCATCTCGGAGGCTCGCTGATCCATCTTAGTTCATCAGCCACAAGTTTAATAGAATTTGGCTTGGTCCAGATTGGAATGTGGAGAAGGTCCCTTTGTTGTTGTATAAGAGGAATAACTAGCATCAATTTGTTTCCAGACTATGTAGTGCACCCCTTCAACAATCTCACTCCAGTTTTCTTCACCCTTATATCTATGATAGGTGAAATCTTGGCCTCTAGCTGTGTAAGTACTCTTCAGTTTGACAAAGGAGGCCTACTGTCCCATGAGTTAGACTAGAAGGTTGCAGTTGGGTACCTTGATCTCCCAATTGGGATGTTTGAGGATGATGCCCCTGCACGAGCTGAGAAAAGACCAAATGTGAGATGCGAAGGAAGAGTGGCAGCAGTAGAGATATGCTTCCTGTGTAGGTGGTCAAGGTATTTTGCATGGAGCATGATGCTTCAAATTTGTGTATGCTTCTGAAAAATCTGATATACTAATTTTACCCCTAGAGCAGTATCACGTAGTCCAAATTCCTATTCCAGCCCCCCACCCGCTTAGGTCTACTCAACTTCTACCATTTGAGAAGTTGGAGTTTCTTGTCCTCCAATATGCCTTGCCATAGGAAATTCTCATAGTTCTATCAAATCATTTGTGTGATGATGGTCTTTGGGGCCTTAAGGGATGAAAAAGGTTAACGGGGAGGACAAAGATGATGAGCTATATCCTCCCAGCAAGGCAAAGAAACTCACTCTTCCAGTTTTCCAACTATGGTTGGAAAAGCTCAAGGAGGTCGCTCCACAACAAGTAACTCCTACAACCAGTGAATAAAGGGACACCCAAGTACTTATCAAGGAACTTACCAACAGAAAATCCATGAAGTTCAGTGAGCTTAAGCCATAGTTTTTCAGGGGCATTGAGAAAAGCACAAGTGACTTAGTGGAATTGAATCTTTGGCCAGGATCTCTTGCATAGATATCTACCAATTTCTTGAAACATTTACCTTCTTGGAGCTTTGCCTCTGCAAAGAGGATGTTGTCATCCAAAAATTCATTATGAGTTTGTGGATCCAGACCAGCAGTAAGCTTAAAACCATAATAATTGCATCCCCTTTGGCATCAACGATTGCTCCACTCAAGGCTTCTGGCATAATGACAGAGAGATATGGCCATATGGAGTCACCCTATATGATATCCCTAGTTGGGTGGAAGAACTCATTAGGGTTACTATTTACAAGGATAGTGAGCATTAAGTACAATATTCCATGATCCTCAGAAATGAAATATACTCAAAAATGCAAGAGATCATACACCAAAACACATAGATATTGGGGTGGAATCCAAACACTATCAATAATAAAAGAAGAATCACTGTTTCAATGTGATGTACTGTAGGTCGGCAAATACCACTTATAAATAGATCTACAATTAGTAATGTGTGGGGTGAAGTTGACCATCCAAGAGCCTACATTGCCAACTTTGTATTCTACAAATTAAGGAAATGCAAAAGGTATGATAAGAGGGATCTTTATCTACTCTAACATCAGCTCTAAATTACTGCTTAGAGGGCCCAAAGGAAGGTGGAATTACTCCCAACATCCTCACCCTAAAAGAGGAGGAGCCATGATGAAAGATATCATAATAGAAAGGCGACATTAATAGCTCCCTTTAGTGATAATATTTTGAATCCAAGAGAAGATGAACCAAAATGTTGAAGCTTTTGATGATCTACACACATGTTAATTAGATGCTCCACGTGAAAAGAAATGCTACAGCCATCAACTGCAAACATCAATAAGACATTCCACACCATAGGAAATGCTTCAACTACTCCAACGACGAGTTTGTAGCCTTACAATCCTTGAACTGCCCATCCAAACAAGTCTCCAAGAGAATCATGAATTGATGTTCTGAAGCCACCAATGAGTTGAAGTTTGAACACATGTTGGCTAGTTGCTTCACGTCACAAGAAATGCTCAAAATACCCTAACAATGAGTTTGTTGCCTAATAATCCTCGAATAACACACCCTAACTGATTTAGAAATGAGTGAGGGCAGAAATGCTGAAGCCAACTATGATATGACTATGTATCATGAAATGCTCCTCACCTTGGGCATGAGCTTCGTCGATAAAGACATTTTGGTTGATTGATTTGGACACACCATGTTGTTGGATTCCTACTAAGTGGTCCTTTGTACGCCCAGGTGTCATTGTAAGATACTTGGGTATCCCCTTTGGGTTAGATATTTCTCCAGTTAGTATGTGGGATTGGGTGCTACAACATCTTCAGAAAAACCTTCTCTGTTGGCAAAACAAAGACCTCTCTTTGGCTGGTAAATTGACAATCTTGACCAGAATTCTTCAAGCCTCTCATATATATTATGTCTCCTGCTGGCTTCCCTCCAAGGTGCAATTCCTTCGTCTTGAACGCATTCTGCGTTCATATTTGTGGTCCAAATTTGGCGGTATCCGAGGTTTTTGATGGTTCCATGGGTTGTTTGCATCTTACCTAAACAGGAGGGCGGATTGGGGATAATTGACATTATCACTCAAGGTTATATTCTGGCAGCCAAATGGGTGGTTCATTGTCTGGAAGGATCTTCCTCCTGGAAAATTCTTATGTGCCACAGGTTACTTACTGCTCATCATGTAGGTAAAGTGAAAGGCTCCTTTGATTTATGTGATATTATTTCTGATCCAACTTTCAAATCGAAGGCTCTTTTGTGTTAAAAAGTATTTGGTTTGCATGGAGGAAAATTGCATGTTTGGTCACTTGGAGATTTTCTGGCAATAGAGCTGGTTGGGACTTGGCCAACCATCCCATCTGGAATTAGAAGTTTCAAGACACATGCTTAGCCAATATTCCAAGATTCCAGGCTCGAATGTTAAGCAAGAAAGGAATCTTCCTTTGGAGAGATTTGTGGGATGCCAACTCCCACACTTAGAAAGAATGGCAATTCTTAGCACACGAATTTGCCTTATCCACCATGGATAAATCAACTATAAAAGATATTCAAAATCTCTTGCCTAAAGAGGACCGCTTTGAGTTAAATCTGACAATGAAAGGCCCCATTTAGAGAGGCTGGGCTTGGATATACGGGCAGCCTTTTTTTCGGTATGACACAAAACGAATGTACCATATCTTGCACCAGAAATGTCTCCTAGTCCCTATTCTCAATGCCAGATGGAGGACCTCTGATGTAGAGAGTTTATGTGGTCCTTGAAGCTCTCATATAAATTGTGAGTCTTTGCTTGGCTTGTGATCTACTAAGGGCTTCCTACCAATGCTCGCTTGTCTAAAAGAGGTTTCACAGATGATCGTTGTTTAATTTGTGCAAAGTCAAAAACAGTCAAACATCTTCTTTGGGATTGCCACTTTGCTAGATCTTGTTGGAAATTTGTTCAGTCGACCTTGTTAGGAATTATACAGGGTCCTCTTCATTGGCGGGCATCGCTTTTGGGCGACTCCACTACCTTGATTCGAGCCCCCCTGTTGAGTATATGGCATTGTGTTCGAATCTCTGTTTTATTTGTCATATGGAAACTTAGATGTAACTATATTTTCCAGAACGAGGTATGCACTCTGGATGACTTTTGTATTAACTGGAAAGGACAAATACGGTTGCAACTGCTAGCCAAAGGTTCTCTCTTGATCAAAGAAGCCAAAAAAATTCTGCCGGGGATTATTCTGATTTTATTACTGTCCTTATAGCTTTAAGGAAAAAATTGTATTTTTAGCTGTACTTTCTGCTGTACAGGTTCCTATTCTTTTGTACAGCCCTTCATTGTAATTTTTTTGGTAATAGATGAAGCATCTTTTCAATAGAAAAAGGAATATACTACAAAATACTAGGTCTAGCTGTGGTCCAGACTCCAAACATCAAGTCAATCACCAAATGTTGCTAACCACGTGCATGAGCTCCCAAAACTGATCCAATCAAAAGAACTAAAGCCAAGCACTAAAAATATGACATTGCCATTGACACCATTGAATGAGCTCAGGCCTTACAAGATCCATGCCAAAGAACTAAAGTCAAGCACTAAACTTATGCCATTGCCATTTGACACCATTGAATGAGTTGAGGCCTTAGAACTCTCAAATCATCTCTAATCAAACAATTAATGATCCTATCATTATCTAGAAGACCACAACAATCTGCAAACTGCAATAACGACCACGGCCAATTGATGAATCCAATCCTCTTCGGACATGTGGTTTCCTTCAAAATAATGATCCTCTTCAGGCACAACCTCCAACATCATTCCAAACCAACCTTAGGAAGCAAATATGAAATCAACATGATAATGCTGATTCCATGGGATAGCCCACACACATTAGACCATCAATCCATTAACTGTAATATAATATCATTAGTGATGAGAGCCAAACGATCTCACAATTGAGGAAATACATTGGTATTAAGTTAGACGGGCATGTGTAGATATATGACCTAACACCAATCCATCCAAAATCAGCAACATTGTGTCATCTATGTTTTCTTAAACAAGCATGACCACCATCCAAATGCATAAATTAAGGCATAGAACGCTCCCTCTCTCCAATATGAGGATGTTGATGTTGTAAAGATCCTGCCCATGGTCCGGTTCCAGGCTTTGAAGATTTAAGAGATGATGAAGAAGATTCATTTTCCAATGTAGCCTCAGGGTAACTGAGTCCACTCGCTGACCTAAATATTACCTCAATAGGAGCAACAATACCCCATCCGTTCTTATCAAGTCCACCACTTCTATAGCACATTTGTCGAAGCAACTTGCAACAAATGCCCTTTGTATGCTTCTCAAATGCACCAATGTCATTAGAGATAGCCAAGGCACATAATCATGAGATATATCATTATTACATTAAAAGTATCATCGGACCACTCAAGACCATATGTTGCTAACATGCATCCCAATGTATTCTGGTAATTAAGGTAATGCAAAAGGCTTGATTAGAGTGATTTACATATAGTTCAATAGACAATGAAACATGAAGTAGATATCCAGCCAGCAATCTACTCACACTAGCCAGATCCAAAACCATATTGCTCAAGAATTGTGAGAAAAGAGTTCCACTTGATGTGGTCAAAAGCTTTATTGATGTCAAGCTAATGATGATTGCAGGTTCCTTTCTAAGTTTAACAAAATGAAGCAGTTCATGTACCATGATGCCATTAAGAACCTACTCACCTTTTATAAAAATTCATCACTTCAGCAGGATGAAAAGGAGGGGCAATTTCAAATGTTTTGCCAATGATATTACTAGATAGCTTGGATATGGTATTGTAGAGAGATGGGATGATAATCACTAAAAACTGGGGAGGAGGATTTGGAAGTCACTGCCATAAAAGTGCTGTTCCAGTATTTTAGCATCTTTTTGGACTTGTGGGAGGTATTGAGAGCTTTTAGGATGTAAAATGTTTGAAAACAACTTTATGTTTCTTCATCCTGAGGAATGTTGCATTAGCTTCTTCCATTGTAATTGGGGCCATAAGGGTCTGGTTTTGTTCCTCAGAAATCTAAAAATGGATGCGTCTGAGAAAATCCACCTTGGCTTCCCTGTCACAATCAACTTCTGAAGAGAGCATGTGCTGGAAAAATAGACAGTCCCTTTTCTTATATCTTTTAGTCTTAGATCAGTTAGTAGAAAACCCCCACCTAAAGTGTGTTACAAACCACTAGAGTGCAGCAACTACCGCATTTTGGTTCTCCACACGTGGTAACTAGTAATTTGAGGTTTTTAGGGCTTCTATTAAACAAGTTTCAACCATTGCAAAGGAGGAGTTTAAAGGCTAGAAACATACTTCCAGCAACTCCTCGTCCCCCAACTCCCAAAAGTGGTTATTTGGGAAAATATTACCTCCCTTTACAGGTATGCAAAGACCCAAAAAATACTTCTGTAAAAAGGTACAAGTTTTAGAAAAAAATGCTCCCTTTACACCTCTTCTTACAAAAATTCTTCTTTGAAAGAAACACCCTTTAATTAAGACACCCACTTTCTATTAAAATTTAACCTTTTCTATTAATAAAGACCCCTGCCCTCAAAATTTTGTTTCCCTTTAAAATATATATATATATATAGAGAGAGAGAGAGAGGGGGGGGTGAGGGGAACTTTAACCCGTAAACCTCTCACAGTGAAGTTTTTGATAAAATAGCCTTAAGCCATCATGCCACTTGATGGCTTTAAACCTAAGATATTGAAATGCCATCATCCCTAGGGTACCCGGTATGGGTATGGCCTGGATATGTGCCTGGAAATGGCTAAGGAATGGCCGGACAAATCTGGGTACGGCTGGGCCTGTCTGCAGACATACCGGGTGTACCAGACATGCCCAGCCGTACCCTGACCGTTTCTGGGAATAAAATATTTTTTGTTAATTCTTTTTTTCTACTCTAAATGTAATATATCATTACATCGGAAATTGCAGTTTTGCAGCAGCATTATTCTGTGGAAGGTGCCAAATGCAAGCCATTAGAAACATGGACAAAAATAGCATGTATGAGATAAATGTAATCAACATCTCGACTAGATGTGGTAGGGACAATGCTTGTGCCCAGGTTTAATGAAATTATTAGTAGTTTGTTGTGGTTATTTAGCTTGTTTTGTATTTCATATGCATAAGAAGTGGTTAATTACTATTTATTAGGCTGGAATTTATATATTATTTTTGTATGGCTGTATCCGGGGCCAATATAAATATATATCTGCCATATCCATGAATTGGATACTTTGTATCTGTACCTGTATCAATAATGTATCAGCAACTTAGCTTTAAACTTGTATCCTACTAATATTCTATTTGAATATGAAAGAAAAGTAATTAAATAATCAAGCACCTGGTCAAAAACATCTGCTAGCCATGGCGGGTTGATGAAAGAAACAGGTTTTCCTTTCGCCAGCAGAAAGTCAAATCTCTTTTGATTTCTGATGCCAAAATGCTTCTTTAGAGTACACATCCTCCAGCCGACTGCTAAGGATTTACTTCTTTGATAATAAATCATCAGTCATACCATCCGCTTGCCATTTTCCATTCAATTCTTTTAGTGGGATAACAAACTTTCATGTTTGGCTTTTTCTTTAAATATGTTGCCAAAGGCAGCTTTGTTCTAGTCTCTGAGGAAATTCTTAATGAATTTCAATTTTTGTGACATCTGAAACATATTAGTGCTGTTAACCTTGGGGAAATCCTTCCACCAGGTCTTCATGAGCTTGTAAATTTTAATGTCATTGAGCTGCATGGGCTCAAAACAGAACATTGGGGTTCTAAGGGCCCTATCATCTCAAATGTTCTGTACTACAGAGTAATAGGAGCAAGGTCCAAACTAGAGGCCTTCACAAATGTCAGAGAGACTGAGAAATCTGTCCAGCTGTTCAGCAATTGTGAATAAGCCTGTTCTTGGATTGTTCCAAGTAAACCTTCCAGTCTTAGGTTTGACATCCCAGAGGGCAGTAGATCGGACAAACTATATACAGTCAATACGTGATCTGGTCTCCATGGAGACACCTGCCTGCTTTTCTTCACTATGCGGACTGCTGTCAAAATCGCCATTCAAGATGACATTGTTCTTCTGGGGTGTCCAGGAAAGCCCTCAACACCCAAACCATTCTTTTGGCCATAGGGGAATTTAGTCCATTAACATTAATTAGTATAATGCTCTGAAAGTGAATGGCAAGCTAGTTTCTTCTGGAAGCAAGAGGAGTGTTTGCCACTATCACAGGGTTCCACATGGTCACGAGTTACCAGATTGACCGGCAGCTTCCACCCTACAAAATGCCTGGTGGCTCTATTTATCACTATTCCAGTCAACTGCCTCTCCCTCTGAAGTCTTTGTCTCTTGAATACATCAAATGTCTGGGTTCTGTAGTTATACCTGTAGTCTAAGTAGGCGCTTCTTGTTAGGGGCATTGAGGCTTCTAACATTCTTCCATAAAAGTACTTTCATTGCCCTAGTTGGGGGCCTTCATCCTCCCATTGTCAATAAGGTTGTGTAGCCGTACCTGTGTAGATGCCTTCTCTGGCTTCCTGATTTCTCTTCTTTGCCTCCGATGTTTTATCTCTTTGTTAACATCTACAGTATTTGTGAGGTTTAATGATTGTGTGATTTGGAGTCTGCTAGAATGCTGGAGGGAGGTGTTTGGAGAGTCCTTACAAATTGATATATCTGCTCTTAATCAAGTGAAAAAGGAATTCTGCTTGATCTCTTAAGTATCTTTTCAGAGAATTTTTTAAAGCAAAAGGGCATTTTCTGCAAAGAATCATTTTTGATGATATTCTTTTAAATACTAGATTGAGAACTTCACTCATTATTTCATTACTTTTTCTGACATGAATGCAGATGTGTGGGAATGGAATTCGTTGCATGGCTCGTTTTGTAGCAGAGCTTGAAAATTCAGATGTACCTCGAAGGTATTTTATTAATTGATGTATAAGATCAGTGGTATATTTCCAGGCTTCAATCTATATTATCTCCAAAGCTGCTTTTGTCTCTCTATATACCAAATTCACAGCCATCATATCATTTTTTTCTTTTCTTTTCTTATCAAAAGCTATATTCTATGATTTCTCAATGTGCCTGGTTTAGAGAGGTTAAAGGTTGCGGCATTGATAATGAATGAGAAATTTAGATGATCAACGATAACAGAAATAAAATTGAAACCTTAAATTTGAAAATTCAGCATATTTGATTTGAACATCGAGTATCACCTATGTTTTCACAATTTGGAAAATCATAATATCATTCATTGTGTTTCATTTCGCTATGACCCTTTTTGTGAAAATATCATCCTGCGTATGGTTGTATCTACACATAATTGTTTTGAGTTGAAATTTGAGGAACACAGACACACAAGTTGAAACACTTCAAGTTGACTACATCATCATTGGTCTGTGAGGATTCTAGTCAGTACTGGTCATATTACTACAGATGCCAGAAAGTTCTGATTCATTTTATGCCTATGTTGAAGTCTGAGAATATTGAAAAATCAATGGCAAGTTCAGGGGATCATGAACAAATTTTAGGGTTACGAGTCTGTGGTATATAAGACGGCCAAGAATTTGTACCATTTGAGGAACTTTAACTGCCAGTACAACAGTGTTTTTCTATCATAAAGCAATATCTTGGGTATTTGGAGAGCCTCGGTTTCTTGTCTTAACGAGTTAAATAATAATATTATCGTTTCTAGACCCTCAAATAATATGCTATGCATTTAGAGTCATGCATCGGAGTCTTCATGGGAAAGAAAGTAGCCAAGGACATATAATCCTAAGGACTCTGGGGTTAAAAAGCGGACTAGATTAATGAATTAAACATGGGTTTATAGTAATGAAATGAGCCCAAATAGTATAAAAATAGGTTGCTTCAAGGGATAAGGGAAAAAAAAGGTTTTCGTTTTGTTCAAAAGACAACAAACATAACAGCTCATTATAAGTACACCCCTTCCAGGTTCACTTGAGAACAAAATCTATGATGCATGAGTTTATTGTTTTAGGGTGTAAAACAGTTTCCGTTGATGGTGGCATAGTAATTAGAGGTTGCATGCATTCCTCTTATTTATATCAGATCCTTTCATAGATCAGATTGAAACTTTTTAAACTCAGATTGATAGTTGTGTAACATTTCTAGTTTGTGTAATAGCTGCTTCACAACAGATTAGTATTTGGCTGGACTATTTACTTGCTGTATGCAACCTAAAAGGACCATGTTAGAGGTGTTAGAATCTATTAACTCAAGCCACGAGTATTACAATGAAGAGTGGCTTAATATATAAGCCAAAGAATTGAGCTACTGCACCTACAAACAAGGAACATTCGCTCAACAAACAACCTATGAGCAACAATTTGCTGTCAATAGCACAAGCAAATCAATGCCTAAACAATGCTAACAATTACAAGCCTAAATAACAATGTACCCACACAACAAACTATTGTTGACTCTACTTAGCTAATTAATTTACTTCCCGCATTTAATTAGCTTCCTGCATTTAATGACTAAATCAGATACAATCCAAATGATTTAGTCGTTACATCAATAATGTTATCTTGTGTAGAATGTGGGGATCAAGAGTCTGATTAAATTCAGCGTGAACTTAATCATTCTATAACCATGCAGCCAATGGAACAAAATCACCAAGTGTCCCCATGGTTGCCATTCCATCTCACTGGAGTACATGGATAACTAGCCACTGCAATTAAGTACATGGGTTCACTTTGTTGTATCTTGAAGTGACCTCTTGTCTTGAATGTTTCATTTTTCACTTGTTTGATGTTAGAGTGATCAATTCCAACACAAACTATACTATCATAATATATTCAAGACTAAACAACAACATAGTGCCATGTTTTATCCTCTAAGGGATATTCTTGTGTCGATCTCCTTAATGTCAGACACCTAACACTCTCCCATCTTAAAATATCTTCGGACATGTACCACAAACAATACTATGGTGTTCTATTTGCATGCCTCTTTAAATGTGCTAGGTTCAATTACACGTGAAACGATAGTAAGAGCAAAATTTACATGCTCATCATCTTGCACCATTTTCGTTCTGATCTTGTATATTTACCTTCCATTGACTGAGGCAATTTATCTTCCTAAATATCCTTTGATGTGGTACGATACCACTTTAGTCGTCTTTGCTAGCTCACCTAATCATGCTTTGAAGACCAAGAATCACTCATTGCTTCAGTAGATCCCTCCCTGGAATTTGATTTCTTTGATGTTTTCCATTCTAAACCTTGTTCAATTTTAACACTAGAACTTTTTCCCAGTTTATGAACAGTAGTTACCCATACAATACTATCTCTTGATTTACCATGAAAAGAATGCTTTTTCACATCTACAACATCTCTATTAACCACAATTTTGTTTGTAGAGGCATCTATTAATTTGTATGCCATAGAATGCTCACTATACCCAACAAATCATACATGTTTTGCTTTTGGCAACTAATCCACTCCCCTTTTCATTGGAAATCAATGTAAAATTGATGCAAATGGGAATGAGGGGGCCAAGTTAATGGCTGCCTACTCCCTAGCCTAGACACCTAGAGCCATTAGAACATACATTCACAAGCACACAACCCAATTGAATTCTCAACTGATATAAAAGACTGATTACAACTATTGGTCATACAAACTACTTCACTATGTTGCTTATTGTAGCAACATACATGAATATGAAAAACACCCGTATAACTAGTCCCTAACGGACTTGATACGCTTCAGTTCAGTTCTGGATTGTAACTTTCTTCCTAGCAAGCTTTGTCTACAAGATTCCGTTGCCCTTTTGCTCATCCTTGCCTGCCCAACTGGCTCTCCTTCCAAGATTCTGACTTCATTTGACAATTCTGGACCTTTCCAGTGTCTTCAAACTCCAACAAACATTAGAAATGCTCAAGAAGAGTAGTCCAATCATTCTAGTTTGTTATTTTTTTTTGCATTCCTCGTAGGCGAAACCACCGTTTGAAACAGAGCGGCGGTTGTGCAACCACCACTTTAGCTAGGCCAATTGTTTCCAACAGTGCAAAACCCTTGAATTTCCAGGGGTCATAACTTTTCCACATATTTGAAATGAAGTGCCTTTTTTTTGCAATTGCATAATGTTTTGAGGAGAAACAAATATGCAACAAATTCTTGTTTTGCAGTATCCTTCATGCCCTTCTTGCCTCTGCACCAGAAACTGTCATTTTGGACCTTCAACGGACACATCCACTTCCCGAATTGTACTGTAAGTTGAATGTCTCATCAAACTCTCTTGAAACCATGTTGATGTCTGAAAATGATGTTCTCTGATGTACTTTCTTCCCTTGAAGTGTTTGAATGCTGATGCTTCGCATGGATCAACTTTAGCCATGACAAAACAACAAACAAACTAACTAGTCTACATGAAACACATAACTACTTGTTTTTGGTTGATACAAGATTAATTGTGGATCCGGATACTCCTGCATCATACATGTTGGATAAATGAAATAAACCCTGAGCTCCTGCACATGAACATTATGTGAGCTTTTGAACTGAAATTCTGAGTTTAGCAACTTCAAATGCATTCATTTATTTATGTTGCTTTTTCTGCTCCCTCAGTCTTCCGATTCACCAAATAGTCTTTGTATTCCTTTGCTCTTGTCTTCCTAATGGCTTGTGAGTCTATCATCTCATCTCATACCTTCTCAGGCAATTACTGTACCCAATCAATCATGGACGAATCTGAACTTGTGCCTTCTCCGCTTTTTTGTCCCTCATAGTATGGATACAAATCAATGACATTGAAAATAAGAGAGATATCAATCCCTTCCGAGCTCAATCTTGTTTGCATTCGTTGCAAACCTCTTCAAAACCTTACAAGACCCAATTGTTTTCCATTTCATTTGTCTTGCATTCCTTTGGGAACCTCTCTTTCCTCAAGTTAGCTAAGACCAACTCTCTTGCTTCAAACTATTGTTTCCTCCTGTTGATATCAGCATGTTGCTTGTATCTCAACGTGTTCTTCTCCACAGTTAGTGAGAGAAACCCATGCTCACATCCTCCCATGGCCTTTTTGGTAGAGGCCACAGCTGAGACAAACCTGTATTTTGATTATTTCCCTTTGCATGTTGCAAACTCTACAGTTTTGCACAACATTCTTCACTTACACACTCATTCTTGGCCGCTATTAGATTTCACACAGCTCTACCAATGTTTTGTCTACTCCAAAATCATCGGATATCATGAAAATAATGTGTCTCTTTCACCAAGTTCTCTCACATTGAACCATGAGGTATGCACAAATGCCACCCTTTGAACAGAAAACTTTCTTGAATGAAGTAATCCAACCATGGAGTCCTATCCATGCTGGTTGGGCTCTTGCATGCTGCCCAAGCTTCCCTAAAATCCAAATCATCCTCATGAAGATAATAATTTTGTTAATGGTTTGTAAATCCGTGCACATACGCCATTTTCCATCCTTCTTAGGTGCTAATACAGATGGTACAACACACGGGCTCAAAATATCTCTGATCAAACCCTTGTCCAATAGCTCTTGGACTTGTCTCTTCACCTCCGCATTCTCTATAGGTGTCAACCTATACGCTGCCTTGTTTGGTAAACTCGATCGTAGTATCAAGTCCATGCAATGACTGATAATGAATGTAAGTCCATGTAGTGGCAACCTATTCGGCAAATCCTTGGAGAGAATATCAGCATACTCTCCCAGCAAACTCATCACAACATATGGAATTCATCGACTCCTTTGTTGTCCCAACCCTCATGGGTGTGGGAATTAAAGCAAAACAAGCTTTCTCCTTCTTTACCTCTCTTAGAATCTGTTTTCTTGTGACTCACAAAACTTGTGGACTGCTGTCCACTTCTTCTCCTCTCCTCAACGGGTTCAAGTTGTATTTCTTACCATCCTTCACAAGATAATACGTATTTCTCCTATCATCATGAATAGCATTCCTATTAAATCATGAAATTCTTCTCAATAATATATGACAAACATCCATGGGCTTTATATCACACATCATTGCATCTTTGTATGTACCTATCTGAAAACTAACCAAACATTGCTCACTTACTAAAAGTTGATGTCCTTATTGCAATTAAGAAACCTTGTAGGGTTTGGATGCACAATTTATTTAATCCAAACTTCTCAACCATCTCGCTAGACACCAAATAGTCTGTGCTACCACTATCAATAATGGCTGTGTGTCACTTACCTCTGGATTTACACAGGGCTTGGAATACATTTTTGCACCAGCTCATTTTCTTCTTTTGCTGGTTTCAACAGCATTTTTTTCATCATAAGAGCCTCTCCTTGTTTCAATTCTTCCCCAAGGTTGGGTGAAACAATACTTTCTTTATCTGCTTGTGTAATGTGGTTGCCTGCATTATTACTTCTACTGATATTTTTCTGCACTTGTGGACATTCAAAGCTCTATGTGCAACTCCTCTACACCTAAAGCATGTTCCCATGAATCATCTACCTCGTCCTCTACCAGAGGATCCTCTTTGTCTCGTGCTTTGACAACAACTATCGGTGTTTTGAGAAATGCTTGCTTGTTCTTCATGGACATGCTGTCCTCTTCCACCACTTGCTTGTCCTTTACCTTGTGAGAACTTTCCGTTTTCCTCTTGCTATATTTTGGTGTTTTCTTGACAAATTTTCTTCAGCCTCCAATGCACATTGATAGGCTTCTTCCACTGGCTTCAACCTTATCATACCAAATTTATCTTGAACACAAAGTCCATTCATGTATCTTGAGAAATTTTCAGCACCATCTTCTATGTGACTAGCTCAAATGCTCAATCTATAGAACTCTTGTGTAGTTCTTCACATTCATCTCCTCTTGTCTTAGATTTTGCAACTTCTTGAAAAGATTGAGTTGGTAATCTACATGTGAAAACTTAGCCTTCAGCTTGGCAACTATCGTATTCCAAGCTTTGATTTTATCCTTGCCTTTGTTTTTTTATTTTTGACAAATGATCCCACCAAAAGGATGCATTTCCCTTCAACTTTGTACACACAAACGTAACCCTCTTGGGCTACTCTATTGACTCATATTCTAAATACTTTTCCACTCCATAAATACAATTTACATGATCCCCAGGACACAGAGTTCCTGAGTTGCTAGGAATGTCCATTTGTGGCTTGCCTCTTATCTTGGCATTGGCCTTCAAATATCTATTGTCAAGTTCTTCATCCAATTCATCAAGGTGAACCTCAGGTGCTCCATCTTCATCTTCATTTGAATCCAAATCAACGGCTCTTCTCTGAGCAGTCTCCATAGCTTTCAACCTTGTTTGGATGCCTCTCATCATGTATGCCAAGTTTGCCACTCTTGGTGTTCTTCTTCCAAGGGAAACTCTTCTCACATGTGCTATCTCTTACTCTCACAATTCTTTGAATTGCAGAATTGCAGGACTCTTCACACACCTACAACAAACTCCTAGAGCCTCACAAGACTCAATTCAACAATGAAAACCCTGATCTTATACTAAATGATGTAGATGGAAATGAGGGGCCGAGTTAATAGTTACCTAACTCCCTGCCTAGACACCTAGAGCCATTAAAACGAACATTCAGAATCACACAACCCAATTGAATTCCTTACTCTCATGCTTTCATTGATATAAAAATTGATTACAGATATTGTTCTCACACACGCACTAGTTCACTTTTGTTACTTATTGAACAACATACACAAAGATGAAAAACACAAGTACAACTAGTTAGTAATGGACTTGACAAACTTCTGTTCAGTTCTGGATTGCAACTCTCTTCCTAGCAAGCTTTAACTGCCTTCTGCAAGATCTCCCTTGCTCATTTGCTCTCCTTTGCTTGCCCTACTATCTCTCCTTCCAAGATTCTGGCTTCCTTTGACAATTCTATACCTTTTTCTTGTGTCTTCTCAATCTGTCATGAACTTTAGAATCACCCAATAAGAGAATTCCAATTGTTTTGGGCTAAGGGAGAGGAGCCAATCGTTGAGCATGGACCAATACTTGTGAGGGTATATGACAATTAAGGAGCTAGTACATGTGACTTTCCCTCTTACATTTAAAAAAATGCACCCTATAAAATATGTCACATCAAGTCATATCAAACCAATTAACCAATCAAATGATGACAAATAGGTAAAAGAAAATGTATGACTTAACTCTCAAGTAATGGTGCACCTTAAAATTTCTTTGTATTTCAAATTACAAAATTTAAATATTAAAAAAGTCCCTTCCACATAATTAATTTTTTAAAATGAAATATTTATAATGGGGAGAACATGATCTATTAAAGGGTATTTTTTGTTTTCAGTTATATGATGTTTAGGTTTCTATGTGCACTCATAAAGTTAGGGTGCACAAAGATTGGCTCCTCTCCCTTATTACTTTCTTTTTGCATTCCTCATAGCTATCACCACCACTTCAAACATAGCGGCAGTTGTGAAACTGCCTCTTTATGTAGGTTGGCGGTTGTGAAACTGCTCCAACGGTTGTGCAATTGCCACTTTAGCTAATTTGATAATTTTGTAGTAGTGCAAAACCTTGGAACTTCCACGGGCCATAACTTTGCATACGGAATCAAAATTGGGTGCTGTTTTTTTGAAATTGTATAACTTTTGAACCCAAACTTTGTGCAACCTCCACTTTAGCCGACTCCAACACATGACATACAAGAACGAAGAGATGGCAGCCTTGCGGTTGGAATATGCAATGTCCCCAAATTAGGGCAATTCAATATTCACCCAAATTCAATGAAACCCTTATGCAAATTATCCTGAAGTATTCCAATGTCTACTATTCCTAACCCGGAGTGGGGTTAGAACTAGCGGAGGTAAGTGGAATAAATTGGAAAATAGCTAGAGTGCACTAAATTAGCACCAATTTGATTATACACAGCTGAATGTAATTAAATAATCAAACCCCAGACTGCTGCAATCTTCTAAAATTAATTCCCGCTCAACCAACCATGCAAAATACTTCAAACTTTGGATATTGGGGTTATAAAATATGAAGTTTATGAATGTAAAATCAGAATTAACCCAACTTTCACCAAAAGTGCAGAAATGGCCCTCCTATTTCGCCCAACACAATTAGGGCTGGTTATGCATGCAACAACACCCCACTGATCACCAAACCTTGTGCACAAGCTCATAAAAATATATAGAATCAGATCTGAATCTTTTATGCACCCAATATGCTGAAAATACACCCTTACCCAATTGCCTAGGGCACATAAAATACAACTTAAAACATCAAATCAATACCAAGACAATCGAGATCTAACTCGCTAGGGCATAAATGCACCACCAGAATTACCACCAAGCAATTTGCCACCAAAGAAGGATAAGATCAATGCACAATATTCAGATTTCACATCCACATCAAGTCGCTAGCACACAAGAGAAAAACAGACCAGCAATCATGCATGAATGGATCCTTCAACAACTAGCTTGGGTCTTCAATTTTCCAATAACAAGGTGTTGTAAAACACCTTTAGTAGAACATCAATGGGCATGCATCCCTTTTCTTCAAGCATGAAGAAATAACAATAATCATAATCAACATACCCCACAATGGAAGAGGTGATGTGACTTTATATTCCTCCCTCCAAGAGTGGCGCTCCAAATGGGCCCTTTCTTTGCCCAATACTCCCTTTGAACGGCAAGTTATTTCAAGGGTAAGCGACCATTAAAAAGGAGGTCTTCATCATGTAGAACATATCTCCTTTTTTAATATTTAATTCACCTTTTTTACCTTAATGATTAAAATCACAAAAAGTTAAATTTAATTCTTTTTTAATGAGCTCAAAGGAGTTAACAAATTAGTGGTGAAAACCACTTTTATAATATTTTCCCCAAATTTATCCTTTCGTCCATGGGGAAAGAATGGACTAAAGGTCTTCAGTACCTGTTTAGAAATGTCCCAGAAAAGGAGACATTACAGAATACGTGCTGAAGCTGCAAATTATGCTCAGTGGGAAGACAATTCTTGTTCTCATTTGTGAAGTGGCATGTCTTGTAGAATGCATGCAACAGAAGTACGAGGAACTAGAAGCAATAAGAAATGAATTAGAAGACACCCTCCAACAAATCGGTCTCACTGATGGTAAGTTTGAGAAAGAGCAAGTACCACATTCCTTATCTTCTCCCCAATTTTTTGATCATTAAGCTAGTGGCCAAGAACAAATAAAGATTTGTTTAGATTGAGCCCAGCAAAAGTCTGATCAGATGCAAGAAGTACTCAGTTAGCTACTGAAGAAAAATAATTCTGTCTCTATCTCAGAATAAGTTATGGCCGACCACCCTCCCAAGGGGAAGTCTGCAAATTCAGTATCTACTGTCGACCCAGACACAACTTCTTCCCAAGATCATGAAACGAGTCAAGAATACAATTGAGTCCAAATGTCAGTCGTCAATATTACTAGTGCATATCCCACATGTTCTTCAACTCGTTAGGATTAAGGAACTTTATGCTTTGGTCGCCTGCAGAGGGGTACTCTTTTCTTATGCGTAGACTTGCTCGTGGTAGCTCAAAGTGTGGCTCATCCAAGTGCATATCCATTAGGGATGAGAGTTGTTTCTTACTTAACTCTGAGGCACTCTTCTCCTGCATGTCCTCCCAAAGTTATGGTTCTTGGTCCCTGGCTTCTCCTGACTTTTCTCTTTACTGTCCTGCAGGCTACTTTCTTTGTTAGTCCATGCACTCTCCTCCTGGTCAGAGATCATCTCCAATCTTGATACCTTTGTTTCTGTCCACATGCTTGCGTATTCCTCTCCTTGCTCTGTCTGAGCTAAGTTGATGAATAAAATCTATGCTGCATGTATTGTATACATGCTCCTTATCAATTATTGTTGTTGATAATCGACTGTATGAACATTGGGTTAGTGCATCATTTCTTACACAAGACTTTGACTTGAGGTGCTTCCTTTGTGAGTATCTCTTTTATAAGTACTTTCTCTTACGTTGAGCTTATGGTAGATGCATCTTTGGTAGAGGCTTGTACATCATGTATAACCTTTGGTTGGGAAGATGAAATTGAGGCTTGATATTCGCTATTTATGCTTTGTACAATGTGTTGTCTCTCAAATTTGACATTGGTGTGAACTAATGAGTTATATCCATATGCCCCCAGACCTGTAGAAGGGAAATGGGGTTTAAACAATTGCTTAATATGTTCCTTTTGTTTGCAGAGCCCATTGTCATATATATTGTAGCTTTATACCAGCTTGGTCTATGGTAATGTGGCCGTAATGAATAAGTATTACAATTTGTTGTTGCAAAGCGTAACAGTCATGTATTATGCCCATTAATTCTATAATAAACACATAATGGTCTGTCACATTGTCATTGTAATTTGTATGTAGGGTGAAAGTAGATAGGAGGTAATGTGGTAAGACCCTTGTCAAGTAATCGTGATAAGACGCGACTCTGCTTGTAGGTACTAGAGGTAGGGGTAGGAGATGCTTGTCTTTGGGGTTGTGAATCAATATGAGCAAACATGATTATCTTCACAAGACATAATGGTTTTATCTAAAGACTGTTGCTTACCTGTCATGAGTTGATATAGTTTACTTAATTGTGAAGCCATCTAGAAAATTTGCATTCTAAGCTCATTGCTGGTACCTTAAAGAGTGGCATGCATTATAAGGAATACAACCATCATTGGTCGGTGTGGAATGAGCAGTCACTTCCTTCTTTGTAGTTTTACCGGCGGAGAGAGGCATTAAGCACCCTTGTGAGGTCTGTGCCCGCTTATTCCTCTAGGTTGGTTCGGCCCAGGGAGACCATCCATGGTTCCTCGAGTCATCACAGACATGCCCGTACTAGGCCTGGCCTCAGGAGACAAACGAGATCCACCAAGCATCAGAGGGATAATACTGTATCCAGACAACAACATAATAGGCAGCCTCTCTCTTCGGCTGGTCGGCATTCTATCCTCAGCTTCTTCCAGTCGGCCTTAGATGTTAGGAGAGTTGGATCTTCCATCCCCTGATGGGCTTTCCTCTTTTCTTCTCCTTGGTCGTCTTTCCCCCTTTCTTCCTCTCTCTTGTTTTTCCACCCCCATTTTGGGTGCGTGTGATTTCTTCTTCCTGTTGGCCACCTCTTCTAGCTTTTGTATTTCATCTTTCGGGAACTCTTTGGTTTTCCCACCTTGTATTGGTGCTTGCTGTTTTCTACAGTCCCTTTGACCTACTTTTGTGGTCACTTGTTGGACATTAATATATTTATCTTATCTATTTTGATAGTAGAAATAACATTTTGACACTTTGACACTTTGACATTGAAAATATGATAAAATTAATGTTTGGACTCTTTTACATGACATTGACTCTTTCAACCATTTTTCTAAAATCGCGATTTATCGGGCGATAATCGCGATAAATCATTTTTACCATACAAAATGATTTATCTTTCCATAAATCGCGATTTTCGTACTGAAAACTTGCAAAAATCGTGTGAAAAATTGTGGAAAATCGCTCCATTTCCTCTTGGTCGAATCGTTTTTAGCTTCGAAGTGTTTTTTTGGCTTGTTTTCTTCTCCCGAATCGGTTTTTTTCCTTTTTTGGATTTTTTTGGTGAAAAAACACAAGGGTAGAAAAAAATTTGCCATTTTTGGAAAGGGTCCGGGAAGATGTAGCAGCAAAAACTTGCATGTGCCATAACTTTCATTCTGTGGCTCCGTTTTAGGTGCCGTTTTCTCTAAAAGTGTATATTTTCTCAAGCTCTACGCATTGATGGCAATATTTTTATTATTTTCATAAAATCCATTTTTGCACCTTTTTGGACCAAGCAACTTAACATCATTATAATAGTATACTGTATAACGATTTAACATTTAACATCATTTAACAGCATAACGATTTAACATTTAACATCATTTAACATTATAATAGTATACTAGTATACTGTATACAGTCACTTCTCGCATCATTTAACATTGTTTTTACATTTAATTTAAGTATATTTTATGAATTTAAATGTTTTTAAAAGTAGCGATAAAGTTGCCGATTAATGCCGATTTTTTGCCGATTCCCGATTTTCGATTCAAAATTTGGCCTGCCGATTAATCCCGATTTACGATTTTTTGAACTATGCTTTCAACGACTCTTGATGACAATCATCGACTAGACACGGTGAGAAGCACAAAACACAATTAAAAAACTAAACAATATTACAAAAGTATATTACTTTATGATAATCTAAATAAGACTTGGAACGCCATTAAGTGACAATCGATAAATTTATTTTAAAAGTAACATTTAATTACTTTTCAATACAATACTCTCGATCATAGTTTTCGACACTTTGAAGACAATTAAGTAATTCTTGACACTTGACCAACATACATGGATTCAATGACAAATTGATCAAGCTTTCTATTTTTTACTCACTTATTTTAAATACTTAGTATGGACTTTAGCTCACAAATATTAAACTTCACAAACTTTTAAACAAAAGACTTACTATGTATGGGTAATTGATTTGCTTCAATGTGATGAGTTGGCCGCTGGTCTCATGCAACGTGGGTAAATGATATGAGAGATCACGTGGATGACTAAAAATCTATGCGGATAATCCTCTGATCAAATCAACACATGGCTTCATGCCGTCTACAGTGCGAAGGTCATCCTCATTGAAATGATTCAAGCAACCAAAGAGTTGGATGCAAGTTGGAGACTGTGAATTTGAGTTGGTATGAACTCCATGTGGGACCCAGCCAATGCCAAATTCTCGATGCAGATATGAAATAATGTAAACACCGACCAATGCAAAATACCGTAGAATAATCATTGATTTAGAGACAAGAACAATCGATGCATGCCTAAGTAGATTTGGATCTTAAAACTTTGTGAAACCGTGCAGAACAATTAGTTCAATAAACACATTTGGGCAGTCGTGGTATATGGAGAGGATTAATGAATTGCAATGCGCAATCGAGTCCAATGAATGCTAACTAGGATTATTACCAAGTGGAAGTGAGGGTGAGAATCTCAGGTGCAAATCAATGCAAATACCACAATACTCTTGTGCAAAACTCGTGGTGAACAATTTGTGTTATGCCGTCATGGGGAGAAGATTATTTGGTGCTAGTTTAGAAGACCAGGTGCAAAAAAATACAAGACACGGCAAGATCTTCTAAATGCCTTCCAATGCATGAAAAGTCATACCAATAAAAATCGATCTGACAAAGAGAATTATGCTGAGTCCCAAATTGACTCTAACAATTATTAGATTACATGCATAGATATGTGGGAGTTTGACAGATTGTAATGTTTTTTTGGGATCCTCCGGAAATAGCCCAAGGCTGAGCACAATTGACTGAAATCAGATTTAGGGCAGGCTGTAGATGACTGACAATGACTGTGAAAACCCTCAAGAGCTGCCAACAATTTTCCTTCTAGAGTAGCGACCCCTTAGGAAGATTCAAGCACACTTTTCTATGCACAAATTCACTAAAACCCTTGGAAAATATGCTCAGAAATTATAAGAAAATACCAGCAATCATTAGATGCAAGAAAACTGATTTTTAGAGGCTCACAAGTGCTATTTTGAATTTACCATGAAACCCTTCCACTGCAGCAATTAAATAATAATTCCAGAATTGAAATAACACTTATATGCACCCAAACAATCAATAAAATGATAGATTTCACCTTTAGAAATTATGGAGAATCCAACCATGCAATTAGATCACACAAAGACCAGCAATATCCTCCAAAACACTCTCCCAAGCAAGTCACCTAGGGCAGAATTTAATTATATGCAGCAAGAGAGAGATTACAACAAGAGATAGTGTGGGGTTTTGTCCTTGAGAGAGCCCTCAATCAAGGGTTTTCGTCCTTGAGAGAGATAGAGAGATGCTTTACAAGCAATCCACTCCAACCAAATTATCAAATCCAACCTACTCTCAATTGGCCAAACAACCTCCTTTTATAACAATAAGGGGTGCTACAATTCAAATGATGGCCGACTTCAAAAAGTACTTTTTAATAATCTAATTTGTATTTGGAGCCTACATGCTCAAAATACTTTATTTTCTAATTAAATAAGTTCTTCTATTGGAGCACTAGGCTTCCCAATAGTAATACATGGTAAAAATAAAAACAACTACTAAATTAACATCAAAACATCATCAGAATCTTCCCTTGCTCCCTTCCTTGGACCCACGGGAGAAGAATGGGTCAAGGTCTTCAAGAAAGGCTAGTCTCCAAAAAGGGACATGACGCAGACAAATACACACAGTTGGATCTTGCCATTGAAGTAGGGCTGAGAATAAAGAGCGAGCTCTTCTAGTGGGTGTGCCGCCGCTTCATTGGAACAATGATGTGGCTGCTTTTGTGATTCTTGACTGCGAGTTACCTTTTCTAAATATGACATCGCCTTCAAACGTGGTTGAATCATGCAGTCTGAAAATCAATGCAAAGACTAGCGAAGATAACCGAATCACTCAAATATGGATCAATGCTTGCAATGATGGATATCAAATATTAAATCTGGTTGAGTCAAATGCAATGCCAACCAAAAAGAGATGCAGGCCGCAATCTCAGGGTAGATTCTTAATGCCTCCTTGCAAGCATGTGACGAAAGAGCTGGATGTGACTGTTTGTCTCTGTGTGAATCTTAAATTGCACACGCTTGGGCACCCTCAATGCATTTATAGAGGCCGAACAGTGGTGCAATAGGAATAATGACAACACAGAATATCTGCAAAACTTTATTAATGGTGAATAAAAGAAAAATACAAAGAAAACTATCCCAAAAGACACTTCACAAAATCATTCTCTCATTAACCAGGGAAACTGTGAACAGTAACAAATTTTGCCTGTATAATATATCATGGATCCATAACAACTCTGATACCAAATGTAGATTTGGTCAGAGATACAAATGCTTCAACACACTAAACACCATGACTCTTCATTCTATCATATATGAAAATACAATACATATACATAGGCTTGAACTTATCCTTAATAGGAGTCAAGTCCTAACAAATTACTTTGTTACATGAGTGGTTATCAATCACATAACCATAAAATATTATATACTAACAAATGAATCACGCCACGACCAATTAGTGGGCAACGCATTATATCTTATTCTTATGTCCACATGGCTTTTTTATCAGCTATCTTTTTCGGTGTTCATCTACACCCAAGGTCCTATAGTAGACAGCGACAAAACATAAGTGGATTGCAGATCTCAGAGTGATAACTAAGGAACAACATGCAAATTTAATGACCAAACTTCTTGCTTCTATTCTCTTTGCAAATTTTTGGGATGGACTTGTTGCCTCCAGTTTTGCCATTAAAGGGGAGTATATATATAACAAAATCCCATTTATATTAGAGAGAAATCAAAGAGTACAAATTCTGCTATGCCAGGCTTGAAAACTATTAGTCCAAACCTGGGCATCAAACAGAAATGGATATTTATTAGCATGCATTAGAAGGAATCATAATTGAGAATATTTCTCATGTCTTCTTGGGTCTTGGTTGACCACCCCCAATGAGATGCCGCAACCTATTAATTTTCATCACCTCTCTATCTATTCTCCAATTTTTGCTATGACCACATTCTAGATTAGATAGCAGGTTTACTATCACCTTAGATTCAATTTGGAGTTTTGCCATCCAATTTTTAGATCCTCCTGCAATCCTTTAGACACAGCAATAATCTCTGCTAAATTATTAGTTGCATATCCCAATTTTTCAGCAAAGACAAAGGCTACCGATCTATTAGAGGCTCTACCAATACCTGCCATAGCAGCTTGACCTGGATTACCCCTTGAGGCTCCATCCGTGTTCAATTTTCCATACTCAATTGGAGGAGCTGTCCACTGATCATTCCTCTGGATTTTCTTTTTATGACGAAATGCAGGCATTGATGAATTTTTGGGTTGCATATAAAACTTTTTGCACACATGCTCCCATTCCGGGGTGAGAGTAGGAGGTAAACTTATCTTATGTTTGTTAGATTCTGTTTTGATTCTCTCCCAAACATAAATTATGTAAGATCTGATTTGTTCCTCCCAGATTCTTATGCCCCAAACATAAATTCTGCATAGTATGTCTTCTGTTCGGATAGGGAAAAAGTTCCTTTTGTTGGAAGATCTTGCTTGAAAAATTATAAATTTTTAAAAATAAAAATATGAATAATCCTAATAAAAACCTTATTAATAATATACTAAAAGAAACCTAAAATAATTAAATTTATGTAACTAGTTACAAAACTTAAACATTCGGATTACTATTATTAAGATTAATCTCTACATATTGCTAGTTATGTCTCAAATAATAAGACCATGCAAAAATAGATTTTATGAAAATAAGAAAAATATTGCCTCAATGAAGTATACATTTTGGAGAAAACTGACCTATTGGAAGTTATGGCACATGCATTTTTGTTGCTACATCTTCCCGGACCCTTTCCAAAAATGGCAATTTTTTTCTGTCCTTGTGAAAATAATCCAAAACCAAAATAATCCAAAACCAAACTTTTTTTGCCAAAAAGGAAAAAAATTTTAGTCCTGAATCAACCTAGCGAACAAGTTCGCTTTTCCTGAAAATTCGGTCCCTATGTTCGCCCATCCCTGGTAACTAACTGAAATTCTGACCATTAGCTATAAATCACCCCAACCATATTCTAACTTTTTTCAGCATAATAAATGTTAGACACACAAATACCCAATATGCGCCTTCCAGTTTCTCTTCATCCACTCTCACATTTTCTAACAGACTATACATTCGCTTCCTTCAAATTTCACACAGTTTTTTTGTTCATATATGGAAATTCTTGAAACTATAACTAATAGAATTGGTTAGTGCGCTACGGACATCTCTACATCCTCTAATATAGTGTCCAAGCATCACCCAAAGAAACAAATTCACTACTACTATTATCTTCAATGAAATCAATGTACCTTTATGACACATATAATTTCAGGATACGCCTGAGTCAAAATACTAGATTCTAGACTTTGTTGACTAATTCTGAGATGCCAAAAATGCAAAATCACCTGTTGCCTCTTGTTCATCCTCAGCATTATTTGCACAACCTGACTTCTTGTGACAGCTTGCCAGGTCGAGCTGTATTTTCTGACAATCTCTTTTGAAACGTCCCGTTATTTACAGTAATAACATTTCAAGTTTGATCTATCACCTTTGGAAGAGTCATGTGATGAATTGCTGTCGCTTTCTTCTCTATTTTTCCTCCAACCATGCACTGAATGCACTCTTTGTATTGACTGAAGTTTATTCTTTTGTTTGACGTTTCCTCCACTCCTTTTGCAACAGAAGTGTTGACAATCTATCAAAATAGAGCTCATGGTATTTGTTTCTATATCTTTGGTATTTAACAAACATCCATTATCAGGTCCAATGTGTTAACATGCATTATTTAAGTTAATCAAGATAGTGGTACTTCAAAGAATAGCAGAAGAATTATGATACTGAAAACTAAAGAGTAATGCAGTGTGCTCACTATTCATCACATTGAATGCCGATTTTTGAAGGAATTAAAATTGTTTCATAATTTGCAGTTACACTATACATACAGGAGCTGGTCTAATTGTCCCCAAGATTCAAGCGGATGGAAAGGTAGGAGCCCAACCTACCTAACAAATCTCAATAAACTGAATTGTATGGTTTTCAGGAGTCAATGGATCATCGACATTAATTTTATTTTTTTATTTTTTTAGTTATTCATGGTTGAAATTTATGCATTCAGCTTTTTGTTATATCTTTAGCATTCCTCAAGTTGACGCAAGCATTCTTTGCCTACATTTCTATGCTCAAAAGAAGGATTTGTTTCTACAGTATTCCCAAGAATCTAATAAGATTGATGAAAACTTATGTTGTTACAGGTTACATTTTGATGGAATAGTTTTAGTTTAGAAAGTATACGTTTATTTCAAATCATGGAGTCATTGGCATATAATTGTCATGATAAAAGTTGTGTTGATACTATTCTGAAACTATTTTACGTTCTATGGTAGTTGATAAGATTTTCTTTTGATACAAATTAGAAACACTAGTTTTCCTCTATGGCTGAGAAGTGTGGGGAGGAGCTTATCTCCAAAAACATGGAACTAAAGTGAATCATTGCAAATACAATTATGATTAATGACTTTAAATTTAAAAGCAATACAGCCTACCTCATTCTCTTTATGGAGGGAGGTATGCTACCCATAGAAAAAGAAGCCTTAAAATGTGTTGTTATGCAAACATAAAGTTATCAAGCTAGGACATTATATAGATTTCATAATGACCTAGAGTAATGATGGCACCCCTAGACCTCGCCTCATAGACACCATGACGATCCCGCATGTATGGCTGTCCAAGAAGTACATCACAAACATACCGTGGTGCAACATCATATACCACCACATCTTTGAACGATTTGATTGAATAGGGCAGGCGACATTGTCGATTGTCATGGATGTCTCTTCCTAAACTGACCCAACCAACAAAGTATGGTTGTGGATGAGGAGGTGTTACCATATTTAGCCTCTTTATTACTAAATATAGATTCTTTTGACTACCACTATCTAGAATAAAGTGAAGAGCCATACCATTTACCCACATCTGCAAGTGGAATAGACATTTTGGATCCTCTTTTGGTGGGGATACTATTCGTGTGGTGGCAACAATGGTATATGGATCTGCATCCACAATTGAGTCTTCTTCATGTGTACCTTGGTTCTTTGCGTAGGCTTCTTCTGCATTTGACTCCCACAACTTTGTCAGCAGAGTTTTGTTGACAACTCGACAATCCTTCATGTCATGGTACCTGCTCTTGTGCTTTTACACCACCTCCCTGTGTCCTTTCATTGTTGTTCTTTCCATGCCTGCTTCATTTTCTTTGTTTGTGGCGGTGTATCCTTTCCTTGCTGCTTGGTGTCAGCTTTCCCTTTCTTGGAATATGAAGTATCTCTATTTCCCCTACATTTGGACCTTTCTTCAATCTTGACTGCATATCGATAGGCTTCCTCGAGAGTAT
Organism: Taxus wallichiana var. yunnanensis; assembly: GCA_018340775.1. Classification (NCBI taxonomy): domain Eukaryota; kingdom Viridiplantae; phylum Streptophyta; class Pinopsida; order Cupressales; family Taxaceae; genus Taxus; species Taxus wallichiana. The sequence continues at coordinate 470,130,927 of CM031241.1, forward strand.
TGATGTCTGCAAACTCCATCTCTCCTGGATGTAATATCGCAACCCGCTGCAGTATTTGAGAATCCAATGCTTCTCGATGTTCTTGATAGCATATGAAACTCATTGGTGTAGTCCTGCACTGTCTGATCACAACCTTGACACAATTGGTGCAATTTCTTGAACTGGTCCTCGTAGGTCTTCATTGGATAATATTCTTCTCTTATAGCTCTACAAAACCCTCCATGTTTATGGAGGTTTCGTATCAACCGTACATAATCATTATCATCCTCTTGTAGGGAGTATGATTCCCACCATTTTTGACATGAAGAGATGCTTTTAGAAGTGTAAACGTTATCTTTTCAGCATTAGAAAAATTATTGACCGAGAAATACAATTTTAATTAATCGAGTCATTTATCTAATTCATTAGCATCATATTTTTGTCAAACTACAAAATGTCAAAATTTACTTGTACCTTGAATGGTGTCGGGCCCCGAAGGGTTTGATTGTTGCGGGTGTAGTTGCGAGGTGGGGCCGGTTACGAGGACGAACCGAGAGAGGACATTGATGAATTGTGCCATCATCGCCCTCCTTTACTTCTCAAGAGCTTTGCCAAGCATTTCCTTAAAGGGATCTCCCATTTCCTCTTACATTGCTTGAGGTCGTTTGAAGTGACAAGGAAGGTAATCGAAGGATTGCAGTCCTGGACACCATGCTTTTGGTATTTTGACCTCGTGTGTTTTGACATGCAAGAGTGAAAAGAACTTAGCTCTGATACCACTAATCCGGATCGAGGTGCAACCCGTGGACAACACACTAATGATGGTGCTTAATGTGTTATAACAATCAATTCACAATGAAAGAGCTGTAAACATAAACTAATTTTATTGCAATTCCAAATATATACAAATTGGCAAACTCCATAAGAGAGATGTATGCTCAAAGATCTATCTCTTTATTCAAAACTAGCTGCTTTATAGCTATACAAGGAGAATATGAAAAAAACTGCTGCAAATAGAATATAAATGATCTAGAACAAGTATAGCTAGGACGTCTGCCTTTGGGAACGAATTTCAGTACTGGTGCCATATCTGGAAGCAGTTTGCATGTTCTTATCTTTTGTGAGAAAAATTGTATTTAGACATTCTAGTGTTTTTATTAAAGCTGATTTGAAATAAATAAATAAATTCTATTTTTGTCTCAATTGGGGTTTTCTGTTTTTCTACAAAAAATCAGATTATTACAGCTGTCATAGAAGTTAGTATTTCATATTGCTGCCCTAGGGTATTGTGCAAATATCCAGATTTATCTAATTTTTTTGACAGGGATATTATAATGTGGAGAGAACTTCTCAATTTGGCTCTTTGTGAACCACTTCCCTTGGTATGCCATCTGCCCTGCCTTCACTACTTGATAGAGTGTGATTTGTTGATGCTTCATATCCTTGACCACCCTATCAATGATTTGATCAGAGTTCATTGGTGTCACACAATTTGGGTTCAATTCTACTATCTACAACTGTTTGTCAATGTTTGATGTATCCAAGAGTGGAGGAAAGTATGGGTGGAGCAACTTAACATTGAAAATTGGATGCAACCCGAGGTAGGGTGGAAGATTTGTTTTGAAAAAAATTGGAGAAATTTTATATTATAGAGAAATCAAAGTGTACATATTCTACTGTGCCAGGCATGAAAACTATTAGTCCAAGCCTAGGCATTATAAACATAAGCACACATATTAGTAACTAACATTGATGCAAATCTTTATCTAGAATCTGTCTAAGATCTTCTTGAAGCTTGGTCGACCACCATAATGGTGGACCATAACAGATGAGATTGTGGTTGTCAAGAGCCCAATTAGCTAACGCATCCGCCACTTTATTGAGCTCTCTAGGAACATGATTGAAGTAGATCTCTTGGAACTTATCCTTCAACCTTTGAATTTTTCCCAACTCTCTTACAATTTGCCAATTTTTTCCCTAAACCGTATCAGGATTGGATAGTAGGTTAACTGTCAATAAAGAATCAGATTCAACATGAAGTTTTTACCACCCAAATTTCAGTGCCTTTTGTAAATCCTTGTACACTGTCTTAATTTCAACTAAGTTATTTGTTGATTAACCCAATTTTTCAGAAAAGAAAGGCCATTGAGCCATCAATAAATCTACCTATTCCTCCCATACCGGCTTGACCTGGATTTCCTCTGGAAGCACCATTAATATTTAGCTTTCTAACTCCAGGTGGAGTAGCTATCCACTTTTCATTCAACTGTTTTTATTTCTTGGTCTAGAAGCAGCCAAGGTGGTATTCAAGCGATGTAAAGGAAGCATTTTGAAAAGATGAACCCACTCAGTTGAAGGGGTTTGAGGTAGGTGGAGCTTGTGCTTAATAGATTCAACAACATTCATTTTTATCTTCTCCCACACAAAAGAGATGTCTCTACACTCTGTTGGAAAATTCTTCTATTTCTTTCCTTGCAAGTATTCCATAGCAGGAGGGTTATACCACTCCACAAAGCCTGTAAAAGATTTTGACCCTGTGTCAAATGTTTTCCTATTCTCTAAACAATTGTTCAAGACCCTAGATTCCAACCTAGGAAATCTTAAACAATTTGGCCAAATGTTGCCATAGTTGGATTCCAAAGGGGCACTGTAGAAAAAGATGAGTAATTGTTTCATCATGCTTGGCATGATAGAGTATGTAATCCAATTTTTTTATCAATATAATGGGTGACAGTTTTTTTCAAAAAAAAGGGGGTGCCCGTAAACCCTCTTTTCATGAGCCTATCCCCAGTTAGGATTCTTCTTAATACCAACCAAACAAAGAAGCTTACTTTGGGCCATAGAGCTTGCTGCCACAAATGATGAAAAATGTCCCTTAAAGGATGAGGAGTTACCTGAGATAGAGAATCATACCTAGAAGAAACTGAGTAGATACTTGTGGAACTTTTTCCCCATGCTATTGAATTTGGATGTACAAAAGTTGAAAGAGGTCTGGACAGAAGAATATTATCCACCATCTTTTTATGATCCTCCCCAAGCTGAATTGGGCATTCATGAGTGGGAATCCAACAATGACCAATTTCCCATTGGTGAATAGTAGGCTTACAATACTTGCAACCTTAATCCAACCCTTTTCATGAAGAACTTCCATAGCCAGCTTTAAATCAAGATGCTTTGAGTAATGAGTGGAGGATTTCCATCCCAAGAATTTGTCCAAAAGTTAGCTGTTTGGTCATTATTGATTATCCAAAAGCAATGCCTCTTTATAATCTCTTCTCCTATTCTTAGGACTGAAAGAATTGGGGAGCCTTTAGAAGGAAGAGTCAACCTAATGATCCTCTTAGGAGGATTATTATTTGCATATTTAGCTCTGATATTAGCAGCCCACAAATCATGTGGAGCAACTAGCAATCTCCAATAGAGTTTGGTTGCTAATGCTCTATTATGCTTTGAAGTAGATCGGAATCCTAATCCACCCTCTTTTTTCGGTTGACAAAGAATCTCCCACTTAGCTAATGACCATTTTCTTTTCTCTTGTAATCCACTCCAAATAAATTTCTGACATAGAGAATCCATTTGTTTTAGAGTCCCAATAGGAATATTCAAAATAGAAGAGATATATAGGCAACGCTTGAAGGACTGCCTTGACCAAAGTCATTCTTCCTCCTGAAGAGAGCCATCTATTCGTCCATTTTTGTAGTTTCAACTTAGCTTTATTTATTAACCAATTCCAATCTTTTAATTGTTTAGTTGCCAAAGGAACCCTCAAGTATTGGAGCGGAAGAGAACCCTTTCTGAAGTGAAAAATATCAAGAAGTTGTTCCTCGTCTCTTAGAGCAATGGAAAAAAACTATGCTAGATTTGGCATGATTGACCAATTGACTTGTGGCTCTAGAAAAAAGCTGAAGAGTTTTCTGCATATGTGAAGCTTCCAAGCAAGTAGCCTTACCAAGGAGCATAGAATCATCAACAAATTGTAAGTGTGTAAGAGGTCGAGCCCCTTTAGCCAGTTTGATACCGCTTAGTTTCTTAGCATGACAAGATCTAGTGGCCAATCTTCCAACCATAATAATAAATAAGAAAGGAGAGAGAGGATCACTTGGGAATACCTCTAGAGGCTGAAAAAATATGAGTTGGGCTCCCATTAACAAGAATTGAAAAAGAAACTGAAGATAAGCAAGCTTGAACCCATTCAATCCATTCACTAGAGAAGCCAAATTGAGCCAAAACTTTACATAAAAACTCCAGTCAACTCTATCATAAGCTTTGGAAAGATCAAGCGTGATAAACATTGAAGGAGATTTTTGGATGTCCATAGAATGTAAATCTTCTCGAGCTAACACTATCTCATCATGGATTTGTTGTCTCGGGACAGATCCCCTTGCGTAGGAGATATGATCCTGTCACATGAAATTTGCTCAAATGCATTCTCACCAATGTTTTTGGTTATTGTGCATGGTCCATATCACGAGTCGAGTTTCTGCATGGACCCTAGAGTCACTCTTTACGGGGATGTAGCTAAAATTTATCCCCCATTTGGAATTGATGAGGAACCCGATGGGCATCATGATGCTGCTTGTACTTCTAGCTGGTTTGTTCCAGGATCTCATGAACTTGTCGAATTCGTTTTATAAATTTGGTTGTGGTGTCCCCAGGATTTCACCCTAAAATCTGGGACTACCCCTTTTAAATTTTTCGTTCTTTTTAAGTGAAGGGTCATGTTTTTGTTTGTTTTTGCTGCAGTTGCTTGCATTGCTCAAAGGTACCTTCAGGAAGTCATAGAGTCTCGTCCGTCAAATACCCACATGCTAAAACTCACTCATTCCTTTCCTAGACTTAGCCTAAAAGCATTTTATTTATTTTTATATTAAATAAATAAAATTCTTTTAAAAATAGGTTGAGCTAAAACTAAGAAATTTGGGTTATATAAAGCACTTCACCCCGTCATTATTACCACGAGCATTCACCCGGGGAGAGTTTTTGCAGACTAGCTAATTGGAGGAATTTTTCGAGCAATTGCCTGCAACTTCTTTCGGGTGTTGTTTTTATTTTATTTCTTTTTGTCTATGTTTTGGTCTTTCTCCGTTTTTCGTTTGACAATCCTGTAGCCTATTCGTTCTTCCTATCAGACTTCTTCCTAGGCCTAGGGTTTTGAAAAGCTATCCAATGTTTTTAATTGCCAATCAATTTGTCTATCAAAGCTTGTTTTGAAGGTGACTAGATCAAACAAGAGGAAAGCTCAGGGTTTTTGCCTTGTTTGAGGTTTAATCCAGGTTGAATGATTAAACAGATCACGGATCTGGAAAAGGTTGTCTTCCGTTTGCAGAGCAGTCATGGCCAAGGAAGAAAAAGCAACATGGAAGAAAAAGCAACATTCTGGAGGATCATTTAATGGGCAGAATCACTCAGGAAATTGCGTCAATGATCAAAGCAGAATCCTCTAGAGCAAGTCGTGGTTTTTGGCAGCCAATTCTTCCAAAAATCAATGCAATTATCCAAGGAGTCAATACAAAGTCAGTTTAAGTGCAAATCGTGGTTTTCCAGCCTGCTGTCTTCTATTGTGAATAATCCTCCACCTTGGAATTCCATGAAATTCATAAAAGAGGGGCAATTACTTGTGTTTGTCGTGAATTTGGAGCAGCTTGTCTTCTTTATTTCCACGCATTTCCTAAAGGAGAAATCACTTAAGTCATCGTGGATTCTCAGCCTTGAGTCTTCTAAAAGCAACCTGCCTTCTTGATTTTCAATGCAATTTCAAGGGGCAATCACTCTTGAATTCCACGCAATTTCAAGCAGCTGCCTCTTATCAATTTCCACGCAAATGTTAGGAGAAAGAGCCCATGCAAGTTGCAAATCTTAGCTGCCCTTCCACTTGATTTTCCACGCAAATTTTAAAAGAGTCAAGTTTAAGTGCAAATCATGGAAATGTTAGCTGCCCTCCATGTCTTGTTTTAATGCTGCCTTGACTTATGCATTTCCACGCAATTTTAAAGCGAGTTCACTTAAGTAAGCTGCCTTCCACTTCTATTTTCCACGCTGCCTTCTTCTTTAGGTTTTCACGCAAAAATTAGAAGTTTGCAAAAACTGAAACTTGAATATTAGCTGCCTGCTGCCCCTTGTGAAAATCCACGAAATCTTTATAAGCTGCTGCCCTTGTGAAAATCCACGAAGTTATTTTAAAAGAAGCAAAAGTAAATCACTTATAGAAATCATGATTTTCAGCTGCCTTGTCTTACCAAAATCCACGCAATCTCTTGAGAGTGAATTGTGTGAATTTTAAGAAGATCATCCTCTTGTTTCTAACGCAGCCCATGTGGAAGTCATTGCATGGAAAATCCCTTTTAAAGCTTGTGCATGTGCTCCCAATCTTCCAGTTGAAGCCCTCATTGAGTTTACTTATATTTGCCTTCACCTAGAGTGCTTTCCAAAATTCAAAATTGCTCATGCAATTAAAAATAAAAGGGTGATGAGTTTGTCTGAATTGTTTACGACAAGCATTTCACTGGTGCATGTCTTGGAGAAACATTGCACATACTTGAGAAGAGTTCTGCAAAGCTTCAAGGATAAAAGGGAAGACAAGTCAGAGGCAACACTCACAAGCTAATCACAGTCAGCTGCTCAGAGGAAATAGATTCGGGCGAAGAAGTTGGTAAAAATCTATGATGATTCGAGATCCAGTTTGGTGAGAATCAAAGGCAAAGAGTCAACCGCATGTGGGAGAAAGAGCTTCTCAGATTCAAGGCAGAGGTATCATTCATATCATTCATGAGGCATATTGAAGAAAAATTAGATTGAAAGTGTTGCAACTTTCTTCTAATTTTTTCTCCTCCTTTTCTCTTATTTTCTTCGACAAAGTAATTGAGTAATCAATTGAATTGTAAAACTTAAGTGATTGGTGTAAAAACCGATACTTCAAGTTATTGGAAGAAGTCAATTACTTGGAAATAGGTGGCAGACATGTAAAATAGAAGGTTATATTTTCAGTTGTAAGGCATGCATGTCATGCAAAGAGGAATTCTAGGGGAAATACTTTGCCAATTGTTTCCTTTACGGCTTCCACATGCGGTAGTTCATTGAGAGTTTCCTATTTGTAATTGCCCTCTATGCACTATAAATAAAGGAAGAGCCTACGGGTTAAATAATCACAATTTTGTTCATCAGTATTTGTTTAGCAGAGCATTCTTGAGTTTTCAAACTTTGTGTTGGATCCTTTGATGTGAAAGTTGGGGGATTGAATAAAAGGTAGATTTCCGAGAGAATTTTGTGTCTATGGTGTTTTGCTAATCACTTCTATTTGAGGTTTTAGATAAACTTTGTGTTATCTCAGATCTAGGTTAGAAGCTATTTCTTTCCCTTCTTTGTGTTGAATGTTGTGAGCATAGTTCAAAAAATCGTAAATCGGGATTAATTGGCAGGCCAAATTTTGAATCGAAAATCGGGAATCGGCAAAAAATCGGCAAAATCGGCAACTTTATCGCTACTTTTAAAAACATTTAAATTCATAAAATATACTTAAATTAAATGTAAAAACAATGTTAAATGATGCGAGAAGTGACTCTATAGAATGCCATAGGCCCATATGCATATTTTCGATTAAGTTTTGACCAAAAAAGAGAGTACAAAGTTTGCAAACAAAAATGCTCATAGAGTCATGTCACATGTGACTTTTGAAGTATCACTATCAAATATCAATAATATTCTATTTCATTATGCACGCCTAAAATAAGTCTGTTGCACTGGAGGCTGCCTCGTGGAAGTGGAAGGTAAATATTCCTCCTCTGCAACACCAACATTGTCATCTGCAAATATATCATCTGGATCATCACCAACTTCTAATGTCCCTGATGGTATTGCTTCTTCAGTCTCCCTCTCCAAAGCTGCTATCTCCTCTGTAGTAAACATAGGCTCCGCATCATCAGGCTCAACAATCCAGTCATCATATGGATCAATGTCAGCCAAGTTGATTGCATCATAACTCTGTGCGCCCTCCACTTGTCTCACACGAAGACGAAGATTGACGCATACGAAGACAAGGTCATTGAGGCGTTGTGTTGTCAACTTGTTGCGCTTCTTTGTGTGAACAACTTCAACATGCTCCAATTACGTTCGCATCCGGAAGCCTTTGCATGGTGACACAAAATGCGGATGGCTAGTTTTTGAAGATTTGGTGTTTTTGCACCATAATCTTTCCACCACAAATCTGCAAATAAAACATTTATAATTTTGTAAGTTAACTAAGCTTGAATAAATAAAAGAATTCTAGACTTCTAGTTTCTAGTTCTACGTGTAATGAGACTAAATACAAATGACTCAATTTGTTTTTACCTGGCTGAGAAGTGTTTCTTCTTTTCACACATAGAGCCGAAGAAAAGAGCCTCCCCTCTGCAGTCTTATAAATCTGCAGCTCATCAACAATGGCATCTCTAATATCTTCGTCAGATATCATCCTCTCTATGCACGTATTAAGGCCATCCATAACCTCCTCATCAGCCTTAAATGATGGGGAATAGAAAAACTTCGGGTTCAGGTAGTACGCTGCTGCATGTATATGCCGATGAAGTGTCTTGTTCCATCTGCGATCAATTATACGCCAAATGGGTTCATATTTTCGTTGATTGTGCCCATAATATTTAGCTATGGCCTCCTTGGCCACATCCATAGCCTCATACAAATAACCCATTGGGTTTTTCTCCCCATCCACCATCCGTAGAACTCGAACCAACGGCTCTGACACCTAAAACAAAATAACATATATATTTAAAATTGAAATTAATAAAAAATTATATAACAAATGATAAATAAACAAATATTCAAGTTTAGATTACCTTCATGATTTCTTCCATTTGCTTTGCAAACATATCATCAAAAACAGTCTTCACAACCCTTTCTGCTTCGGTCTTCTTAGCATAGGGAGAGTCCAACCATCGCGTGCTCACAAACATCTGCTTAAGGGATGTTAATGAGGTTGCAATGCTCTGCAATGTAATGAAGTTTGTGGCAAATCGTGTGACCCCTGATCGCACAAGCTCCTTTCCATTGGTGTGCTCTCTCATCAAGTTAAGCACCCAAGTGTGATTGTAAATGAATTTTGTAATATTTCTTGCGTCCTCAACCACATTTTTCACCCATGAGAGTTTTCCTATGTCCTCCAATAAGAGATCCAAACAATGGGCTGCACAAGGGGTCCAAAAAAGTGTAGGGTGCCTCTCCTCAAGAAGTCTCCCTGCTGCTACATATGCCGCCGCATTATCAGTCACAACTTGGACGACATTCTCCACACCCACCTCTTTCACCACCTCATCTAACATATCACACAAAGTGATTGCAGTTTTCACTTGGTGGGAGGCATCAATTGATTTCAGGAAGACCAACTGCCCACCTGATGCCACTAGGAAGTTAATCAATGTGCGGTTTTTCCCATCTGTCCACCCATCAGACAAAATGGTGCATCCTTTTTTTATCCACACATTTTTTTGCTCTTCTACAAGAGTTTTGGTATGTGCGACGGAATCCTCCAACAATGGGCCACTCAAATCATGGGGAGTAGGAGCCTTGAACCCCTTCCCAGCAACAGTCAATGCAGTGACCAAATTCTCCCAATATGGACTTTTTGCCACATTGAAAGGAATGTTGTAGTACCAAAAATTTGCCGCAGCTATTCTTGCTTCATTGTGCATTTCTTTATTCCAAGCAGTACCTTCGAGTGAAGGTTGTGAACCAGGTGTACTTCGAGGAACAAAAAACATTGCTGAACTACTATTAGTGGATGTGGATGAACCCCGTCCCAGTGTTTGACCTCGTGGAGTTGCGGCATTAGAAGATGCCTCAACGTCAAAACCTTCCCTCGCTTCCCTTCTATTTGCTTTAGGGTTGCGAAGTGCATCGCTTTTCCTCTTTTCTTCTTCTTTTTTCTCTGCATAAGTTGCAAGGTAAGCAGACAACTCTCGTTGAGCCTCAGGAGGTGCTTGATTGCACACTGTCACTTCATTCCCTGGTATCCGTGCAATGTGGAACTTAAGGCGATAAACACCTCCACTCATCTTCATGCCACAATAATTGCATATAACACAAGTGCCCTCTGCTGGTTCACAATGCTTCCAAGAGGGGTCATTTGATTTAGGCTTACTACGAGCAGCTGAACGGAACCGGATCCCGATGCCATTCTACAAAACAAAACAAAAAACAATTGTCTTAGATTTACAAGCCTTGGAGAAATTAAATTGTATGACCATGACGAAATTAAGAATAAAATTGCTATTGCATGAAGAAAAAATTACGAAAAAACGATATTGAAAATGAAGACATCAGTAAATTATGAATCATGATAATTTCATAGATAATATTTTTAAAATCGTTATACAATATTGATTCTTGAATATACTATTATTAATAATTTAATATACAGAATATACAGTATTTATACTTGATAGTTAGAACTTAGCAGTATAATACATAATATTAATATTAATACTTATAGTATTTATTAATATTAATATACAGTTGTATACACTATACACTGTAATATGTATACGATCACATACCAAAGATGTACACTTTGCAAATCGTATACACTACGATTTACACTTACAATATTAATATTAACATACATTAATATACATTAATATTAATATACAGTGTAACAGTATTAATATTATTATTTTTACAGTGTAACAGTATTAATATTAACATACATTAATAATAAATATACATATTCATACCTGCAGGCTGTCACGAACTGCAAATGGGCAAGAAAATGCAAATCCCCACGAGCTAAATCGCCACGAACAGGTAAAAAACGCGCACGGACTGGTAAAACGCGCACGAACAGTAAAAAACGAGCACAAACTGGTAGAAAATGCACACGAACTGGTAAAAAATGCCCTCACGCGCGTCATTTGCAAAGGAAGTGCAACATAAAAAAAAAAGCCCGTGGAAAGAGAAAACAACATAAAAAACAAATCGATTTACTTTATTTTCGTCTTATACCCTAGCTGCGTTTTTTTTCCCCGATTTTAGCCGCGATTTTCAACGATTTTCGAGGGTTTTTGACCGCGATTTATCGATTTCGAAAATCGCGATTTTTAGTAAGTTTAATCGTTTTGCAGGCTGAACGCGATTTATCGGTGATTTTTGGCGATTTTTTGAATCGAGAGGTTGTGAGTTTTCATCTGTTTATTTAATTTGTGTGGATGAGACCAACTCTGATAGCTATTGGTTAAATCAACGCATCTTATTTTCTTCTTTCCTAAATTCTATTAGTTGTCCTACAAATCTTCCAATCATAACTGCTTACTTGCTGCCAAATTGCTCTGAAGCTGGTTTACGAGTTGTAATTAAAGTAAAACCCATGAAAATAGTTATTAGGATTCACCACTGCAAAATAGATAAACATTTTACACGGGAGCTTCACTGTTAAATGAAGGAGATTTATCTCATGACTACCTAGGTTTTACGCTATGCATAAAATCTAGCCAACAGTTTTTGGCGACTCTACTGGGGAATAACCAATTTAGCATACCAGAGCTTTTCATGCCGGTTCCCTATTATATTATAAGCTCAACCTAGCAAAATGTTCGTTCACCTGGTCTAGCAAGGCTCAAGGAAGGACTAATTATTTTTATAGATTGCAGGAGCAATTTAATTTCAATCATCCTCCTCAAGTTAGGAGCCGTAGATCCAGTATTTCACCAGGAAGAAGAGTGCAAACTAATCCAGATCCGGATCATTTCCAACATAATCCAGCAGCTGGAATTATTCATTAGGTTTATTCCTGAAGAGGACGTGCTCCTCTCATAATGCAGAATCAACCACTTGCCCCTGCAGCACCTGTTCCATGGGGTGCAACTTTTGGACCTCTGAATTTGGCCCCTCCTATGCATGATCTACCTAAAAGGGATGATATCGCATAGTAGCCCGGTTGGTTATGGTTCCTATGCATGATCTACCTAAAAGGGATGATATCGCATAGTAGCTTGGTTGGTTATGGTTCCTATGCATGATCTCCCTTTTAGGCTGATTGAAAATAGACTAAGGTTCTTTTTTCTACTTTAGTATTTAAAAATACCTTTTATTTTAATAATAATATTATTAAGTTGTCCCAAAATGAAGAATTGGCCGAGCCCAACTTAAAATATTATTAATTATGTTTAATTGAGCAGGGGACATTACAAGAGGTGGCTCCAAAAAGCAAATAGAATCCTCTGAAGAGGACCGACCTCCATAGGGACATAATAGTTCCTTTTTCCTTTTGTTTTTCAATTGGCTTTTCTTTGTCAATAAATGTGTTATTATCTATCGGGGGTTTTACTTTAACCACTTAGTTCATGAACCATAACTAAGAAGTTTTGCAGCAAGTAAGCAGTTGTTTAAGAAAGGAGAATTATAGATGAAAGAAGTAAAGGAAATGCAGAGAAGAAATGGGAAGATGTGCATCCCGATTAGTAGATAACGAGAGCTAATTGCATGCACATAGAAGAAACTTAATAGATATGAACACACACAAAATTATAAAGCAAAGGCAACTCTAGATCCGGATCTAAAATAACACAAAGTTTATCAAGAGATCTAAGATTCAAAGCAAGAAACAAAGTACACCGTGACACAAAGTTCTCAGGAAACTACTCTCTTTGTATTCCTCTGCTTGAAGTTGCTCTCGGGGTTCGGCACAAAGTCTAAAACACAAGATTGCTGCTTCACAATTCGATTGATCATTAACCGGAGGTTCTTCTCCTACTTATAGAATGTAGGAGGAAAGTACAAATAGAAGACTCAAAGGAACTAAAGTATGAACAACAAGTAAAGATGACATTTGGCATCATCCTCAAACTAACTTCTTCTTAAGTGACACATGTATCACTTAACTAATAGAATGGTTCCACATGACTTGAAGTAATGGTTGCAAAACCAATAACTTAGAAGTTTTACAATTTCATCAGGGAACATAGAAAATAGAAGAAGAAAGAATAGAAGAAGTCATGCCAGAATTTTAATGTTTACATCTTCTTCTTGTTACGATATCGATATACTTATCGAACATATAATTCAGCATCCTTCCATCTGTTTTAGCCACTTGCTTCCTTCTACGTCTGACTGCGCACCCTTCATTCACACTTTCTTTGCGTGCTTCCACCTCTTCGAACTTCGGGCCCAAACCTCATGATATGCTGCGGCGCCCACGATCTATTGATAGAATTCATCGTGAAAGGCTTGGTAGCTTTATCAATTCTCTTTTGCACCATCGAGAAGAGAACCTTCCGAGGAATCAGGCACCTCGTTAGAAACAATCCGCACGCGTGTGAAGTAACACCTCCGTCCACTCTTTCCTCGGTGAAAGAAATGATCTTGTCTGGTAAATCGATGTTACTACTCTCAGCGCTGCATCCTTTTCGTGAAAACTCTGCCCGAGATCTCCAAACGGAAGATCTGCAAACTCTAGCTACTTCCCCTTCTCGGTGATCCATCAGGTCAATTTGTTCTGCACGATACATCTCTCCGTGACTTGTTGATCTCGGCCAAAATACTCGGGTTACTCTCTGCCAGTATTGTATTCATGCCTTATGCTTTCCATCGATTGCTTTAGTTGATTTCTTGCATCGTTCATAACCTTTAGGCGGGTGGCACTTCCCAAGTTGCACGAAGCTTGACGAATAATCGATCCTTCCATTCGTCAATAGCCTTTACTTGATTGCTTGCATCTTCCATTTCTGCATAAGATGATCACTCACTGCTTCTGAAATGGGCTGAATGGAAGGTTTAGCGACCTTGGCTATGATCTCACATAATTGAGATATTTGCTTCTGCGACTCTTCTTTCTCCGCCTTTTCACTTTGTCAGCCTAAGAGCAAGCATCCATCGATGTCTGCGTGTCTTGATCCTTCGGTGGTAGCTTGACCGAGTGGTATTTTTTGGTCACCGTCACATCTTCTGCCGTGAGCTCCTCTTCTATCTTTCCTTCGCGGAATTGATATCTCGGCAAACTTCTCTCCCGAATCCTTGATGATCGAACCTAGAAGTTGCTTTAGCAACTTTAGGCCTTACTGTCTCTTACGCTCGGATCACGAAGTAGGCTGCAGTCATGCTCCTCTAAGTTCATCTCTACTCTTGCTTCGGAACCAAGCTGAAAGCTAACCATCCCGAAGTTACTTCTCGGGGAGTAAGAAGTCGGCGAGTGCACTACCATCTCCCGCTCTGCATCCTCTCCGTCGAGAAAGTGCCACGGTGTTATGGCTGCCATCTTACGAAACATCCAGACAAAGCTCTTTGAACTCCGTCATCTGCGGCTTGACATCTCCTCTGGAGCGGGTGATGAGCGAAGTGGGCTGAGGAGAGAAGAGCGAACGTCGCGGATTGATGAAGGCATGGAAGCGTCCTGCTGCTGCGGTCTGATAGTTGGTGATCTTAGTCGGAGAAGTCGAGTCAAAGCTATGGTCGTAGAAGTGGTCTTCTCTTTCTCTTGAGATCTTACGTGTACTTTCACTTCTCGGACCTTCTGCTGCTTTCTCCTTCATGCTTTCGTTTGAGGGAATCTCTACGCCGAAGTTGCCGTGATTTGATTCATCGATACTTCATCAAGCGGTATCCCTTCGTCGTGACCCGATTCGAAGTATTCACCAACACGACTCGAGATCTTTCTTGATTGAATGGCGGCCTCCATGTTATCTGCGGTATAGCTTTATCTCCTCCCATTTGATGGTAAGTGTCAAGTACCACGTTCCCATCATCTTTAAGATCCGCGAGTATCCGCGCTAGTCAAAATCGAACACTTGCTTTCTTGATAGCTTTGCTGAAATCTTTCTTTCTAACCTCGTACTCATACGCACTTCATCCAAAATCTTCTAACGAAGGCACATGTGCGTACTCTTGGGAGATTGTCTTCTGGCTACTCGAATGGATCGAAGTTAAGCCGTGCGGGGAAGAACTCTTGCTCATACTCGGATAACATTTGCGCTTCCATCCCTCGAGCTCTGTGAATGCTTTGATCTGTTGTAATATCCACGGTGATTGGGAAGAAGCCCGTAGACTTGTGCGTTTATTTGAAGGTCGTGTAACTCCACAAGTTGCTGCTCGGCTCCGTGGCGATCAATCTATCACTCGGATACAGGCATCTTTATAGGTTCTCCGAGAAAAGCCGTAACCACGAGGTATGTGAAATCTACAAAGCTGGATGAATAAGCGCCAATCTTGGACACTTTGCTTCCCACGCTTCCTTGCTTACCTGTGAGTCTTGAAGTCTTTGTCAACTGCGATGAAATCGTAGAAGAAGTCATCGTTGATCACTTTGAAGTCCTTCTGCACGCAGTACGATGTGGTTGTGTGGGTAGCACTCGAAAATGGGGTCCTTGGAAAGAACACCACATCTATCCGACTTGGAAAAGACACCTGTGAAGGCTGCGGCATACACCAAGTATGAAGTCATCTTGAAGTGAAAAATATGCTTCACGTTCGAAGTTGCTCACCGATGTTCTTCTTAATAATTTCCGACCAATTGATTATAGAATCAACTTGTTGATTTGATGGTCTGATGAAAGCATACATCCATGTATGCGGAAAGTGTAGGCATTAACTTCGCCATTCATCTGCATAGCAATTTGACGACATCATCTGCCTCTGCACCAAATTGGACCGTGGAAGAGTTCTCGGGAACTTTGAAGGGGATCTAGGCTTCTTCATGTGACCGGCTTTATTCATTATGCTCACCTGAATCGGCTCTATGTTTCTCCCATCTCTTTGTCGGCATCACGAATGCTAATAGAAGTCACCACCTTTAAATGCTTTGGAATCTTGAGACATAATTGATGAACTCCGCATCCAAAGCGAATTATTGTCTTTCCCATGACATCACGCATTGCGTCTGGATGAAGGATGATAAGATCTAGCACACTCCATCACGAACTCGCAATTGGGTGTACATGGAAAAAGCTGCGGCTCGGATAATTCCACTACTTTTGACCATACGCATGAGTGAAGTCTTTCCCGCTCTGGATCTATCAATCAAATCGGAAAGAGGTTACGGGCCTAGATCCGTGTCTCTCCTATGTCTGCGAAGTTTGGAAGCATGCATGAATCCATCGTGCTCTCTTTTTCATCTCCTTTCGCCATGGCTTTGTCTATCTTAAATCGAATAATTCTTTTCTTCTAACTTGGCGGATTTCTTCAATCTTTGGTGCGGATCTGGACAATTCTTGATTCGGAGGATATTTGCGATGTATTGGACATTGATAAAAACTCCTTTTCTTTTGTAAAGCACTGTAATGAGTTCTGCAATTTATTGAGACAAAAATGGCCACGGAGCATGAATAGTGAATTTAAATTATAAAAATCTGCACTTTTCAAACTGCTGCCCCAAAAATTGGTGTTTAATTTGCACATAAAGAGAGCATGAATCCTTTGATCAACACTGAGCTCTGTAACACTGTGAAAACAACTATGCAGACAAAGATCAACCTCCTCCAAAGCATGCGCCAAATCTGGAAGCTTTTAGCCTTGTTAGCACTTTGTCTGAACAAAATCCTTCCTCTAATGGGGCGCACTTTTCCTCCTGGCTGCAATTCTTTACCTGTGAATTAAATTATTCACCCATATGGCTGCCCATGCTTATATAACCTTCACAATTCTATAATTAATAATTGCCCTAACAATTAAAGGCAATTAATTAATTAAAAATCATGCTTTTCTCTTTTAAAAATAGCATGTTTAAGGACAGCCATCCAATAAATTAAATTAATCCAATTTAATCCTTCACACAGCACTTCACTCAAGCTCCACAGTGTGCTTTGACCATAGCCACTGAAAATAGAAATTAATTTAATGTTTTAATGCCTTAAAAAACATTAAATAATACCCAAATGGGGCGCACTTTTTGAGAGGAAGAGGGCAGCCATTAAATAAATTAAATTTAATGCATTTAATCCTTTCTTTTATTCCATCTTTGACTTTTTGACCTCCTCCAAGCTTGGGCGCACTTTTTGAGAGGAAAGATTAATTAAAATAATCAAATTTAATCCTTTTAATCTCTCACCAAAGGGGGCACACTTTTTTGCACATGTAATTCTATTTTTAAGAATTTTTTCATAATGGGATTCTTTACCCTGCCAGGCAGGCACCAAAATCCCGTGATCCACTTAAGTGATTTGACTTTGACAATGGGATTATTTACCCTGCAAGGCAGGCACTAAAATCCCATGATTTCACTTAAGTCACTTTCCTTTTATTATATCATGGGAATTTTTACCCTGCAAGGCACGCAATAAATTCCCACCTGCCTGCAACCTCTATTTTTCCCACTGCAACTTAAGTGACTTTTATAACACGGGAAAAAGTACCTGCCGAGGCGGGTATAAAATTCCCACCTGCTGCGGCTTATATTTTCCCATCGCGACTTAAATCCTTTGTTTTCCAAAATGCGCCCATCCCCACGAGGCTTTTCTACATGTGCTGCGACTTCGCTTTTTCCCGGTGATCCGGACCTCCGATGGCGACTTCCTCAGGGCATAATGTGCGTGTATGTTTTCCAGTGCTCCGGGCCAAAAATCGGGCTTACCGGCGAGAGGAGAATTTGCTCGAGAGAATTTCACGAAAAAAAAAGCGGACACCACAAAAACACGAAAAATTGCCAAAAGTTACAAATAAAGCCCAAAACTTAAAATAAGTTAAAATCCTTACGCACATAGGAATAATAACATATTCGCTCATAATAGAGTTAAAAGAGGCGCGCAAATAGCCTCATACGGGGCTCAAAATAATTAAATACAAATTTCCCATGAGACAAATCCCGGCGATAGAATAAAACAATTTTGGGCATCACGGGTATTTGGCGAAAAGAACTAATATGGCTCTTTGGGATTATCTTGGCCTTGTAATCTGAGAACTTTAAGGCAATAAAAACAACAAGCGACCCATTATTTCGGGGTGAAATCTGAGTGACACCAAACATCAAAGCTAGAAGGAATAACAATATCTAGACCAATACGATCATGATCAACAAGATATTCAAGGCTGATGTCATTATCATCATAGGAAACTTGATTGCCATCATCTTCATCAGCACTAGACAAATAATCCTTATCATTGACTATGGACTGAATTCCATGATAAGACTTGGACACCATGCAAATCTCAAATCTCCATCTAGAATGATAAATCCAGCCAAAATACACGTACCTCATGGACTTGGTAGGCACATCTTACATATAACAATGCTCAACAAAAGAGTCTTTTTGCCACATGATATACAAGGATGTAGGTCAAAACAATCACTAGACGTCCGACCTTGATAACCATAATGATAATGAGTATGATGATCTCCTGGAACAAATAAAGAATCACAAACAATTAGATCACGTATCGACAATCACATAGATAACCCCATAAACAAAATAATCACATAGATAACCCCATAAACAAAATGTATAAGTATGGAATGGTTTGGAACATAAAATCCCATAAGGCAAGTATACCCTATATCTTCATGATACTTATTGATTGGCAATATCTCCACATGAGGTGAAGGTTTCACAATAGGAGTTTGGACGTGCATGATTCACAATGGGCTTTAGACTTTTGGTGGTTTGGAACAACCTAACTTGTAGTTTTCTCAATAACATGGGTGACAACAGCTTAGACATACGATTTTGATTGACAACAATAGGATTAGGAATAGACACACTTGTATTTTGTTTCTACGCAACATTGTAAACATTTACTTTTGGCTTGACATTAGCTAAACTTGTGTTTTGTTTCTCATCCAGTCAACATTGTAACCTATCAAGTTCTTTCCTCGTAAGACTAAATTTACTATGGAAATTGCATAAAAAAGATTGGAAACATCTCTAGCACTCAGCTATATTATCAACTTTTTTTTGGTTTGGAGTGTTAATGTGTACAAATAGAATGTTGTCTACATATGGAGTAGACCGCATGATGTAAAACAAACTCAAAGAGCTCTAAAGCTAGGCGAAATAGGTTTGAGTGGGGTTGAACTGATAATGCTTGGACAAAATGAGAATATAGCATCTCTATTCAATTCGGAGTAGGCTTTAACAAGGGTATGCCAAATCACAAGGATTGCACCCTTATATAAACAAAAATACATCCTTATACCTCCATTAGAACAAAACATTGTGACACATGATCAAACTCTTGGGACACTTACTATAGGTTGCAAAGTCATAATTGCAAAAATGCGCTGTTAGAAGCTTCAACCACAAAAACTAACTACTAATCAGTGTTCCAAATGCCCTTTCCACAAAGAAAGAGTGGTCTTATAAACGTTTGATTGACGTATGAAAGTTATGTTGTTTTTACATTTAATGCTTAAATAGGAGACAATAATGGGTCAGAATTCTTATGACCCTTTTCATTGCTTTCCTCCGTTGCAACACGAGCATTATCCACTGGTTTAGTCACTCTTGGTGACGTGTACAACTTTTCCATTGAGGCCATTGGTTAAGATATCACAAAGTTTAGTGAAAACTTATAAGTTTTCAGTGCCAAAGTGGATTGTTGTAATTTGTCACCCAAATGCATCTCATTCTTCCTACCATGAACATAGATCCCTTCCCTCCTTTCTTTTCTTGACCAGTCTTGTGCTTTGATTCATGTATTAATCGAAGCATTAGTCTTTGCTAATCCAACTAATCTAACGATCAAATAGGCTACCTCATGTGGAAAACACATTGGATGTGCGTGTAGGTCTTCTCCTTTGGTAACACCCATGTCGTGTTAGTGAGTCCTTATTTGGCAACTACTGTTTACATGGGCTGAATTCAAGAAGGGACTTTGTATTAATCATAATCATTTGCCACAATTACGCATGCCTTTCTCAGTTTTTCATCTCTTTGGGAAGTGCATGCTTTTGATTCAAAACATACTTGTGACTTTCTTGTAGAGGAAAGCTTGATGGGCGCAAGAGATTTCCAGTTGCATTACTATCATCATTAACAAAGGAGGATAGTCAAAATTCTAACCCCCTCAATGATAGTCTTAGTGTAATATAAATCCTAGGTATTCTTTATAAAGTATATATTTATTAGTTTTAACATTCTTACTTCTGAAATATTAATTGCAATGTTTAATCATCTTGGTTTTGTGATAATTGCATCAAAATCTAATCAGCTCTTGTATGAAAAACAACAAGTGTTCTTAGAAAATGCCACTCAAATACTTGAAACAAACTTACAAATTATTTTCTTTGCAGGTAATAGTTGATATGGGTCAACCAATCCTGAATGGTGCAGATATACCAAACGAAGCTTCCAGGGAAGGAGGATGGAGTGGTTGTCAAAAGTGAATTGGTGGTGAATGGGAAAACATGGATAGTCACCTGTGTTAGTATGGGCAACCCTCATTGTGTGACTTTTAGTCATGAAGACGGCGAGGTATGGATGCACAAATATGCTGTTATCACTCACTTATTTAGTTTCTTATCATGGCCTAATTGCTACTTCTGTATGTGCATTATAAAAATTGAATAGATGAGATGGTTTTTATAGTTTCCTTATTTCTCCTTTTCTTTTGTCTATGTAGATTTAATTCTTTAATCTATTCTATACTGAATAAAATATCTGGTATAATCAACAAGTTGTTTTAATTTATGTCTTACATTTGCTTCAAAATAATTTGCATACCTATTGCCATATCAGAATGAGACTTGGATAATTAGCAAGCATTAGTTTTTGCATCAAGATGTGGTTGCAGCAGTGCCTTGTGTAATTATTTTATTATCCTTTTTGTATAGGTATTATTTCTGTTGAGCTAATTAATTTGTTATTTACATTAATATGCCTACTAACCTCATATCTTAAACATGTTGCTTTATTTGGTTGACGTTTGCATTACTAGCCACTTCTTATGTTGACATCTAGATACTGGCTGGCTATAGTCTGCATGAATGAATTTTCCTTGGTTTCCCAAAACCAAGTTCTTGTTATTTCTTCTGTATGTACTATGTTGCATTTTGTAATGTACAATATTTAGTTTCTTGATCTTGATTCTCAATTATCAAGTATGTTCTGTATAGTAGAAACTATTCCTATCATTGTTTTGAGTATCGTTCCTGCTATGCAGGCACTTGATGTAAACTCACTAAATTTGGAGCATCTTGGCCCATTATTTGAGCACCACGAGATGTTTCCTGCCAGAACTAATACAGGTAAATTCTTTGCGGTGATTATTGTTTTAATTTAAGACATGATTTTTTTCCTGCTCTGGACCATGCTATACAGATGATAGCCTGCAGGAATTCCCCAAAAGGCCTTTCTTGGATTGATGAAGATTGCAATTGAACATTTATTGGATATGCATAACTGTGTGGTTTTGAAATTTGCATGGAAATTTTATCTACTGAGCATTTTTAAAGTTGAGCTTTTGATTATTTTGGAAATGCATCCTCACTTTTGAAATTTGCATGGAAATTTTATCTATCTTTTTAAGTTGAGCTGGATTTTTAAAAATCCACTTAAAACATCTTTTCTAAGTAGCTGGTTTGGGTGCGATGCACGGGTATGAAGTACCCGATACATGGGTATGGTGATTTTTTTTTGCCTTGGGTACGTCCATAAAAAAAGAATATAAAAATAAAAAAATAAAAATTATAGCCTAATAAATCAGAAATTAGAGACATTTGTCATTAACCATATAGTATGCATATCAAAAACAAAATAACCACAAAAATGAAAATATTATCCAAATGCCAAATGTCATAATAATCAAATATCTCAAATGTCATGTACTGATCATAGTATGCTAAACATAGATTTATGGTTATTTTTTGTGTTTTATGTTGTTTTTGAATTGAAAAAGTAAAAGTAATAATTAAAAACTTGTTTTTTTGCTGTGGGTGCCTCCTGAGCGTACGGGTATGCCCGGTACAACTGCAGACATACCCGGGCATTCCTGTACTCCAGGAGGTACCTGTATTTTTAGGAGGTACCGGGATGTACCCAAGGGGTACAGTACCCGTACCACATCCTGGGTACATACCTGGGCTGGGTACGAGGGCTTTAGGGGAGGAACCAGTAACATAGATCTTTTTGTTTGGAGTTAATTATTTTTATCTGGCGTGGAGGAACTGCAATATATAAGTAAACATTTTTTTCGGCATGGACGAACTCAAATACATTTTGGGAATTGTTTGCAAAAATGTGTCTCCATGATTTTGTGACAATGCATGTGCTTGTAGCATGTTTTGTATTCATAGTTGTTTCTGGGGATTTAAAGATGTGCTAATATAAACTGCTTTTCTATATGGCTTAAGCCTTAGCATGCTCTATCCACACGTTAGATAGGAATTATTACAAAATGAGACACAATACAGTTTTATGCCTGTTGTCATTCACCAACATAAAAAGGGTTTGCCCACTTTTAAGGGGTTAATCTCCAGCATCCGTGATGGGATCTATTCTTGAAAAAAAACTTCATGTCACACCTCTCCAATTGAGTAATTTCTTCTTATACACACGGGTATATGTTCTTAATCTGACAAATGTTACCATTTATCTAAGATACGGAAATGCCATCCCTAGGGCACTCAGTACAGGTATGAAAAATACCCGGTATGGGTATGGTCTGGATACACACCCAGAAACGGCCAAGGTACAGCTGGGCAGGTCCGGGTAGAGCTGGGTATGTCTGCAGATGTACCTGGCCCTACCTGGACCTGCCCAGCCAACGTTACAGCAGAAATTACAGTTTTTGCAATACCATTATTCTGCAGAAGGTAGCAAATACAAGCCATTAGAAACATGGACAAAAGCAGCATGTATGAGATGAATGTGGTAGGAACAATGCTTGTGCCCAGGTTCAATGAAATTATGAGTAGTTTGTTGTGGTTATTTAGCTTGTTTTGTTTTTCATATGCATAATAAGTGGTTAATTCCTATTTAGTAGGCTGGAATTTTATATATTTTTATACTGCCGTATCCAGGGCCATTTTTTTGGCCATATCCACATATTGGATACTTTGTATCCTGTACCCATATCCAAAACGTATTGGGAACTTAGCAATTTACTATTGTTGGTACTGTTATCTCTGAAAATTTAAGGACAAAATTGGCAGGATACATGGCAGGTCTGTCAATTTTGAGGGGAAGCTTACCTTGGATATTTTACACCTTTATATAGGAAACCTTTTAGCAAGGATTGATTGATAATAACTGCAGGAATGCTGACAATGAAAAGATAGGTGGAAAATATTAATTGATGTACACAGAATGTAAGCTGTGCACGACTGATTGATATTTGGATTTGTTATTTAGATTCATCCATAATACTTGTGATTTATTTAAATAATACATAAGAGGTAAAGAATTTATGACTCAGAAATGAGTAATTTCTAAATTTTTGTGCAGAAAATAAAATTAATTATCTAGATCATTTCCAAACAGGGTAATCTCGACTCACAAGATAGAGAATTAGTACAATTGCATTATTCTTTATGTTGTATTTGCAAAATCTTTCAAAACAGTCACGAGAACAAAATATTTGAAATACTCCCAAGAATGGCAAATAAACATTAGATTTTAAGTTGTCTACTTTGGGAAACATCCTGTTCAATTTCTTCATCCTATATATATAAATATTTATATTAAAATGATCAGTTAGTTGTATAGCATAGTAATTGCTTTATTTTGTGGCATTTTTCATTCAACAGTTTCTTCATTGCTTACATTCTCTTCATCTAGGTCCACTTGGGTAGGTCTTGTTTGTCCCTCATCAATGACAGACTTGTCATGGACCTAGATCTTTGCTGTGGTGGTGGTGTTATCCCCTCCATTCAGTTGGACTTGTCAAGCCTCTCTTTGCCTTTTGGCTTGTTAACACAGTATCCTTTGGTGATAACAAATCGTTTGTACTTCTTTCGGTTCCCAAACCGCACCGCTGGTCTTGAACCCAACCTGCCTATTCTTGGCAAAAAGATGCAACCGCCCATTCGAAGTTATGCTTCTTGCCCTGAATTTCTCTATTTGGGGTCTTGCCATGTTCTCAATATCCACTTCTCACCTCCACTGCGAAGCTTCCTCTCTTAACAATCCTCTCATTGCTAGACTGCCCATCCTCTTTCTTGATGATCTCCCTCTTTGGTATCGTCTTGTTACCCATCAAATTATTTAGGCTATTCTTTATATGAAAATTGTCATTTCGAGTCATTACTCTGTTTCTCTCTTGCTCCAGTCTTCACCAATATCATTGTTCGCCTCTCCAGAGTCAATTTCCCTTGTTTGTTTTTGTAAATCAATTTTCTCTAGGATGCAAGATATGAATTATCACTACAAATTGAGAACTAAATATGGCAATTTCTAGTTGAATTATTCGTACCATAAACCGTAAATGGTGAGTTAAGGACATTTCCAATAGTTCAAAAACCAGCAACGGAGGCCTTGTGAGGTGTTTGACATGAAAACCTTGTTGGCGAGGATGCGATAGAATGAAGAGAATGGAAGGCACACTTAACACGCTGCGTGTCCATCTTTTATTAATTAGAAAAGAGGTTACATAGTTCGTTGACATAGTTCATCGAGGAGGTTGAAGATGTTAATAACCACTATATACTAACTATAGTCATTATGATTGATGTATGACCAATATTGTTAACAACCCCTCTTAAAGACTGAATCAAAGACTACCCCACGCATGTCCCAAAATTTTGCAAACAAAATGGAATCAAGGGATTTAGTCATTAGATTTGCAAGCTTCATTTGAGAGGCACATTAATGGAGAGAAATATCACCAAGATGAACCAATTGTCTTATGTAGTGACGATGAATTTCAATGTGTTTGGTGTGAGCATGATACATCGAATTTTCACCAACTTCAATACACCTAATTGTCATAGAAAAGTGGAGTAGGTGTAGTCTGAGGAAGTTGAAGATCAACCCAAATCCGTCATAACCAAATCACAATTGGCATTGACCACCACCTTGTATTTTACTTTGGTGGAAGATAAATATACAGTGAATTGAAGCTTGCTGTACCACGAAACAACTCTTGAACTAAAGGAAAATATGTACCAGGTGATAAACCTCTTAGCATCCACTAATCTTGCCTTATCAAAAGTCTCTCTAGCCTATCAATCTGAACTCTGTGTTCCTCTGATATTCGATGCCAAAGTCAATAGTTTCTTTGACATATCGCACGAATCCCATTATGTTGTTGCCCAATAAATGAGCTTCGGTCAAGACAAAAACTGAGAAACATAGCTAACACCAAAATAAAGATTTTGTGTGGACGTAAGATATATCAGGCTGCTCACCAATTGTCTGTAGAGCGATTCATTGATCGGTGATGAATCATCATTGGCTGACAACTTTAACCCACCTTCATAAGCATAGACGAGGGATTGCAATTTCTTATCCCAAACTTCTCCTAGAGACTCGACACATACTTGACTCGAGCCATGAAAATGAGATGGCCACGTTGCTAACTTCTACACCTAAGCAATAATGTAGGAGGCCTAGATTAGTCATGTCAAAAGCAACACATTAATATTATTTCATTCGTTTAAATGTAGTGGCCCCACTCCTGTGATGGCAAGACTATCAATATAGACAATGGAAGTCACAATGTTATCACCATCTCTTTTGACATACAGATTCAGATCAGAAAGACTCCTTTTGAATCCAAAATCTTGGAGATGCTAGTCAATCTTAATTTGTTAGACTTGTGGAGCCTACATAAGCCCATAAGGAGTCTTAACGAACTTGCATACCGGATGATCACAACTAGGTACCCAAAAGCCTTCATGCTGTACTATTTAACCTCCTCGTTCAGGTCTTCGTTTAGGAAGGGGCTCTTCACATCCATCTTAAACACCTTCCAACCAAATCAAGCTACTATGGGAGAACTAATTGCAATGTGACCATCTTTGTTTTATGAGTAAAATTCTCCTCATGGTCCATTCCCTCTAGCTGGGAAAATCCTTTCGAATCATACAAGCCTTGTACTTCTCCAAAGTACCATTGAATTTGTATTTGACCTTGAACACCTATTTGCATCCAATGGGTTGTTTAGTTGGAGAAAATTTCACCAACTCTGGGTATGGCTCTTTAGTAAGGCGCAATATTCAACCTACATGGCAATCTCCCATTTAGGTTTGCCTTTTGACTCGGAATATCATTGTGGTTCAGCCATGAAAAGATAAGAAGTGAGAGCAAAGCAAACATGCTCAACTGAACCAACAACCTATTTCCTTGTCCTTCATGCTCGTGCATTTGATTGAGGAATTTCATCCTCCCGTGCATCCTGTATAATGGAGTAAGACCACTTAGGCCTTTGTGTTGCACTTGAGAACTCGATGATGGTTGAACATCAACCGGAGTGTCAACTAGGGTTGGCATCGCTGATAGAAATGTCAGCCATGGGCTGCTGCATTGGTATTTTTGAAGGAATGTTGGATGAACTAGATCCCTCATCTTTCAAAGGAACCACAACACTAGATTTAGGTACCTCAATGATTGTTTGTTGGTAAAAATAAAGATGGATTTTGTTTGCTTAACATCATCTCAACTAACAATTATCTTGTTAATGGAAATATCAATAAGTCTATAGACCCGTCAAGTTTGATTTTGGACTAAGCTTCCATAGGCGGGGCAACTTGCAAGGCTTTGCAAGGATTCCTATTCAAGATATATATTGCTATGATCAATGCTTCTCTCCAATATTTGTAAGGCAAGCCCCAACTATGCATTATGAATTGAGGCATCTCCATGATGGTTCTGTTTTGCCTGTTGACCAACCCAGATATCACTCAAAATTCCCAAATTTATAAATTTTCAACAAACTGAAATTTTGATTTTCAGGACAGCAAGGTACAAAAATATAGAATATTTTATTTCTTCCAAAATGTCCACTTACAAAAATACCCAGAAGCTTCAAAAGGCTTGGAAAAATATGGAGAACAATAAAGTATTGAGAAATAATTTTTAGCACACATGATTTTATTTATTTATTTTAAATACATAAACTGCCTTAAAACCCTAGTTTTTACAAACTGAAATTGATCATATTATTTTCTGAATTTTGGACAGCAACAAGTACAAATTTTATAAAATAGATCCAACCTGGAAAAACCTGAAAATATGGCACCAAACCCTAACAAAAACAACCTGCAAACTCCCAAAGGTGACATCACCCTAGGAGAACAGCCAGAAACACCATGGAATTCCTCCTGGAAGTTTGTTATTGCTATCTCCAATGCCGAAATGCTCTGACCTGGAAGTCTGTAGAAATATGAATCAACACCCTGGAAATCTCTAAAAACTCTGCAACCCTAAACTGAAAATCTGATCTGAATGAAGCCCCAAAATAGCAAGCTAGGGATGGATCTTTCACCACGAAGAATGCTCTGCTAGCTAGGGATGGATCTCTCACCACCAAAGCTAGGGTTCCTGTAGAATCTCACCTCCACAAGCAAGGTCAAAAGCAAGCAGCCCACACAAAAGTAGAAGATATCATAATGTGTCTTTCTCTCCCCAAGCGACTCCTTTTATAATTTCCCTTTTGCCAAAAAGAAGCCCAAAACCCTAATCGCCCCACATGGAGAGTCTTCATGTGTGTAATCGTCACTTAAAGTGACTTTATGTCGCCTATGCCAAAAAGGTCCACTTAAGTGACCCCAACGAAGAATTAGAACATAAAGTACCATATATTCACCCATCACTTAAGTCATCGACTAAATATAACATAAAGTACCTTAGGGGAGCATCTCACAACCTTATTTCACTTAAGTCACCTCAAAGTACGTGTCCAACTCCAAAACATAACATATAAGTGAAATGAAGGTACAAATAACACCTAGTTACCATTAGCGTCACTAGCCCCTTTAGGCATAACCAAGGCTAAGCTGGATGAAAAGCCTCCTAGGCCATTTGCTCGGAAATGGGGACATTACTTTGAGCTGTTTGTAAAAACTATGGTTTTAAGGCAGTTTATGTATTTAACATAAATAAATAAAATCAGATCTGTGTTAAAAATTATTTCTCAATACTTTATTGTTCTCCTTATTTTTCCAATCCTTTTGAAGCTTAAGGTATTTTCGTAAGTGTACGTTTTGGAAGAAATAAAATATTCTATATTTCTGTACTTCGCTGTCCTGAAAATCAGAATTTCAGTTTGTTGAAAATTTATAAATTTGGGAATTTTGAGTGATATCCTACAAGGTATATTTCACTTTGTACCATCATTGCATTGAGATGTATTTGCCTCACTTTCTTGCGCCGAATCCCTTTTCCGCTTCCAAGTCCATGACCGCACATGAACTTTCCTTTTCCTCATGTTTCTTCTTGCCACTTGCACAATAGTTTTTCTTCTGCCTTTAGCGCATACTGATAGGCGTTCTCAACTAAATGCATTCTGATAATCCCAAATTCATCTTTAATTACCATGTGCAGTTCATTCACATGACACAAGATCTTCTTTGGGCCATCTTCAACATGACCAACTCTAATGGTTAGCTTGTAGAACTCCTCTGTGTAATCATTCATGCACTCATATCCTTTTGTTGCAAGTTTTGGAGTTTCTTGAACAAACTCATGTGATAGTCCTACAAGGTGAACTTTGCCTTCAATTTCACGATGAACCTATTCCAAATCTTGACCTTTTCTTTGCCTTTGTGCAATCTTTAGGCCTTTACATGCTCCCACCATAAGGATGCCTGACCTTTGAACTTGGTACCAACAAATGTGATGCCTCCAAAATCTTTCAAGTTCTCATTTTCAAAATTTCTCAAACTGAACATTCCAATCAGTGAGTTCTTGAGGATTTAAACCTCCGGAGTAACTTCTAGTACATTGGTTTACTTGTCATTCTTGTGGCAATGTTCAAAAATTGTCTTCATGTTCATCAACTTCTTGTTCTCCTTCAGCAATTTCAAGCGCTTCTTCGGCTGTTTCAGGATTGCTTGCATCATCCACAACTACAACACCTTGGTGTTATGTTGTCTCCATAGCCTCAAAACAAGCTTGTATGTCTCTCGTCAAACTTGCTAGATTTTAAGTCTGGGTGCTCTACCACGGTTACCTCCTCGTGCTCTCCTTCCATTGTTAGCTCCTATGTTTGCCATTCCTTTTGAATCAAAGAGTTCCCTTATGCCAATCTCCTCTACACGTTCTATCCAACTCATTCACTAAAGATGTCTTTAACCACTTTCTATTCACACTCATGAATGTGAAAACAACAATAATCAACCTTAATTTCATACCAAATGATGTACTCAGAGTAAACCTTGCTCTAATGCTGATTAATGAAATCCTGGTTTGGGATCAAATAAGAGATACTTTATACCACATAACCCTCAAAGTTACACAATGGAAATGAAACAACACGACTCTCGGAAGCAATTGGTATTTGTTTCCCACACTTTATTGATTATCAGAAAATAACAAGATTAATTGCCAATTATACAGTCTAAGGAGATACAACAGCAGCGATAAAAATGATTTGAGTAGATTGAGCTATGATAACATCTATCAACTCAACTATGTAGTAATTACCATCCTTGGAATAGTACTTTGTTTGAATTGATTTGAGAAGAACATGGAAGTGCTTCGCCACTGTTGGCTAGCTAACACAAGCGTAGGGGCATGCTTACATAGATTTGAAACTCACCTACTTCCAACATTGCCTTGAGGCTACAAGTGAACTAAGTGACATTTACTAAAGTCTCCTGATTAAATGTGTCATAGTGCTCTATGCAAGATAAGGCCCAAATGGTTCTTTAATGCATTTAAAATCATAACACAACTTGATGTTTACAATTTGAATCAATCATTTCAACCATGGATTTGTGAATTCTTCCATGTCTTGAACAACAATGTATTTGAAATTCCAAAGATTATGCACATGTTCCCCACTTGTGCATGAAACTACACACTAGGTGTCCAAGTCAAACCTTGCATGTTTTCTTAAATGAATTCGGATCGTTTCGCAGTTTCATAGGTAGATTTGTGCCATAGAGATTAACTTCTGTAGCTTACACAAACCCTTGAAGTATGTGATGCTGTGTTCTCCAGAACCGATTATGTAATTCCAAGTGTGACGTGAAGTAATTGTTTGAAGTCTCCCGAGCTTGCACCAAGTGATCCAAATTTGCACTAAGCATCTAAGCACCAGGGCATCCATATGAAGATGTATGCATGCTGCGAAGATACTGCGAAGCATTCTGAATCTCTATGTCTTGCGCATATCCTTTTTTGCTGACAAACACATTTTCATGCCATACCATTGAAATACTTGCTTGCACCAAATTCTCAAACCTGTTCTAGAATAAAAAGATACTGCAAACATATTAAGCTCCTTTGAACGTACTGCAAAGTTGAGACATTGTGAAAACATAAAAATCGTATCCTTACCGCTTTTGATTGATGCGGATTGCCTGTGAACTTGGATGCTCCTAGATAACAGCTGCCCAGCTTCTTATTTTCGTTATGGCCAAAGATATGAAGTTTCAATCTTCCTTCTACAATGAAATACTCTTTGCAATTTGTTCCTCTTATCACCATTCCCTTCCTTAGATCCCAAGCCCCCTATTGATCATGTTGAGATGTCCACTTGTGCAATGGAGAATCCCAAAAGTTGTGTGAATTGGAAGAGACAACATTTATGGCAGTTACTCGTCTGTTTCTTCAATAAGGGCAAAACTGCTAGCATCCATAGACCGCTGCTTGCAAAAACTGGGGGTTGCAAAAGCCATGCTTCACATAAAGCAGTTGCTTCACAACGAGCCTTAAATTTTCTCCTTTAGGAGCCCTGCTGACTTTGAAACCTCTCATTTTTGTGTTTGGCTGAAGATGACCGTTTTCAGGATTCTTATGGATAAATTTGTCAATATTAAGTTCAGAAAAATGACCAAGAAGGAAAAATTGCGTAGAGAATTTGAATCAACTTTTTGAGTCACATGTTGTGGCCAATCATCTTTTTTTTTTTGAAAAAGTCACCCATTATATTGAAATAAATGTTGAATTACATACTCTACCATGCCAAGCATGGAAGCTATTAGCCATATCCCTAGCACTATAAACAAATATGACAATATGAATATTCATTGAGAAGAGTCAAGGTTTGTGATTTTCCTGATTTCTTCTTGAATCTTTGTTGACCACCATAGAGGAGGTGACCCATAGCAGAAGATATCCTTGTTGTCAAGAGCCCAATTTGCCAGTCCATCAACAACTTTGTTATTATGTCTGGGGATGTGGGTGAACTGAATTTCTTGAACCTTTTGCTGAAGATTTCGTATTTCACAAACTTCCTTAGCAATTCTCCACTGCGGAGGATGACCATTCCTAGAATCACTCAATAAGTTCATCATGATTCTGGAATTCGATTGGATTTTGATCTTTCGCCATCCTATTTTAATAGCCTCCTGTATTCCTCTACGAATAGCTTTAATTTCAGCCATGTTATTGGTAGAGGTTCCCAAGTTTTCAGCAAATAGGAAATGAATTTCTCCATCTCTATTACGTCCAATCCCTCCCATGGCTGCTTTGCCAGGATTACCCCTAGAAGCTATTGGATCTATAAGCATAAAGAAAAATAGAGCAAGAAGAATAGAGATGCAAAAACTGCACTATTTCGAATGACATAGCGGGGTATATTTATCATTAGGAGAACAACCTCCTAACAAATTAGAACCGCATGGGTTCATTATATATTCAACACCCCCTTAATGACAAACCTTGAAACAACACCAAGTTTATCTCTAAACTTGACAAACAACAAAGGACCAAGAGGTTTAGTCATTACATCGATAGACCGATCTGCAGATGGACAAAAATGCGAGAGAGATTTCACCAGAATCAACCAACTGGCGAATATAATGATGATGAATCTCAATATGTTTAGTGCGAGCATGATAAATAGGATTCTTCACCATCTTCAGAACACCTTGATTATCACAAAAGAGTGAAAGAGTGTTGTAGCAGCTGGGAAACTGAAAGTCACTCGGAATCCGATTTAAGCCATATTGCTTCGCAATGACATCGGCACTAACAATGAGCCTTGTATTCTACTTCCGTAGAAGAGATGGCAATAGTAGGTTGAAGTTTACTTTGCCAAGAAACAACTCCTGAACCAAAAGAGAAGATATATCTTGTGGTAGATCGTCGAGTATCTACAGATCCTCCCAATCAGAGTCAGTATAGCCAATGAACTTGAAATCTGCAACTCTCTGATATAAAATGCCAAAGTCAAGAGTTCCTTTGACATATCGTAGAACTCGTTTTGCTGCTCCCCAGTGAATGAGTTTCGGTTTAGATAAAAATCGAGAGAGATAACTGACAACAAAACATAGATCCGGTCGTGTAGTTGTTAGATAGATCAAACTACCCACCAATTGTCTGTATAATGATTCATTGACCGGTGGTGAATCATCATGGGCTGAGAGTTTCAACCCTACCTCCATAGGTGTAGAAGAAGAATTACAATCATACATGTGAAATTTTTGTAGCAGGTTAGTGGCATACTTAGCTTGAGATATGAAAATCAAGTGATCAAGTTGCCAAAATTCTACACCAAGAAAATAGTGAAGGAGGCCTAAATCAGTCATGTCAAAAGCAACACATAAATCTGATTTTACCTTATGAATTGCAGCATCTCTACTGCCGGTGATGGCAAGGTCATCAACATATACAATAAGAATCACAATGTCATCATCATTGCTTTTGACATAGAGATTCGGATCAGAATGACTCCGTGTGAAACTTGAATCTTTGAGATGTTTATCTATTTTTATGTACCAGGCTCGAGGAGCCTGCTTAAGTCCATACAAGGACTTAATCAATCTGCATACCAGATGCTCACTACCACGAGCCCGAAAACCCTCAGGCTGTGTCATATACACCTCTTCCTCCAAATCCCCATTCAGGAAAGCACTTTTGACATCCATCTGATATACTTTCCAACCAAACTGAGCTGCAAAAGAAAGAAGAAGTCGAAAAGTGACCATCTTTATAGTAGGAGCAAATGTTTCTTCATAATCTATTCCCTCCTGTTGCGAAAAACCTTTCGCAACGAGTCGAGCCTTGTACTTATCCAAAGTACCATCTGCTTTGCACTTGATTTTATACACCCATTTACAGCCAATGGTGTGTTCCCCTGGAGGTAATGGCACCAACTTCCAGGTATTATTCTTAATCAAGGCATCATACTCTAGTTGCATGGCAGTTTCCCATTCCGGTATGCCTTGTGCTTCAGAGTATTTCTGTGGCTCATGAATATGAAGAAGATCAGAAGCAAGAGCAAATTGAGCGTGCTCAGAATAATCAATTTGCTTACCAGTTCGTTGAGACCTTCCATCTAAGAGAGGAGACAATTCGTCTTTCCTCAAATCCTGAATAGTGGAGTAAAACCACTTAGGCCTCCGCTGAACTGAAGATGTGGTGGCTGGTGTTTCTGGAAGAGAAGCCAACGGAAGTTCTGGAGGAGAAACCAACACAAGTTGATTTCCTGGTGACTCAACAATCTCAGTGGAAGATTGACCAGACTGTCCTGGAGTCTGTGGAGGAGTATAAGAACCAGATTCATGATCAGGCAAGGAAAGAGTACCAAACTCTTTTATGACACCTTGCTGATCGCTGCCCCTTGGCTGGTCCCCTTGCTGATTACAACCAAAGAAAGACTCTGTTTCTTTTACATCAACATCTCGACTAATAATGATCTTATTAGTGGAAGTATCAATCAACCTATAGGCTTTAGATTGATCACTATAACCAGCAAAAAAATATCTAGAACATTTGGAATCTAATTTACTCCTTTTATTTTCAGGAACCAAAGTATAAGCAGCTGAACCAAAAACACGAAATGTTGATACCTCTGGTTTGATGGTGGACCAAGCTTCCTCTCGGTGTGATGTCCTGCAAAGCTTTGCAAGGACTCCGATTGAGTATATAAACAATTGTGTTAACAACTTCTCCCCAATATTTATAGGGTACTCCTCGACTGTGCATCATGCATCGAGTCATCTCCATGATGGTTCTGTTCCTCCGTTCTACCACCCCATTTTGCTGCGGGTATAAGGGGTCAACTAGTGCATCGAATCCCTTATTTACTGCAGAAATCTGCAAATTGTTTAGAGGTAAACTCACCCCCATTATCGGATCTCAAAGTCTTGATCCGCCGGCTGGTTTGATTCTCCACCAAGGCCTTGAACTTGACAAAAGAAGCAAAGCAATCAGACTTCTTTTTCAAAAGATAGACCCACATCTTTTGAGTATAATCATCCACCAACAAGAGAAAATAACGTGCACCAAGGACTGTGGGAGTCTTCCACGATGGCTCACATAGATCTGCATGTACAAGATCCAAGAGCCCCTTTGCACGCCAAGCACCTTTAGAGGGAAAAGGCTTCCGCTTTTGTTTTCCTGCAAAACAACCAACACACATGTCCTGTTTCTCTTGAATAGGAGGCAAACCAACAACCATGTTGGCTCTATGAAGGCGGGCTAAATACTGAAGGTTGAGATGGCCATATCTTTCGTGCCATAAAACATTGGTATTGCCTTCCACAACTAAGGCATGCAAGTTGACCGTGGCAGGATCAACAAGTCTATATAGACCACCATGCCCAATCCCCAGAGCAACAACCTTATTTTGCTTGATGTCAGACACAATACATTGTTTACCAGAAAATTTTACAGAGATATTGGGATTATCAGTTAGTTGACTGATAGATAACAAGTTCTTATTCATGTTAGGCACATATCTAACATTTTTTACAAGCAATCTGGTATTATTATTTAGCATAATACGAACATCCCCAATACCTTCTACAACATGTGATCTTCCATCTCCTAAAGTAATTGAATCAAGAACAAGAATTAAAATTGACATACTAGTCTTTTTGACATGTGAAATGCCGTGATGCTCCAGAATCAAAGAACCAACATCGAGTAGGACTGCCATTATCCGTGCAAGATGCCATGAGAGCATATTCTTCTTCTGACTCGTGTTCAACTGTAGCCACATGTGCCTGCCCCTTCTGCTTCTTCAGGGCATTGAGTCTTTTCCGACAGTCTTTCTTCACATGACCAAGTTTGTGACAATAGTAACATTTCACTTGATATTTAGGAGAGGAAGAGGATTTCTCACCGTCGTTTATACTTTCCTTTAGATTGAGCGTGGCAAAACGCTCTAGATTTTCCGTAGTGGACTCTTGAACCTGTCTGTCTTCAATCCTTTTGCAACAGGTAGGAACTCACCTTGTCAAACGTGAGAGTTTGACTCTCCGCCATTAAATGAAGTGCTTCCACAAATGACTCATATGAAGAAGGCAAGCTATTTAGAACCAAAGCCACCATATCATCATCGTCCACCTTTTTATTTATGGAAGACAACTAGTCTCGAGAGATCTTTCATTCAAGTAGGTGCTCAGATAGCGATCCACCTTGTAATTTTACGGAAAAGAGCATATTTTTCAGGTATAAAACCCGACTCTTTTCTGACGTCTGATATTTACCCTTCAGACTGGCCCATAATGTGCTTGCCACAGTGGCATTCCGCACTTCCGGTATCATATCATCCGATACCGACAACTTGAGAAGCAATAATGCTTCCTTATGACGTTTGTCATAATCCACGAAGTTCAATCATTGGTTGATTTTCATCACCCTTGATTATTTTATCACAATCATGGAATTCCGCAACCGTTAAAATCTTATGACTCCAGACATTGAAATTAGTGCCCGTTAATTTTTGTGAGTCAGGCGAGAACAAGATTTGAAATATTTGCCATTTTACTATTCCAAAATAATGGAAATAATAAATTTTTGCCCCACACTTAATAAAGTATCCTTTTCCAACAAATAATATTAAATGAATTACTCCATCATATACGTGGTAGAAAGAAACAACAATATACGTGGCAGATTAAGTTAAATGTTTGCAAATACGTGGGATAAAAACCTTTTCCTCTCCTGCCCTAGCAACTGGCTTTCCATGATTTTCTGAAATGGATGTAAGGATCTCCACGTTTTTCACGATTCTACGATTCTCGATTTCGATTTTCCGAAATGGATGTAAGCATCTCCACGTTTTCACGATTCTGCCTCGATTTTCTTCTGGTGCTGCCCTCGTGAAGATAAACCCACGATTTTTGCTCCACGATTTTGCGACTGTGTCTCCTTTCACACGATTTGCGACCACGATTACTTCTCCAAGACACAACACCTTCTTTACGCCCCTCGTCCGACCGTACTCTCTGCCGACCTCTCACAAACGCTCTGATACCACTGTTGGATCTATAAGCATAAAGAAAAATAGAGCAAGAAGAATAGAGATGCAAAAACTTCACTATTTCAAATGACATAGGCAGGTATATTTATCATTAGGAGAAGTAGTTATAGTTTCTTCAGTTACAACTGATTTACAACCTCCTAACAGATTAGAACAGCATGGGTTCATTATATATTCAATAGAAGTTCCATTTGTATTTATCACCCCATCATAAGTTGTTCCCTCTTGCACTAGAGTAGCTTGAACAACTATCTTTTTCTTATTCATATGGAAGCGTGGCTTGGTAGCTTCCTTGGGATCCAAAGATAGCTGCCGGAAGATATGCTCCCATACTTGAGAGGGTTGATCAGTGTTGGTTGGATTTTTCGACACTTGAATATGCCCCAATGGAAGTATGCAAAAATCAGCAACAGTTAGGGAAATTCACCTTTGGATAGGGTAAAATTTCCTCTTGCTTTGTGAGAGGGGCAGTTCCCTCATATGATCTTATTTTTGTATTTTTGGTGCTTTTAACCGGAAAGCACAAAAGGGCGGCAAAAATTGAGAAATGGAAAATACAAAGAGGAAAGAAGAATGAATGGGGAAAGAACACAACCTCGTAGGTGTTAGGCAAGATGAGACAAATCTGAGACACAAAGTTCTACAAATTTGTCTTATCAAGGACACACCAGTCCTTCTTGGTCGTACAAGATTTCCTTACAAGGTTTGTTGGATGAGAAATAGGAGAACACTTCTATCTGGAAAAATACATACAATGAGCATGGAATCTAGGAAGCACAAAGTCTTCTTCTCCCTCAGAATATGTTGATATGGCACAAAGTCCACGTACTTTGATGATCAACACAAAGTCTGATTCACCTAGGCATCATTCATACTATGAAGGAACAACAATATTAATAATCCAATCACAAGCAATTTAGCAGATTTTGTAATTGAGAAATCATTAACACAACGATATAGAAAGCATTGTATTGATTTGTGTACACAAAGTTACAACAAATGTGCAGATAGAATAGTTTTTTCCTAAGCATGGAAGGAAGAAAATGAGAGAATGAAAGAGATCCCTTTTACCATTACAATGCAACCTTATATAGGCATTCTTCTCCAAGAAGTAGTTATAAAACTACTTGACTAATCTTTAACCCCAATCCCAACCTCAAGTTGACTCAACTTGAGTTACATGTTACATTACAATTTACAGATGTATAATATTTAATTAATTTGGTGAACAAATTAATTAAATATATTTCAACTTGGTGAATACTTGGATGAGGATTTCACTTTTGTTTCATGTTGTCCCATAACCTGCAGTTAGAGGAAATGATGCCCACGTCTCTTAATCACATTTTCAAATACTATTAAGCTGCCATTCTGTACCGGGTTCGTTTCTGCAAAATTCTTCATGAAATCTTCATCAATTTCTGTATTTTTTTATTGTTGTGCGTAGATATTGGAGCCACGATTCCAACGAGTATTCATTTGTGCAATTTCGTTGAGAATTGCTCAAGATACAACCATCTGAGTGTAGGTAGCTATTTTGAGATTGCCAGGGTTACTTGGCCTTTACGGGACTATGTATTTAATTCTTTGCTAGAAATGATCACTTTTTAAAATATTTCCTCTTTCTTTTAATGCTTTGCATTATTCAAATATGCTTGGGATGTTTAAAATGGTTGGCCCCACCATCAATCTAATTGCTTGCATATTGAAGAGGGGTTGGGAACCTTTAATGTTTTATGTCTTATAGTTCTTCCAGCTCGGCCAACTCGGCTGAGCTGGCCCCTTTTAGTTGCATTGCTCCACGGTCTCCCCTTATACATGGGCCTTAACTGTGTTTGAATTATTTCTACATTGGGCTTATTGCTCACCGACCCATACTTCCACCTTATAATTTAACGGGCTTTCTTCGCTTTGTTGTCATGTTACAATAGCTCATTATTGACCTTGACTCCATATGCCCATGTTGATCCGCCGACTCATCACTCCCGAGTCCGCATACATTGTGGCTCTACCTATCTGGTGGGGACTATCCTTCTTCGTGGCCTCGGGCTGCTTGTGCTTTGACTTCGCATCGCTGCAATTGACGGGCCGTTAACACTCCCTCACACCCGCGTTGGTTCACATGCCTCCTATTTGACCTGCAAGAAGGTCGTTGACTTGTCCAATCTCTCCGCACAATATTGAATGCGGCGTGTTCGAGGTTTTGGGCTCACGAATGTCCCGATTTGCTTTCGGGCTCCTTGGTCTCTTCAAAAAGT
Organism: Taxus wallichiana var. yunnanensis; assembly: GCA_018340775.1. Classification (NCBI taxonomy): domain Eukaryota; kingdom Viridiplantae; phylum Streptophyta; class Pinopsida; order Cupressales; family Taxaceae; genus Taxus; species Taxus wallichiana. Next base: position 470,169,383 of record CM031241.1, read on the forward strand.
TGCATCGTCCCGAGACGGCCATCCAATGTTCCCACTTCTCGGCTCGCCTTATCTCCTTGAGATAAATTCATGGCTCGACCTCTATGTTGCCTGACACACCTCTCTAATGACATGAGCTTCAACTAGCTCGACACGAATAGTTTTGCTTTTACACGATCGCCATTGATGAATGTGGCTCGATGAATTCCATCAGAACTTGGCTCATTTGGTTATGCCCGATGGATACGATGGTGACTCAGAGCATATGAAGACAACCCGATGTGAGACATCCGAAGAACATGGTTTCTTCTCAAACGAACTCGATATGACTTTATGCTCAAAAAGGAGCCTCCTCTATTCTCATACATTTCTTGTGGGCTTCTCAACTCCATAACTCATCGCACCCGGCATTGGTTGATGCCATTTTATTCACGAGCCAACTCTTGGAAACTTTCATTGCTCTAGCCTTTTCAAAGATCTACCTAGGTGGTGAACTCGACTATGCAAATGGCTCAATCCCACATTACCACATACACCATGTTCTCGGGAGACGTGTCCAAGTTTGCATTGGCTCACTGTGACTCGCTTACGCTTCTTTGAGTAGATTTTCTCCTCTGCGTTGGCAAACTAGGCGATTGATACAATCAACTCGACTTCATCTTGAGCTCCACTTTTGCAGAATTCACCGAGTCCCTATAGGAATGGCTCACCATGTCATTACATACAAACTTGCTCGGAGTTTATATAGTTTGGATTGATCTCCACATGAGCTCGATTTAGGTGGGCTTGATGCCATATGTAACCAACTTGACTTTCCTTACCGTGGAAATATAGTTTGTAGAAGACTTTACTTCTTGATTAGCTCGGTAGGTATCTTAGATAGCTCACCATCCGAGCAGCTCGATCTTCACCGCAAAAAGGAGTTCGGCATTCATCTAATCGACTTCGCCAACTTGGTCTTTAGAGCTTGGTGTATGGCGATGCATGGTTGCTTAAAACATTTGTTTCCTAAAAAGGAGTTCGACATTCATCTAAACGACTTCGCCAACTCGGTCTTTAGAGCTTGGTGTATGGCGATGCATGGTTCGTTAAAACACTTGTTTCTTTGCATGCGAGCTCAAACCAGATTGCTATGATATTGTGTGCGTTGTGTGAGCTCGGTCCTTTACCAAAGCTACTCGGTCTTGTGCTAGTTCGATGGCCTCCCATTTTGCACTTTGCCCTCAGTATGCGACCCCCAACAACACAGTTGTTTTAAACCGGCTCGCCTACACCTATAAAACAACTCGGTGGGCATTCCAAGAGCTCGGTCCCTCCAAAAAGCAACTCACTCTCTAAGGTCATTCAATGGGTCCTCTTGCATTACTTCTGACAACACAATCAATATGTAGCTTCCCCTCAACACGAAACTAGCTCGGTTGTTGCAAGAGTAGCTTGGTCATTGAAGGTGCCCGCCACATCAATATAGCTTGTGTTGGCTAGATTTTCTGCATAGCATCAAACCTAGGCAGTCATGAGATAAATCTCCCTCATTTAACCGGTGAGGCTCCCGTGTCAAATTTGTCAATAAAAATGTGTTATTATCTATCAGGGGTTTTACTTTAACCACTTAGTTCATGAACCATAACTAAGAAGTTCTGCAGCAAGTAAGTAGTTGTTCAAGAAAGGAAGTATTTTATAGAAGAAGGAAGTAAAGGAAATACAAAGAAGAAATGGGGAAGATGTGCATCCCAATTAGTAGATAGTAGAGCTAATTGCATGCACATAGAAGAAACTTAATAGATATGAACACACAGAATTATAAAACAAAGGCAGCCCTAGATCCAGATCTAAAATAACACAAAGTTTATCAAGAGATCTAAGATTAAAAGCAAAAACACAAAGACAATGACACAAAGTTCTCCGAGAAACTTGCTCCTTTGTATTCCTTTGCTCCAAGTTGCTCTCGTGGTTAAACACAAAGTCTAGAACACAAGATTCTTGCTTACAAATTCTCGATCGATTAACCCAAAGGTTCTTCTCTACTTATAGAATGTAGAGGGACAATTACAAGTTGAAGCTTTAGTTGAATCGACACATGTGGAAGTCGGAGAAGAAACAACTCGCAATCTCCTCTTGAATTCCTCTTAGCATGACATGTATGATTTCGGAAATCGAAATAGAACTTTCTATTTTGCACGCCGCCACCTATCTCTAAGTAGTTGACTTCTTCAAGTAATGGCTTTTAAACCAATCACTTTAAGTTGTATAATTTAATTGATCACTCAATTACTTTGTCAAGGAAAGAAGAAGGAAGAGGAAAGTGACTTTGTCGGAGGAAAGAAGAAGGAAGAGGAAAGCTAACTTTGTCTTTTTCATGTCTCGTACGCAGCTGATTCAAACCGATCAAACTGGATCTGAAACAAGATGGAATTAGTTGGATCTTCAAGCCGGTTGGATCTGGAAACAAGTTTGGAATTGCAAGCGCTTGGAATTGGAAGCAAGCTGAGTTTTGCCTTCGCATTGTCTTCTCTTTTATCCTCAAGCTTTTGCTTCTTCTTTTGTACATGCATCGGTGCAAGGTTGGCCGTAGATAACTCATCATCCTTATTTTTAATTGCATATGAGCAATTAAAAATTCTAAAGCACTCGGGTTAATGAAAATTCAATGAAGGCTTCAATCGGAAGATGAGAGCACATGCACAAGATTTTGGAAGGAATTTTCCACGCACTGCCTTCTTCATGGGCTGCATTCAAACAAGAGGATGAAGCCTTTGTGCTGTAAGCTTTTGGCTGACTATGAGATCTGGATCTCGGATCTCGCATATGGATTTCATCGCATTCGCATCTGGATATGGATCTCGCACTGCGCATAACAAACTTTGCAACTATGCTGTGGATGGAAAAGCTGCACTCGAATAATTCCACCGCTTTTAATTAGCACGCATGAGTGAAGTTTCTCCGCGCATGAGTGAAGTCTTTCTCTGCTCTGATCTCGTCTATCAATTTAGCAAGAGGTTCCGAGCCTAGATCCGTGTTTCCAATATCTGCAAATTTAGAAGTGATGCATGACTCCGTTGTGCTTTCTTTTTCATCTTTCTTCGCCATAGCTTTGTCTATCTTCGTCTGAATAATTCTTTTTCTTCTTACTTGGCCGGATTTCTTCAATACTGGTGTAGATCTGGACAATTCTTTAGATTCGGAGGATATATGCAATGTATTGGACATTGATAAAAGCTCCTTTTCCTTTGTAAAGCACCTGTAATGAATTCTTGCAATTTATTCAGACAAAAATGGCCACCGGAGCATGAATAGTGAATTTTAATTGTAAAAATATGCACTTTTCAAGCCTGCTGCCCCAAAAAATGGTGTTTAATTTGCACATAAAGAGAGCATGAATCCTTTCAACAACACCTGAGCTCCTGTAACACCTGTGCAAACAATTATGCAGACAAAGATCAACCTCCTTCAAAGCATGTGCCAAATTTGGAAGCTTTTAGCCTTGTTGCCACCTTGCCTGAGCAAAATCCTTCTTCAAATGGGGGCGCACTTTTCCTCTTGGCTGCAATTCTTTACCTGTGAATTAAATAATTCACCCATATGGCTGCCCATGTTTATATAACCCTCACAATTCTATAATTAATAATTGCCCTAACAATTAAAGGCAATTAATTAATTAAAAATCATGCTCTTCTCTTTTAAATATAGCATGTTTAAGGACAGCCATCCAATCAATTAAATTAATTCAATTTAATCATCCACACTTCACTTCACTTAAGCTTCATAGTGTGCTTTGACCATAGCCACTGAAAATAGGAATTAATATAATCATTTAATACTTTAAAAAGTATTAATTCCTTCTCAAAAGGGGCTGCATTAAATAAATTAAATTTATTTAATTTTGGAATTCTATTTCCAATTGATTTATTCCCCTTTGCTTTTGTTGACTTTTCCACAAGCCTGGGTGCCAAAATTGGGTGAATAAATATTAACAAATATTTATTTAATGCATTATTATTCACCCAAGGTGGGTCGCACTTTTTTGCATAATAGAATTCTATTTTTAAGAATTTCTGACAATGGGATTTTTTACCCTGCAAGGCAGCCCCGGAAATCCCATGATCCACTTAAGTGATTTGACTTTGACAATGGGATTATTTACCCTGCAAGGCAGGCAATAAAATCCCATGATTTCACTTAAGTCACTTTTCTTTTATTTCACCATGGGAATTTTTACCCTGCAGGCAGTAGGCATAAGTTCCCGCCGCTGCGACCTCTCTAACTTTCCCACTGCAGCTTAAGTGAATTTTATATCACGGAAAAAGTACTCTTTAGCAGTATAAAATTCCCACCGCCCAAGTTGCTTATTTTTCCCACTACAACTTAAGTGAATTTTCTATCACGGGAAAAAGTACCCTGCAAGGCAGGCAATAAATTCCCACCTGCCTGCTGCTTCTATTTTTCCCACTGCAGCTTAAGTGAATTTTATAACACGGGAAAAAGTACCCTGCTAGGCAGGTATAAAATTCCCATCATGCCTGCGGCTTCTATTTTTCCCATCGCAGCTTAAATCCTTTGTTTTCCAAAAATGCACCCATCCCCGCAGGGGCTTTTCTGTGCACGACTTCGCTTTTTCTAGTGATCCAGACCTCCGATGGCGACTTCCTTCGGCATAATGTGCGTATATGTTTTCCAAATGCTCCAGCCTGTGCCAAAATCGGCTTACCCAAAAGGAATTGTTCCAGAGAAATTTCACAGAAAACGAAACGGGACACCACAAAAACACGAAAAATTGCCAAAAGTTACAAATAAAGCCCAAAACTTATTCCAAGTTAAAACCCTTCTGGCACATAGGAATAATGACATATTCGCTCATAATAGAGTTAAAACGGAGCGCAAATAGCCTCATACGGGACTCAAAATAATTAAATACAAATTTCCCGCAGACAAATCCCGACGACAGAATATAACAACTTTGGGCATCTGGGTATTTGGCGAAAAAGGCTAATATGGCTCTTTGGGATTATCTTGACGCAATACTAATTCCTCTTTTCCAAGTGGGCCGTCTGAAAGGAGTAAAGAAATTCCACTCCAAATTTTTGAAAATTTGGGATCAAATTTTCGCAAAGAGTCTTATGTTTGGGCTCTCTGTCAATTGCTTTCTTCCTTCTTTGCTATTTTGATGTATCATTAATTCCTCTCTTTCCACGTGTTCCAAAGGAGTAAAGAAATTCCACTCCAAACTATTCCATTGAAGTTTCTTCCAAGTAAACAATAATGCCGTGGATGTCAAGTTTAAACAACCATGTCAAATGTGTCCATAATTCAGAAACCCATGGGCATTGAAAGAAAAGATGATCCAAAGTTTCTTCATCTTGAGTACAAAGTGCACATCTAAAAGGTCCTCTGAAACCTCTTTTTTGGAGCCTATCTCCAGTTAAAAGCCTTATGTGAATGATAAGCCAAAGGAAGAAACTTACCTTAGGCCATATCTCTGGCTGCCATATACATTGAAACAAGGCTTTTTGAGGATGAGTACAACTTGTAATGAGGGAATCATATCCAGAAGCTACATCATATTTCCCTGAAGAGCTGCCTCCCCATCCAAGTTCATCAGGATCATCTGACAGTAGAAGAGGTCTTTCTGCCAGAGTTTTGTTCAACAAGGTTTGATCTTCCTGCTCTATCCTCATAGGCCAATCCTTAAGAGGTCTCCATTGTGTCTCAATACCCCAAGGCTGAATATTTGTCTGTATGTAATGATTTATCTTGATCCATCCCTTCGCTTGCATTTGTTCCTTAATAGGATGAAGTTGAGGGAAGATAGTTAAAATGGGGGGATGACCTTCCCATGAATCCGTCCAAAAATTGGCTGACTGACCATTGTGAACTATCCAGAACAACTTGTTTTTAATCAATTTTCTCCATATTTAATGAACTTTAAAGTAGGAGATCCATTATTAGGAAGATCTATCCTGATCATTCTCTCTGGTCGGCTACTTTCCGCATATTTGCCTCTAAAATTAACAACCCACAAATCATCGGACAAGTTATAAGCCTCCAGTATAATTTCCCTGCCAAAGCGATATTTTGTTGAGTGGATGACTGAAATCCCAACCCTCCGTGTTGTTTTGGTTTGCAAAGAGATGTCCATTTCACCAAAGCCCACTTTTTTCTTTTCTTGAGCTCCACTCCAAAGAAATTTTTGACATATGGAATCCATCTTTTTCAAAATAGTACCTGGAATATTCAAAACAGACGCCACATAAACCGGCATTGCTTGGAGAACCGCCTTAATGAGAGTCATCCTTCCTCCTATAGACAACCATTTGTTTGTCCATTTTTGTATTTTCTGTTCAAATATGTCAATTAACCATTTCCAGTCCTTGGGTTTATTGGGAGCTAGAGGAATGCCCAAATATTTCACAGGAAGAACTCCTTTTTGGAATTGAAGAATTTGCAAAATTTGTTCTTCTTGTCTTTGAGAACAATGGAAGAAGTAAATATTGGATTTTCCATTATTTATACTCTGACCAGTGGCTGATGAAAAGGATTGAAGAGTCTTTTGAATATGCTTAGCTTCAACCATCGTAGCACGACTCATCATCGAGAATCATCCACAAACTGAAGAAGTGATAAAGGTTGAACATTTTTGGCCAATTTTACACCATTGATGTTCTTTTCCTGACACTCCTTTCGACACAATCTGCCCAAACATTCAACAAGTATGATAAATAAGAAAGGGGATAATGGATCACCTTGTCTTATTCCCCTTGATGCTCCAAAGAATTCCGATGGTGAACCATTAACTAAAACAACAAAGGAGACTGTGAAAAGCATGTTGTGACCCATTGTATCCAATCGGTGAGAAGCCAAAATGCTCCAGGACTTTACTAAGGAAAGTCCAATCCACCCTGTCATAAGCTTTAGATAAATCCAACCTAATGAACATTGACGGCTTTTTCTGAATTTCCATTGAATGTAAAATTTCCTGAGCAAGCACAATTTCATCATGAATGTGTCTCCTTGGCACAAATCCACCTTGTTCAGGTGATATAATTTTTGTCAGCAAAGGTTTCAGTCTCTCTGCTATAATTTTTGTTATTATCTTATATACCACATTGCAGAGTGCTATAGGGCGAATCCAAATATATCTTCAACCTCTCTAGCTTTCGGTATGAGAGCTATAAAGGTTTTATTCAACTCTTTCAGAATGGTCTTAGCTGTTCTTGCCTCTTCCACCACCTGTAATAAATCAAATTTTATTATTTCCCAAAAGGTTTGAAAGAATTCAATCGGAAATCCATCTGGCCCCGGAGTTTTTCCTTTCTGCATGCTAAATACAATCTTCCGAAGCTCCTCTTCAGTAACTGGTTGGGTAAGCTTCTCATTATCATGTTGGTTAATTTGTTTAGGGAGCAGATCTAAAAGCTTTTGTTGAGTTGTCATATCCAGAGATTGTGCCGAAAATAATTCTTGAAAGTACTGACTAGCTACCTGTTGCATACCTTTCAGTGAAGATTCCTTAGCCCCACCTTCTCGCGATAAAAAATGAAAGTAATTATGTGCTCTTCTAGACAATAATGTCTTATGAAAGAATGATGTGTTTTTGTCACCTTCCTTTAGCCACTGAATTCTAGACTTTTGTCTGCACATAATTTCTTCGCGAATTTCCCATTCATTTAGTTCTTCCCTAAGACTGCATTCCTTCCTAAATAGATCCATAGGAATACCTGTAGTACGGTGTACCTCATTAATCTTTTCCAACTCTCTTCGGATTTTCTCTTTTTCTTTTGCTATATCTCCAAAACCTGTCCAATTCCATTTCTTAAGTTGGACCTTGAGATATTTCAGCTTTTTGACAAATTTGAACATATTTGTCCCATGCCGAGGATTCCTTCCATCCACCATTTCTTTACAAGGTCATTGATATCAACATGAGAAAGCCACATTAATTGGAATCTGAAAGGAGTTTTGACATGAAGAGTTTTTCCTATTTGCAGACATACCGCCAATGGTCAGAACCATTGTTATCAAGAATCCAAGCTTTAGGAGCATCTCCTGTGAGCCACCATTCTTCTGAAATAAGAAAACGGTCCAAGCCTTTCGAGAATACAATGGTGTCCTTGTCTTCTGTTGGACCATGTCATTATCCCATTTTCAATAGGCACATCAACTAAATTGTGAAATTGGATGAACTGATTTAACTCATTTGAACTAGCATCCAGTGAGTCTTACCTCCTTGTTTTTCGAGACATGTTTAAGATAGTATTAAAATCTCCTCCTAAAATGAGCGGTAAATGAGGGAAAGACCGAATTATATAATCCATACCTTTCCTCTGTTGTCTCTTTTCTTCTATAGAGGTAGGAGCATATACATTACAAACCAGAACTGCTGATTTTCCTCTTTATTAAGAACATGTAAACAAATCATACCTTTCAAAGCACATGAGTTGAGAACAAAAATTAACCTTGGATCCCAAAGAGTAACTTGGCCTCCAGAAGCCCCAGAAGAGTTAATAGAGATATGTTGGGACTTAGGCCACATATTCTCAGCCATAGTGGACATGAGGTGCATGGATGCTTTTGTTTCTGAATACTAACCATTGATGGTTGTTGTGTGCTATCATTCTTTTAATCTCTTGAAACTTTGAAGGAGAACCCTTCAAACCTCTGACATTCCATGTTATAATCTTCATTGAGAATGCTTTTGCATGTAATGAGACAAATCCCTAATTGTTCTTGAATCACTCAACTTTTGTCCTTCCTGTTGAATCTTAAGCTGGTTGGATTTCCTTCCCATTTTTATATTAGCATCTACTTTGAATTTCTTGTGTTGTTCCTGCTCCATCCCTAAAGAATGTTCTTCTTGAAATGATTTATTGTTCTCCCTGATTATTAAAGCCTTTCCCAGGTTCTCCATTTCTTTCTGGTCTTGATTTTGTTCCTGAAACTTGTCATTAAACTTAGTTTTTCTTTGATAGCTTTTTAGTCCTAGCTGGGCCATTAACATTATTAGGATTGGCCTGAAAGATTACCATTTGATGTTGTATATCCATTGGTTGTGATGTAGCTGCTTTGTTGGTGGTTTGTCTAGTTGTGTTTCTGGAACCTGTGATTCCATCGATCATCCACTTTTTCTTCTTCATTTTCCACTTGAAGACTAGCATATCTATTTGAATTGCTGATTCCAACCTGTTCCTTATCAGACTGTTTTGTGACTTGCTTCTTCTTCGGAGTAACAAATCCATCTTTATTTTTTCCCCTTCCTTTGATTCTGGCATTTTAGCAGTGCAATCTTTCACTAAATGTCCGTATTCATGACAAACTTGGCACCGAAAGGGTACATTCTCATAATCCACCATTTGTTCCCATTTATCAGCTTCAATCTCCAGAGAAATTTTGGCTGGTAATGGATTATTAAGATCCATGAGAACACAGATCCTGGCATAGATCATCTGTTCCAACTGGATCGTAACATCAACTATCATCATAAATTTGCCTAAAGTATTACCAATAGCCATAAGAATAGTTTGATTCCAGTATTCCGCCGTAGACCATACAATCACACCCAAATAGGAGCTACCGAAGGTAGCTCTTCCTCCGGTTTGAACATAGGGTGCCAGGGTTTCATAAATAAACTTGCACGGCCCATAAACCATGGTCCTCCTTGGAATACATATTCCCTGTCTGTTGCTAAAGTAAAAACCACAAGAAAATAACCATTAGGGCACACAGAAAAAGTAATCTCACCTTTAGTTTGCCACGTTTTCTTCACCCATTCTTTGAGACTTGACAATGGTGGATGAAATCCAAGAAATTTGATAATCAATCCTCGATTCTCTAATTCATGAATATTATCTTGCACATCCTCTTGAGCTGAATGACTGGGACACCATCAGTCGCTCGTAAACATCCCTTATCATTCTTTCTTGGATCAAATTTAGGCATACGTAGTGGCAGTTTTTGAAAATTCCTTGTGGTCGTATTTGAAGAGGAGGGGCCACGAAGTGCATCCCTGAATGATTGTTTGCCCCCATTTGTAGAGGAGGGTATCTTCTTCGCATTTTCCATAGTGGTCGAGATAGCCGAAAGAGAAATAATACAGAGGAGAAAACACGATACAACAAGGATAATTAAAACAATGATCGCAGATGGAAAGAAACCCTTTCCCGACCCCCGAGGGTTGAGATAGCGGAGAAAACAAAAACATGACTTCTACCAGTCACGATAAAGACTTTACACCTGCTTCGTTGCTTGGATAATGATCGCTGTGGAAAACTTTACCCGTCATGGAAAGGTTTTCGAGCATGGGTTCGTGAAACACTTCGATGAAAATCATGTTGTGGCCAATCATCGTGGATGAATGATTAGGGTTACATACTGGAGCTCCTATTTAGATAACTCCGTCATATTATAAGAGGTAGAGGACTCTTACAGACAAGATATGAAAATGATAAATGCTACAAAGGGAGCCTCTTTTATACACTGTAAAATATTTCTACAAAATGTTTCTTTAACAAGCACATTGTATTCCCAATAGCTACGGCCTCATGTAAATCTTTACATGTGATGTCTTTGGTGTTTTGCTAGAACCTAGTTCTTGACATGAAAAAGGTGAATGTTTGTATAGCGTTCTTTAATCCTTTTTCATACAAACATTTGCCAAACATTCACCAATGAGAAATGAAGAGCTCGTTTCTAGTAGAACATTCATCAAAGGCAATACATGAGATCTGCATTGAGGATAGAAAAGTGCTGCTGAAAGCCGACCATGAAAGGGAAATTAAGGGAAGCCATATTGATTGGGAAGCATCTGAGTACTTTTAACAGGGATGAAGATTTTGAAGTTTTGAACTAAGCTATTCTTGAAAACAAATTATTCATAAACAGAGGAGGATTGAGAATCTATTTTGTAGAGCTATTTAATGCTTTGGCTATTAAATATTAAAAGGGTTAATAACATTCAATATTTAGCTAGGTATGAAGAAGAACCTGCTTGTAGCATCTATTATTTTCATATCTTAATTATAAGTCCGCTCTACCTATTGTTGTATATCTGAGTTATTGATATTAGGAGCTCCAATCTGTATTCATTCTGATTACGGGCTGCCAAGTGCGGTCTGAGGTGGTAATTAAAAATTTTGTATGCAATTTTCCTTTATGCCCATTTCTCATAACTATTATGGATTGTGGAAGTTTGAAATCGCTAATATCAAGTGTACTAACAATCTCTGAACCTTTAGAGTATAATTTGATCTGGGTAGAAAACGCTTGGAAATTTATTCCTCATGTCTTCAAGAAAGAGGACTCACAAACCATTTATTGTTTTGTTCGATAGGCAAATTTTGTCTCAGGCGAGGGGAGGTGATTAATGAACATGAAAACCATGGTATTTTTAAATGAATAAAAGTTGAAATGGAGGATCTGCGGAGGTTATGGGGTAGCAAAGGATCCAAAGGGAGGGACTTGAGAGCCCAAGGGGTGCTGGAAGAGCCTGAAAGAAGTAGTTCAAAGGGTCCACTCATGGATTGAAGGGAATGTAGTGAAAAGCCCATACCCAAAGGGCCAAAACTACCATCATCAAAACTGTTTCATTTAAAACTATATTTTTGAAATGTAGATGTATGGCAGGGTTTTCTTTTAACGAGGCATTGAGAAAAGAGGGAGTGCTAGGGTTCAGACCTTGAGCAGTCGTGATTTCTTCATTCTCCTGGATTTCTCATAGTTGGAATGTACATATTGAGGGGATATGCCAATTTTGTTTATAAAGTGATTGAATGTGTGAATGATGTTTGGGCATCTTTCATTTTTCAACTTTAGATATAAATGATGCTATGGCTTCTCTAGTTGATGCTTGAAAAGTTTTATTTTTTAATTTTCTTTGATCAAAATTACCATCAGCTACACTTATTTCTACTTTTGCAGGATTTGGTTCAATAGTTGATTTATGCGTGAGGCTTATTTGAAATATTGGTAAAAGTATTTACCGTCCCGGACTTTGGATTTTTGGCCTTTGCAGAATTTGTACAGGTTCTCTCCTCTAGCCATTTGAGAATGCGGGTTTGGGAGCGTGGTGCAGGTTTGCTCTGCTCTTTCTTTATAATTTGTAGTTTCTACAGGATTTTGATCAAATAACTTTGTACATAAATGTAGTCCTTTATTCGTCTAAAGTTGACTGTATTACTGAGCATGGTAGTTTGTTTGTCCTTATCTTTGATTGTGGTTTTGTTCAATGATTTTTACTTTAATTTATCATAGTCAGTTGCATGCATTCATTCATAGTTTGGTTACATCGGGTTAGTGCCTGATAACATTTCCTCGGTCAAGTTTGTTGTTTAGAAATTCGTCCCATGCAATGGAGGGCAATAGAACATTTTAGTTGCAAACCAATCCACATAATGTATAAACATCGGTGCAATAATTTTTTGTCAACAAGGTGAAGAACAAGATTTTGCGGAATTAATAACTTAGTTTAGATCATATTGACTCCACAAGTTCCATTCTATCACAGCTACGAATGACAGGCCCTGCTTGGAAGCTGGAACCTGAGTAGAGGTATCTCTTTAGCAAGCATTTTTCCAGCCGAGTAGAGGAATTCTCTATTGGTTCCCTATGACACATTAGGAAGTTCCTTTGAATTGTGGAAGCTACAGTAAAGTTTGGGAGGCATCTTAAACACCAAAAGTAGATAAACATGCATAGTTTGCAGGATGGAGTTAATGATATCAATTTTCCTATCTAGGGATAGCCATTTGCCTTTCCAACTGCTAATCTGGATTGGAGGTCTATCTAAGAATTGCTTTCAAAGATTTATAGAATTGCTGCCAACAAACAAGGAAAACCTGTGGTGAATGTAGTTTCTACCTTATATTACAACTTTATCTTGAACGATACATTTTAATATGTAACCTAGCTTATATTATAATGTACTACAAGGTTATGTATTAAAACGCAGGTTAGATAGATCAAGACTCTTAGGATTATATCCCTTGGATATATCATATTATATGATATCCATCTGCAATTGGTGTAGATGACATCCTTCTCTCTTTTCTATAAAAAGATTTTATTTTGATTCTTCTATGAATTTTACATGATAGACATTCGGTCTATTACATTTGGTACCAAACTATACACAGTTCTTGCCACTTATCCTGGACCTATGGTCATATCTGTTTTTTTTTACAAAAATTAGTGGCTATTTTTGATCAATGTTTGACCATCACTACTTGACGCTCTCACTGTGCTTTATTGGCATTTGCCATCCAAGATATGAAAGGTGCCTGCTGAGATACAAAAGCATGTGAGTTGAGCTATGAAAGGCTGCAACCCACGATATAAAAGAATGTGTTCAAGATATGAAATGGTGCGACCCAGTATACACAAATGTGCAAGAAGATAGGAGATGGTGTCACAAAATATAAAGAGGATTATTGAACTGACCCAAACGTTAAAACTTATGACAATTTCTCAAGATAATAATTTTATTCCTTTCATTTTTGGAATCCTAGATGCAAAAGTTTGGTGGAATGTATGTCAAATGAATAGATTTGTTCCAAGTTTATTGTGGTTGTATCTTGTAGATGATGTAAGAAAAGGATGGTTTGGCCTATATCTACAAGGTGGAATCAGAAGGTGAAAGAAATCACAAAAAGGCAGAGAAGATCTTGCCAAGAGAGTTGTATTGCTAGAATCGGCATAGAAAGTTTGATGTAGTCCCAAATCACCAAACAACAAGAGCTCACACCTAGGAACCAAGAATCCATGGACATAGAGTTTTGTGCTGACAAAAAATTTGGCATAGGAGAATATGAATAGCCCCACGAGGAAAGGAAGAACCCATTGATGAGCATGAGTAGCCTCCTCATCCAAACATACTCCTTCAAAAATTTGAAATGAAGGTTGAGATTATATCTTTTGAAGGACATATAAACACTGAATTGAAAGAAAATGGAAGTATATTTTAGTATACATAAGGTTACTAAGGTGCAAGATATTTCTTTTGCACATGTCAAAATTGAAGGGCATGCTCTTATTTGGTGGGAAAATTATTTACATCTTTGAAAAAGTTGAAAAAGCCAATTGTAGTTAGGTGGAATTTTAGAGAATTATTACACAAGAAATTTTATCCCATCGGGTGTAAAATTAATCAGAAAATTAGCTGGTAATATTTCAGGCAAGGAAGTGGTCAAAATGTGCAGGACTAAACCATGGAATTTTGTAGAGAAGCCATGTTGATGAGCTTGGACTTGGAGGACGAAGACAACTTGACAAAGTACATGGGAGGTCTCCATACATGCCTAAGGAGATGGGTCATCTCAAGTAAGCCAAAGGACCTTGACGAGGCTTGTGTGCTATACATCATGGAAGAGAAAAGGAAAGGAGAGGAGAGCCCTCAAGAAAAAATCAGCCCACAAATCAGTTCAAGAAAGAGAAAAATCAGCCTTACAAAAGGGTGAATGGAAAGGTAAGTGGAATGCTCATAATTGTAAGGATCCAAAGGACATTGTAACCTTTGTGGTATAGATGGACATTGCATTTGTAATTGCATCACAAGAATCGTTCCAAGGAGGACTCCAAGAAGTCTGTGACAAATTTGAGAAAAAAATTAGAGGCTGAGATAGAGAACAATTTCGAGGTTGATGAGAAGCTAGGTTGCTTGACCACAAATATGAACAAGGAAAAAGAAAGAGAAGAAATGGGAAGATTGTTCCAAATCAAGATCTAGTTAGGAAAACCAAGGTAAATGTATTTTTGATATTGCTTCATAATCCAATTAGATTTCAGACGAAGTTAAGAGTCTTGGTCTATAGATATACGATCATCTCATCCATAGCCATTGGGTTGGGTGAAGGAGGGTGTATAAATTTAAGCAAAGGGTATTTTTAAAAATTATCATTTTTAGGAAGTTTCTAATTGTAGGCGAATATTTTTAGACTAACAACTAGGAAACATATGTATGGTGGGGAATTCTAAGGAAAAATATTAAATTTTCTACTAATACAAGTATACTTGGCAAATTAAAAATCTGTACATACATTTTACAAGAAAATTTGGCAAATCATTTTTCAAAATTAGTCAATTGGTAAAAATAACCCCTAAAAAGTACTCTAATCATTTAAGTTACTAAGAGATGCAGATTCAAATTTGGTATTAACGCACAATACAATGATGAGATAGAAGCAAATGTGATTCTTCTTTATGCATTTGATGTGGTGTTTGGAAGTCCTTACTTGTATCTTAGGGATGCTATTTTAATGAGGGCTAACAAATATCGATGGGTCAAAGATGGAATCAACTATATAGCATCAAGGCATATCAAAGCAAGCCTAAGCTTGCCCTCGTAATTGCCAATCAAACAAAGAGACTCATTCAAGGTAAATAATTTTATTTACTTATTTTGAAGAATAAGCAAGCGAATGGGTTAGCGATTTTTGAAAGATTTGGATGAACTATTGTAATAGTTTCGGAAAATATTCAAGTCCTAAAGATTTACCTCCAAGAAATGAAATTCAATTGCTGCTAGAATATACTTTACATAACATTGGTGTGTATAAGTAATTACTTTTGGAGAGTAATGAAGTTAAGAAACCCATTGTGATGGTATAAAAGAAAGATAACTCTTGGAGAATGTGCATAGATTATAGAGCCTTGAACAAGATCACCATAAAGAATCGATATCCACTTCCGCAAATTGATGACTTGTTGGACAAACTTCAATATGCTACGAACTTCACAAAGGTGGATCTCAACTCTAGCCACCAGCAAGTTCATATGGAGGAGGATATATGGAAGACAACTTTCAAGACAAAACAAGGTTTATGTGAATGGTTGGTGCTTCGTTTTGGTTTATGTCATGCCCTTGCTACATTGATAAGATTGATGGATGATGTATCGAGGCCTTTCATAGATACATGTGTCAGTGAATCTAGTCGATATTTTAGTTTTCAATGCTACATGGGAAGAATATGTAACTCATTTGAGACAAGTCTTGCAAGTATTGAAAGAAAAATAGTTGCTGTATACAAAGTTGCAAAACAGTCACTTGTCTACTTGGGGCATGTGGTTGGAGGAGTAAATTGAGAGTGGATATAGTAAAAGTTGAGACTATCACTAATTAGTAGACACCTAGGAGTGCCACAGTACCAAGAGTTTTATTGGAGCAATACAATACATGAGGAAGTTTATTCCATATTTCTCCACATTATCTTCACCTCTACATATAGCTGCATCGAGTGGTAAGAGTTCACTAGTGTAAGACCATGTGGCCAAGTTCCTCCTTGGAAATACACGAATCCTCCTTAGGTCCTTTGTTCTTCCATTGAACCAAGTACTCTTTGTACTCTCACCGCGTTTTCTTTTTACCAATTCTTTTTCCAAGACTTCTTCAACCTCTTCATGCTCCTTATGAATATGAGTTTTCCAATCTAAAGGTCTTCCCTCATCTTCTTCAACTCTATCAATTCCATGATAAGGATATAAGTCTACAACATTGAAAATGGGTCAAATATCTAACCCTTCTAGCAGCTCTATTTCATATCATATGCACTGTTTGAAAACATTCTCAAAATCCTACAAGGATCGATCTTCTTACATTTCAATTTAGCATGCATTCCTACCGGGATCTTTTCTACCCTTAGGTGCACTAGTATTAAATCTCCTTTAGCACATAACTTTACTCTCTTCTTTTCATCTGCTTTTTCCTTATAATTTGGGCTATTCCATTGTAGTTTCCTTCACACCTCCACATGCAGATCGACCATGTGCTCTGCAAAATCTTCTACATCTAAATTCTTTATGTTGGTACTCTCAACAAATTCGTCACTCCCTTGGCGATATTCCATGCACAATCTAAAATGATGTCATTCCAACTGATTTGTTCATTGAATTGTTATAAGGAAACTCTTCTTGATCTAACATCATATCCCATTGCGTTGGCCTATTCCTAACCACATATCTAAGAAAATTCCTTAAGCCTTTGTTCACAACTTATATTTTTATATCGGTGGTGTGCCTAACTTCCTCCACAACGTTCTCCAAAAGTGACCCAAGAACTTGGTGTCTATCTAAATTGATACTCCTTGACAATCTATGCAATCCAACAACTTCTTGGATAAACTAACTTTTCGATAAATTAACTTGTGACATTCGAAACATCAATGTTTTTTTACAAGGAGTAAAATGTGCTATCTTCGAAAATCTATTAACCACCACAAATTTAATCATTATCTTATTGTGTCCTCGCAATACAAAAACAAAATCCATGGTTAATTCTTCCCATGGTCCCTATGGTATTGGTAGCGATTTATACAATCTCATATTTTTGCTTGTTGCTTGGCAACTGCCATACTGATCTATAAAATCCTAAGATTTCCAACATATTAGGATTCAAGAATCACAATATGTTGTCCTACGCAATATACTTCAAAATGACAATTTGAGCACTTAATGAAACTTAGAATTAGTGTAATTTGTTGTTGGCACCATAGTTTGCATGCTCAATACTTAGTATAGACCAAAAACATTGACTTGGCAAATGCTAAGAAACACTCAACTTAAAAATACCTAAATTTCTTTAAAAAAATAAATTTTATACAAAATATAGTTACAAAATGTATTAAACGAGTTTGTAAAATGTTGGGAATGTGTTTTCTATTAGATTTGAATAGGAATAGAGCACAAAATTGCATTACCATGCAAAAACAACAACCAACCGATAAGTCTTATGAATCTATGCTTATTGTCATTGAAAACTATCATCATAAATTGCATATCTATGAAAGTTACAAATTACAATAATTACAATTTCTATTTCCTGCATCTACTAAAAATTTGGAGAGAGGGTGTAGTGCCTCTTTAAGTCCCCACACTAGGTTGTGGGACTGCTCGCTCCTCCTGTAAGGTTGCAACCGTGTCTCCCCCTTGGTCCTAGATGGAAGTGACTCCTCTACCACATGTTTGACATTATTGACAAAGATGTTGTCCAATCCAATCTTTCTTGCTTTCGCTTAGCCCTCCATAGCTTCCCTCTTGGAACTAGCAATCTTGTCCTTTGTGAATGCGTAGTTCACTTGTTTTATGGATCGATCCAAATCGATAGGCTCCTGAATATGTCCACCTTTCTTGTGCGAAGCCAAAGATTGAATTGCACAATAACCAAGTCTTTGAGACATCGTTGAGTCAATTTTTTGTGCTTCTTTGTGTGAATAGCCTCAAACAAACTCCAACTACACTCACATTCGGAAATCTACAAGGTCGAGACAATATTTTGAGGGCTAGCATTTAAAGATTTGGAGTGTGTCCACCCCAATCTTCCCACCAAGAACCTATAAACAAGATACTATTTTTTTGTATGTAATTAATAATTGTCAATTTGTAACTTGTAACACAAGTAAATACTCTAATTGTGTTCACTGGTGGTTTTGTAGATCTCCCTCGATAACTAATTCGTAAGAAAAGAGCCTCCCTCTCACATGCTTGTAATTCTCGCAACTCTAAAATAATGATGTCCCTCACATCCTTTCAATGGATGTTGAGAGGCCCTCCATAACCTCTCCATTAACATTTGCAAAGCCCTCTTGTTGTCATGCAAATGTGCAACAGGAAATTGACAATTTCCGAGCATGACAACGATACCCTTGTGCCAAAATTTTCATGTTTTACCCTTCCGAGGCACCCCAAGTTTGCCTAGTCAGTTCCGATGACCTCTCAGTTCATGTTAACACAGTCCCCTAGGTGAATTAGGAAAGTCAAGTCAATCCCCTAGGTGATTTTAGGAGTTCTTGAAAAATGCTATCTCTGGGCAGTGTTGGGAAGGGCTACCACTGGCCTTCCCAAGACCGATGCAACCCCTTGGAGTGGAACGGAGGAGCCAAATCCAACATAGAGGTGAATTGAAGGTCTAGTAACATCATGAAATTGATTTTGGAAGATTCAGGAAAGGTTTGGAGGAGTTGGAGCAGTTTCATCAAAAACAGGGTTCTTAGGCCTGGTCAGTGCACGGCACGGGGTCAAAAGAGTCTCGAGCTTCGGGAAGTGATTACGGGAGCTTTGGATGGAGTTAGGAACCAAACGAGACATTGTCGGAAAGGGAATTCAAAGCCCTACAAGATGGTGAAATCAAACTTTCCACAACACCTTGGCGCAATAGGTTTGCAATCGGGTTTTTCACAGGCCCAGGCAGTGCATAGGGCCAAAAAAGCAACTGAACTTTGGGAAGTGATTCCGAGAGCTCTGGATGGAGTTAGGAGCTAAAACAAAATCGTCGGAAAGGGAATTCAAATCCCTACAAGATGGTGAAATCAAAATTTTCACAACACCTTGGTGCAATAGGTCTGAAAGTAGTTTTTCTCATGCACAAGTAAGGGACTAGATCAAAATCTGATTTTAGGGCTTAAATGGAGGAATCAAGATCTGAGACCCCACCATTGGATTCAGAAGGCCATTTGTAGTCAAATTCATATAAAATTTCATCAAAAAACTCCATTGGGAACTCTAGATATGGCCTTCACAAGTTCGCTCTCAAGGTTCGACACTTAGCCAATTTTTCAAGAGGATATGTGTCAACACTAGGAGCTGGCGAGATTTCATGTCCCTTTTGTCCCTTTAGCAAAGGGACATAGGGGACACAAAAATGCGCCCAACCCTTTTTAGCCTCTTGGACCCTAATATGACCTCCCGCATTGCTAGTTAAGCCCCCAGGAGCTAGTTGGAGCCTTACCTCTCACTGCATGGATGATCGCCAAGTGTTGCGGAGGCGTGATGTGTAAATGTCCCCTTGTCCCCTTTCCAAAGGGACATGAAAATGCGCCCAACCCCAAGAAGCCTTCAGGTCATCCATGTGACCCCCTCCAGTGCAATTTCTCAGCCCCCAGGAGCTAGTGGAGCCAAATTCTTGACCGTCAGATTTTTGCCAAGTGTCGTGATGAGGCGTGGCGTGCAAATTGATGTCCCTTTCATCCCTTAATGCTTAGGGACATCAGGGACACAAAAATGTGCCCCACCCCCTAGTATGCATTTTTGAATTGCTTTAAATCCGATATTTCGCCCTTTTTCCCCCATTTCTTCTTCATAGCTTCACACCTGCCATAGCTTTGTTCATGCTTGTCCAGACACTCATTCCACCATTGCTGCTCCAAACCAGCTTTGCCATGGTCACCAAACCCTCCACTCCATGAAAATACATAGGTCTCGAAGAAAAAATGGATCGAAAAAATGAAAACGGTAGAGAAATGAAGAAAAACAAAGATTTTTCGCCAGATAACTACGAAGTCACCCAATCGAAAAATCTTCATATCTTGCAAAATACAAGTCAAATTGAGGTGCCGTCTTTTGCAGACTTCCACATTTTTCAAGACGATCAAGATGCAACAAATGTGAGGTCGAATGGTGCCCTGAAACATTTGTTCCAACAAAAACTTCATCTCGTGCCCTAGCTCACAGTCGTCAGATTTCCCATCAAACCGTCGATGGAAACAAGCTAAAAACTTGCACATGGACTCCAAATGAAAAACTTATCGCAACGGAGTTGATTTCGTCACGATCGAGACAAAAACTAGACCTGCAAATTTCAAGCTCCATTAATGGCCACCATTGAAGCTTCGTGCCCGAAGCCACTTGTAGGCAAAAATTTTAAATTTTATTTGCGAAGCCACTGTGAGGAAATGGTATTTCGGGAGACTTTCTCTACAACAAATCAAAGATTTCAAGGTATACCAAGTTCAGATTCCTGAAGACTTAGAGGATGATGATGATGATTTGTATCCTGTAGAGTATATCAAAACCATTCAATGTATGCCTCTCCCAACCATTGACTGGTCTCAAAAGGAGAGAGATGATCCCTTTGAGATAAACAATCCTGTGATTTTAAGAACAAAGTAATGGTTTAACAAAAAGATGGAGTACAAGCAAACAATGAAATAGTCTTCTTCTCAGGAAGCCTCCACCTCACACAAGGAAGTCTCCACTCCTCAAGAGATTCTAGTTCAACTAACTCCTTTACCTTTGGATTCAACAACCAAGGTGTATACAAAGAAAGATAAAACCAAGGAGGTAGAAAAGATTGAGGAAACACCGAGAAGGAAGTAGAACAAGAGAAAGCTCAAGAATCAACTAAAGAAGTTGCTCCTACTCTTGAACAAGTATCACAACCTCCGGGAGAAGAAATGAAAGCAACTAAGGAAGAAATGAATAAGAAAAAGCCACCAAAGAACAACAAAACAATTGGAAGAACAGTTCGGGCTCTTTCAAATTTCATTAAATCTTTCCTCTCAACCGACAAAGTCCCTCTTGATCCCACTCCTCTCCCCTCACTGCCTCCTACTGACCATTCTTTCGAAGAGGATATTGAGGTCATAAAAGAGATTCGAAGCATGCCTCATTTGGTAGAGCTGCTTGAAGCATTGGTAGAAGGAATGCTGGTTTCTGGATTGACCTTTATTGATGAAGCATTCAAGATATATGATAACATCTCTTGAAAGACATGATCAATTCAATTCCATAATCAATGCCATTGAAAAAGAGCTCAAAATTTGGCTGGATAGTATTCAAGATCTGAGAATCACGAGCACAACTGATGAGAAGATTATGTTGTCTCATAAAATCGTTGATGATTCCAAAAACAACCTATCCAAGAAGTGGGTCTACAATGTTGAGTGGAGGATCAGAGTTCTCGAAGAGCCTGGAACTGAATTAAAGAACATGGTGTAGAAGGGAGAATCATTCAAATCAGAGATCTTTGTTGACTTGTAGGCTCTTCGATGCTAGTTCTATAAGGGTAATTCTGTAGAGAGAAATTCTGTAGATGAAGTCAAGGCTAAATCCAATGCATTGATTAAAGAGGAATTGTTAAGGCGTAATCAATTAACAAGGAGAAGATGGAGGAGCTCTCTGAGTTGCACAATGTTGTGGTGGAAGCCACCAAAGGCCTATTGCAAAATGGTGGAATTGCTAAGGAAATGGAATACTCCCTTGGCAGCTAGTTAGCTGTCATGCCAAACACAATCATTCCAAATTCCGAGTTAATGTCCTTAAGATAAAGGTTGCAGCTGTGCCACTAATTAATGTTCCTTCCTCTAGTTCTTAGTCTTTTCTATCTAATTGTTATATTTTAAAGTTGGCTTTATTATTTTGAAAGTGAAATTATAAAATAAAGCCAACCTATGTAATTAACTAAGTGTTTAGCACTTAATTACAATTAGTTAGAAAGTTGGTTACAACCACCCCTTAGCCTATATAAGGCTTATTTTTCATTGTAAAGGGGTTGTTGGATATTGGTGTTCTTGGATGTAGATACAAAATTTTTGATCAATACAGAAGAAGACACTTTCTCTCCCTTATCTGTGTTATTTCCTTTTCCATTTCTTGAATCTTGTGAATGTGAGGATTAATATATTTGAATCTTGAAACTTTGTGTTCAATCCTTTGAATATAGTGTGAGGAACTTTGTGTCTATCTACATTTATATTTCATGGATTTTCATATGTATTGACTCACATGTTCTTTAAATCTCTTGCATGCATTAGTAAGATATGATTATGCAGTCTCTGTATCTGAATGTGCTGCCTTCTTCACTTCTTGCCTTACAGTAGTGAGTAATCTTGTATAACCAAGGAGAATACTTGTATTCTTGACCGGTGGGTTAGATTGAACTTTGTGTCCCTGATTCACTCATCTTGCTCATATAAGCTACTATTTCTTCCTCTAAAACCCTATTCCTTGTTCATCTTCTGTATTGAGAATATTGAAAATATGGAACCATTCACTGCACCAATATCCTCATTTAGGTTTAATTAGATTGTATATTTGTAAATAAGTAGATTTCCAAGTTTTGGTGAATAAGGGATCCTCCCCATAAAGAGGGATTGTTGTCCCCTAAACTGTTGATTGTGTCTAAAGACAAAAGTTCCAACCAACAAGTCGTTTGATAAAGGAATACGTATGTGTTCCATACAGCGGCTTAGCTTTTGTCCACCATTGGTGAATGAGATTTGTAATATCCTCATGACACAATCACATTAACTGAAATCTAAACGAGAACCTAGAAAAAGTTCTCCCTATGTCAAGGCTTACAACCCAATGATCAGACTCAATGTTGTTGAGAATATGAGCCTTAGGGATGTACAATTTGTCCAGCCAGACTTCAAAGATCAAGAACCTATCCAAACATTCAAGAATACATTCTCGTCCTTGCTGTTTGTTAGACCAAGTCATAGTCCCATTATCAGTTTTGACATCTACCAAGAAGAGAATCAACAAACCTCTCCATGCTATATGAGCTAGCATCAAGCACATTCAATCCGCCTTGCGCCTCCTCCAGTTGAGTATAGTGTTAAAATTTCCTATATAATGGGTTCAATGTCTGGTGCATCACATGGGACAACTTGGCCTCTTTGACCAGCCAAGTGTTGCTTCAACCTATGAATGCTCCCAACCTCCCCCCACCCCCTTCCCGGCCCGAGTGTTTCTTACAGTATTTGCAAAACACTTGATTATCAACAATATCAACATGGTTCCATGTAGGGTCTTTGACTCGGGAGGCATGGTAAATGCAAACAAATCTGAAAATAAAAATATGCAAACCTATCTTAATTTTTTTGCAACAAAAGAAATATATTTCAGATTTGCAATATTATGAGAGAAAAATAGGGGCAGATTTTTGTTTTTAACATACCTTTCAATGAGATGAACTATGAAGATCAATGGGCACAAGAATCCGGTCAAGAAATCCTCCAAGATTGTAGATGGGTTGTAGCCTCCTAATGTAGATGCCAAATCCACCACAAATAGCCCACAAGGAATGCCAACCAAGCTCCAAGCTCACTCCAAATCACAACTCTTCAATGCAGCTCCACAAACTCCAAATGCTCACAAATGCTCAATGAGAGATGTGAGACAAATAGAGGGGTTGGGTCTATATAACATCACTTTAGGGTTAGGGTTGAAAGAAAACACTTAAAAGTAAGTGAAAAGAACAATCAAAAATATTTTTAAAGGCAAAAAGAACTCACCGAACTGGCTCAAACTGGTTTTATACGGGACTCACAAGGTGGTTTAGTTTGTTGAGCAGTATGAATTTTTTTATATGAATCAATCAAACCGAGCAGTTCCAATTCCGGTTCGACCTGTTTTTAAAACACTGCTCATAAGGAATTATTTTTAGGCATTTTGGTGGTGACTTGCCCTAAGGTGGCACTTTGGGTCTTCTAGGGCACGGTAACATCAAACTCAACCACCATTGTGTTTCTCCTATTTTTAGGAGCTGGAATCTTCATTTACACTTCATTTTTGGGCTTGGAATCCTTCATTTCTAGCCATTTTGTAAAGGTGTTCACTGCTGTTATTTTGTTTAATTAAATAAATTCCAGTTGGGGTTTGAAGGCTTATTTCTTGGTTTATATTTGTTCTAAAATATTTATAAGTTTCCCTACATGCTTTGGATGGTGTGAATGATGCATTTTTGGAGAAATATTGCCATTTCCTTGCTGCTGTTATAAAAATCAAACTGCCTTACCTTGTTGTCATAATTTTCATTGGTTGTCATAATTTTCAGTTTACTATCTCTAGGGATTTGTGTGATTTTATTTTATTTTAGTTAGAGCCCAAAAAAGGGGCATTACATGGGAGTAACCAATTTTGGAGAGGCAAGGTTGGGAGACCCTAGGAGGAAACAAAACACTTCCCTAGAATCTCCTTGAACATTGAAGGCCGGTGTAGTACTTGCTGTAGAAAAGAAACTCGTGATATGAATTTGCCCGTGTAGTACCCGAAGTAGAAAAGTAACCTAGTCTCAAAGTACCAACAATGTTGATGTCCGATGGAGACCAATGGAGTAGTGGGTATAAGTGTAATGAAATTATTTAGATCTGAATATTAGCAGCAATATAACACCAAATAACATCAAAATGTAGAGAAATGATCACAAGATGCAAGCTACATAACTTAGCCACTTCGATGGGGTAACCTCTAAAACATACAATAAGACTCAAGTGCTCAATATGTTCCTCAACTACTACCTACTAACTCCTATGTATATACATTATTCTTATGTTATGGCCATCACCAAGGCCGACCCACTAATGATATTATAACATATATGAAAGAGATACAACATGATAAGAAGTTACGATAGCAACAAGGTGGCCATACACATCCAATGTAAGATTTAGGATTAAGGGCGTAGCATGCCCTTCTCCTTTGGAGCAACATTGTCCCCAATGTTGAAAAGCTCTGATGCCTTTGCGAGAATGTTGCATCCTCCCATGTCACGTCTTCATTTTCTAGATTCTTCCACTTGATCGATATTGGGTAATGACCTTTGTCGTCAATCGTTTAGTGCGTGTTTAAAGGATGCATTCAGGTTCCAAGATGATTCTTCCCTCCTCATCGAGCTCAAGTTACACTCGTCTCAGGTTGATACCTTCGTCCAACGACCTTCTTCAAGCAAGAAACATTGAAGACTGGATGTATTACGTTGCTCGAGGGAGTTCCAGTTTGTATGCTACATTACCAATCTTCTGCAACACTTGATAAAGGCCATAATACTTAGGTGAAAGCTTGTTATCCTTCTTCTATTGTTTCAAAGACATTTGCTTATATGGTTGCAAATGCACAAAAACCCAATCATCGACTTCAAAATGTCTTTCATTGCAATGTTGATTAGCCTTGTTGCTTCATGCGGTTTTGTGCCATGGCCATGTTCTCCCGAGACTAGAAAGTACCTCTTCTTTGGTGTTGAATGTTCTCTTATTGCTCTAACCCGTGGCTGGCCTCGCAAAAATGAGGTGATGGATGATGGATGGTACCCATATATTGCCAAAAGGAGACATGTTAGATGAAGTATGGAAGTGTTATACCACCATTCTACAAGTGGTAACCATTGGACCCATCTCTCTTGATTGTTTGAGGTAAAGCAATGAAGATATCCCTCCAAGCACTTGCTTACCACTTCAGCGTGCCCATCAGATTGGGGATGATAAGAACTACGAGCTAGCTAAGTACCCAAACACGAGAACCAATCAATCCAAAAATTACTAGTAAATATAGGGTCTCGATCATTTACCATAATCTTTGGTGTCCAATGTAGCTTCTGAACTATATCCACGAAGGTTGCAGCTACTATGCTTGCGACAAATGGGAGTGACAAGGCACCAAAATGGGCATATTTGGCGAGTCTATCCACCACAATCATGATTACATTTTCCCCTTTTGATTTAGGCAATCCTGTGATGAAGTCCATGGAAACCTCTTCCCATCTCTGGCTAGGAATAGATAGAGGTTGTAAAAGACATGTGTACTTCATTGTTTCACCCTTATTTTGTTGACAAACCATGCATTCTACCACAAATTTTGGACATCCCCTTTTAGCCCTTCCTAAGAAATCTTTCTTGATTCAATGATAAGTCTTCAAGAAGCCAAAATGCCCCTACTAGAGAAGCATGGAGCTTAGATATAAGCCTATTTTTAAGGTTTGAGTTCTTACATAGTTATAATCTATCCTTATACCATAAAGCATCCCCTTCCCATCCAAATTTCTCTCGATATTCTTGGATTGTGTTGGGGATTTTGAATGAGATTTTGTGTACTTGGGTCATCTTGCCATTCGGACCTTGCCTCCTCTACCCAATCTTCCTGTAATATAGATATGGCACACAACAATGCCTCAACTGACTCATCCTTCCGAGATAGAGCATCAACAACTACATTCTCCTTCCCTTTCTTATAGATTATCTCAAAATCATACCCCAACATTTTTGAGACCCATTTTGGTTGTTTTTCAGATGATAAACATTGCTCTAAGAAGTTTTTCAAACTATCATGATCTGTCTTTACTTTGAAGTGTTTGACCATTAGATATGGTCTCCATTGTTTTATTGCATGAAGTATGGCCAACATTCCCTTTTCATAAATTGGTTTTGACATATTTTTACCTTTGAATTGACGGCTCTCAAAGGCAAGTGGGCGACCCTCTTGCATGAGTACTGCCCGCATACCATACCCTGAAGCATCACATTCAATAATGAATGTTTTGGAAAAATCTGGGGTAGCCAAAATTGGAGTGGTGCACATGGCCTCCTTTAACTTCTCAAATGCTTTGGTAGCTTCCTCATTCCAATGGAAAGAGTCCTTCAATAAAGATGTTAGTGGTGCTGCAATGTTGCCATAATTCCTTACAAATCTACGATAATAACTTGTAAGCCCCAAAAATCCTTGGAGATTCTTTAGGGTTTTGGAACCTTCCACTCAAGCATGGCCTTTATCTTGTTAGGATCCACTTTAACACCTTCATAAGAGATGATGTGACCCAAATATTCAACCTCCTTGACTCCAAAAGAACACTTAGAGGGCTTTGCATAAAGCTGATGTTGTTCTAGAATTTCTGACACTTATTTACATGATGCAAGTGTTCCTCCCATGCTTTGTTGTAGATTAATATATCATCAAAGAACACTAAAACAAACTTCCGCATGAATGGTTTATAGATAGAATTCATCAAACTTTGAAATGTAGAGGGTGCATTTGTGAGTCCAAAAGATATTACTAAGGATTCATAATGGCCTTCATGTGTTTGGAATGCTGTTTTATGAACATCCTCACCCCTGATTTTGATACGATGATATTCAAAACGAAGATCCCCTTTTGTATAGTAAACAACACCATGCAACTTATCTAGCAAATCATCAATTACAGGAATAGGAAACTTATCTTTGGCTGTGTACTTATTGAATTCCCTATAATCAGGTCACATGCGCCAATTGTCACCTTTTTACACACCAGAACTACTGGAGAAGATTAAACACTCTATGACGGATAATTCCTGCTTCTAACATCTCTCGTGCTATCTTCTCAACCTCACTCTTTTGCACATTTATTAGGTAAAAGGAGGTGTCTTAGGGTTCCCTTTTCCTAAGTTATATGCTCGTCTTGTAGAGATCTGAACTATTTCATTGCTTTTAAAAAAACTTAGAAGGATGCAAATGACATCCACATATTTGGCTTTTGCAGGAGCGACATTGGCTTGTGGGACTGGAGCCTGTGCTCTTGTTGTTGCAGCAGTTCTGGAAGGCCGTTCAGAAAGGGTAAGATGTTAATATTCCATGACAAATGCTTATAATTTCAAAACATGAAATACACTCGCAGCAATTTTCCTTAATAATTTTTCTCATCGTGGTATTACTGTTGTTTACTAATAATATGTTTATGGGAGAACAGAAATGCTTGGTCGATTTGCCTGGAGGTCAGCTGGAGATTGAATGGAATGAAAAAGATAATCATGTATACATGGCTGGATCAGCAGAAAAAGTTTTTTCTGGAACAGCTTTTTGTAGATCTGTCAGAGTTCCTAGCACCAAACTTTACTTTATCTAGTCCTTCGTTGCATTAATGGGCAGTAGAGTTCTAATTTGACAAGACCGTTGCTACCTACCCAAATGAATCTTTATGTTCCCTATATAGAAATGCCATTAATGTTTATTCCGCCATCAATTTGTTGTAATAGACTTGATAAATATGTACCGTCACATCCATTTTATATGATTCCTTTGCAAGATTGAGCACATTTTGATCAGATTTTCAGACTTTATTTTCATAATGTTTCTTTCTTGCCTTTTGAGTTAATTTTTGCTCATCATTTAAGCCTCTCTTCTCTCAACTTTTCTATCTTCTTCCTACCTACATTAATCTTCCTATTTTTTAAACAACATTTCTTTGTCCTCAGAAAACCACCTTCACATACTTGGCTTCTTTATAAACACGAGCATTCTGGTGGAAATTCCAAGTCTTTAACAATTTGTCCCAGCTGCTGCTGCAACTCCTCGTAAATAAATGAGTTTTTGGATGGATGCAAGTTTTGATGCAATGATCTGCTAGAATCATCCAATGTCATGTATACATCTTTGGTTGTCAAATATTTCCTATAGCTCGAAATTTATATCTTCTAAAAGTAAAGTATATCTATAGTTGATATGTGATGCAGGAGCATCACTGGCAAAAAGAAAGGGTCCTCCATGCAAAACTCATTTTTAAGGTATCACAAGGATGACACCAGTTTAGTTTGGAGATCATTTCGAAATATTACCATATTTGAAATCATATTCAAATGACATCAAGGCCTAAAACATGTGAGGCCAACTGTCACAGGGATTTAAATCATGTGGTATTTTTCTTGGCCCAAGCGTTGTTTTCTCAGATAAAGTGTTGATTTTTGGCTTTGCATATTTTTTTGGGAGAATGCAATACTGCTCTTAAAATCTTTATATAACATTATGACAGCAACACCATGTTCAATTCAACCTTTCTGGTATTGCAACGGCAGTGTCTCATGGCTTTGTCACATGGACCGAGAATTGAGTGTTCCTTTTTTACCGCACATTTTTTCACTAAGGACTACAATGGTGCCATTAGATTGTTAAGGTTTCTTGTATTTCGGTAGTGATACCATGTTGGAGACCAAATGCACTGGAAAAGATAACCTGGTATGCATGGCCATGTCAACAAAATATGTTTTACGTGGAACAATATTTTTGTAGATGTCTCAGATCCTAGCACTAAATTTTGTGTTGTATAGTTCTTGGTTGTAATAATTAGCCTAAAATGTTGTACCCTATATAGCAATACTCTTGATGCTAATTCTAGCATAGGTTTGTTGTAATAGACTTAATATATACAATCACATTCATTTTATACGATTCCTTCACAAGATCGTCCATTTGATCAGAGGTTTATTTTAGTTATGTTATTATACCATTAAGTCAATCCGTGCTGATTACTTTAAGCCCTTGAAGATTTTTCTATCTTCTATCTATATTAATAGTGTATGATATTTTAAACAATCTTTGTTTATCATCAACAGAGTATCTGCGTTGAGTTGGCATGTTTATCAACATGAACAATATGATGGAAGTTACTTGTCTTTTCAATTTGTCTTGAATGTTGCAACCGGTGTTATGTGGGGCACGTTCCTATATTTTGGTGATTTCTCGGACATCCTGAACATTTCGGGATTTGGGGACTTGGAGGGCATGTCACTCGGTTCAAAAATAAAATAAAAAAGTTTTTTTGATGCTTTATCTTTAAAAATGCTGTTATTTATACCAAAAACATTTAATTATAATTTTGAAAGTAGCGAAAACACATTAAATACAGTTTAAATCTCTAGCTTCATTGAATAAAGTTATCATATTTAAATATTGATTTTTAATCGCCGTCCTCAAAATTTGGGAACTATTTTGCCGTCTCGGAAACTCACTCCCTTTGTCTCGTGTCCTGCCATCATCGAGACAACTAATTATGGTTGCAACCCCACCCACCTATAACTATATGAGTTATTTGGACACATGCAACCTTTCACCCAATACTCTGTTTGTATCGTCCAATGCTATGTATACAACTTTTTTATCATCATCAAATGTTTACTATAGCTCAAAATTTATTTTTAATCAATATGTATGTTCTTCGAGTGTCCACATGTGGGTTTGGAAAGTGATTTAGTTAACAAAGGCACTAATAAAGCACATGTGAGACCCTAACCAAATGTAAATCAATACTACAAACCAAATTATAGAAAATAAGGGGCTTATATAGAGTATATGAGCAATGTAAAACAATGATATAGTAAAGTACCTAAGCCGATCCCGTATATAGCCGATCCTCGTATATAAATAGAATAGATATGGCCGATCCTGTATATGGGGTAAGGTCTCTGTTCCATAGAGCTGGGTGGGCGCTACCGGATCCTGCCTGTATATAGGTGAATTGTAGATCTTTATTGGCTGGGCGCTACCGATACTAGGGGGTAGGGCCGGATCTATATATAGGTTCCTATCTTCCTATCCCTATCTATATAGGGTTGGGGGTTGGGCGGGGGCACTAGATAGAATAGAGCTGGGTGGGACCGATCCTGTATAGAGGGTAGACGCTCCCCCATATCCCATAGAGTTTGATAGTGATAGAGGGGGTCCCGTCCTTAACTTCTTATAGCTGGGTGGGCACTAGAGGGGCCCTTCATAGAAACTACCGGCCTCATCCCCATATGGAGCTGGGAGCTGGGTGTACCGATCCTGTATATAGGGTAAGGGGGGTAAGGGTCCTGCTCGTCCTCGGAGTTGGGAGTTGGGTGAGCACTATCCTGTATAGAGGGGCTCGTCCTCGTCTATAGAGAGCTGGGAGCTGGGTGTACCGATTCTGTATATGGCTGCTCGTTTATATGTAGCTGGGTGTCTTGTATAGGGTTAGGGTGTAGGTTCCTGCTCCTGTATAGAGCTGGGGGAGCTCGATTCTGTATAGAGGGGTTCTGATATGGGTATGGATGGGATAGATAGAATAGATATGGCCGATACTGTATACTGTATACTGTATAGAGCTGGGGGAGCTCGATTCTGTCTAGAGGGGTTCTGATGGGTATGGGTGGGATAGATAGAATAGATATGGCCGATACTGTATAGAGGTTGGGGTTCCCGCTTTTACTTTTCTATAGAGGGGGGTCTGTATAGAGCTGGGTATACCAATCCCGTATCTGTATTCTGTATAGAGCTGGGTATACCAATCCTGTATCTGTATATAGGTGCTCGTATATATGTAGCTGGGTGTCTTGTATAGGGTGTAGGTCCCCGTTCCTGAAAGAAAATATATGGCTGTGCTGTGGTAGGTCCCTATCTATATATGGGGGCCTACTGGACCCATTTGCATTGGTTGAGTATAGATAGATGGTGCTTTGGTTGAGTATAGAGAGATGGCCCCGAACGTTCAGATAGGGATATGTCGATTGCCAGGTAGATAGTTCAGGGTCAATCGACCTCTCCCAACTATAGATAGGGGGGGGGGGGCACTCGTCTCTATATCTATCTGGAGGACGAGGGGTGCTCTCCCTCTCTATCTAACTGCCACTCGACTGCCCAGATCTGCCAGATACTCTATATGGGGGGGCCAACCCAACCAACTCTATATAGCCAGCCATCTCTCTATCTGGTTGGGGCCATCTATCCATACAGTCGAGGAGGGGGAGAAGGGAGAGGCCCCCTATCTATCTATGGGTTGGGTGACCGTATGATCTACATGATTGTCATGCGATCAAGCTCTTCTTCGGAGTGAGTGATTCATGTTACAGTACAGTTCGGAGTGAGTGATTCATGTTACAAGATAGATGGTAGAATATATATATCTCTCTATCTCTCTCTCTCTATATCTCTCTCTATCTATCTATCTCTCTATATCTCTCTCTCTCTATCTATCTCTCTCTCTCTCTATCTATCTATCTATCTCTCTATCTATCTAGATCTCCTGGTTGATAGAGTAGGAATGTTCCCCCCGCCCTGAACTATCTATCTGGGGGAGTTGAGAATGTAGGGAGGGATTACCCCTTGCTATGCTATGGGGGAATCCCCCCGTGTTTGGAGGGGGAGAGGGGGGTGAAGCCGATGTGGGGAACTGGATCGGCTGATCCCAGATAGATAGTTCAGGCACTGGGTCCATAAGATATAGAGAGAGGGGGGGGCCCTCGGAATGCTTGAATGCTTGCCAGATATCTATATTCGGGCTACTGCATATCGGGGGTATGGGGGGGGTTGGGGGGGTTGGGGCCCATAGTTCAGATTAGAGAGGGAGTTGGGCGGGCTACTGCTAGAGTTGGGCGGGCTACTGCATACCGGGGGGATGGGCTACTGGTTATGGGAATAAAGACTTGCCTTGCCATATCGGAGGGGGCATTGGGAGTTGGGGATGGGCTACTGGCCATATCTCTCTCTAGGGGTATGGGCTACTGGATTGGGGTATGGGCCCGATGGGCACTTGCCATATAGAACTAGGGGGGCCCTCCCCTCTATATAGATGAGATGGGCACTTGATAGATGAGATAGGCACTTGCCATATATCTATATAGAGGGGGCATTGGGAGTTGGGGATGGGCCCCCCACCCCATAGTGCCGTAGTTATAGGGACTCGCCATAGAGAGAGGGGGCCCCGAACTAGTTATAGGGACTATAGAGAGAGAGGGGGGCATACATACTTTGATTCGGGCTTCAACACTCGGGCATCAGGGCATCAAGACTTGGCTCTCTATAGAGAGGGGGGCATCGAGACTCGGCACTCTATAGAGAGGGGGGCATCAACACTCTCGACTGCAGGTTGGGGTCTGGGCATCACGACTTGGGGATGGGCCATAGAGATCTATAGGGCACAGGGAACCACCCCCATAGATAGATAGATAGATAGAGGGCAGTCTGGTCCCATAGAAGATATAGGGCGGATAGAGTTTTTTCCCGGCTCCCTCCTCCACCGCCCAACTATCTGCCCCTAGATCTCCCTACTCTTCTATAGTGGTTTGTTTCCAGCGCCCCTCTAGGACAGATCCTAGCTACTGGGCCCGGGAAGGATGCAGGGAATGCAGGTGGTATGGCCTTTAGTTGGTTTCCCCGCTCCTCCGCAACTAGAAATATAGATGCCCTGCCCCTGCCAGAGGGGTGAGCCATATCATATAACTTCAGTGCCGCCCTCCCCTCTCTATCTCCCAACCCATAAGCAACCGGGTTCGGTTCATCTGATATGATATCGCATGGGGTTGCTGCCTATCCTATCTATCTTTGAGACGGGAGTATGGTATGGCTTGGGTGCCACTCCATATCTCTCTATAGGGTAGTGGACGATCTAGAATAGAGTGGCTTGGGTGGCTTGGGGTTGCTGCCCATCCCATCCCCATCCCCATCTATATATGCTTTGCTGGGGTTCATCGAAAGCAGAAGTGTGCAGTGTAGTTTAGGGTAGGGGTTCATCACATCAAATGTCTAGATCTATATCGAGATAGAGGGGGGCTAGAGATAGAGATAGATTCATTGGCCATATCTATAGTGTGGGTTCTCCCCTCCCCCCATTGGGCCCACTCATACCCGGTTGCGGTTGACCACCCTATAGGCCCAGACTCATCTTTTCCGGAGAGTCGGGTTGGCTATAGAATCTAGGGGCAACCGAGTCGGGTTATTATGAGGTGAGCCGGGACCCCATCTAGAACCTTATTCGATACAGTAGAGGAGTGGGTAGATCTCTCTATTGGGCCATCTCTATATAGAGGGCGAGGGCCAGACGGGGCCGTATCTATCTATCTATCTATCTATCTATATGGCATTGGCTGCATCATATCTCTATCTCGCCATCTCTCTGGATTAGATACCACTCATATCTAGCCACCCCACCACTCATACCCGGTTGCGGTTGCTAATATATCCTATCCCTATCCCCCCACTCAGACCCCTAATACCACTCATCGGCACCTACCCGAAGGGGAGCCGTGCTTTGATACGGGAGCCTTGGGTGCCTGCCTATCTATCCGAAGGAATGGGGCTGGGGTTCATCAGTGGCCCATATAGTTCTAGGGGGCCTCCCCCCAACCCAATATAGAGTAGAGTCTATATAGATTAGATAGAGGGGCCCCCCTATCTATATATATGGAGAGGCCGAGCCGTGCTTTGATCTCCACCCTTTCAATCCAGTGGGCAAACTATATAGACTCAGTCTCGGATGGATACTCTCTATATCGGATGGATAGGGGGGTTGGTCAATATAGAGATATGGGCAACCGGGTCTGAGTGGGGGGATAGGGATAGGATATATTAGCAACCGCAACCGGGCCGGGTTTGGATCGAGGGGAGGGATCTACTCTAGAGGGGAGGGATCGGATAGAGAGGGGAGGGTTCGGATAGAGATCAGACAGTTGGGTTTGCTAACAACCATATAGCAACCGAGTTGCGGCTCGAGGGGCTATATCTATAGAATTGGCAACCGGGTTTGGTCTCGAGGGGCTATATCTATAGAATTGGCAACCGGGTTGGGATCAGAGGGGAGGGTTGGGTTGGTCACTCTCTATCATAGAGGCCGGGTTGGCTAGATATAGATATAGAGGCCGGGTTGGGTTGGTCACTATCTATCTCTCTATCTCTCTTGTCTATCGATACAGATAAGATAGAGATCAGATCAGATCAGATCAGAGATTAGAAACCCAACCCTCGACTGATATCATGTTAGATCGGAGATGTAGTGGAGGCCAGATCAATCTA
Source organism: Taxus wallichiana var. yunnanensis (assembly GCA_018340775.1). Taxonomy (NCBI): domain Eukaryota; kingdom Viridiplantae; phylum Streptophyta; class Pinopsida; order Cupressales; family Taxaceae; genus Taxus; species Taxus wallichiana. Next base: position 470,204,383 of record CM031241.1, read on the forward strand.
TAGAGAGGGCATATAGAATACAGATCTCTATCTCTCTCTCTCTAGATCTCACTCTGAACTCTGAACTCTTCACTCTATGCCCTATTTCGTGAAATTTTGTGGACAATTGGTAGTGACAATATGAGAAAAATAGATCGAGAACTCAAAATGAATAGGTTATAGAAAGGTCAAATTATTAAAACCCCTTGACCATTTTCATTCAATGATGACTACTTTTGTGAGGGACAATTGCTTTCTATGAAATAGCTATGTGCGAATCTATATTTGACATAACAAATTTATTCTACTTTCCTTGAATGTGCAAAACCTTGCTCAAATTGGTTTTTGTTGATTGGTTGTCTAAAAGTACTTATGCACCTATATATTAATATACTTCTTGCATTCAAATTAGATTCTATTGTTGTGCAATCGACACACAATAGATGTAATGAAATTACTTAGATCCGAATATCAACAACAATATAACACCAAAATATGGAGAAATGATCACAATATGTAAGTAGAATGACTTAGCCACTTCGAGGGGACAACCACCAAACCATACAATAAGACTCAAGTTGTCATATGATCATCAACTACTACCTACCAACTCTTATATATACTATTCCTATGTTAGGGCCATTATCAAGGTCGACCCACTAATGATAGTATAACATAAATGAAAGACATGTAACATGATAAGTTATGATCGCCACAAGTCGGCCATACACATCCAATGTAAGATATATGATTAAGGGCGTAACATGCCCTTCCCGTTCGAAGCAACATTGTTCCCAATATTGAGAGGCTCTAGATGTTGTTGCAAAAATGTTGTGTCCTCCTATGTTGCGTCTTCATTGTCTAGATTCTTATACTTGATTAGATGCTTCAAGTAATGAACCTTGTCCTCAATCGTTTAACACGAATTTGAAGGATGCATTCTGGTTCCAAGATGATTCTTCCCTCCTCATCGAGATCAAGCAACTCTGTTTGGGCTAATACCTTGTGTTCAATTACCTTCTTCAAGCAAGAAACATGGAAAATTGAATGTATTCTAGTTGCCTGAGGGAGTTCCAATTTGTATGCTACATTACCAATCTTATGTAACACTTGATAAGGGCCATAATGCTTATGTGAAAGCTTGTTATCCTTTTTTTGTTTTCAAAGACATTTGTCTATATGGTTGTAAAACGAACAAAAACCCAATCACTCATTTCAAAATGTCTCACCTGCGATGTTGATCAGCCTACTACTTCATGTAGTTTTGTGCCATGGCCAAGTTATTCCTAAGATTAGAAAGTACTTCTTGCTAGTGTTGAATGTGCTCTTCACCTGCTCTAACCCTTGGCCGGCCTCACAAGGATGAGGTGATGAACATGGTAGATGGTACCCATATACTGCAAAAAAACAAAAACATTTTAGATGACGTATGGAAGGAAGTGCTATATCACAATTTTGCAAGTGGTAGCCATTGGACCCATCTCTCTTGCTCATCTGAGGTAATGCAATGAAGATATCCCTCCAAGCACTTGTTCACCACCTTAGTTTGCACATCAAACTGGGGATGATAAGAAGAGCTATGAGCTAGTTGAGTACCCAAACATGAGAACCAATAATTCCAAAAATTACTAGTAAATATAGGGCCTTGATCACTTACTATAATATTTGGTGTCCCATGTAGATTCAAAATGTATCCATGAAGGCTTTTGCGCGACAAATGGGTGTGGTAAGTCACACAAATGGGCATATTTGGTGAGTTTATCCACCACAATCATAATTGCATTTTCCCCTTCTGATTTAGGCAATCCAGTGATGAATTATATGGAAACCTCTTCCCACCTCTCGCTACGAATAGATAGAGGTTGTAAATGGCCCGTGGACTTAATTGTTTCACCCTTATTTTTCTCACAAACCATGCATTCATCCACAATTTTTTAGGCATCCCCTTTTAGCCCTTCCCAAAATAAATCTTGCTTGATTTAATAAGTCTTCTAAGAAGCCGTGATGCCCCCTACTGGAGAAGCATGGATCTCAAATAGAACCCTATTTTAAAGGGTTGAGTTCTTACATAGGTATAATCTATCCTTGTACCATAAAACAACCCCTTTCCATATAAATTTTTTGACATGCTTGGATCATGTTGGAGATTCTGAATGACATTTTGTGTACTTGGGTCATCTCGCCATTCAAACCTTTGCCTCCTGTACCTAATCTCTGTTTAATATGGATATGACACAACAATGCCTCGGTTGGCTCATCCTTCTGAGATAGAGCATCAACTATTACATTTTGTTTCCCTTTCTTGTAGATTATCTCAAAATCATACCCCAAACATTTTTGAGACCCATTTTTGTTGTTCTTTAGACAATAAACGTTGCTCTAAGAAGTAGTTCAAACTATCATGATATGTCTTTACTTTGAAGTGTTTGCCCATTAGATATGGTATCCATTGCTTTACGACATGAAGTATGACCAACATTTCCTTCTCATAAATTGGTTTTGACATATTCTTACCTTTGAATTGACAGCTTTTTAAGGCAATGGGACAACTCTCTTGCATGAGTACTACCCCATACCATACCCTGAAGCATCACATTAAAAACGAAGGTCTTAGAAACATATGAGGTGTAGTTAGCATTGGAGTGGTGCACATGGCTTCCATCAACTTCTCAAATGCCTTAGAAGCTTCCTCATTCAAATGGAAATAGTCCACTTTCAATAAAGCTATGAGTGATGCTTTGATATGTTGCCATACTTCCTTACAAATCTATGTTAATAACTTGTAAGCCCCAAAATCCTCGAGATTCTTTAGGGTTTTGGAAGCTTCCACTCAAGCATGTCATTTATCTTGTTAGGATCCACTTTAACACCTTTATAAGAGACAATGTGACCCAAATATTCAACCTCCTTGACTCTAAAAAGAACACTTAGTGGGCTTTGCATAAAGTTGATGTTGTTCAAGAGTGTCCAACACCTTATTTACATGATGCAAGTGTTCCTCCCATGTTTTGTTGTGGATTAATATATCATCAAAGAACACAAACAATCTTCCGCATGAAGGCTTAAAGATAGAATTCATCAAACTTTGAAATGTAGATGGTGCATTTGTGAGGCCAAAATGCATTACCGGGAATTCATAATGGCCTTCATGTGTTTGGAAGATTGTTTTATGAACATCCTCATCCATGATTTTGATATAGTGATAAATGGAACGAAGATCAAGTTTTGTAAAGTAGACAACACCATGCAACTCATCTAGCAAATCATTAGTTATAGGAATATGAAACTTATCTTTGATTGTGTTATTGAGTTCCTTATAATCAAGACACATGTGCCAATTATCATCTTTTTCACGCACCATCACTACTTTGGAGAAGAATAAACACTTTATGATAGATAAGTCCTGCTTCTAACATCTCTTGTATTATCTTCTCAATCTCACTATTTTGCACATATAGGGTACTTATAAGGTCTAATGTTGAGCGGTTTGCTCCCTTATACTAGCCGGATGTCATGGTCATGGTTTCCTTTTGGAAGTAAGCCATTCGATATCTCCAAACACAATTGAGTGCACATCTATAACTACTTGTATGTCCGATGGTATAAATGCATTTGATAGATGTGCTTCTAATGAAAGTATTTGTGCCGTGAACCCCTTTTCACCTTTTAAAAGCATTTTTGCATATGGTGAGAGCTCACCAACTGTGGGGACTTAGCTCTTAATTATCTTAGTTCAAAAGTCCTCTCCTTTGACCAAAAACACATGAAAAACTCTTGGAAGTTCATCTCAATGGTTCCCAAGGTGGTAAGCCATTGAACTCCTAACACAATGTTTGCTCCTCCTATGGCAATGGCATACATAGGGCTATTTAGCAAGTAATATCCCAGGCGAGTTTAATGTTATGGCATTTTCCTAAACAACTAACAATACTACATCAACGATCATTACTTGACATTTGGGAGTTGGATAAACAAAGCAGTTCAAGCGCACCACCAACTTATGATTGATGAAGTTGTGAGTACTATCCGAGTCAATCAACACTCTTACCCTCTATTTTTGTAAGAATCCAACCACTTTGAGGGTTTGGGAGGTGTTAATACATGAAATTGTTGGTTGGGGATCTCCTAACTCCTCTTTTAGCTTGACAATGACCTCTACCTCTTCATCTTCTTCCTTCTCTTCTTCTTCATTGAACCCATCAATGTAGAACAACTTCTTTTCAAAACATTTATGTCCTGGTCCATATTTGTTGTCACAGTTAAAACATAACCCTTTTTCTCTCTTTTCTTCAATTTGTTGAGGTGTTAGTCTAATTGGTTGAGGGAATGATGGTGTCAAGGTGCTATGGTCTTTGATGTTAGTGAAAGTCTTCCTCCTGTTGGTAAGAAATTTTTCTCTGCCCTACGTGCCATGATAATAGAATTAGAAACCTTAAGTGGATTAAACATACACACCTCATGCTCAATGTGGTCCTTAAGACCCCCAAGAAATAGGTCATTCGATTCCCTTCCGTAATATTCTCCACACGCAAGGATAGGTTTTGGAATTGATGAACATAATCTTTGATTGACCATGTTTGTCAGTAACTTTGCTAATTGGCTGAAGTAATTCTCTACACACTAGAACTATAGTGCAATTGTAGCTCTTCAAAAAAAATGTCCATGTGACACCGAGACCATTCTTCGCCTTTGAGAACATAACCATCAATACTAGATGAATTGGTTAGGTTCAAGATACAAGGATGTCATGGTCACCTTTTGTCCATATGGGATCTGATGTAGATCAAATAAATTATCCATTTGGTTAATCCAATTGAGTGGATCCTTTCCATAAAACTTACACATTTCCACTTTCGACATCATGTTCGGGGCTATAAAGTATTTGGATTTGGATTGGGTTGGCTAAAAGATCCACCATGGCTAGTTTTTCCATTACTTTGACTTGAAGATCTACCTTGGTTGATCTGAGTAGATTGAGTTGTGGCTGATTTGGAAGATGATGATGAACCTTTAGATTTGTATTGAGTTGTTGCATGATATCATCCAATCATTGATTGATCTTTTCTACATCTCCTTTCGTCTCTCATCTCGGGTGTTGGACTCATATATCATTTCTTGAGTCGACTCACCTTATGATCCACTAAGGTAAACCCTGACATTGAGGATATTGTAGTTACCCCTTCTAACTCCAACTCCTCAACTATTATCTCATCCTTTTCTGGGGTTTTACTCGATGTTGAAAAATTCTTTTTGCTTCTTGTGGAAGGCCCCACCATGATGCCCTAGAATAGTAGGATTGAGGGATCAAGGCCGAAATATAGGGTTTGGGGTTTTAAGATGATGTCGAGACAAATATGAGAAAATTCAAAGAACAGAGACTCAAACTAATTTTTTATCCTCTTTCCGAAAATGTAAAGAACTTGGAAAAATTCCACAATTTGTAGCCTATAGAGCGAATTTATGAAAAACCCTAAAATTGAAACAAATCTTGCAAAATAGAGCAAAACTTTCTGAATTTTAAGAGAACCTTACTTGTAATGTGTCGCATGCTTGGTTAAAAACCACTTATTAATTTGCACCCGGCACAAGATGTAGCTAAAACAAAAAACAAGGGTTTTGCCCTAATTTCTTCGCAGACCACATCTCTCGACACCACTTGTAATGAAATTACTTAGATAGATCTGAATATCAACAATAATATAACACCAAGTAACACCAAAATATAGAGAAATGATCACAATATACAAGCATAATGATTTAGCCACTTTGAGGGGCAACCTCAAAACCATACAATAAGACTCACGTGTTTTATATGATTATTAACTACTACCTACTAAGCTATAATATATATATATATATATATATATATATATATATTCCTATGTTATGGCCATCATCAAGTCCGATCCACTAATGATATTATAACATATATGAAAGAAATATAACACGATAGATTGCCACAAGTGGGCCATACACATCCAATGTAAGATAAAGGATTAAGGGCATAGTAATGGATGGCAAAGTTGACCAAAAGAGGCACAAAATCGAGAGAAAAGAGTCTAGTAGCGAATGAGATGAAAAAGGCAAGGGAGACATTTTTGTGGGAAAGCATACATTTTTGAGTGGCACAAAATGGTCAATGCTCTATGGAAGTCAAGGCTCCACAAAATGCCATGAATAAAAGAGAGAAAACAAGAGAAAGATGAAAAACTAAGATTACAAGGGACAAAAATGACTAAATCATAGATAAATGGGTATGATATGAGAGGAAAATGAGAAGGGGAGTTAACAAAGGGTCGACAAGTCAATAAAGGCTTGACAACACAAAAAGACAAGTCCAAGAGTGACAACATATGAACATGGTTGGTCGAAGTTAGTATGGGAAATAATAATGATATGAAAGGCAAAAGGAGAAATACTACTTTATCACAAAGTCCAACTCCTACAACCTATGAAACAAAGAACAATTGTGCTCTAAGAATTTGGTGTTGAATCATCAATGCTGATGTGTATGGAAATATGTGCTCTTGTACATACAAACAAGTGTAAGTGAAAACATGATAAGTATCCATAATCAAATGATTTGTTGAAATTTAGAAAATACAATATCGTAACGATTGCACTTGGTTGTATTGCAATTGGTAGGAATGTCCATAAATTCCTACCTTGGAATATGTGTTAAAATTAAATCTAATTAGTTGTGCCTCGTGATGAGACCAAAATATTGGAATCTAATTTGGGTACGTTTCCCATCTTGATAAAGAAATGGCGGGCATGCCATGTCATGTCCTTAAAAGTAAAGTCGAGATTGGAAATAAAATAATTTAAATGTATGTCCCTCTTTTGATTTATGGGATGAACTTGTGAATTAGATATTTCAAATGAAATGGATTACTCACACCATCTATTTGATAGGGGAAATAAAACTAATATGTAAATATATAAAGGTATCATCATGCAAATTATATATGTAATATGTAAATTTTCATCATGCCAACTTGCATATAAGCACCGTAAATACCATAGTAAATTCATGCCCTAAGTGACCAAGTATAAATCATGAACTTCTACAAGAACATGCCCTAAGGTGTGTAAGGTATTAACATTGAAGGTTTGAGATAAATAAAATAATGTCCCGAGATGGGCTATATGGAAATAGTATAATCTCAAAATACGGACTCTCGGAGAATGCCCCAAGGTGGGCAAGTTAAAGCAATGTAAGCCTAAAAATAGGGTATTGCCCTAAGGTGGTAAGTGAAATCAATGAGCTTGAAAATGAGGATGATGTCCATAGGGTGTGTATGATGCAATTGATATACAAATAAATGATACATGAATGCCTCCAAAATTAGGGAAAGATAAAACAATGTAAGCACAATAGAGAAATGCTACAAGGTGTGTCAAAATATAATCAAAGTTAGTAAAAATGTTATATGCCTCAAGTGGGCATAAATAACATCAATGATAACAACAATAACAAGGTCCTTGCTCCCAATGTATGCATGATATAGATCATAATAAATGTGAGCAATGAAATAAAAAATGAGCATGATATGTATCATGGTACCACATGGTAAAATAGTGAAAATAGAAAATACTGGAAATAAAAAACAAAATGTGTAAGTAGGGAAATGATAAGGGGAAAATAATTCTAGAAAGTAAAGGCCAATCCATGAATGGAACAATTGAGAAGAATAATAATAAATAAATACTATAAAAGACAACTAATTGGATGTTCTACTTGCCTACAACTTATATTAGATATATGTGTGCTTATGGGCCTTGTGCTCCCATATAATCACGTTTTCATCACTTGGAAGTTGGCATATGCTATTGGGACAAGGTAAAGACATGCCAAATTATAGACGAGGCTAAAAAACAAAGAGTCATATTTATAGAAAAAGTGAAATATAGATAATAATAACACTTGTAAGCTATTTAAGTCATGAAAACAATAAAAAGGTTTTGGCTTGGAGATAAAAAATAGAAAGGATAATGGAAAGTAATTTCAATGTGAAAATATTATAAGAATATAATATTGGGAAACACATGAATTCATAGGTAAGGAACAAAGTTTGAAAAAGTATAATCATAGATGAAAGGAAAATAATCAATTAAAAAGAAAACTCTAGTAGAAGAAGGAAATATTGGAAAATGCATACATGAAAATATATATAGGAAACTAGATACAATAAGAAAAAAACATGAACCATGTATAATAAGTAAGAAACAAGAACCCAATACAATAAGTAAATTTGTGCAATCACTAAATATAGCTTGGTCAAACACATGCACTGTTTAATTGATCCAAAAATGAAGGGGTTTTGGGAATAAAGGACAAAAAAACAATTGTGCTAGATGTAAACCAAAAATTCTCTCGAGAAGAGATGTATAATTCTCAAAACTATCTTTAAAAAGTGATGTATATTGCTCAAAAGACTAGGGATTACAATAGCTATCTTTGTAAGGAGATGTGTGTCTTTCCTTGTGGGTTACATCTACTTATATACTACTTTTATAAATATGAAGAGACATATAGAAGAATGTGGAAGGTCACCAATATTGAGGGAGATGAGGTGGTTCATCTTCCGTGAATTACATATGCGAAAATTTCGTGAATTTACTTTTTTTAGACAACACCATGAAAATTGTAAATTGAGGCCTTTAGAAGTGGATTTAGGGGTCAAAATTTTCCAAACAAATTACCACACCCTTTCACCATATTCTACGTGTTCCAATATTTTCGAAACATTTCGAACAGAGTCAATTAGAGCTACAAAGAGAAAGTTATGCCTCCCGAAAGTTGCCCCACTAGAATTGCCACCTAGGTCGTCATCCTGGATCACTAATCAAAGAACTAACCTCTAATACTATATATATCGAGAATCATCATCATAATATATATAAAGAGAAATATATGTGTCATCATCATGTGTAAGATAAGGATCAGTGGGTTAGAATGAGCCTAGGAACTACAAATCATTAGAATTGCCATCATTTTCATCGATATAATACTAGTGTTATGATGTACTTCTATTCAACATAATATGGTCTCTTATTATGACATTGTCTTGAAAATCAAGATCATTTATAAGTGTTGTATGTGATCATGTAGTGAGAGGTGGTTATGCACACACCTTTGGAATTTGTATATTGAATTTTGGAATTAGTGGTTGCTCATGTACTTGAGGTTTATTGACTAATGTTTTCATTGGTATTTATTTATATATTATCTTAGATTTAACATGGTGTTGGATAATAAGAGTGTCTTGGCGTATGGCGATTACTATGTTTTTGTGCACAAAATTGAGACATTGATGTAAAGTAGATGGGATTGCTTTCATTTCATGAATCCTAGTGCATCCAAGCAATATACCGTAGAACCCATTACGAGGCACTAAATGAAACCAACCTAAGATAGCCTTAAGACACATTGTGATATTTTAGAATATAGCACTAATTGGTTTATGATCAATTTCACATCCCATAATAACTCGTGAGGTCTCTCTTATGGTATTATGTGCTTTGTTAATAAACCTTTGCATGCATACATTAACACTAGAGCCATTGTCAATCATAGATTTTGTGTTTTCTGTGGATAGGTACCTATAAGAGTTTGGATCACTAGCGGGTTATTATATGATTCACAATTTGATATTTCACTATCATAAAACATAATGGGTTGAGATGCCCTCTTTGTTTTTGTAATCGAACAACACTAGTAAATCTAGGAAGTGGATGATCATTAGATTTTAGTGGTTGGTATGTTTATTTTATCATATGTAGTTTTTTTGATCTTGAGATGTGGTACCATGGTTTAGAAGACGACTTGTAAATATTTTTAAATGTTTTTCAGATGGGATAGTCGTTTAATGTGTTAGTGACACCTTTATCTTGAATGTGATTCATTTTAGTGACATCTTGGATATTATGTTTCAAGGTAATATATTTTTGGAAAAGTGTCAACATACTCTTGTTGTCATGTGTTTTTGCAAGGGAAAAATTCATGATGAAAACATGACAACTATACCCTAGTGTCAAAATTTTTGCTTGTAAACCCTCCTAGGCACTCCCCGGATCGTTTTCCTCTCGTGTCGGCCTATCCCCATACTACAAGCACTCATATGTGGTGTAATAACCTTTCCCATGTGTTTGAAATGTGGAACCAAGACTATGAAGGTCTTCCGATGCAGTGCTTCTCAAGGCAATTCTTCAAAGTGAACCTAGAAAGGCTATTTTTAGCATTCCTAGGATAGGTGTGCATCCTTTGGGAGTTATTTGAAGGCCAAAATTAATCAGAAGTGGTAATGAGGAGATTAGTTCATATTGAAATTGATTTAGGAAATTTTAGGGAAGATTTGAAGGTTTAGGGACACTTTCATTGAAAACGAGTTTTTGAAGGTGAATGAGCTTTTAACTCAAAAAAGCACCTGAGCTTGAAAGATGATTTCGGGAGCTATGGAATGAAATAGAAGCCAAAAAATATACCATTGGAAAGGTAATTAAGTTTTATAAATTATGATGGTTTCATATTTTTCACAAGACATAGGCGCTTCTTTCCACAGTTTGTTTTCAACAAGTACATCCCGTGGTCTCAAGGATAAAGACTATTTTTCATAAGGTTGTAGAAAAAATCAAAGAATGAAACCCATCCCATTATTCTCAAAATTAAGGTTGGAATAAAATTCATATAAAGAAGTGCAAAACATACCTCTTGAATGCTCCGAAACTTCGTCGTCAAGTCTCTTTCCAAGGTAAGCTTCGGGACTTAGCCAATTTCAAAGGTGGACACATGTCATCACCAGATGATGGTGCAATTTTGTGTCCCGTCTATCCCATCCCCTTGGGAAATTTGGGATAAAAAAATGTGCCCATTCCTAGTTAAGCCCCTTGGATCATCATATGACTCCGAAGAAGACCAAAGTTGTCAATTAAGCCCCTTCTCACCTATTCTCAACTCTTCCCATCACACAATTACGAAGTGATACTTGTCACTCTCAAGTGAGGGAAAATTTCTTTTCCCATCTTTGTCATCCCCTTCAGAATTTTGGGAAACAAAAATGCACCCCATGCCCATGCTAGCCCTTGATTCATCATGTGACCCCAGGAAGGCTTCGTAACATAATTATTTTACCCTCTCTTCTCTTGCCTCATCAAATCAGCTTCAAACACTTGTCAGTCCCAAGCCAGAAATTTTTTTCTCCTCCTTCTATCCCATCCCCTTGGAATGGTTGAGACAAAAAAATTCATCCATGTTATGCCCTTGCCCAGGTTCCTTATACGACCTAATCTTAGCCCCCTAGTGCTTTTGCTCACTTTTTCTCTCCCTCTTCCATCAAGCAACCACACATCACCGCTTGTCAACCTGAGGTGAGAGTGCATTTTTCCCCATACCCATCCCCTTGGGACAAAAAAATTGTGCTCCCTCCCAAGAAGATTTGAAAACCAAAAAATTGTAAAATTTCTAACTATCGTGGTTCTTCCTTCTATGAGCGTGCATGAGAGGTGCCACCAGAATGATTCAAGAAACCATTACAAATCTTCTCCAATCCATTTTTCCTCCATGCCTTCACATTTATATGAGCAAAATAACCAAGAAAAGTGCATTTTTTCTAACACTGTGCCAAATTTTTGCTAGAACAACTTTGTGCCTTGAACGAGAAAAATTAACATATCCTAAACCGACAAACATAATCAAATGAAAATTTCACAACCTTACTATTTCCCAGGAGCCTTAAAGAAGAAAGTGACAACATATTAAATGATGCTCTAAATTTTTAATGGCAAAAAACCCCGTTTTATGCCCTAGTTCACATTTTTTCAAATTCCCACCATTCCGACGGACGGTTCGAGCTAGAATTTTGAACATGAAGTCTAGAAGGTGATCCTATTCCAGAGAAGCTATTTTCGTTGCAATATGAGGTGTGGAAGACCAGTTTCTAAAAATATTAAGTACCTAGTGCATGTACTTACTATAAATAAAAAATTTCATGAAATAGAAAAACCTTTCATGACAGTGAACTCTGAAAACAACAGAGATGGCAAATTAGGCAATTTCGGTCAAAAAGGTAAAAAAGTTAAAAAGGCAAAAAATAAAAAGCCACAATCTAAAAATAGAAAGTTTCCAAAAATAGAAAAGCATCATCAACAAAGGTGAACCAATAAATCTAGATGATTAAGAATTTCAAATGTGAGTAGAAAAAGAAAAACATCCCAAAATAACAAGTCTTGGTCGCACTTGCTAAAAATACAAAGTCTTCATTCTAAGTGCAGAAAGTTACATAAGTCTCAGTTTTCATGCTCTCTTCTTTTTGATATCCTCACAAGATTTCAAGAAGGTTTCCTAGCTCAACAAGACAATTAATCCTTCACAGGGATTCCAAGGCATCATTCTGTCAAAGTTATGTACGAGAGTGAAGCATAACATCGCAAGACATAGTAGTTGAAAACAAGAAGCATTGCATAGGAAAGGAGAGATTTAAAATATTTATTAAAATTCAAGCTAAGACAACCTTCACAACCTATCAATCAAGTTGAATCCATCATCATATTTTCTCGGTGAGCTCGGTGAGCTAGGGGAGTTGGTCAAAGTGAGTTAAACTATTTGAATGAGCTCAGTGAGTTGTTCAAGGCAAGTTGGTTGAGGTAAGCATGAAGAGGGATTTGTCAAGAAAGGGTGATTCATTGCAGAGAATCCAAGTATCTAGGTATGTCTTCCTCGATGGAAAATCCTCCTCATAATGTTCAAGAGTTAATTCCACAACAAGCTACTGAAGGTGCACCAGTGACGGACATCATTTCAATTCCTGAAGAGCATTTTCCATGGATCTAAGAAATGCTCAAGAACGAGCCAAGGAGAATGCAAATTTCTATCTTGCATAGCCTCGCGATAATCTTAGGGAAATCAAGTCCAAAAGAATACAAAAAGGATAAGAAAACATCTCACTTCTTCATTGGAACTTCAGTGTCGGTATGTTGAGATTATCGCCTAAGAATAAAACTCCCATCGAGGACATGACTCCATTTGATTATGAGTTAACCCACATCTCATTGGGCCAAGGCTCACATGAGAGTGACTCTCATCTATTTAAGGAATCAGCTTCTCACCTCCTTTCCCCGAACGAAGAATATAGGAAAACAATTATATAAATGGAAGATCAAATGAAAGCTCTTAGTGTATACATTCACCCCCTTTTAGAACTTGACTCAACATCTTCCCTTCTAGTTGAAGACATTCCTCCGATCATCAGTTTTGAGCCTTAGAAAATCAAGAAAGCACACGGATACATAATGCGGGAAGGACGATGAGAAGTGGATTCATAAAATCATCAAGCAAGACAAGGCATTGTTTCAAGATGTCATTTTTCTCATAAATTACGTTCTTACAACCTTGTCACATAGTAAAGAAAGTAAAGGAGGAGTTTGAAAAGAGGTAAATCACTTGGGTGATATTTTCCCACTAGTTTTAGAGATGAGATCCTTCAACTCTCTCTCCTTCAAAGAAGATAACTTAGAATCCTTGGCTAATATCGAAGTGTCATTATAACAAGTGTAATAGATCATGAAGCATAGCCCTAGTCGATGCAAGAATATTAGTGATGTGCCCAGACATGGACTAAGGTGTTGGGTTGCGTCTACATTCCATAGGAGGATAATTTGGCATTTGTTGTAGCTCGAGTTCGATAAGGAATTCAAGGAACATGAACCCGCTCCAGAGGCTCCTCACAAGGAGGTATGAATAAACAAAGTTCTTCATTGTAGTGAGTTTCTTCATCATATTTGGAAACTTCTTCCTCTTGTCCCTCTTGTCCCTCTTCCTTCTTTCCCCTTTTAATTATTCATTGAGTGTAATCATTGTATTTTTTCTTATTCACTTAAGCGGCTTTCTAAAGTCATATTGTAAAAGTACCTTTAATTTATATAAAAAGGGAACTTATTTCTCATGTCCTAGGAAGATGAAAAGTCACAAGTGAATAAGATCATGAAGATTCATGTGGGGGCTAGATGAAAGTTCAATTCACATTGCTATAAATTGGGACGACTTCTCCATTTGGAAGGATCCTGAAAAATTTAGTTCTTGATAGAAATTGTGGTTTTTATCACCAACACATGAAATAACACTACATTTCTTCCATTTCCCTTTTCCTATGTGTTCTTCTATTTTCTCTTTTATGCACTTTGTAAGTATAGTGATAAAAAAGCTTTGTATCTTTGATGAATGAGGCCTCAGAGAACTATGTGTCTATGTGGGTTTTGTTTGTCTCACTAATGGCTTCATTGTTACTTTCTTCTAATTGAATTATGAACTATTCCAGGTTATTGGGTGTGAATTCTGCATGTGCTTACTCACAACAATAACCTTCCTTTCCTAATTTATCTTCACCACCTCTCATCACTATAATTTCCTCGCTTGTACACTATACAAACACTTTTCCACAAGTTCAGGGAATGTTACTGTATGATCCCCATCTTATTTGGCTAACCTGCAACATTTAGATAAGAGTATATTAGTTTACATTCAATAGTGGGAGCTACACCATTCAATGGAGATAGACCTAGTCTCGTGAGAGTTGGTGGAAACACCTAATTTTCCATATCAACAAACTATTTCACCAACATTTTTTAGCAACTCTACTGGGGAGATATTTTACCACGTGCACCTGAAACGATCCCTATAAAAAAGTATAAAAAACAAAAAAATCAAATTTAAAAAAATCAATTTTTGAAGGCGACTCCATTAAGGAATGAATCCGTGTCATGTTCGTTTCCCCTAACACCATGAAGAAATTTCTAGATTGGAGTGAGGTACCAATGAGTGACAATGAAGAAGAAGAAGATGATGAATTCCCAGAAATGCAAATGTTTGACAACCCATCATTTTGGACTAGTTCTTGCAAAGATGAGAATTCAATAATAGCAAAGGGTCTCTTGCTTCAAGAAATAATCTGCAATTAGACAAGGGAAAGAAGGCTAGTGATATGTTTCCAAAAATCAAGGAAAGATTGTGTAGAATGAAGAAAATTGCTATTTGTGAAGAACCTATCATCAAATCCTGGTGGCTTCAATTCAAGCGATTACTGCTAAAGGAAAGAAAATGGGACTTGTTGATGAGGAAGAAGGTAAGAACCTGATGAAAAAGATGAAAATGAGGTATAATATGTTGTATGAATCCAACAAAGAAGAAGAATCCTATGAAGGTAACATTCTCAACCTCACACAATTGAATGAGAAACTCGAAGCCATGTATTTTATCTCTCTTCCTTGGGATGATTTCCTTGCATATAGAAATAAAGAAATGGCATCCTTGAAAATTGAATATGTACAAATAATTGTGAGTATTGCACAAGGAAATTTAGATCCCCAAATCTACCTTGAAATTCTAAACTATGTTGAATCCATGCAAGAAAGATATAAACAACTTGAAGCACTTCATGACAAGGAGGAAGAAGAGGAGATTTGTCCTATGGAGGAAGATCCTGATGATTTTCCACACTACGAGGTGTTCATCCCTGGAAGATTCTTGGGCACTTATGATGAATGTCATATCCTTGAACCTTCTGATGAGAATCAAATCAACACTCTAGGAGATGATAAAAAGACATGGAGGTTGAACCTCCATTCATCAACTCATTCTAGATTGAGGCACAACCTGTTGATGAAATAATGAATTCAAGTGAGGAATATTCTTGTTGCACAATAGAAGACCCAATTCTTGTTGAATACTCCATCAATCATGAAGATGTACGAGAAATCAATCCTTCATCCCGGACTCAAGATGATGAATTCAAGGTAATCATGGATAATATTCTTTCCAATTTTGATTCTTCAAGTGATGTAGAAATGTTGAATGATGAAATGGAGACAATTAAAGAATAAAATTATCTTCCCAATTCAATCATGGATGAACAAATGGAATAATTCAATTTCTTTCTTGAAACCAAGGAGGATGAAAAATAAAGCATAACCTCTTCGAGGAATCAGCTCCATCATTCTCATCCAAGGAGCATAATGTTGATCATCACGATGAGTATGAAATATTTTATTTTCCATATGAGCAAGAAGATTCAATAATGAATGATCAAGATGACATTGAAATTTTTTCTGCCCTAACATGGTTCTCTACTTCTTGTAATGAGGATGATGAAATGGAATTTTAGCTCAATGGTGTGCCCTTCCACATAGCATAGATGTCTTCTTATTGTCAGAGAGTGTTGAAAATGAAGCATGCTTACTCCTGCAAGAAGGTGACCTCGGTTGATAAGAAATGAAGAACAATTGAATGAGGATTGTTTCAAATGAATCATGGCCATGTGTAGATCATATTTTCAATCAACTTCTTGAAGCTCAATGCAATGAACTTTCTAGTGAAAGTGATAATGAGTATATGGAAAATTCAAAAGAGTTATCTATGTAAGACATCTTGAAGACTGCATAAGCAATCAAGACCCTCAACTCGCCTAGAGATCCCGATCAAGCCATGGAGTTACAAGATATGCATGAGGAAAGTTTTGTTTCTTCCTTCCATGCACTAATGTTCGGTGATGATATGGAGCAAACAGGTGAGCTTGATGGTTTCCTCAATGCATGGGTGGATGAGAGAAAATGTGAAGGTAAGTCTTCCCATTTCTTGTTTTGTGAAGAAGATCACAAAAGGAAAGGAAATTTGATTCTTGAGTCTCTTATGAATATCCTCACTCATGAAGAAAACATTTCCACCTTGGAGAATGATAGTGAGGAAAATGTTGAATTAATTTGCATTGAAGAATATTGTTCAAGACAAAGTGAAAAGGTGCATAATTTTTGTAAGTGCAATCACGGTCAACTTATCTCGCCCTACCACCATTTGGAATACGAACTCAACTGTAATACTCACTCGAGGGTGATGAATGCTTCTATGATCAAATCAAGGATTGTAGTTTTGAAAATTATGCAAAGGTCAATTTTTTGATGGTAGATATTGACAACAATTGTTCTAGACAACAAAGTGAGAATATGCATGAATCTTGTGAAAGGATTCAAAATCATATTGCACTCACCATTTCTCAAGCTCCAATTTGTATTGAACATGTTTCCATGCTACAAAATTTTCTCGAGGAAGATTAAGATCTTTGTATTATTGAGGTGGCCTCTTGTTTTGAAAGTAATTTCTCACAACAAAAAAGTGAAAGTTTTGAAGAAGTGATCGATCGGGAAGTGAAGCATATTGCTCTCAATTCCTCTATGTGCCTCGTTGAATCAAAAGATGATTTCATGTTGCAATTCAAAGATGATGAATATTTCCAAGGTAAATGTAATTTTCTCACTTTCGAGAACATGGATTGGCTTCTCATTTTTAGAAATCATTAAGCCAAAGTTGCAAGATACAAAAATCTAATTAAGTAACAAAGTTTTCATTAGATGCAAGAACATTTTCAATGAATTGTGAGTATGAAGATGGAATCTTGGTTGGTTTCCTTCTTCTCAATTAATACAAATCCATCACAGGAGCATGGTATGATCAGATAGTGATTTTTGTGCTTTAAAAGCCACATTTTAGTTCATTGTTCCATGATGGTATGTACTTTTCTCAACCCATTTTTGGGTATGTGTATATTATTTCCTTGCCTCTGTAAATATCCCTCCCCTATAATATAGTTTTCATTTCCTATTGTGTGTTGTTTTCCACTTTTGGTGTGTTTCCCTTCCGTGTGTTTGTTCATGTGTGTGTGTTTGGAAGAAATGACTCCATAAGCCCAATGGATAAGGCACTAGTACACGTTATGTATTGAGATTATGAGGTTCCTTATTGCTTTATGTCCTAATTGTGTTCGATCCAGAACATGTCCCCAAGCTAGAGCTAGTTGTTGTCATGTATTTTTGCAAGGGAAAAATTCAATGATGAAACATGACAACTATACCCTAATGTCAAAATTTTTGCTTGTAAACTCTCCTAGGCACTCCCGGATCAATTTTCCCTTTGTGTCAAGCCTATCCCTATCCTAAAATCACTCATATGCAGTGTAATGACCTTTCCCATGTGTTTGAAATGTGTTTGAAATATCATGAATGTCTTCCAAGGAAGAATCTTTAGTGAACCTATAAAGGCTATTTTTAGCCTTCCCGGAGACAGTGTGCATCCTATGTGAGTGATTGAAAGGCCCAAATTCATTATAAAGTTGTATTGATGATATTAGATAATATTTCTAATGATTTAGGAAAGTTTAGGGAAGATTTTAAGGTTTAGGGACAATTTCAGTGTAAACAGGTTTTTGAAGGTGAAGGAGTTTGTAGTTCAAAAAAGCACCTAATCTTTGGTAGATGATTTTGGGAGCTCCAAAATGAGTTATAATTCAAACAAGTTGTCATTGGAAAGGTAATTAAATTATCTAAATAATTTTGGTTTCATGTTTTTCACAAGACATAGGCTCTTCTTCCCACCGTCTGATTTCAACAAGTACATCCTGTTGTCCAAAGAAAAAGATATGTTTAGGGGGTTACAAGAAGAATGAGAGCATGTGACCCATCCCATTCTTCACATAATGCTATTTGGAGTCAATTTAATATAAAGAAGTGCTAAAAATTAGCTCCCGATGCTCCATAAAATTTGTCATCAAGTCTCTCTCCAAGGTAAGCTTTTGGGACTTGGCCATTTTCAAGGGTGGAGACATATCATCACCAAATGATGGTGCACTTTTTTTTTCCTATCTGTCCCATCTCCATGGGATAGTTGGGACAAAAAAAAGGTGCCATTACTAGTTAATCCCCTAGATCATCATATGACCTCGATGAAGCCCAAAGTTGCCAGTTAAGCCCCTTCTCACCTATTCTCAGCTCTTCCCATCGCGCAATCACGAAGTGACACTTGTCACTCCCGGTGAGGGTGCAATTTCCTATCTTGTTTGTCCCATCCCCTTGGGAAAAATGGAAAAAAATGTGCCCCATGCCCATGTTAGCCCTTGATTCATCATGTGACCCCGAGAAGGCTTCGCATGTCAATTTTCACCTCCTCTCTTCTCTTCCTCATCAAATCAACTTCCGCCACTTGTCACTCCTAGGTGAGGAAAATTTTCTGCCCCATCTATCCCAACCCCTTGCGATAGTTGGGAAACAAAAATTTTCCCATGTCCAACCCTTTCCCAGGTTCCTCATATGACCTAGTCTCAAATTTCCCGTGTGCTTTTCACTCACTTTTTCTCTCCTCTCCATCAAGCAACCATGAAACATCACTTGTCAAGATGAGGCGAGGGCACATTTTTCTACCCCATTTGTCCCATCCCTTTGGGATAATTGGGACACAAAATTTCACTCCCTCCCAAGAAGATTTGAAAACCAAAAATTGTAAAATTTCTAACTTTTGCGCTTCTTCCTTCCATGAGCATGCGTGAGAGGTTATATCGAAAGATTCAACAAACCATTGCATGAACTATTCTCCACTCCATTTTTCCTCCATGAATTCATGTTCATAGCTGAAAAATAACTAAGAAAAGTTCATTTTGTCTAGACACCATGCCAAATTTTTGCTAGAACAACTTCATGCCCTAAAACGAGAAAAATCACATATCCCAAACTAGTAGATGGAATCAAATGAAATTTTCACAACCTTCCTTTTTCATAGGCACATTCAAGAATAAAGTGACAACATATTAAATTATTCCCTAGATTTTTATTGGCAATAAACCCCGTTTTGTGCCCTAGTTTACATTTTTTCAAATCCCCACCATTCCTACAGATCAAGCTTGAGCTAGAAGTTTGAACATGGAGTCCAGAAGGTGAGCCTATTCCATAGAAGTTGTTCTCATTGCAATCCGTGTGGTGTGGAAGGCTAGTTTCTAAAAATAGTAAGTACATAGTGTGTGCACTTACTATAAATAGAAACTTTCCTGAAATAGCAAACCCTTTCAAGGCAATGAACTATTAAAATAACATACATGACAAATTAGGCAATTTCGGTCAAAAAGGCAAAAAAGTTGAAAAAGGTAAAAAGCAAAAACCACGGTCTACAAAAATAAAGTTGCCAAAAATAGAAAATCATCGTCAATGGAGTTGAACCAAGTAGGTCGATGATTAAGAAGTTCAAATGTGAGCAAAACATGCAAAACATCATGATGCAGAGCATCACACTTTGATGGAATAAAACATAGGATAAACAATAATAGGCCTTTGAAAGGCATGTTCATGTATTAGTTTGTCAAAGTTTCTCTCCAAGTCTTAGGGTGAACATTTGAATTTGTGATGTAAATTCTCCTTGTGCAAGTGTGAAAGTAGAAATAGGAGTATTAGTTCAAATATGAGTTGTCATATCTTCATTATCTTCGTAGGAGGAAGATTGAAAAGGTCTAAATATATTGCATTAACAACCTTTAGTTGTCCAATGCCATGGTTGACAAAGACCTCCTTGTATTGTGCTTATTTAATGGAGAGTATCTCTCAAAAATAGGACTTTAGGCCTGGTTAAGGATTGATACAATTAATTCAATCCATGAAAAGGATGTAAAGGTCACATTTTTCATCGGAGAGGTTAAGGAACATGAATAATGTGTGTATGGGTAGTGAGTTCTAGACAAGAAATGCTAATATTGTACATATCCTATGTTATAAAACATGTATTGAATATGTCATGCAGAGATTAGAACTCCTTGAGCTACACATACTTCCAAATCCTTCCTTACAGCAGTGCATGTGAAGTGATTATAGTGGAAATGTATGATTAGAGCCTGATTTAAGCTTGTTTTACAGGGATTACAATGGACTGTGCATGGAGGTTAGAATAAGACAAAGGGTATTAAACCCTTGATGCTATTTATAGGATAAGGATATCTTGATTGTTAAATTAAGAACCTTCAAAGAAGGCATGGAGAATTCCATCATCATTTTTATAAGTCTTGAAAATGGTTTATAAGAATTATATTGTAATTTCTTCCCTCTTGGGCTCAAATTAAGGCATGTTAGAAATTTGGTTTCTCCAATGAAATCCCTCTAAAATTGGTGAAAAGTTCTATTTTATCATGATGAAAAATACCCCCAATTCTTATTTGGAATGGATCTATGCTCGAGAATTTATTCGTGATCGTGTTTTTAACCGAGTAAGGGAAGTGATAGTGTACATAGTAGAGAGGAAAAAGTATGCAATTCTCGATAATTCCTCTAAGATCATGTTTTTATATTTTATGAAATGATGTAATAGGTTATATTCAAGGTGTCCAACAATATAAAGAAGGATTTCACAAAGTAAGTATCATAATACTTGATTGAAGGTACCTCTAGGAGGCTTGATTTAGTCTTTTGTAAAAGTTGTCAATATTGAGCTAGGAAAAATATCCAAAGATTCAATGCATGAAAAGTTTAAGGACATTTCAATCATGATGGGAGAGGTCTATAGAATAATGATTCATGCCATAAAGACCTTCTAATTGTATTTGAATCCTTGAATTGGGCTTATATGAACTATGGAAGCTTGAAGGGCGAGTATTAACAAGGGAGTGGAAGAGTATAGCTAGGACAAGAAAGAGGAGTCCAAATCCTCATTGTGATGCCTGCAACATGTCTGACAAGGTATGAGTAAGCCTATACCTTAAATTTTAACTTGACTTAAGAGGGAAATTAAAACATGAGAAAGAGGATGCAATTGGCATGTGGATGGATTTTTTAAGCATGAATAATCTTGGCATAAGAAGATAAGAGGTTTGAAGGTTCAAATAACATTAAATCAATGAATACAAATTTCCCTAGATGAGAACCAAGGTACTAGTAACCCATATATTCCAAGTGACAACCATGAAATAAGACTTTGGGAACCAAATCTGTACCTAGTTTGAATCAGAGCAATAAAGGACTTGATTGGCTGATTTCTTGCAGTACATACATGTGGGCTAAGGTAGTGAATGCCTTATTTCTATGGGATTGGAGTGATCTCGGATATGACCTCATAATCTTAGTGGACAAAATAACTAATATGAAGAGGTGAACTAGCTCACTATTAAGTTAGGACATTGTTGTAGGATACAAGTACAAGAGAAATCTTAAGGCTCTCATTTCATCATGAGCCTACTATACTAAACATTATAGCACAGAGTCACCGATAAGGAATTGAATACTTGAGTGAATGGAACCTTGAAGAATGACTATGGAGGTCTTGTTGTATGAAGGAAGGACGAGGTTATGCTAAATAGTTGGCACACTAGTGAAGATTGATATTGCGGATATAAGAACAAGGAGGAAGGGTTTGAGTACTTGAGGAGTCAAGTGTTGAGGAAGAAAAATGGATTACTTGAGAGAAGGGTGATGATATAGTCGGGATAGTCAAGAACATCACTCAAGTACTTGTCATTGTTTATATGACTATAAATCAGTCTTAAAGGTTACATGAGGGACAAAGATATGTGCATACATGAAGGTTAAGAGGAAAGATTGATAAAGAAGAAGCCTAGAAAATTCTATATGAACATGACATGTAAAATAAGGTGGATTAGATGAGCTAATAAGTGCACCACATCACAAAATAGCGGTCTTGGATGCACTTTGCTAAAAATAGGAAGTATTCATTCTAAGTAAAGAAAGTTGCGTAAGGATTAGTTTTCACCCATATCTCTACTTTTTAATATCCTCATAATATTTCAGGAAGGTTTCCTACCTCAAACAAGACAATTCATCCTTCACAGGATTCTAAGGCATCATTCTAGTCAAATTTGTGTACAAGAGTGAAGTGGAACATCGCAAGACACAAAATAAAAAATAAGAAGCATTGTATAGAAAAAGGAGAAAGTTAAAATATCATTTGAAATATAAGTTGAGGCAGTCATCAAAAATTTCAATCAAGTTGAATCCATCATCATCTTTCCTCGGCGAGCTCCGTGAGCTAGGGCGTTGGCCAACATGAGTTGAATCTGTTTGAATGAGCTTAGAGAGTTGTCCAAGGAATGTTGGTTGAGGTAAGCATTACAAGAGGGAGATGTCAAGAAAGATTGATTCATTTCAGAGCATCCAAGTATCTAGGTATGTCTTCGTTGATGGAAAATTCTTGTCATGATGTTCAAGAGTTAGTTCCACAACAA
Source organism: Taxus wallichiana var. yunnanensis (assembly GCA_018340775.1). Classification (NCBI taxonomy): domain Eukaryota; kingdom Viridiplantae; phylum Streptophyta; class Pinopsida; order Cupressales; family Taxaceae; genus Taxus; species Taxus wallichiana. Next base: position 470,227,392 of record CM031241.1, read on the forward strand.
GCTACTAAAGGTGCTCTAGTGACGAGCATCATGTCAATTCTTGAAGAACCTTTTCCATGGATCTAAGAAATGCTTGAGAACAAGATGAGGAAAATGCAACTTTCTATCATTCCTAGCCTCACACCAATCTAAGGGACACTAAATTTCAAGCCAAGAAAGAAATCTTAGACAACATCCCGCTTCTTCAATCTCACTTTGGGTAATCAATATGTTGAGATTTCCAGGCCTAAGAATGAAAATCCCATCGAGGACAGGACTCTGTCTCGATTATGAGTTGACCCTTATCTCATTGGGTCAAGCTTTACACCAGGTGACTCTCATTTTTCAAGGAATCTACTTCTCTTCTTCCTTTCCCATAATGAAGAATACGAGCAAATAATTATACAAATGGAGGATCAGATGAAATCTCTAAGTTCATACATTCACCCCTTTTTAGAACTCCGAATCGATGTCTTCTTCCAATTGAAAGACATCCCCATCGATCAACAGTCGATCCTAAGGCAATCGATCGAAAGCACAAGGATACATAATGCGGGGAAGGCCAACGAGAATTAGATTCATAAAATCATTTAGCAAGGTAATGCATTGTTTCGGATTTCATTTCTCTCATCAAGTACGTTCTTATAACCTTGTCGAGGTAAAGAAAGTAAAGGAGGAGTTTGCAAAAGAGGAAATCAATTAGATGAGATTTTCCCACCGGTGTATGAGCTCCTTCAACTCTCATACCCTCATGTGAGTAAGAATGTGTCCGCATCAACTACCGATAACTTGTCTCAAAATTGGATCCACATTATGGATGTGAGGTATACGATGCTTAAGAATGCAATATCTGAATTGGATTCTTATGGACAAAAAGATTTTGAGATCTTGAATGAGATATATTATTGTGTTCGAAACTTGAGTTCCCTCCGTTCAATCAAAAATCATCATCTCAAGAACTCATTGTTTCTTTCCAGGAGCTGGTCAAGAAAGAGGCAGGTGACTCTCTCTCCTTCAGTGAAGATAACTTAGAATCCATGGCAATATCAAAATTTTCATTACATCAATTGTAATAGATCATTAAGTATGGCTTAGTCGATGCAAGAATATCGGTGATATCCTCGGGACATGGACCAAGGTGTTAGGTTGCATCTACATTCCAAAGGTAGATAAGTTGGCATTTATTGTAGCCCAGTTTGGTAAGGAATTCAAGGAACATGAACCTGCTCTAGAGGCTCCTCATTAGGATGCATGAATCAACATAGTTCTTCATCATAGGGAATTTATCATCATATTTGGAAACTTCTTCCCTCTTCTCCCTTTCTCCTTCTTCCTTCTTCCCCCTTTCTAATTCTTCACTGAGCATAATCATTGTATTTTTCCTTATTCACTTAAGTGACTTTCTAAAGTTATATTGTAAAAGTCCCTTTAATTTATAAAAAAGGAACTTATTTCTCATGTCCTAGGAAGATGAAAAGTCACAAGTGAATAAGATCATGAAGAGTCATGTGGGGGTAGGTGAAAGGTCAATTCACAATACTAAAAATTGGGATGACTTCTCCATTCTAGAGGATCCTGAAAATTTAGTTCTTGGTTGAAATTGTGGATTATGATTTAGGTGTTGAGATTTATATCATCAACACATGAAATAAAGCTACATTTCTTCCATTTCCATTTTCCTATGTTTTCTTCTATTTGTCTTTTTTATGAACTTTGTAAGTATAGTGATAAAAAAGATCTTTGTATCTTCGATGAATGAAACCTCGAGAGAACTATGTGTCTATGTGGGCTTTGTTTGTATCACCAATGGCTTCATTGTTTCTTTATTCTAATTCAATGTTGAACTACTCTAGTTATTTGGTGTGAATTCAACTTGCGCTTACTCACAACAATAACCTTCCTTTCCTAATTTCTCTTCTTCACCCCTCATCGCTGTAATTTCCTCCCTTGTACCTCGTACAAGCACTTTGCCATAGGTTCAGTGGAGTGTTCCTGTGTGATCCTCAACTTATTTTTCCAGCCCACAACATTTAGATAAGAGTAGATTCTTTTACATTCAATAATGGGATCTGCATCATTCAATGTAGAGGGACCTAGTCCTATGAGTGTTTGTGGAAACACCTAATTTTCCATATCGAAAAATTATTTCACCAACAATTCTTTAATAATTGCAATGCGCATATGGGTCATAGTTATTAGAAATGGCTTTGATGTATCCAATTGTTAAATAATATGTTAATACTAGTAGATTTTTATTTTTAACTTCCCTTTTTGTGTCACTTTTTCCATTTTCACAATTCATAATACAATTTTTTAACATCTAATGCAAAATTGCGTCATATAGACTAGTCTAATGCAAACACCCCAAAATAGTGTAGAAACAATGTCAACTCTCCAAAATTAATAGTATTTTGAAAAATGTTGATGCAAATAACACCATATTTAAGATGATGATGCAATTAGTGCCAAGGTTCATAATGTGATACAAATAACATCAAATTAAGCAAGGTTGAATTTGTTGATTTTGAAACAAAAATAAAACTCAAAAATTAATAGGGGAATAAAAATCTAATGTAAAATAAAATTGATGTTTTAAAATAAATTTTGAATTTCAAAAGTTCCATATCTTAGACCAATATATTACATCCATAGTTTATTATTAAATAAATATGTAAATTGTTTAAACTAGGAATTTCACGTTTACTTTCACTATCATTTAAATAAAAATATTTGCAATGACTTACTTGATATTCATGAGTTATGTGTTTGAAAACCATCACATCTAAAAATTGTCATAAATTCATAAAATGGTCTCAAAGCCATCAAAACTAAATTAAATGCAAAGCTAAGCTTATGACCATTAAATAGACCTTAATATTAACACTAAAATTAAAGTACATAAAAAACAAGTAACGAAGGGTCTTTCCATTTGAATCATATTTATTTTTAATTAGTTGAACTTAAATTTTGGGCAAAAATGAATTGCATTTGGTGGTATTTTATTCACTACACACACTTATGGAAAGGGAAAGGGAGCGATAAAAGATGAAAATTGAAAGGAATAAACTATGTAGGTAGTTTTGATGTTTGTATGCAAAATTTATGAAACCGGGTTTACAAAGTAGTTACATTTAAAATAAACTCGTGAGGGTTGGTTGAACTTGAACATATGACAAAGAAATACTTTTCTTAACATGCAATTGAAAAAAAAGCATCCACAAATTAATTAGGGCATTGAATGATAAAATCAAGTGTCAATATGCATGATGGGCCATAATTCAAGCAAAGTCTTAAAATAAAAATCCTTGTTGTTTAATAAATCATAATAACATAATCTGTAAGAAAAGTCCTCATTTTGTTTGGAGTGATGATTTAATGTCTTAATAACTATTGCTGAATTTTATGACATCTTTCTTCTAAAATGCTTATTCATAATCATTATATTCATGCACTATACAATTTTATTTCAAAATAAATAAAAATAAATACATTGAATAAGAATGTATAGTCGGAGGAGTTAATTCAAAACCTTCGTTTAAAATAAGAACAACTCATAGATTTAAAGTTCCTTTCTTACCATTAGAAAGAACTTATTTCATTTGCTTATCATAGGGATCTTAATGACTGCTTCAAATATGATATTGAAAAGCATGATCTGCAGAACCTTGATCTCCATAGGTTTTTAAAACCAAATTACAATTGACACATACAATACATCCAATCGCTTCTTGAGGATTTTCATAACATTGTTGTGCAAAAATGGGGTATGCATTCACAATAAATGTTAGAGTCATTATATGTATCTTGATCAAGACAAAAATTGATTGAGGTATCCAATTTTTCACCCAAGAATCGTAAGTATTTCTGTTTTGCATCGTACACACATATCATAATAATGAAAATAACTACCAACACAACAAATTTTGCATCCCACTTTCATTATAATATAACTAAGTGGAAAATTTTGAACACTAATATTGCATTGGATGTGAAAAAGTGCTATTTAAATGATTAAAGTTTTATTAGTTAGTTTAGACAAGAAACTTCAACACTAAGATGAGCTGAATCGTAATTAGCTTATAGAGGACACTTCCTATCTAATTAATTGTAGAAGATGGTTGTTGAAGTTTATTTAAGTCTCTTGAAGTGGTGGGAATACTATTAGAGGAAATACCCTCTATCAATTGTTGGCATAAACTATGCAAAGTTGCTAGTTCACTAAGTTTGTAAAAGTTTTGATTAAAGTTTATGTTATGTAGAGGAAGACAAATTATTTATGAAGACAAATTATTTATTAAAACAAAGAGATATCCACAATTTAAATTGAAGTACGTCTATACATCCATTCTCCAAAATGTTACATCAACCCAAATAAAAAAATCAGAGACACATAATTTCCTAAACTATATCCTCTTTATTCATATATAAATATCTCAATCAATATAATGTTCAATAATAAAATATAGCCAATTACATATTATATACACCTAAATTCCGCTTTTGCAATCTTATTGCCAAAACACACAAATCACTCTCATTCTTACCAATTCCATTATAATTAGTGATTTTCACTAATTAACTAACGTTTCTTACCACTTTGGTCAATTAACAAGCACTTCGTTGATCACCAAACCTCTTTCGCATTCAAGATGCCACTTTACAACGAATCGTAAGTCAAAATCCTCTTCAAAATAGAAAATTAGCATTTATTAGCTAATTAAGCCTATTTTGCCCTTGTTTTGGTCAATATATCCTAATATTGGCTTAAACCCTCTTCCAACCACTCAAATCACCACACTTTCCTCCACAACGTCTCAGCAAGCTTCAAAATCTTATCCTAGCCTCCTAGTTGACCCTAAGTGGTTGATTAAGGCTCCCACATCTTAATCACTTGGTAATTCACTAATTATGATTAGCAAGGCCTAATCATGATTAACAATTCTAATCTAATTCGGCTTTTTGTCCCAAATGCACCAAAATACACATTTTTCCCAAATGTAAAACTAAAAAAAGGGTTCACCTCATACCTTAATACTTTACACCATGCTTTGATTTGCATCTCATATAATACATATGATTCATAGCCAAGTTCAATCCTTGCCTAAAACCTTCAACAAGGTTAGTAGATGAATATCTAAAGTGACTTAACAAATCATTTGGAGAGGTCATTTCACCATTGTTTGGAGTAGCAACTATAACCATTCGATTGCCCATTTTGGTCTATTTAGGCTTATCTTAGGTAATTAAAGCATATTAGTAGGCATGTTTAGTTAGATTTTGCATTGTTTTCATACTAGTTAAGCATTCTTTTAGCTTCTATCTTAATGTTATATTCCTAGACTTAGAACCTTGACTAGAGGTTGCAATGGTGTTAGCCTTCCTTAGTTAGTCATGCAATTTGCTTTGTAAAGTTTGGGGTGTTATCACATATATACTTGTTAACTCCACACCTCATCACTTATCAAAACTCACATATACCCCACTTGCTTTACACACACCCCCTAACACTAAAAACTTATCTATATTTTCTACTCATGTGTTTGTAGAGATTAGTTTTATTAGAAAAGTTCATGTCTATTCCTTGTGTCTATGATATCTACAAATCTTCATTCGAGGCGATGAAACCACCATTTGATGCTTCATGAAACTACTTAGTAGTTTGTAGGATAACCCAACCCACAATATTATATATAGCCCATAGAAAAAATATTCTAGTTGAACTCAATGAAGAACTTTTCCAACATAGTCTTAAATCCTTCTCTCATCCTTGAGACAATCATTGATGAAGAATCCACCAAATAATTGGGAAAATGTTTCTACCCTTGGTCTTAATTCCTCACTATTCAATTGATCTAGGGGATATACCATCAATTTCCTAAAGAATTAATCATATGACATAATAAAATAAAGTGTCTCCTTCATTTGACTTGTTCGAGTGGGTATGTGGGATAGTAGTGCTGCTCCAAAAAAAAATATCATCAAAAGAAATTTCTTAGTGACCGACCCCTTTAAGTAGGTATTTGGAACACTAGATGGTTATGGATTGTTCGAAGCTCTTCCATTCCTCCAGTTGGGTGGAAATGTTATGTTCCATTTTGTGTAATCTTGCATTGTCTATGGTGAGTTCCATGATATCGAAGGTGTCACTTTTTGTTTCCATGTTGTTGATATATTTTTGATCTTTATGACTACCGTCTCTAGTTTCATAGTGTACTGGTTCAACAAGATGCCATACTCATCCATGCCATTGATTTATTTTTCTTGAACAACCAACTTTTGTGGATACCTATCTTCAGACTATATCAATTATTTCCTCTATGCTCATGTGACATCCATTTTCACATCACATGTAGTTGGGCTTGATGTAGTTTATCTTCCATTGCACTAAGTTATTTATTTTCTATTTGGGTTGCCCAACATCCCATTGAATATGCAAGGTATTTTTCGTGTCTCCCAGAGTTTCCCTTATCTCACCTATTTCTGATTTTACCTTGGATCTCCACTAAAAATTATGTTTATTGAGAGTGATCATCTCAAATGACAAATAATTTTCAATTGCCTCCTCACGTATTTGTTGATCACTCATAATGTTAGGTGTCATATGGGAAAGAAAATTCATGATTCTCACCTCCAACTACCATTCAATAGTCAAGTAATATCTTCTTCATATTGTGGCCTAACCTTGAGATATCCTCAATCACTTTCTCCATTTCTTCTTCCAAAACCACACATCTCTTCTTTGAATCTCTTTGTGTGTTGTCTTGCAAAATGCATATTTTACATGTGTAATATTTTTCAAAGGTGAATTCTTGACCCTTTATCTATTTTCTATTAGGAACATCTTGTTAGTTTTCATATGTTAGTGTGTGGTGTGTGATGAGTTGTAATGGAAACTCATATTGATATTATGTGTTGTAATAGTAGGTTAATAATGTGTAAGGTGTGTGATATTTTCTCGGATACATTACATTCTATATTAGTTAGAATGTGATTATGGGTGAGTTGTAACTCATGATATTATTATATATGTGTGGTTGAAGGAGATAAATGTGACTTCTAAGTTATAGGAGAATGTAATTATTAGTGCAAATTCACAACACCCCCTAAATGACCTTCGGATCTGCTATCCAATTGGCCAATTTGGTGTGAATGCACAACATGGAGTTTTCCCTAAGTGTGGGACCTTACAAATTGGGAAAACTCTCTAGATTGAGGATGGTTCCTACTCCTCTGTTTAGGTGTATGCATGCAATTTTTGCAGAGGTTCTGATTCAAAATCCTACTCTAAAACTACCAAGGAGACAAGGTTGAGAGAAAACATGGAAATGAAAACAAAACTAAGCAAAAACAAATGATGATACACCAAAGGAGTGTTAAACTTCTTATTTTACAAAAATAGACACAGATCATGAGGATGCAACATCAAAACATGCACAAATTTTCCAAAATACAATGAAATATCAGAAGGAAACAAACCAATGCAAGAGAGGATTGGAAAATCAATCACAGAGCATGTATTGTTAGTTCCAGAATTGATACAATACGTTGCAATAGCAAAGAAGGAAAAATGAGCTACAATCTCCATGGGAGGTTTGAAACTCCTCAAATCCACCTGCTAAGGAGAAAGAAGAGCTTGCAAGAGCAAGAAATGTTCAACCTTACAAAATGAGCCAAATTTGGCTTTTAATCAATGAAAAAATAGAACAGAGGAGAGAGAAACGCGGGAAATCCATTTTTACACCCACCAACCGACAACATCCATTAAAACGGAAAGGGAACCTTTGTAAATCCACTTCCCAATGCATTCGAGCCTGCAAGACAAGAAACAGATGCCATATTGCATTAATTTTGGTAGGTGGAAATATGATTTTTTGCCTTTTCCAGTGTCAGAGACGTTTTTCTAATTTTCCCCATGAATCTTCACCAAAATCCAAAATTGAAGCTTCAATCATGTAGAGGATGTCAATATCTTTCCAATGATACCAAAAACACGAAAATCTGAGCTCTGGTGTGAAAGATATGCCCCTCTGAAGATTTAGGGAAAAAAAGGTGAAATTAGGGCAAAATTTGGGTTGGCGCCCGGTCAAACTTGAACTTTTTCCCTCTTTTTTCAAATTGGGAAAATTTCCCAAAATTTCTCCATGCCCCGCTCCTCCACTGACACGTGGCGCCATCTTATTGCTCGATGGGACCGTAGGTTCAATTTGTCCCTTTGCGCTTTTACGCCAAGAAGTCAAAATTTTCAACTTTCCTCCCACCCTCACCTCCCGCTGCTAATGTGGACACGTGGCGTATCTTGATTTGATGTGGGGCCTTAACCAATTTTCTCCATTCTCCTCTCGTGGCCCGCGGGCTGATTCTTGTCTTTAACCCTTTCGCCCCAAAAGCTAAGTGCTAAAATTCTCTCCCTGGCCCCACGAGTGCACTTCATTCCTTCTTCTGCCTACGGGCTAGAATTTTCCTTTGTGCCCTTTTCACTTTGGCAAATTTTCCAACTCCGCTCCACCGGTCCGAGACCCCTGGAAAATTTTCCTCCTTACCTTTGTGGGCCCACCCATGGAAAATTTTCCCTCCAAACTCCACCGAGCCATAACTCAAAAAATACAAGGAATTAGGAGGACTTCTTTATCTTTCTGGAAAGGTGAGAAAATTCTCTATCTCGATAAATCATACCCAGAAATTTTGAGTCCCCAAGCATGCAAAAATTTATTCTAGTACCAGCAAAGGAAAAGGAGGAGGAGTTAGCCAAAAATAAGCATGGGCTTATTTTGGATAACAGTAAGATCATCTCTTCATGAATATCATCATCATCTCAACTTTATTATGTGTTTACTTTTTGTTATTATGACCAAATTTTATTGCTAAAGCTTCACCAAATTCGTAGAGAAGGTTAATATTTTGTTTAATAGAAGCTTGATTATTCTTTTAGGGAAGATATATCACCGATCACCCCTCTAAGCTTGATTAGTCTAGATTTGATTATCATTGTATATGCATCCACATCACTGAGATCTCTCATTCACAATGTTGTTTATTTTGTAGTACAATTCGCTTTCTCTCCTCATATGCTTATCACATATTCTTCGGTCTCTCCATCTACCTCTCGCATTAGATATTTATCTTATGCATCTCATATTTTCTATTAAATTTACATCATTGTCTCTATCATTACGAAGGTGTGTCACATCTTCAAATAATTTTCATTGTTTTATGCAAATATAATTGAGTGTTTCTCTATGTCTTAATGATTTCATACATCAATCATATTTTCAATCATTTTCCACTTGCATGTCTCGTTTCCACATGCAAAGAACCAACATTACTCAATCCAAGTGCATTTATTTATGTGTATAGAGTGTTACTTTGATTTAAAATAGTCTAGTTGGTTAGAGTAAAATTTATAATTTTAGTTTTTATTTAAAGTCATTAGGTTACTAGGTTGGGGAGTTTGATAGTCCTTTTTTCAAAGTCTTTATAGTGGTTGATGAGTCTAACATTACAAAGTTTTGATTTTTATTCAATTTTGTGTCTAGTATTTAATGAATTTAAAGTGCCACTCATAATAGTTTATGTAAAATTGTCAATTACATTGTGAAAATTTATAATAGCTTAAGTTATATAGACATAGTTAGATTATCATTGTCGTAAGTAATCATCACATGTTATAGTTTTTTTTATTAGGTGACACATAAAAAAGTTAAGAATTATTGTTTACTATAAAAAATGCAATAAAAATTTTAATTAATGTTTTTGCCTCAATTGTACACAAACACATTTTCGGTGGTGCCCGACGTCTTAAAAGTAAAAGTTCAATTTTGAGGGGAGTTTTATACACACGAGATTCACTATCACTTTTAGATCACTTATACTAAGTAAGCAGCCATGAACACTAGAGGATGGAGGAAATGAAGGTTGAGGACAATCAACGTCCTCTTGTTAGCTACTAGTGATGGGGATGCACATTTGCTAGTGGAATTTTTCAATATTTTTATGTTATGTGTGGTGTATAAAATAAACCCCTACTACAAACATATGAATAACAAAGTAAATGAATATGGCAATTTTGTGTTGCATAATTCTACACTAATTATCCGATAAGAATCCCAACATTTTTTGAAAGAGAAAGTGGGAATAATTGTGTTCTTGTATATAGGTGATTGTTGAATGTTTGTGGTTAGAAGTGAAAGTTTGATTTGTTGTATGTACATGTGTAGGTGATCACACGACATATATAATGATTAGTAAATTAGATACCTAAATTATGTATGGACATGTGTTTCTATTTCCAGTTCTTGAGGTGTGATTCTCCCCATGTTCACACTAGGGGGAATGTTGGGAATATCCTGTTAGTGTTCACATGTTAGTGTGTGGTGTGTGATGAGTTATAATAATTCGTATTGGCATTACATGTTGTAATAGTTAGTTGGTTAATAATGTGTGAGGTGTGAGAAAGAATATAGGATACATTACATTCTATAGTTAGAATGTGATTATGGGTGAGTTCTAACTAGTAATATTATTAGATATGAGTGGTTGAAGGATATAAGTGTGACTCTAGCTTATAGGAGATCAAATCACTATTTATGTAATCTTATCTCTTCATGAATATCATCATATTAAGTTAATTTGATGTTTATTTTTTTTTGTTAATTTGATCAAATTTAATTATTAAATATCCGACCAAATTCCTCATGTTCTCTGTTACTCCTTCCTTGAGGAGGATTGTAGCTATCTATTTTTGTTGGGCTAGGATAAATTTGATTGTGTTTGAGGTGTCCCTTTTCATCACCACCCATGAAGTGATAGTTCAAGTCCCAATTATGTATAAGTTACTTGTGGGGACATACCTCTTATTCATGTTGCTATTATGACATCCTCAACTCTGTTATTTTCCGCTATTATTCTAACTTGGTGGATTTTAATTTGGATTCTAAACTTTGCGTATGATTATTTACTTTCCTCTTTGAGCCTATTTTTATTTACCTCATCCACTTATTTTTGTTTTTATAAACCTATTGTGTATATTTCTCCATTCACACCTTTTCTTTTGCAACATTCACAACCTACACATCTAGATTTGAGCTTAGTTTGCACATCTAGATTTTTCTTATTTTCATATTCCTTATGATTTTCCTCTTCCTCATTTTTCTTCTTTTTCCTATTTTCCTCTTGTTTTCATCTTCCTCCAATTTCAATTTATCCTTTGTGAATCTCTATTTCTTTTCTTATTCCTCCTTTTCTCGGTGTTCCTTCTTAATATTGTTGTGCTAAAAAATTACAATGTCTACTTGAGATTTTCACTTTTTATTTTCTAGATATTTTTCTAAAGTCTCTCTTTTTCTCAAAGTTTCCTCCTCCACCATCTTAAGTTTCTATAAGGCCTCTTGATGGGCCAACTATGTTTTTAAAGTTATGTTGCATTGCACATGTAAATAAAGAATGACCCAATAAAAGACCTCTTTGTCCCTCTAAAAGGTGTGTTGTAGAATAAGATAATAAAGGGGTTATGATAAATATGCACGCCTTATATTGTAAATTTATGGGGACATGAAACTAGGAAGGCGTTACTCCACACTCTATAGGAGGTATAGGGTTCCAAAGCCTAGACCTAGAATAGGGCAAAGCGGTGGTGTCTAACTAGCTCCAAATAGTAAAGTGACAACAATAAGGTTGTAAATTAGATTATAATAAAGGTAGTGACAATGTAATGTATCCAAGATGTTGTAAATAAATATTCTCAAATATTAAAGTAAGGGTTAAGAGGTTATAAAGTAAGAATCAAAGGATCAAGGGTCGGGTAATAAGGTAAGAATTGATAGATAAATAATCTAACATATAAAGAATATGTTACTCTATCCTAATCTATGCATGATCACATAAAGAAAAATTTAAATTTGAAATAAAATAAAGGACAAGAGAGGCTAGAGATACTTACCCACTTGAAGACGACATTGGCACATTAACTTCCTCCCATGGTCGGTAGAACCTTATGAGATAATTGATGTGTGAGACCACAAATGCATAGAAGAAGACCTAAGAACACCTTTACTTGAAGACTCTTTCGACTCCAAAGTAGGATAGACCATGGAAAGTAAAAATACTATGATTGCGGATCTTAAGTACCCAATGGTATAAGTTTAAATTCCAAAGAGGACAAACAATACCAACTTCAAGACCTTATAACTTGTAAGGGATTATCAAAGTGAGCACTAGTAGAAAAATAAGTGATGAATGATGGTGTGGACTGAGTTCTCATCGATTGGGTATAAATAGCTAAATGAAAACTTTAAAAATTTATGTTTGTTTGACAATATTGATTGTGGTTGTTAAGGTTTTGATATTTTGATAGAGTGTAAATCGATCTCAAATACCCTTTTAAATGAAGCTAGTGATCATCCAATCTTGCATAAACTAATTAACTATTAAACTAGTATTGTCGTAAGTGATATTGATGATAAAATATGCACATGTTAACTTGTAATAATGAATCCTAGGATTTTTGTTTTCTTTTTAAACACTTGCAAATAAAATTAGAGATAAACTCAATGCAAAAATTATTGTCATTGATTTAAGTGGATCCTCACTCTAATTTAATTTAATTTGAATTAAATCTATATTTTAGAGTAACTATTGTAATAAATAATGTATGAATGTTAAAATATAGTAATGACACAAGAAAAAAACATGTACAATGTGAAACCCTAAGCAAAGAAGGAGAGATAAGAGGACTTAGTTGATTTTTGAGTGAACGGCTAGTGATCTGGAAGGTAAAAGTGCTCAACATGATGTAAACAGGGTTTTCACCGCTCACTCACAATTATGGAACTCATGAATAGGACTTGTCGGGCGCCCATGGAGGGGCAGAGGCGCCTCAGGTGTTGGTGACCATATTTGGGCATTGTTGACCGTATAAAATATCATGAACTGCTTTCTTCTATGTCGAGAGGGTTTCAAAGTTAGCTCCTGTTTGTCGCTTGATATTCACACTATGATCGCCGAGGGTACATGTAACCTACAAAATAGAATGGATACATGCACATGTCCACAAACCACATCAAATATAATAAAAAGATGCATAATGTGGAGTCGACTGACCCCGGAGGTCACCCAAAGGGTGAACTTACTACCAAGCGCTATACTATATCTCAGACCCATGTAGTTCTTGTGTGTGGGTAGAAATGGTTCCCTATGATTCCTTTGTGTAAGTTACACACAAAGTGATAGAATGCTAGATCTAGAATGTAGAAATGTATAACATGTGTGGATGGAATAGAGTAGACTTCCCCTTCCTATGCAATGTATGTTGAAGTGATGCAACCCTTATCCCTTATATTGATCCTAGATGGATGCCTTCAAGTGCTTTAATGCCTTTGGAATACAAGCTTAGGTGAAGATAGTAATGCTTAGTGATTGGTCCTTATTTTTGAGAAGTAACTAAGTATATATATATATATATATATATATATTATATATATATATATTCATAATTTCATAATTGGAAGACAAGACCAACCATAAGTGAAAAATATGCCCAAAAGATAAAAGAGACCCAAAAGATAAAATAAAGGTAAAAAGGGTCAAAAGTGCCCAAGATGGACAAGAGCGCCAGGGCATTGATGTCCTAATTGGGTGATAGTGTTTGAAGTCATAAAATATAAATCAATCAAGTTCTATCAGGGCTATAGGGTGTGTAAGACCAAATAGAAAACAAGAAACAAAGAAAAGAGGCCAAAGATAGTTTTCAACCACTAGTTTTCTTACTTAGGAATCATGAATACATTAGTTTGCTTTTAGACCTAGAAATGTACCCAAGCGCATGATTTTGTGTCTACACATTCCAAATCGATCATATGGTATGCATAAAGTTATGGAACTACTTGCATAGAAAATATATTATCAAGAAAAATTTGACACCTTTTGAACGAAGAAAAACAAATGTCGTAAATAAAAATACAACTGTTGAGATTTATCTGCAATCGGAAAAAAAAAGGTTACACAAAGATAAGGTGGCATGATGTGAGTATATAAGTGGAAGAATATGATTATGACAAGTGGTTGTTTTCTCGTGCAAAAAAATGGTTTTAGCCTTTGGTCTTCAACGGTTGATGTGGGGTCCACATGATGTGTCATTTGGGGGCTGAATAACTAGTGGGGTCCACTTATTTTCAAGAGGGGGAACCTCCTACCTTTCTTCACATTGTATTGTATGGTAGTTTTCTCATAAACCCTATGGAAGACCAATTTTTCCTACATGTGGGAATAAATTCCCAATTTTTTCAAAGGTCAACCAACTAGCTCGGTGAATTGGAGGCCGAGTCACCCAATATTATCACATAACTTGGTGGAAGAGCCACCTCAACTTCCAACTCATCATGCTAACTCAACACCAAAGTTGAACATCTAACTTATACACAAATAAGAGCCCACTCACTCAACTATTGGCTGAAATACTCACAACCAACCATCGAGTCGAATGTCAAGTCACTGGTGAGCTCAACCAACATCACAACCACTTCCAACTCACATTTCCAATATTGAGGTGATAGGCGAGTTAATAGTGAGTTCTTAGAACTCAAACAAAAGCAAATACCAACATTTCCATATCCACAAGTTAGGCTCACCATCCGAGCCTTTAAAAAGGTTGTTGTGGTTTGAAACGTGTTACATGTGGGATTTTCATCTCAAAAAAGAATAAGAAAGGCATTTGGGGGATTCAACCCCTAACGTTACACAAAAAGATAAGATCTTGAACCAATGTGCCATGGGTCTAGAAACAATATAAAAGGTGCAAAATGATTTTTAAAATGGTAACCATGTAATGTCTAGCCCCTATTGGAGATCCATAGAGAAATTTTGGAGATGTTTTTCTATGGGAATGTTGCTCGAGATTTGATAAGAGCCTCCTAGAGATCGAGAAAATACTCTTTATGCAAGCAAAAGAGCTATTTGATATAATTAATAATTGTATAAAGCAATTTTGCATCGTAATTGATTGGTTTAGGATCTTATCTAGACCCGGAGACGTATCCCATTTTGGGTGAACTCCTTTAACACTTGGTTTGCACCATATCTTGTATTTTTCTTTCATTTTCTCATTGTTTATAAGGTTTAAATTATGTTTTAAAGTTATTTCAAGGCAATTTTCCATTTACGGGAAAAATTGAGATCAATTAAAAGTGTCCGAAAATGATTAATCTAAATAATTGATTCACTTAGCTACGCTTTTGGATCACCCACTTGGAAAAATTCACCTCACTATTGCTTTAAAATAATTAATCAATAAACAAGGCTAACACAACCATTACAACAAGACTTGTCTCAAATTGCATGGCAAGTAAAAGACTGATAATAAGAATTACAAATCCTAAAAAAACAAAACTCAACTAAAGATGACTAAAAACATAATCAAGATGACAAGTATTGACCATTAATAATATATGACCGACATACAAGAAACTATTATTAGTTTAAATGAAACATGCACACCTATCATGCATCATAATCAACCTAGGTGCCCCAACCTATATTAATAATATGTTAAAAAGAGATCTCGATTCTTCTTTTAAGCAAGGTTCCACGTCCTAGATTAAAGAAAAGGCTTCTTTGTCACTATTGTAAGCTTTCATATCTGAAAATAGAGAAGAAGAAATTGATTGGGATCCAAATCATTCAAATGACAAAGAAGTTGATGCTTGAGATAGTGAAGAAGAATTTCTCTACTAAGAGAAAACCTCTACTAGAGGACGGAGGCACTAGAGGTGGAGGTCGATCAACGACCTCTCGTCAATCACCAATGACAGGGCCACACGAAGATGTGGTGATAGTGTGAGAGAGAGAGAGAGAGAGAGAGAGAGAGAGAGAGAGAGAGAGAGAGAGAGAGAGATTTTTCAAAGTTCCGAGAACTTGTTGTGTGTAGTACGTTTTCGTGTTCTGTTTTGTGTTGAATAAGTGAAATGTTCACATTGAGGGGGGAGACATGATCTCAATGTTCCATTTCCATTTCTACCTCCTTTTTAAGTATATAATCAGTGAGCAGTGTTTCCTACATAATTCCTTAAAGGAAAAACATAGTGGATAGACGAAAGCACAAGGAAAAGCAGCATCATGATATTGAGGTTGTTGGTTGTCATGTAAAACCATCCTTTGTTGAGGTTTTTGGTTGTCTTGTAAAACCATCCTTGTTGAGGTTTCTGGTTGTCTGTAAAACCATCCAAATCATGAGCACACACAGTGGCAAACTGCAAAGGAAGTGTGATTGTTTTTCTCCCATGTTCGCACTAAGGGGGAATGTTAGGAAATCCATTATTTAGTGCTCACATTTCATATATATGGGTAATTATTATTTACATGTGTTTGTAATTACCGTATGGTTGAAATGGTAAATATGTGGTTAGTGAGTGGTTCGTATATAAATATAATAAAACAAACATTATTGTTTTATTATATATACAAAGAAATATTAATCAATGAAGATTATTACGTGTTACATCTGCAAGTTTGATCCAAACCTTTAAAATATACCAAGATAAGACTAAATTTATTCATTTGAACACATAAATGGTGCACCACTTCTTGGGGTGAATAAATAATAATTTGAACTCAATTAAGTGCACATCTAGTGAACTACACTCTAACAAACTTTTTAGTCTATTAAATAGAGATTTACACTTAAGAAATAACTCCTAAACTCTAAAAACACAAAAATATCTAATCGGTTCTCTAAATTAAATCATGCTCAACATGTTGTACATAGTTTTCTCTCAGAACAACATGCTTTTATTCATTCAAAAAGGAGTCTCTTACAAAACAAACTGGAAATAACTATATCTGCTACTATCTTCCTATTATGTTGCTATATTCTATTGCATTAACTATATCTCTATATATTTCTGTCACATCAGTCAAACATTTTATAGCCATTGTCTCCCAACACATGCCCAAGAATCTAGGTAGATGGATATGAAAATAGTTTGGAAGTTGGTTACAACTCATAAAAGAACTAGGAATTAGATTCCTTGTTTTTAGTCTTCATTAACTTCCTTCAAAATAGTCTTCATAATGGAGTAGGCACATCCAACCTTGACTATGACACCTTGCATAGTTGGTTATTATGAATTTATTGACCTGCACACATCACCATACATATTTTCAAAGCAGTTAGTTAGAAAAAACCTCAATCATTAGTCCACATAGTTCAAATAAGGATAAGATGCATTATTTCCCTACTTTGGACTTGATCAATCAAACCATCCAATGCATTGATTAATGTTTTTAGAGTAAAATTATTATTATTTGATGATTTAATGGGTCAATTTATGGGCTCATTAAGACTCTCATTGAAGAATTTGCGATTTTGCACCAACAAAGCACTACATACCACCCGTAGGGAAAAATACAAGAAAATGTGTCAAACAAAGTGGTGGAGAGAATGTTCATGTAGCTATGCAATGTGTAAAAACATGATTGGAAAGATAAAATTCTAGAGGTATACTAGCATATAGGACCAATTACATGAGATCTTTGGGACACTCCCTTTTCAAAAGAATATGACATCTTCAATGGAATATATAGTTATGGGCTTGCAAATGGTAATATTAATAAGAATCGGGATATGGAATCAATAGAGAATCATGGTTAGGGAACTCGATTGTATCAAATTGGAACTCGAAAATGCAAAAGAGAAGTTAGAAGGCTTGGCACCATGTATAATTGATGATGAATGTCAATGATGTCACACATCGTTTTCCTTCTATTACCATCACCTTTAGTGCTAGTTGTCATGGAAAAAATCACTAAACAATTAATTTAAGGACACTTTCAAAATTCACTCTCGCTTAGTGAGATCAAATTTTATTTTGCTTGCCACATAAAATAAGAAGAATGGCATTGTCACATACGATGAAATTGTTTGTTACAAGTTTAGAAGCACTTACAAGAGTATAATGATGTAATAGCCTAACTTTCCGAAGGCCAAAACTTTTGATCTAAGAAGTTGATTGAGTCCATTTTTTTGAAATAAGGATCTCGAAAATATCTATGTTGTCATATCTAACCATATCCAAATACCCACCATTTTGAAAAAAAAATGAGTCCATTGAGGGGCGAAAAATGCATTATGATTTTTGTTGTTGATATTTTTAGGATTTTAAAAATTCAATAACTCGTATATTGGGACATGAACTTGAGTTAAAATTTAGTTGGGGAGTTAATTTAGGCATGTAGAGAATAAGGAATGATTATTAGGACCGTTCGAGCTTGTATGTAAAAGTTACTAAAAATATCAAATGTTAAAAAAAAGTTTTGTTAGTTCTAATGAACTTTAGTTAGTATTGTGCTTTAATGAACTTTATCGATGCTTTTCTTTGTAATTGGTCATCAAATAGATTTATTTAAGGACTTTTATGTATGTTTATGAATCAATGAAGTTGATGATTACGTCTTTCTTATCTAATTGTATTTACATAGTTCATTGCTTATTAATTTTTTGTTTTGCTACCATTCTAGATTCATCATATAACTATGAGTAATTAGTAGTTTAAAGACTTTTTTCCCTACACTTAGATAATATGTTAGTATGTAACATTTCATCAACACTAAAACCAAATACATGAAATGATACTTTTTTTTTTTTGGAATGAAAATGAGTACAAATTTAAATCAATCGAATGTGACAATAAGAAGTGGCTGAAGACTCACATTAATTAATGGTGTGAGGCATAACTCACAAAACAAAAACAAACAAAAAAACTCCAAAAGTGTCTTTAAATACATGTTCATTGTTTATTACCCCAAATATCCGAAGTCGAATATACCTCTTTAGTGCATTTTATAATTGCTTCTACTATTCTAAAAATGTTTATAAATTAAAAAAATTAATCACACATTGGTTGATTGGCTTGGTCCCCGAGATATCATAATGTTGATGTCAAGAGGGGTGATGCCATGATGGAAATGACCCTCTTCCTTATCTAATGGTTGATATGTGCCAATTCAACGTTATTTAGTAGTGAGATAATGGGCACAAGGGTGTAACCTGAGTACTTGCCAGCCAGCCACCCAAAGTCTAATCCCTTAGACCCCATGGGACCGGTTACCCTTGCATTTACACAGCCGGTTGGGAGGACTTGCCCTACATTAACGTTCCACGAAATGTGCGAGGTCGCTGGGCCATTAACTGCTGTAGTATCTAAAAAATTAGTAGTGAGATAAATATGTTTACTTGCTAAACTTTCCCTCTCCTATGTAACCCACCCCCGCCAAAAAAAAAATAAAAATTCAGACTTTGTTTCTGTTTGGATTGTTGCTTCTTCTGCTGTATATGAATATGTAGAGTAGTATTATCGATTTATATTCTTTCTTGCTGCTGCTGCAGTATAATAGGGTTTTGTCTGTTGCATTTCGTTCTCAATTGGATCGTGACTTGGTGTCGAAGGATAACAATGTCAGGCATTCTGCAAAGTCTTTTCTACTTGAACGAATTGTGTAACACCCACGTATAAATTTCATTGATACAAATAAATAACAAAAACCCATAAAACCACTTTTAAGGGTGAAGACGATGACGGCCTTTAATTGCGATTGTGTTAAAACTAGATTGCCTAACAACGCAGATTTCCAATGCTTCGATTATAATCATACAGTTTTAATGCCAATGTCAATACCATCCACTTCCGATCTCGTTCTCATTCTCACAATCTGTAGAGGTGG
Source organism: Taxus wallichiana var. yunnanensis (assembly GCA_018340775.1). Classification (NCBI taxonomy): domain Eukaryota; kingdom Viridiplantae; phylum Streptophyta; class Pinopsida; order Cupressales; family Taxaceae; genus Taxus; species Taxus wallichiana. The sequence goes on from CM031241.1 coordinate 470,247,078, forward strand.
TTGGATGAAAGAGGCGCTGCACATTCAGCGTATTAAACACAGACTTTCACCTATTGCAGACCTGCATTTCCGAGAAAACACTTTCAGAGGGTAAGCAAATTGTCTCGCACATCAATGAGAGGGAATGTGATTTTGCCGCACAAACTATTACAAAATACTCTTATACATATGTATGACAAATGCGGCTGTTTGGTACATGCTCGCCAAGTGTTTGACCAAATGACTGAACGAGACGTCTTCTCATGGAATATCATAATTGCAGCTTACAGAAGACATGGACATCCTCACGAAGCATTGACACTGTTTCACCAAATGCAACCAACAGGTGTCCAACCTGATCAGTTCACCTTTGCTAGCATACTCCCAGCCTGTGCCAAAATAGGAGCTTTGAAACAGGGTATGGACATCCACCAAAGCATAATGGAGAAGGGATTTTTGTCAGATGTTGTAGTTGCAAGTGCCCTGGTAGATATGTATGCAAAATGTGGAAGCATACACAAGGCACGTGAACTGTTTGACAAAATGCGTGAAAGAAACACAGTCTCATGGAATGCCATAATTGCAGGATATGCACAAAATGGATTGGTTGAAAAGGTTTGTGAAGTTTTTAAGCAAATGCAATTGTCAGGTGCAAAGCCGGACAGTACAACCTTTGCTAGCGTTCTCCCAGCCTGTGCCAAAATGGGAGCTTTAGAACAGGGTGAGGACATCCATCAAAGCATAATTGGAAGTGGGTTTTTATCAAATGTTGTAGTAGAAAATGCCCTGGTAGATATGTATGCAAAATGTGGAAGCATGCACAAGGCATGTGAACTGTTTGACAAAATGCCTCAAAAAAATGTGGTCTCATGGACTGCAATGATTGCAGGATATGCACAAAATGGGTTTGTTGAAAAGGCCTTGGAAACTTTCAAGCAAATGCAATTGGCAGGTGTCAAGCCAAACTCCACAACCTTTGCCAGCATCCTCCCAGCCTGTGCCAAAATGGGAGCTTTAGAGCAGGGTATGGACATCCATCGAAGCATAATGGAGAGCAATTGTTTGTTGAATGTTGTAGTTTCAAGTGCCTTGGTAGATATGTATGCAAAATGTGGAACCATACACAAGGCATGTCAACTTTTTGACAAAATGACTGAAAGAGATGTGGTCTCATGGAATGCCATGATTGCAGGATTTGCACAAAATGGTTTTGTTGAAAAGGCCTTGGAAACTTTCAAACAAATGCAATCAGTAGGTGTAAGGCCAAACTCCATAACCTTTGCCAGCATCCTCCCAGCTTGTGCCAAAATGGGGGCTTTAGAACAAGGTATGAACATCCATCAGAGTATAATGGAAAGCAAATTTTTGTTAAATACTAAAGTTGCAAGTGCCCTGTTAGATATGTATGCAAAATGTGGAAATATACACAAGGCACGTGTACTGTTCGACAAAGTGCCTCAAAGAGATGTGGTTTTATGGAATGCCATGATTGCAGGATATTCACAAAATGGCTTTTGCAAGGATGCACTCAAACTCTTTGAATTAATGAAACACTCTGGTACATACCCTGACCATGTAAGCTTTACCTGTGTTTTATTAGCATGCAGCCATGCAGGTTTTGTGGATGATGGCTGTAAATACTTCAAGGGCATGAGTGGCTATTATTGCATTGCACCTGCAATTGATCATTATGTGTGCATGGTTGACCTTCTCGGCCGTGCTGGCTATCTTGAGGAAACTCAAAACTTTATCATCAAGATGCCACTTAAACCTGTGGTCGTTGTCTGGATGTGTTTGCTTGGTGCCTGTAGAGCACATAAAAATATAGGATTAGGATTATTTATAGCAACTCTTCTTTTTGAGATGGATCCTCAAAATGCTGCGACTTATGTTCTTCTGTCAAACATCTATGCAGAAGTGGGCAGGTGGGGTGAGGTTCAAATGGTAAGGAGATTGATGAAAGATAGAGGAATTAAAAAGATACCTGGATGTAGTTGGATTGAAGGCCATAAAATGGTACACGTTTTTTGTGTAGGAGACAGATCACACCCACAGACAGGAGAGATCTATGCAAAGTTGGATAAATTGTCTTGGGAGATGAAGGCAGCAGGATATTTTCCAGATTCAAAACATGTACTGAGTGATGTGGACAAGGAGGAAAAAGAATTATTCCTCTGCCATCATAGTGAGAAGTTGGCAATTGCATTTGGATTGTTAAACGCCTCTGGGACAACTATTAGAGTTGTCAAGAACCTTCAAGTATGTGTTGACTGCCACACTGCAACCAAGTTTATCTCCAAGATTGTTGCAAGACAAATTGTTGTGAGAGATGCAAATCGATTCCATCATTTCAAACAAGGGCAATGTTCTTGTGGAGATTATTGGTAATTCTATGTGAAACAATCTGTAAAACAAGGTGCACTGTATCATACCTGCAGCAATAAGAAGGGACAAGGTTTTATTTCCAGTTTCTAGAGAAATGGTCTTTTTAAGTGTTTGGAGATCTACACCATACCATTAACTTCATAAAACGTATAGTATTCAATGTGCATTGCTGTCTATTATACGAATGGGTTATTATTTAAAGCCCTGTTATATGATATCATGGAAGTGTCAACATTGAACTGATTTGAGGAAAGTTGTGCATTGCCTGGATTAATGAACTGGAGGAAGAGGCGGAGAATAGGAAAAATGAAAAAGGGAGGTACACTTGAAGGAGATGGAAATATGCTTGTCCAAAAGGAAATTTGAGAGAAGGGAGATGGTGGGGAGAGCATCTCTTGATAGTTTTGTACACCAGACTTTGTCATTTTGTATGTTCCTTGTGTCTTAGTAATTGTATTATATTCTGCTTAGGTTTGTTATTTGGCATTGAATTAAAGATATAAGATTTTGTATGCAAATTTACATATGCTAATGTGGATTTTGTCTCAGTTATAATTAAAGATTTCTAATATTGCTTCTCATCTCTTTGTGGGAGAGCTAATATGTTTGTGAACTAAGTTTTTTTTTTTTTTAATTTGATTTTGTTGGTATAATTTTTTAATTTAGAAATAAATTATTAGAATTCATATGTGCAGAAGTAAAATTACAGTTTTAATTATATTGTAATAGACATACATGTGTGGTGCCTAAAAAGCTTACATAGTGAGGTTTACATATTATTGTTAGAGAAGAGAATAATCTATATATGTAGAAGTAAAATTTCAATTTACATTACATTGTAATTGTATGTATATGGTACTAAATATTTGGCATAATGAGATTTATTTATTGATAATAGTGATAAGAGGTTAGACGGTGACTGGGAGAGTGCTGCATAGGCCATGGCCCTCCCAAATAAGCTGAGTCTGGTTATGGACAGCAAAGGGACACACATGATTTGTAGTTAAGGTCGACTTAATAGTAAAAGGAAAGTATTTATAGTCACTATAGGTATGAAAGAGGTGGAATGCATGAGGATGAGAGCCACAATAACTTTTGAGGAATGTAATGGGAGATGGCCATGGGAGTGAGATGAGCATTGCAATCATATATCATAACATTATCAAATTGATTATTTATTTTATATGTTGCAAATCCAACAAACACTAGTAAATATTCAATTCTATGTGTCCGTATATGAATTGATGAATTGGAGATATTTTTAATCAGTTGCATACCTAGCAAATGCTAATGAATATCAAATTCCATCTATGAATAAAGACCGAATTGGACGTATACGCAGGGCATTCATTTGTCTCCAAAACATTTTGAAGTACAACTTGTAAGTTCAAGATGGAAGGAGGATAGAATAAAGAATGCTTAAGCCCTTGATTGTATTATGTAATACTTTACATTACATAAGGTATATTCTTTAATTGGATGAGTTTCCCTATTAGTTGAGATGTTAGTGGTTGATTGTGTCCTTGTCAATGGTAAGTGTTGACCTTTTCAATCACCCTTATTTTTAGCTATCAACAAGTCCGGAGCTAATGGTAGAAATATCAGATGAAGTTTGGAGCTGGTGGTAATGGTAGAAATGGTTCGGAGCTCATAGTAGAAATGGTTTGGAGTTGGTTGGTAGAAATTGTTGGAAATAGTGTTTCAGCTCAAAAAGGGGGCCATGTTGATCCTTTTGAATATCAAAGGTTTGAATATCAAAGAATGGTGCCTCCAAAGTCATGACAACTCACTCTTGACAAGGATGATATTTACAAGTTGCAAGGAGGTTTCATAGGAAGAAACAAACCAGTTTTAGGACTGTCATAAAAATATCAAGCTTCCTAGCCTCTCCAAGGCTCATCCAAGTTTTTGTAGGTTCTTAAGACCCCCAAGATGATATCTTCCAATTTTCGGGTCCTAATTCAATCGTCTTGGACATTTTTCAAGCAAGGAAAGTGAAAAGTTATCATCTCCAGCTATAGGTGAAATAGGCCTGCAAGGATTGTCATAAAAATCATGCATTTCTAGTCACTTCTAGGGGCCCTAACGCTTTTACACACAATCTTAAGACACTTAGTTTTCTTACCAATTTTGGGAGCCAACCGAGGTTGCTTTGGGCATCAAAATCATGACAAAATTCGGGACCGGTTGGTGTCTCAATTGTGGGCAGTTTTCGGATTGTCATAAATATATCAAGCTTCCTAGCCTCTCCAAAGCTCCTCCAAGTTTCTGTAGGATCTTAAAACCCCCATGATGATATCTTCCAAGTTTCATATCCGTACTCACTCGTCTCCCGCCAAGAAGAAAATTGTGCAGGGCGGTAATGAGATCTTTAAATGCTCATAACTTTTGATCCAAGTCACATAATAAGACAAAATTTATATTATTGGAAAGGTCTTGAAGAGTACTACATGTTAAAAGTAGTTTGGGGTCGCATTAAAGGACATTTATGGGCCGAAAATGTAAAAACGAACATATGGGTATTTTCAAATTTGTGTTCTCGCAAAAATATATGACACTCATGTTGGGTCTGCACACTTAAATGCTAAGTGGTCCTTGGTGGTTGGAGAAGTGGGTGGCTCTCTTGATGGCATTTTTGTTCTTCCCCTTCTCTTTTTTCTATATATTGTATCTTAGAGCTCATTGAAAAATTTGGGGTGAAAATATTGTTATTCGGTGTGTGTGGAATTCCTATTTTTTATCTCTTCATGATGGATGCCAGTGATGTACCTTTTCTTAGGCCATTTAACTTCTTCGAACGGAAATCCAAGATGATAATTAAACTAAGGGGTAAATGGTTGTTTCACATCACTATGGGAGTTGAGACTGAGCTTGATGATGAACCCAAAAATCTAAGTGGTTAAACCGATGTGACGAAGCCTTAGGTCTTCTTTGTATGTTTGTTTCTTCGACTTGCTCTTCCACATTGAGTCTTCCGACACACTTGATGAAGCATGGAAAAATTTAGACGATATGTTCGGAAAACAAGATGACATGAGAGCGCATGAGTTGGAAAACAAACTGCTAGGATTAAATCCTAATAACTTTGATAACCTACAGGCCTTCTTCTCAAAGTTTGTCCACACTAGATTGATCTTAAAAGAATGTAAAGTTGAGAAAAAGATGCTCAGTTGATCTTGTCGATTCTTTCTAAGCTTGGCCCCGAATACTCCGTCTTCATTTCTACCTTCCACACTACGAAAGAAGCTCTAGGAAGTACTTGAAAAATGAGCCCATCTAACAACTTTTCATCCCAACTCATTCAAGAACAGGATAAGTTGATTCAAATGGGAGCACTCAAATCCAAGTCACATGCCCTTGTAGCAAGTACTTGGTAAGGGTAAGGAAAATAAATAGGAAAAGAAGAAAGAGAAAAAGGACCAACCTAAGAAGGAAACCAAAACCAACCAAACCCAAACCAAATATAACACAAAAACTTATACTTTTGAGCCCAAAGAGAAGGAAAAGTGTAAGTGTTCCTATTGTAAGAAGACTGGACATGAGGAGTGTCATCAGTATGAAAAACAAATAGATCACCTAACTCATTTACTTGAGAAAAATAATATAGGTGTTCTTGAGTCTATCAAACAAAATGCTCAAGTCTGAGTCTTCCAAAGCAAAGGAGTCTAAATCTAAGAAGAAGAAAGGAAATGCCCTTGTAACTATAGTCTTTCCTTCATCGATGTGGATCATTGATTTCGGTTCCTCACACCACATGGGCTCTTCACATGTTGATTTTTCCAACATTGAGCCATGTGGCATGTCCCAAATCACGTTGGGTGATGATACTACGGTGTCGGTTTTCGATAGTGGATCGGTAGAGATGGACAATGGAACATTTAACCAAATGTTGAGTGTTCCCGATCTCTCTACCAATCTCCTATCGGTTTACCAAATCACTCACCTTGGTGAAGGAATGCGAGTGGAATTTAATCCTAACTTGGTGATTATTCATGATCTTCACGATGACACTATAATAGCTAAGGAAAGGCATATCACCAATCATGGTTATACACCTTCTTGCACTTTACTTCCAATTTTATGCCCACTACCTTACTTACTCATCTAGATGAGGTCAGCAAGCTATGACATGAACGTTTTGGTCATCTAAACTATCGTTACCTTGAACAATGGAGCCAAAACGAATTGGTCAACAAGTTACCTTGAGTCAAATTTTCTAAGGGTCTTTGTGAGGGTTGTTCCTTTGGGAAGCACCACGAAGAAATTTTTAAAAAGGAAAATCTTGGAGAGCTTCTCGTCATTTGGATCTTGTTCGTGGTTAGGTTTCTAGCCCTTTCCTAAGTTCTTTATTTACTAGAGCTCTTTATATATTTACCTTCATTGATGACTTTTTGCGTTACACTTGGGTGTATTTTCTTGAGAAAAAGTCTTAAGTTTTCGATCACTTTCGAGACTTTAAGGCTCTTGTTGAGAAACAATTTGAAAGGTCTATCAAGGTTCTTTGAACCGACAATGGAGGTATGTGAGCAATAGGTTCAAGATTTTTGTATCTCTGAAGGGATTTCTTTGCAGCGTCATAATTGCCGACAAACCTTTGCAAAATGGAGTTTCGGAAAGAAAGAACCAAACATTTAAGGAGATGATTACTTCTATGGTTCACTTAAAATCCCTTCCTCTACAAAAGATTGGGCCGAAGTAGTGAATTTTGCTTGCTACATTCGTAACCATGTTCCACACAAGGAAATGTAAGGATATTACTTGTATAAATAAGAACATATAGAGTAGAATAACATGAGAGAACACCAAAATATAGATAAATGATGACAATATGATCATATAATAGCTTTGCCACTTCGGGGCAACCTCCAATACCACTTCGAGGGGGTAACCTCCAAACCATACAATAACACTCCAATACTCAATATGATGATTAACTACAACCTTCTAACCCCTATATATACCATTCTAACCTATGGCCAATACTGAGGCCGACCTCCTAAGCATAATAAATCATAAATGAATGATATAATAAGATAAGGGGATGTGTGCCACATGTTGGCATCTCCATCAATACATATACATCATAACATCCTTTCCCTAGGTGCATAGCATTCCTTCCCTCCTTGACATGTTTCATCCCCAAAACATAAGAAGAAACCATGTAATGAGTGTGTTGTAAATTTTTACACACTTTGCGCCATGATCGATCATCCATCCATATGTGATCATGGTAGATGATACATATCTGAACTAATATCCATATTCCATTGCGCTACTCTGATTCCATTCGTGACCATAGTTTATCATCCTTGGATTCCATGCATAACCAACATAAGGATTCAATGCATAACCATAATAAGGATTCCATGTATAACATAATAAGTTCCATGCTCATAATTGTTGCTCCATTGATCCCTTGTATAAATAAAGTGATTATTCCTCCAATTACCTGTATATCTATATTGGTTGGAAATATGATGTGCCCTGGGATATCTCCATTATTTTTTTCTCTCATGTTGACGTGGATTTCCATATGCTGCAATTGTAGTATCCTCAACCTTATCAACCTGTTTCTGAAATTTCTTTTCTTCTTCCACCTTTGCATTTGATATTTTATTTTTCTTGAGTAGATGAATCATCATTTCCTTCTTTTTCTTCATGTTCCTGAATCATCCTTATTCCTTCTTCTCCATATTCTAAATCATCCTCATGGTCTATATTGACTTTTCTTTGATTTCCATTAAGATATCATGTAAAGTGACCTTCTTCTTTTTGTACCAAATCTTCGTAAACTTATTTTTCATATTAATATTAATTGTCCCCAATGTCTCTAACCAAGGATACCCAAGAACAATATCCAAACCATCCATATATAAGGAAAAAAATCTGAATGTAAAGTATATTTGTCCATAGTAAGTTTTAAATCTTCAAAAACTTGAATTTTCTTACCATTCACTTGAGCTTCTTTGATATTACTTTCTTGAATATGTAGATGTTGAGCCATATCCTTGTTGATGAAGTTATACTTGCTGTTAGGGTTTATGGAAACAATTATCTTATTCCTTTGAATGCATCCATGAAACTGAAATATGGTATCTTCCTTCTTGGGAGCTATAATATCTTCTTCTGCATCAATATCTTGTTTTTCTTCCTCTTCTTCATAGTCTTCTTCAACTTCTTCTGCGTTTGATTCTTCAATATATGTTGCACCATCATCTTCCTCGGATCTTCTTCACCTTCCTCTTCATCTTCTTTCTCTCTTGATTCTTCAATATATTCTTCCCCATCATCTTCCTTTGACTCTTCCTCCTCTTTGTGGTCCCATCTATCCATAAAAATTGTTCCATTTCCTCACAAGACCAATCCTTCCCGTCATTTTTTAACTCGTAAAACCAAATCCATGCAGGGACCACCAAGAACCATTACCTCTTATACAAACTTGCACAAGATTTTTCTTTCATACCAAACACTTTTCAAGACTTCCTAAGTGACTATACAAATTCTTTATACCTAGATAACAAGGATTCAACATTTGCATGTAAGAATCATTCACAAATTCTTGCTATTCAATGCATAATATTAATTCAAACCAATATACTCAATATTTCCTTCAAAGCTCTTCACTTGATTAATGACATGGATCATACACAACTTCATGAGCCGAGCCCTCAAAAAGGAAGTAGATGTCTAAAGTTCCCACTATAAGAGGTTGCACAAGAAATAAAAGGATATTCAAGACCCCGTAGAAGATCTATAACATGGATAGATTGATCCTTCTCATCCATCAATTCCACATTAGTCTTCAAGCATCTCTTCTTTTGCCACCGAGCCAACTCAACAAATGCAAGATGTACCCTCTCGTATTAAACCTGTAACTGCAATCATGCCTAGTGTCAAACCTGAAACAATGAAGGTTTTCCCATGGGTGCAAGAAATGATTGGAGGAGAGACTCACACAACACAAAAGGAAGTGGTGTCATATTTATAATCTATTTCAAAGATGGTGACGACTAAGTGAGGTAAGAAATCCCAAATAACTTCCCGCTTCTTTAGTGGTGCCTCAGAAACCAATATTTGGAGGTAGCTCGGTCCAAGGTAGTAAATTCCCACCGGTGAGATGATCCCATCTTACTATGAAATGACCATAATTCCTTTGGGGCCAGCAACACATGAAAAATATGTTCATCAATTCAAATAATTTCCACTCATCTTCTTGCAAGAAACGAAGAATATAAGGAAAAGATTGAATAATTGGAAGAACAAGTGAGAACTCTCACTTCATATGTTCCCAAGGATTATGTTGACTACTTTTATTTTCCCATCTATTTAAGGGTGATATGTTGAACTGAAACTCATATTAGTACCCAAAATTTTCCAAAGAGTTATCCAAAATGACCAACAAATTTAGTATCTCTATCATATACAATACTATTAGGCAATCCATGCAATCTCACTATTTCTTTGAAAAACAAATTTGTTATATGAGTTGCATCACTTGTCTTAAAACATGGCATGAAATGAGCCATCTTATAAAATCTATCAACCAATACAAAAATAGAATCATTCCCCTTTTGAGTTTAAGGAAATCCAAGAACAAAATCCATACTTATTGAATCCCATGGTCTAGTTGGGAATGGGTAATGGCTGATATAACCCTGTGTTTTGACTTCTTCCTTTTGCATATTGAAAAAATTTGAAATTTTCAACAAATTTTCTTACATCCACTGACATATTTGGCCAAAAGTAGAATGCACTCAATTGTGCAAGTGTCTTATCCTATCCAAAATGTCCTGCAATATTGCCATTGTGTTTTTCTTTGATTAGATTCTCTCTCATGGATCCTTTAGGAATACACAATTACTTACCTTTGAACAATAATCCATCTTGTAACATATAGTCCATCCAAGGAATTTTGTCACTTCTTGTAGGATCCTTGCATGCCTCATATGCCTCTTTGAAATCTACATCTTCCTTATATAGATCTTTCAACATATCAAAACCCATGACATTCACCTATATTTCTTGCAAAATCATATTTCTCCTGCTTAGAGCATCAACAACCTTGTTAGATTGACCACTTTTATGTTTGATAACAAAGGAGAAACTTTGCAAAAACTTAACCCATTTAGCATGCCTCTGATTCAATTTACTTTGACTACTAATGAACTGCAAAGCATGATTATCAGTGTATAGAACAAACTCCTTAGGCATGAGATAATGTCTCCATTTCTTCAAAGTTTGTACTATGGCATAAAATTCCTGATCATAGGCTGAATATTTCTTCTTATCATCATTGAGTTTCTCACTAAAATATGCAACAAGATTACCTTCTTGGCTCAAAACAACCCTATAGCAGCCCACTTGCATCACATTCAACTTGAAACAATTTACTGAAATCAGGCAATGCTAAAACAGGTTGTTCCATGATCTTCTTTTTCAAAATTTGAAAACTCTTATCAACAACATCATTCCACTGAAAAGGTTGCTTACTTCCTCTAATAGTCTCCACAATAGGAGCACAAATAGTACTGAAATTTCTTATGAATTTTCTATAAAAACTAGCAAGGCCATGAAAAATTCTTACCTCAAATGGATTCCTGGGTGTAGGCCATTCTTTTATAGCCTTTATTTTTTCTTTATCCATCTTTAATCCCTCTTGAGAGATAACAAAACCCAAATAGAACAGATCTATTTTTAAAAATGTACACTTATGAAGGTTGATTAGTAACCTTTCCTCTTGAAGTTTTCTTAATACCATTCTCAAATGTTCAAGATGTTCATCCTTTGATTTACTAAAATCATAATATCATCAAGATAAACAATAAAAATTTACCTATGAATGGTTTAAGTACCTCATTCATAATCCTCATGAAGGTACTTGGAGCATTTGTCAAGCCAAAAGGCATTACTAATCATTCATAAAGACCATCATTAGTTTTAAAATATGTTTTCCATTCATCTCCTTCTCTTATCCTAATATGATGATATCCACTCTTTAGATCTATCTTGGAGAAATATATGGCACCACTCAAACAATCCATTAGATCATCTATTCTTGGTAAAGGAAATCTATACTTGATGGTGATCTTATTGATGGCCCTTGAATCAATACACATTCTCCATCCTCCATCCTTCTTTAGTGTAAGAATAATGGGAACTACACAAGGACTCAAACTCTCTCTAACCAATCCTTTATCCAACAGTTCTTGTACTTTTCTTTTGATTTCCTCATTCTCTTGTGGAGTTAACTTGTAGGCTACCTTATTTGGAAGGCTTTCTCCTGGTATAAGATCAATATGATGGCTAATACTTCTTTTTTGGAGGTAATTCATCTAAAACAATGTCAAAGAACTCATTCAAAAAATTCTAAATTTCAATGGGTAGATCATTCAATTCTAGTAGTAGTAATTATTGTTTTAACTTACTAATGATTTCATAATTGACCTCATCCTTCTTGATTTTTTGTAGAAACTCCTTTCCATTTGTTAACAACACTTTAGAACCTTCTTCTACAGTTACACATTCTTCTTTCAATGGAGTTAAAACATGTTTCTTGCCATCTTTCTCAAAAGTGTAAGTATTTTTCCTACCATCATGTATTTCTTTTCTATCATATTGCCAAGGCCTACCTAAAAGAACATGAAACACATCCATAGGCATCACATCACACATGAATTCATCCTCATAGGTTCCCATTTGAAATTAAATTTTACATTGTCCATTCACTAAGATTTGATGACATTTTTACAACCAAGATACCTTATAAGGAGTAAGATGACTTACCTTCTTCAAATTCAGTTTATTAACCATCTCTATAGACACCAAATTATCAGTACTTCCACTATCAATAATCATTTGACAACATTTACCTTTTTCATTGCAAATAGTCTTGAAAAGTGTCTTCCTTTGAGGTGGTTCTTTGATCTCCTTATTGGGCTTGAGAAAGATCCTCTTCATTAGCAATGCTTCTCCAACTTTAGAACATCTTCTTGGATAGGTGTACTCATACTTCCTTCATCCTTAGCTTGAGAAAATTAAACATTCCCTTGGCTTGTAGATGGATTCTCAAGGCACTCATAAGATCTATGCCCAAAATTTCCACACTTAAAGAATCTACCAATGAATTTTCTACCTATACCTTTATTAAAGGGTCTTCTACCTCTAAGAGAGTACCTACCTCTTGAAGATTGTTCTTATATTTTTGATCAGTTGTCTTCTTCTTGTTGTGTTTGCATTTGAATTCTTCCTCCTTATTGTCCTCTTCCTCTATATGATTTGCCTCTACCTCTTGCATGTTGAGGTTGTTTCCTTGCCAATTTCTCTTCTGCTCTTAAATCATACTAGTATGCCTCTTCAACTGATTTAGGCATCAAAATACCAATCTCATCTTGAATGGTAAGCCTCAAACCATTAAGATATCTAGCCACTTTCTCAACATCCTCCTCAATATGACCAACTCTAATGGTCAATCTGTAGAATTCTTCTATATACTCTTTCATTGACATCTCATTTTACCTAAGATTTTGCAATCTTTTAAAAATATTGGTTTGATAGTATTTATGCATGAACTTGTCTTTTAGTTTAGCTACCATTCTATACCAATTTATGATCTTGGGCTTGTTCTTTTTTTTTCTCATCTTATATTCCATCCCACTAAAGAGATGCACGACCTCTCAATATAGTGACAACAAACTTCACTTTCTTTTCATCACTTACATTCTCATACTCAAAATATGTGTCCATGGCATTGATCCAATCAATCAACTCCTCCACATTCATAATTCCTTCATACATAAGAACCTCCAATTTTGGCTTAGAAGTAGCTCCCACAAGTGCTTTGACAATTTTATCCTCTACAATTTCCTCTTCTACTACCAATTCTTCTCCTCTTCTAGGATCTTCTTCTCTATCAATGATGTCTCTATTCTCAACTCCTCTCCTTTGAGTTAATTCAACCTCTTGCAACCTTGTTCTGATCTCCCATATCTCCTCCATTAACATAGCCTGAGTAGCTTGTCTCCTTCCTCCACCTCTTACTCTCATACCCATCTTGTCCTACCTTAAATTTCTTAATTATCTTAACTTCCTTGACTCTCTTTACTGATATCCCAGTCCTTATAGCGCTATGATACCACACTTGATGCCCCAAAATAAATTAGATTCAAAAGACAATTCATCTTTCCTCTAACATGCGGTGATCTTCTTAAGAATGTGCTTAAGCAATATGGTACATTAGCATCAAATATCCGTTCTTTTAATGTAGGAATAAACATACACTTTTGGAAGATTCTTAAACATTTACAAATCCATTTTAAAAGGTAATGAAATATATTTCTACCAATTGTTTGGAATTCTTTGCCAATAACCTTATACTTGCCTTGTTTTCCATGTAGCTCTGTTTGAGAAGAAAATAAGATATAATAACTTGTAACATGGGTTTTATATTGATAAAAACTACTATCTAGATACCCTTTTGGAATATCTAACTGATCATATAAGCATCTAGTAAGGCTCTTTTTAAAAACATGCCTAGTTCACTTTTGTGTTTGTCCCAAATAGGCCTTATTATGCTTCTTGACCGCTATAAACAACTATGTCGGTTCTAACTCCTTAAAATTTATGAAAATGAACCAAACCACTTCTATTACCTTTTAAACTCCATTAGTCCTTACATGCAACATTTAGCTCCCAACTCTAAATAACATAAAAGTTATGATGATTTTAGTTTTTAAACCCTAATCAAGGGTTACATTCAACCTGAGAGCAATAAATTTCAATATCTTGGTATAGTGAAGGTTTCAAATCACAAAGTTAAGATTTTGATCTCTATCCCAAGGTCCTACAACATTTCTCATTTGGGATCACGTGCATGTGGATTCTCCAATCATTCCCAACAATAAGCTTTCTCTAAAAAAAAGTGAGCAATAATAATATAGAACATAATATAGAAGAAAACTTGTAAAATTTGATCATTTAATCCTTGAAACTTTATTATTAAGCATCAAAATCACTTTGATAATATGCAAAGAGGGATTGGAAGAATTTAGAGGGTTAGAAATTGTTTTTGTTTTATTCATTCACTACCAATACATGCTTAGGAAACAATTTACATCTATATATCAATAACACCAACCTCGTAATTTTAGTTTCTCTAATCCTTATGCTCCTTATTCGACCTCCCTAGACCTGGGATAATGATTATCCAACTATTTTTGACTCTTTACTCAGTTTAGAAAGTCATATATTTGTTGATATTTTCTCTCAACCATCTAGCTATAATGTATGAGATTGTTTCTCCTATCTTAGATATAGGTTATAACAATATGATTGACTCCCTAAAATACCTAATGACTAAAAACCACCTAATTTACGTAGCATATCCTCTAGAAACTTGTGACAGTTCACCATGACTCACAATTACATATGATTTATCCTCATGGATTTACATAATAAGCATTTAAATTCAAATCTAATGTTTTGGAGGGAAAACCTCCCAAGGACTCAAACCAACTAAAAACACACTCCTAATGTCAAACATGGCTTATTATTGTCGTGATGGACCTCCTAAAACTCTGTAAATACTATTTGGACCCTCTTAACATAGAAAAATTGATGCCCCGCATCAAATGTTTAGATAATTCCTCTCCAATTCACTTGAGATGATTTAAACTTAAGAGGGAATGTTAAGCAAAACTATAGAGTAGAAGTAATTTTTGTATAGTTACTTTTACTATAAGTATACTAGTTAATATGTGGTTATTTTGTTATATAGATTAAACCATATTTGTTTGTATTAACATAAGTTATATTATTTGTTATTTTGCTAAGATTCCTGAATATTTTTGGAAGTTGTTGTAACTATGATTTTTGTTTTATTATGATTGTCCAATATCTATAAATATTACAGCCCATATAACCCTCTAACTTAATTTTTCAATCAATCAAACATATACAGGTTGCCTCCTATTTTTGCATAGCATTCTCTTCCAAAAGATGTGTATTCTTAAAAATAGAACTAGATTTCAAACTCTTACAAAAAAAAATTATGGCCATGAGAAGTTTCAAATTTTTACAGAGTGGAAAAACCACAGCAACGGTTTTGCAAGATTAAAGAGCAATTTTGAAAGTATCAGGACATTTTCACAGCTACCATTATGCATAAAGCAATAATTTCACCCATGTATGATGCAATTGAAAGTAAATACCCAAAAAATGTTTGGTTTTATCTTGTTAGATGGGAGTTCAAATATGATAGATACGTGTGTCATATTTTTCATGGATCTACGCAAGTTTGTTATGAGCAGGTTTAGTGTTGTTCAAGATATCTTCGTAATAATATTGTGCAAGATGTTTGTGACATTTTTTTGCACATGGAAGGATATGTGGTGGTTATTATGCAGGATGGTTGCATACCAAAAAGTTGTACACGTGCAAGAGTTACAAGTGGTGTGCAACAAATGACTATGCAGTGTGCTTTTATAAAGATATGTGCAACGCATTAATACAACTCCTAACGAATCCTACGTTGTTACTCTACACTTGTCTACCTGTAATTTTTTTTTTTGATTGAATCTGAAATTCAATATGTGGTGTGTAAGAAATGCTTTGATAATGCTTTGACATGGAGTAGTTAAGGATCAAATATGTATGGATCACTTGATTTAATGTTAGGCGAGTCACTTGATATTCCTTTGGTGCATGGATGTTACAAAATGAGGTGCTAATATTTAGAAACAAGAGAGTGAGGTAGCTGAATTTGTTTATTTGGATGAATACGTGACAATATATTGCATAATGATACATGATAGAGTGTATTTGTAATATGTGTATATATGATAAAGTGTTGTATGATATATTAGAACTTTAAAATCATCATTTTATTGTAAATGGCATTCTTTAATACAATTCACCTTAGGTTATTATGTTATTTTTAACAACTAAAAGGGTTTTCCCAAGAGGAATATTGTGTTTATTGTGTGTATTACTCATGCATTGGTAGTTTATTTATAACATAACTCTTCTATGTGTTTAACTTATTATTCATGAATGAATTTACCTAACATTTGGTATTAGAGCTTAATTTTAGCTTGATGTGAGTCTCGATTACCCACAATAATTGGTTCCCCAAGCGGGAGTTTTGCACAAGAATTGCACAAAAAATGATGAGAAGCACAAGAATAGAGATTGATAAGTTCAATGGCTAGCATTTTGAATTATGGAAACTCAAGATGGAAGATCTCTTAGTAGACTAAGATTATTGACATAACCACCCATTAATTTACCTAACATTTGGTATTAGAGCTTAGTTTTAGCTTGATGTGAGTCTGGATTACTGTAATAATTGGTTTCCCCAAGTGGGAGTTTTGCACAAGAATTGCACAAAAAATGATGAGAAGCACAAGAGTAGAGATTGATAAATTCAATGGCTAGAATTTTGAATTATGGAAACTCAAGATGGAAGATCTCTTAGTGGACTAAGATTAATGGATGGTTATGTCAACTAGGGCATATTCTATAGGATTGAACTATGAAGAGTGGGATAAGGTTTTCAAAAAGGCAAAGAGATCTAGTAGATCATGGTTTACAAATTGATCACTCTTGAATGTATCAATTTAAATCATTGTGAAGAAACTTTGGGATAAGTTGGAAAAAAATTACTAAGTGAAGTATCCTTTGAATGACATTTCTTACGAAAGATGGTGTCTTGTTGAGGGTGAGTATTGGGGAATATGTGGAATAACATTTGAACACCTATAATATTATGGTAAGTATGTTTCTTTTGTTGAAATTAAAATTGATGATGAAGCCATTTGTACAGAGGGGGTCACTTGATAAAAAATGCTCGTAACACGTGTGATCATGGGATTCTATATATTACCTCTTACTTTTAGGATTCACCACAATGCAAAAATGTGTAAAAACATTACTCCGGTATGATCGCACTTGTTATATACTACATTTCCAAGGTGGACCCCACATGCATTTGTATTACCTTGTTTTCTTCATTGTGAAACTCATAAGGTAATCTAATAAACGATATTACTAGTACTACATCAAGTTAAAACTAGAAGATGTAGTTGTAGGATTATTTTTGAACTCCATACACAAAATAATATGAGAATGTCACCAACCTCGAATCCATTTCAACTAGATTTTCCATGCGGTCAAGGCACAAAGATTATAGGATGGGACAATGTCTCCGCTAATAGATATCTTAGATGACGTTTTGCCCCACAAATATGTATGGTTCAAGGCAACTCATATACTTGCCTATTCTCACATCCTATTTTACACTTAAAAAAAAATCCCAAAAAACCTAACTTATTAGATTGTTGAGCTATCTAAGGGATTTCGATAAGAAATTTCCTTTAATCAACATACATTTCTAGTTTAGAAACTTTGAATTAAAAATGCCATAATATATTCCTTTCAATATTAGATTTTCTAGATGATTTAACATTCTTAATGCATTTGGTAACTCTCCCAATATTGTTGCATCAAGCAACAACTCTTTCAACTTGAAAGGGACATGAAATTGGCAATTAATATGTTTTAAACATTATTTCTCAATTGTAAACAATCTTCATGAAATTGTTATTCGAATTTGTAAACTACCATGAAGGAGGCTTGATTTTCAAAAAAGAAGACCAAGATTCCTTAGCATCATTGTGGTACAATATTTTTTAATTCCTTTGATGGTACTTTTTGAGCATTGCAAAATTGGTGGAGTCCATGAAGAACAAGATAATTGTAATTCATCTTGCCACAATCTTTTGAGACCTTTATCAACTATAAATTTTGTTGAAGAATCCATCAATATATATTTTCAGCTGACAATCTTTTATGTCAAGCTCAAGCCAAAAGAAGATTGTTGATGTCTACACAATTATTTGATTTTCTTAGAATAATTGTAATTTTAGAACCCATGGACCTGTAACGCCAACCATTTGTTAATGTGGGGATGTATCAAATTCCCTTTTATTTTTTCATTAAATGATCAAAGGTGAATTTGTGCTTTACTTGGAGAAGCTTAATAATTGGATCAAACAATGGGGAAAATGTTGTAAAAGTTTTTAAATTTTTAAAAGAAGAAATCTTAAGGAAGATGCCCACAAAATATTTAAGCAATTGTGGGTTCTATAGGCAATGGGGATGGCTTAGTTCATTAGATATTTTTCTTTCCAAATCATGAACTTGATCATGCATTCTAGGAACAAGGTTGTTATATGCATATTCCATTTCATAACCCACTTTGACAAGACACCCAGCTTTACAATTATGAAGTGCGTGTATAGTTATCCATCTCGATCCTTCCCATATTTTTATGGCCATACTCTTATGTTTACCGAAAAAACATGCAATGTCAAAGAATTTATTTTCTTCACTCTCCAAAATATTATAATTTACTTTGAATCTATGTTTTAAATAAATTAACAAGAAATATCTTTCCATCTTTATCCAATCCTAACTTCCAATAAACCCTCTTAGTACTACCAAAAACATGCCCACCAACACTTTAAGATACTTGTGGTAAGCCCCACACACATATGTTGAAGATTTTAACTAAATCCTCGCATCCATTTACCAAATTGGGTTGGTAAAGTTCATGCCAGAAAAGAGATTTGTGGCATGATGTCTATCTTTTTTTTTCCAAATTATAAAGGACAATCATCATAGCATGTAGAACACTCTCTTGTCGTGGGTTGTGAAAATTAAGAGACTATTAGAATCAAGGGCATCTATGAACAACATAACATCTACTTGGTCTAAATCATCAATATCTTCTAGAACACCGAGGAACCATAAATCGCTTGTAAATTTTAGGGGATGTCTAACATAGGTTGTTCTTTCGGATATACACCGAAAATTGGGATGCTCTTGATTGACCATATCTTTCAGATATTAGTTTGTAAATACATCAACTCATCTTTGTTTGATGTTTCTATCACATCAAACATAAAACATGACCCATTATATTTACATCAAGGTGTTCCCAGGTTGAATCGAGGTTTGTTGTGTCAAACAACCGACGAGAGATCGGATGGCTCAAATTCAATTTGTTTTGATAGTACGACATGATATTGTTTGTCCACATCACGAGACCTCCAAAACCAAGAAACATAAACCACCTTTTTTCCATTTTTTTCATGTCCATAGTTTATTATGACAGTTTTCAATGCAAGAAAACTTGTTAAGATCATCTGTTGGCTCCTTGTGGCGGTTTTCAAAGCAAGAAGGGTAGCTTTTGGCTACGACATTTAAAAAAATAAGAAGCATACCGTAACACTCCAAAAACTTCAGGAGCCATCTTCCCCATTTGAAACGGAGAGAACTAATTGTCAACACGTTGTTTACTTTTTTACAAAGTTCATAACTTAAATCGTAAGGATGGAAACCGCCCAATCCAAAATGCTCACGACATGAACAATGACGCTTGATCCTGTAACTTTACTAAAATGTCAAATTGCTACTTGTGTTTCAATGTATGTTTAAACATAGGATGTAATAATTAAATTTTTTTGGGGTGCAAGGGTGTGGCTCACGATGGTGGGGCCTCGAGTGCTCACCACCTACCCACCCAAGTTCTATTATGGAATGACATAAAGAATGAACAGAACTATTATGGAACATGCAAGAAGCATGAGGATACATGTTGGATTACCCTTGCAATTTTGGGCAGAAGCAGTAGATACAACGGTATATTTGATCAATTGTGGCCCCTCAAGTGCACTGGATGGTGGAATACCAGAAGAAGCATGGACTAGAAAAGAGGTAGATCTTTCTTTTCTTAGAGTATTTGGTTTAGAAGATTTTGTGCATGTTGATAAAGAAAATAGGAAGAAGTTGGATGCTAAATCCAAGAGATGCACTTTCATTGGTTATGGTTACGTGATTTTGGATTCCGGTTTTGGGATTTAGAAGATGTTAAGATTGTTAGGAGTCGTAACATTGATTGGAATGAAAAGAGAATGTACAAGGATCAAGTTTTGGTACCCAAGAATGAACCGGGTGAAGAGTTTGAGAAAAGTGCATTCTCGATTTAAAACAAAAATCCATAGATGTCGGCGTCAATCCGAGCAGGATCAAGCGCGTCGGTTAGGTGAATTGATGTCGGCTATAGAGGAACTGTATCGGTTACAGGTGACCGACATCGGTCACTGTTAGATTTGGACACGAATGTCCAGGAGGTCTAGAATGAGCCTCAAGCACCCCAAATTTTTGTAAGAAGGTCTCAAAGAGTAAGTAAACCTCCAAAAATATTTACTCCATTATTTTATCTTTTATTGATTGATAGTGGTGAACCGGAAAGTTTTGAAGAAGCAATGCACATGATACCCACATTGAGTGGGAGCATGACATGGATGAGGAGATGGATTCCTTAAAACAAAACCAGACATGGGATTTGGTCAAGTTGTCAGCAGGTAAAAGGACATTGCAGAATAAATGGGTTTATAGAAGCGAGACTTGTGGTAAAAGGGTTTGCACAAAAACTAGGTATTGATTTTGGTGAGATATTTTCTCTTGTTGTTAAAATGACTTCCATTTGTATTGTTATGAGTTTAGTTGCAATAGAATATTTACATTTAGAACAACTTGATGTTAAGACGACTTTCCTTCATGGTGATTTGGAGGAAGAGATATATATGAATCAGCCGCTTGGTTATGAAGTCAAGGGTAAGGAGAAACATGTGTGCAGGTTGAAAAAGAGATTGTATGGGTTCAAACAAGCTCCAAGGCAATGGTATATGAGGTTTGATAATTTTATGCATGAGCATGGTTATATGAGATGTAGATCGGGTCATTGTGTTTATTTCAAGAAGCTTGAAAATGAGAGTTATATTATTTTGTTATTGTATGTGGATGATATGCTTATTGCAAGATCTAATAAACATGACATTTGTGAGCTTAAGGAAAAATTAGCTCACACATTTGCAATGAAGGATTTGGGAGCTGCAAAGGAAATCCTTAACATGCAAATTCACGAGAGACAGGAAGAACAAGAA
Organism: Taxus wallichiana var. yunnanensis; assembly: GCA_018340775.1. Classification (NCBI taxonomy): domain Eukaryota; kingdom Viridiplantae; phylum Streptophyta; class Pinopsida; order Cupressales; family Taxaceae; genus Taxus; species Taxus wallichiana. The sequence continues at coordinate 470,268,446 of CM031241.1, forward strand.
ATTGTATTTGTCTCGAAAAGATTATATCAATAAGGTGTTGAAAAGATTTAGAATGCATGATACAACACCTATAGGTACACCTATGGTTGGACACTTTAAATTGAGCAAATATCAATGTCCTACATCACATGAAGAGGTCAAGTACATGGCATGAGTTTCATATGCTTCAATAGTTGGAAGTCTTATGTATGTCATGGTTTGTACCAGACCAGACATTGCACAAGTAGTAGGAGTTGTGAGCAGATGTATGGCCAATCCAGGTAAAGAGCATTGGAAAGCAGTGCAATGGATTCTCAGGTATTTGAGAGAGACATCTCGGCATGCAATTATGTTATGGAGGGTCGATACTATTTTACGGGATATGTTGATTCAAATATGGCTGAAGATTTGGATGGTACGAGAAACACCACTGGATATGTATTCATAGTAGGTGGGACGACAGTTAGCTGAATTTCAAGATTGTAGAAGGTTGTGACCTTGTCTACTATAGAGGTTGAGTATGTTGTAACTACATAAGCTAGCAAAGAGATGATATAGATGAGCAGGTTCATGAAAGAGTTGGGAAAGGAGCAAGAGGATTGTAGATTGTACAGTGATAGTCAAAGTGCAATTCATTTGGCAAAGAACTCAGTGTTTCATTTAATAACGAAACACATTCAGTTGAGATATCACTTCATATGGCAAGTGTTGGAGGATGGGCAATCAAGTTAGAGAAAATTCATATGAATAAGAACCTTGCGAATATGCTAACAAAGTCGTTGGAAAAGGAGAAATTGCAGCTACACTTCACTTCGCTGGTTTTCAAGTCGATACTTGAAGAGGAAGAAACAACCCCAGAGAAGAACCAATGGAGTTGTGCGGGATAGTGCAACAATTTATCTCTAAGTGGGATATTGCTTTGAGATTGTGGAGCTTAATTGCTTCACAAATGAGCTTATTTACAACTTGCAGATTTACATAGTAATCGACATCGGTCGGTTGACCGCGCCGATCACCTAAAGATACTAACCGACATCGGTTACCTATGTGTGATTGTTTATATTTAAGTCATGGGAATTAGATCTAATCTTTGTTATAAAGTTGATCTAATGGTTGTAAATGAATGGCTAAAGTGCCCTAAGTTTGTATAGGCTTATATAAGCTAGGAAACTAGGGTTAGAGGTTAAGGAAGTGATTATTGTAAGAAGGAATTCTTGGTGAGAGCTTAGAGAAGCTTGTGAGAGGAAAAGTATTGTACATCGTGTAAGGTGTGGAAGATTGCAGATCTTCAATTGTACAACCTCTAGAATAATATATTGGTTGTTTCTTGGTGGACGTAACCCACACGGGTGAACCACGTTATATCTTGTGTATTTTCTTCTGTTGGTTATTTTTGTGTTTATTGCTTGTATGCTTTAATCTGATATATATTTGTACAACCGGTTTGGTCTAACCCAACAAAATAGTTAGCCCGATTCTCCGAGACATTATCCTAGTTTTATCCCTTTTATTATTAGAGACTTTACAATCAACAAAAATTAACTGTTGATAGAACCAAATGTTGTATTGATCCTTTGATTACTCATAAGCGAGTCTAGAATTTGATGGTCTATGGACCGTTTTTCCATATTTTAACCGTAATTTACAATTTAATAAAATTTAAAAGTAAATTTAGACTAGTTAGTTTTTATCAAGTTGTAAATTTGAAGGTTTGTATTTTTATAAACCGTAAAAATGTGAGTAGTCATACATTATATGAGGTAGAAAAATCTAATATATTAAAAATTATAATTTATAAATATAATATATAATAAGATATGATTTTGAATATGATTTTTTGTTCAAAAATAAATTTAGAAAAAACTACTTTATCTTACAATTTATAAAGTAAAAAAATTGATTTATTCATTTTTGGTAAGTGAAACTACAAGATATTTTATTCGATTTTTCTTGAACAATTTAGTAATTTACTATTCTAATTTCGATTACTTAAATTGAGAATTATTATATCTATACAATCTTTAACTAAAAACTAGTTTTCATTACGCTGATAGTCGTGAACTATGTTAGAAAGCCCAAAGGGCTCGACACGAGACGATGACAAATGCGAGGGTCGAGATCGTTTGGTCGACGATGTATGGGCAATCGCGAGCCACACACGTGGATTTTTCTTGATTATCTCCCTTTTCAAGAAATTCATCGAGAGTCCTCTGGATTTTTTGTTTGTTCTGAGAAAAACGTTTCACAAATGCCTCAACTGATTCAAATATGGAAGCCGAGAGTGTTTCGGACTTACGTGACTGTGATTGCTGAAGGCGCGCATTGTTCAGATCTGCGAGGTGTTTGATCATTTCAGCGTGCTTTTTCTGCTGGGTCGACGCCCCTGTCTCTCACTCCCACTGAATTTCTGAACGCAGAGTGCTTCATTTGACGAAATCTCCATTGATTTTGATAATTCCGGCCATTGATTAAACAGTCTACGGATGATTTTAAGAAATGAAAGACGAAGCATTTTCGATTTGACCAATCCGCACACCAAAAAGTATGACCTGGGGCGGGGGATTTGAACAACAGATGTGGCCGGAATAAATTCACTCCTCTTCGGTAAAATAACGGGAGAATTTTTTTAGTAGAGGGGGTTAAATTACAAAGAAATAATTAAATTTATTACGCCAATATATGTGAACTAAGTTAGAAAGCCTGATGGGCTCTGACACGGATGACGATAATGCGGGACTCGAGATCGTTTGGTTGATGACGACAGAAATCGCGAGCCACACACGTGGTGGCCGTGGAAAAGTTTGCATCGGTTGGCGCATGGAAAAGTTCGGCTGGCGCGTCGTGGAAAAGTTCGCATTGTTTGGCGCGTGGAAACGGGAAAATTCGATCGAAAGTTAGAAACGCACCAAAGATAGTTGTTTTTTCCTTTTTTTGCAATTTTCCCATTTTCGGAGTATTCCGAGTATTGGCCGAGATTTATGCAATGAGACATTTACACATGCGGAAGACTCCACCCCATCCGACAACTAACGGGACACCATTTGAACAAGTCCTAGCATATGCACTGAACATGAGGATAAATCTAAAATATTTGTATAGCTTGGAAATCATAAAATTTTATTATGCCGAAAGGCATTTGCACACGCGGAATGCTCCATCACTTCGAAAATTACCTAAGCATGGATGCTAGAGATGATTTTAGTAAACCGATATATCGAATTTAGTTTATTAAATTCCATATTAAAAAAATAGTAAAAATAAATTCTCAATCAATTGATAAAATCTTACTTTCATTACTACGTCAATCCTTAAAGGGTGGTCCTACATCACATGTTTTCCCTACAATTACTCGAGCTTACAACTAAAAACATGCTTGAAAAGTGCTAGAGGAAGTACACAGTGCATTCTCGTCTAGCACAACATGCCTTTTCAACTTCAAATGCTTAACAACCTTGTGTTCAATTAGTCTTGTGTAAAGTTTCAGATTGCTTCCCCAATTTTGATTTCCCCACCTTCACACATCCTCCGCCCTCATACCCCTTCTTTGCCCATCTTCCTCTCGCATTGCTCTTTCCCTCCACTTTGACTTCCTCGCACGATAGCTTTCGACGTTTCCGTTGTACACTTTACGTATGAAATACAACCAATAAAGTTACTAATACAACAATGTGAAATACAAATTTGATACAAAAGAATGCGATCTTCACCGTGATGGGCATGTCTAGTGGGTGAGTCATAGGAATCAAGCATTCATTTTCAACCTACTTGATAACATATGCTCATAATTAATATTCATATAATAAACTACAATTTATTAAGAAATCAAGCAGATGCGTGGTTGAATGTTTGTACCTTTCAATGTTAGTAATTGTTGTCAAAATGAACATATATACTGAGCGAAATTGACGTGTTGAATTCCGTGATATAAAAACATATTGTGAACCTCAACATGGTTGATGTGAGGAGAGTTGAACATGGGGGACATATTGCTTGATAGTCCTTGCTTTATCATCTACCACCGCCGAGGCATAAACCATGGATCGATTCTCTATGTAGACAGTGTGGGAGGCACAGGGACAAGCACCGAGATCCATGAGCATGTTTGTCGTGAAACCATCATAATAGGTTTTGAAATCCATGCTATTAATTTCATGATTAGGGGAGCGGAGAACATGATAATGAGAATCATCGCCGTCGACAGTGTAATGCACAAGGGAGCTATCCTCCTCGCTCTAGACCAGCAGCCTTTCCAGGGGTTTTTCCTTTCTATAATACCCTTGTTCTCACCAAAGGTACGACGAATTAACGCTCGTTTAATGTGCCATGGATCTAGTGGGTTACGACGATTTTCTTTGTCTCATGTTTTATCATGTAGTCCAACACCATGTGACGATATGCTTCATGTAGTTCTTTGTCACCATCCAAACTTGTTCTCACGAGCTCTTAACATACGCTTTCCATCCGCTTTTATGCCCACAATTCTTAAATCCTCTGTCCCTTCCTCATACCCCTCCTCCATCCCTTCCTTCTACCCTTCTCCTCCTTCCTCCTACCCTTCTCCTCCTTCCTTCCTCCTCGGTCCCTTCCTCCTCTCCTTCTCCTCTTTCCCCCTCCTCCTCTTCTCTTCCTCCTCCGCGTCCACCTCCCCCTTCCTCTACCGCTTCCTCTCGTTTGGGGTTAGAACAATGAATTCTTGATTAAAATTGTGCATATTGAAAGCTTGCAAAAATGACGGATGTCTTTGGCGTATCTCTTGAGATCTCTCTTAGGAAGAAATCTTCTTGAAAGAAATTTCACACTAAACCTTTTTACAGATCCCCGAAACCAACCCAAATCTCACCAATCACCACGAAGATTAATTTCTTGAAAGATATCGTTTTAAATGTTTGAAAATTTAAGAAGTCGTGGTCGCGATCATGCGAATAAAGTGGAACCCATGCTAATACACAAACGTGGTTTTATGACATGATTTGTACTTGTTCGAAAGCAATAGATGTGTATAGTGGATTTTATAGCACTGAAACAATTTCAAGACTCATTGGCAATGATCAAATTGGAAGGTCTACTCCAAATTTCATTGTGAAGGGTGTATATTTAACCAACCCTTCCATGATGAAAAGTATATATATATATATATATATATATATATATATATATATATATATATATATATATATATATATATATATATATATATATATATATATATATATATATACATTTCACACGACAAGAATATATCTACTATATATGTCAAAAAATAAATAATAATTTTTAAATTAACAAATATATTTGAACACAAAATTCCCAAAATCCCATCAAATACAAAATCACCAGACTTGAGTATTAAGGGTATGTTTCTGGTGTAGGGAGGTATGAAACCAAATAGAACACAAACCACATCTTGAAATCCTTCACTTATAATTCACTCAATTTACACATGTTTGTATAAGTTTTATGAAAATAGGGAAATCCATTTCGAGATATAAATTACAGCCTTTAGCCAAGACTATCCATTTCACTGTATACACCATGATAATTTTTCATTTAAGAAAAATCGGGTTACAAATACCCCAGTGACGTTGTTGTGTGATCCAAACAACATTTAAGCAACCATGGAAGCACAATTTCCATTGATGATAAGGAAATTAAATGTGCATTGAAAGAAACTTAAAGAGGAGGAGACAAAATCATTCAAGGACCATAGGCATACCTATGCCACACGTAGAAATCTCATTAGACCATCCATGGGCCATCGCTCACCACTTCAACATTGGATTTTCTAGTTTCCAAAAAAATTCATTTGCTCATGTGGTACTTGGTATTATTCCTCAATGTTATTGATACCATAGACTCAAAGTATGGAGACTCACAAATGACATGCAATGTACACGACTTCAAAAGCTTTTCATTGTAGACTGTAGAATATTTTCAGAGAGAATCGTATTGGAGAATTAGAAATGAAATTAAATGCAACCATTTAATGGAGTTCTCAATTGTGTTGCAAGTTGTAGCAATCCCATTTCCCAATCCCATCTTGCAAGATTGTTAACATTAGTATTCAAAATCAAACATTTTCAAATTATTTTTTTATAAAAATTACTTTTATATTTTCATGGTGAATTGTAGTATTGATATCAGACATTAAATTGGAACTAATAGTATATCCCACTGCCTAATTCCCATTGACTCAATGATTCATTAATTGTTATGAAACATCTACACCCACTTTGGGATTTGCAACTAACAAGTGACAAGGAATTTTTCATTTCATAACTTCTTTTGAAACTTTATGTAATAATTTATACTTCTATTTTGTCAGGCAATTTACAATTTTTGAATTTATTTTGACGGCTAATTTTTTATTTGCATTTCTCTGATGGGTCGCAAGCCCTCGGACGGGCTATGATGGGCTCAAATTTGATCACTGCTCATTGGAGAGGTTTATTCGATTTCATTATCGGTATATGTGTGTGGGTATTTGTTTTTATATGGTCGTAAAAGGAAAACGCAGAAACAACAAGAATTTAATCTACAATAATATTACATAAGGTAATACTTACATAAAGTAGTCTAATAATTATAATTATTATTATTGTTGTTGTTGGTTAAATATAATATTAATAATTATTATTATTCATATTATTATTACGCCGAAAGGCGTGTTCTATATTAAAAAGCCCGGCCCTTTCGGCGCAGAGGCATCAACGACTAAAATTTTTTGGTGGGCGAAATAGGACTTATATCTGTCATTCACGTGGTCTCAAACAGTTGGGTAGGAGTGGTGGGTGTCTGAGAACTATCAGAAGCATGGCCTTTCTGGGAGGGAGGAAATTATTAAGCATCGATATTTAATGTAAAACATAAAAGTTCTCACACATGTGCGGTGTGCCATACACAAAGGAAAGAAGAGATAGGACAAGTAGACGTATGGTCGCCCCTGCTCTCGTGGCAATGTATGGAATTGACCCCCAAAAATTGTTCTATAGGGCTTTACTTGAGGATTGCACGCGAATTGATGGAAAAGCTCATGTTTTGGTTGGTGTGTGTTAGGTTGTGGACCCTGTTTTCATGTGTGAAAGTGTTGAAGACTGTACACTAAGAGTACTGTACACTTTTCATGTATCCTCACCGGGGTTCGGGGCCGGGCCGGGCCTCGAGCAATGTCCGTGGGCGCAACCACCGAATTTTTTTTTTTAGGCGTAAAATTTTTGGCTCGAAAAATGCACCCGACATATCGGGAAACGTGCTTTTCTCATATGGGCGAGTTTTTTGACCCATAGGTTTATGGGACGGGTTTTGCCCATGGTTTTGATACCCACGGTTTTGTAAAATTGCTTAAGCAGTTGTCTATTTATATGGTCTTATGCATATGATAGATGTACAAGCAAATGTATTGCATATGTGTTTTGAATTCGGGTGTGAATTCTGTAGAGTTTGTTGAGCATAGCTCCAAACGGATCTGGGTATTGTATTGAGAGAGCGGTGGCTTGTAATAAAATTTGAGCAAGTGATTCTTGGTGGACGTAGCCCAAATTGGGTGAACCACGTTAAATACTGTCTCTTTGTGTTGTGTTATTTTATTTTGCAATTTTATTTGAGATCTGTAATAATTTTTACATATTAGTTTCTACTATTGCGATTCTGTGAGGGATTATTCCACATATTTTATCCCTTATTTCCTAACAAAGGTGAATATACTATGGTGCTCGAGTTGCTCGCCAAGTTTAAGCTTCTGCTTCTTGGTTTCTAGATTTCCATCAGCTCTGTGTTCGGGCTAAGGAGGCGGCATTTTTCCTTCTGTTTTCCCAGGTTCATGACGATGGCTTGCAACACGATGAAAGAGGCAATCCACCACGCTACACAAGCAGCGCCCAGTTTTTTCATTGTACCTAGCGAACCACCTCATTCAGAAGTTTCATTTTTGACGCGGATGCGACAACTATAGGGACCTAATTTCTGGGTTGTCATTAGCATCCATGCTTATTTTCTTGAGCTCAGCTGGTTGTTGTTTTGGGTTTGTACCATTCTGCTCTATTATCCTCGGCAGAGCTAAAGGTTCCTACTCAAATTTTCATTATTGGTCTGTTATGGGTTTCATCGCTGGGTCGAGCTTGTGAGATTTAACCTCCACAACTCGCTAAGGGTTTGTAGCAACTCGGTTGCTCATTCTTTAATTGTTGTGCCCTGTTACATGTTAGGTCAGCCATTGCTATGGTGCCCTGTTTTATCGACCCAAACTTGCTCGGTAAAGTTGATTGTCGTGCCCAAACGTTCTCGGTAAAATTGACTACTGCCTTCAGGAAGCTTTCCCTTGTTCCAAAACATTTGCTTTCGGGAATAGGTCTATCATCCTCATTGGCGACCTTCGCCAACTTCCACCTATCATGGACATACCTCTATTTTCCAACAATTCCTACGAGGCTAACCTATGGAAAGGCTTCACGACAACCATCTCCCTCAATGTAATCTTCAAGCAACATGGTTCCAGTTCTGCACAAGCATCATTTTGGAACTTATTGCTCAACATTCATACTTCTCTCCCTCTCTTTCAAGATTGGGAGATCCTTCTGTCAGGAACGCATTCCTGCCTTTCTGAACAAGAAATCATTGAGTTCAAAGATGACCCCCATCTTTTTGCTAAAAACGGCCTGGTCAACAACCACAACCTTCAAATATTAAAGTCCCTTAACTCTCCTATGGCTAGATCAATCCCTCTAACCATCAGACATGATGACTTTAGAGAGGCTAATGATGATCAATTACGACACAAAGTTGTTTGAATCAACCAAAAATTCATGCTTTCTGCAAACTTGTCGGTGGAAATAGGAATTTTCAATAGTGTTATTGGCTCTGTCATTGGCATAGTCAACGAATGCTCCTCCGATTCCTCCTGGTTTTCTTGTATTTGTTGTCGTCAAATTTGATCGATACTCACATCCTCCTTGGGATGCAAACAACCCCTTCCACGTTCTTGTACCTCCATTTTCCAAAGGTAATTGAGGACAACTACTTCTTTAAATGGCATGGGCATTTTCAACCCACAAATATCAAGGGCTTACTCTGCAGTGAACCACTATTGACATAGGAGGAATATAAAGACAAGGCCTAACCTTCACGACTATATCGTGAGTTCCCTCATTGTCGGCCCTTCGTACCTCTCCTCCTTTTTCATTCAACCGCTATAGAAAAAAGTCCTTCGCACCTCTACTTTAGTCACTCTTAATAGAGGAATCTTGCCTTCGATCCCTTCCTTCATCTCTCCTCTCTTGGACTCATATTTTGTTGCTCATTTCTCATTTCACCATGTTCATCCGGTTATTATATACCCACCTGCTTAACTTTAACTTTCCTTCTAGCTCACATTCGCCTCATACTTTCGGCGTTTTCTTCGCACACCCCACGTGTGATTGCTAGTTTATTTTCAATGCAGATTTTATTTTAACTTCAAGAAAATTAATCTAAATTTTATTTTAACTTCAAAAAAATTAATCCAAATTTTGTTTTGACAATCTTAAATATGATTTAAAACGTAAATTGAAAAGACTATATATGGCGAGAACCGTCACATATTTTCCTTTTGACAAGGAGGGGTCACAGTCAAATTCCAGGCCTCATAAGTGAAAATTTTGCAAAAGGGCAAATGATTTCTTTAGACTAACGTTAAATAACTTTGAAGTATTCAAGAGTGCTTATGGAAAGCATTACCAAATGTTTTGTTGCATAGGACATTTGGGATCGGACATAATGCTCCATGAGATCCAAACTTTGATGCAACAAAACAAAAATCACAGCCTAGTATACAATCAATGACATTGAATGAAGATAATAAACCAGAAAATGAAATATCATTGTCATATTCATACTGATTATGGTGGCTAAATTCATGGCCAGAGAACAATGAAGCGGTGTGGACATTTTTATTAGAGATGGCGGTTAAAACTGAAGAAGAGCATAGAGCATATGCCGATTTGAACTGAATTTGAAAACCGCTTTAAGGTGTTAAATGTAGACCATTTGGGTTCTTGCTCGCGGCTGCTGTTAATTAGGATTTTGTTCTTTGCATTTCATTGTCAGCTGGATCGGTATTTGTTGTTGAAGGACGCCAATGCCCCCATTTTGCAACGTCTTTTCTATTTGAACGAGCTGTGTCATCCAGGTATTTTCATTCACACATGCAACTTTTGAGGATGAAGAGGATAATGGAATTTCATTCTCATTGTAGTAGAAGTAAATTGCAACAATACACATTGTAAACGCTTCAATTATTGTCATGCAATGCCAATGCCAATGCCAAGGACGTCCACTTCCGATCTCTATGAACCGATGGTGCATATTCTGCTTAATAAGTACATAGTTTCACCTATTGCAGACCTGCATTTACAAGAAAACGCTTTCAGAAAATATACAAATCCGCTCGCACATCGATGAGGGGGAATTTAAGTTTGCCACACAAACTATTGCAAGACACCCTTATACGCATGTATGACAACTGTGGAGGTTTAATGGATGCTCGCCAAGTGTTTGACCAAATGACTGAACGAGACCTCTACTCATGGAATATCATAATCGCAGCTTATAAAAGACATGGGCAACCTCATGAAGTGTTGAAACTATTTCACCAAATGCAAGAGACGGGTGTTCAACCTGATCAGTTCACCTTTGTTAGCATACTTCCAGCCTGTGCCAAAATAGGAGATTTAAAACAGGGTACAGACATCCACCAAAGCATAAAGATGAAAGGACTTTTGTCAATGTTGTAATTGCAAATTCCTTGGTAGACATGTATGCAAAATGTGGAAGCATACACAAGGCACGTGAATTGTTCAACAAAATGCCTGAAAGAAATGTGGTTTCATGGAATGCCATGATTGCAGGATATGCACAAAATGGGTTTGTTGAAAAGGCTGTTGAAGCTTTTAAGCAAATGCAATTGTCAGGTGTAAAGCCAGACTACCCAACGTTTGCCAGCATCCTCCCAGTCTGTGCCAAAGTGGGAGCTTTAGAACAGGGTACGGACATCCATCAAAGCATAATTAAAAGTGGATTTTTATCAAATGTTGTAGTTGCCAATGCACTTATAGATATGTATGCAAAATGTGGAAGTATCCACAAAGCACATGAACTATTTGACGAAATGCCTCAAACAGATGTGGTCTCATGGACTGCAATGATTGCAGGATATGCACAAAATGGGTTTGTTGAAAAGTCATTAATAATTTTTAAGCAAATGCAATTGGCAGGTATAAAGCCTGACTCCAGAACCTTTACCAGTGTCCTCTCGGCCTGTGCGAAAATGGGAGCTTTAGAACAGGGTATGGACATCCATCAAAGCATAATGCAAAGCAATTTTTTGTCAGATGTTGCAGTTACAAGTGCCCTGGTAGATATGTATGCAAAATGTGGAACCATACACAAGGCACGTGCATTGTTCGACAAAATGCTTCAAAGAGATGTAGTCACATGGAATGCAATGATTGCAGGATATGCACAAAATGGGTTTGTTGATAAGGCCATGGAAACTTTCAAGCAAATGCGATTGGCATGTGTAAAGCCAAACTCCATAACCTTTGCCACCATCCTACCAGCTTGTGCCAAAATGGGAGCTTTAGAACAGGGCATGGACATCCATCAAAGCATAATGGAAAGCAATTTTTTGTCAAACGTCGTAGTTGCAAGTGCCCTGGTAGATATGTATGCAAAATGTGGAAGTGTACACAAGGCACGTGAAATGTTTGACAAAATGCCTCAAAGAGATGTGGTCTCATGGAATGCCATGATTGCAGGATATGCACAAAATGGCTTTTGCAAGGATGCTCTCAAACTCTTTGAACTAATGAAGTGCTCTGGTACATACCCTGACCACGTAAGCTTCACTTGTGTTTTATTAGCATGCAGCCATGCAGGTTTAGTGGATGAGGGCTGTAAATACTTCAATGACATGAGTGGCTCTTATTGCATTACACCTACAATTGATCATTATGTGTGCATGGTTGACCTTCTTGGCCGTGCTGGCTATCTTGAGGAAACTCTAAACTTTATCATCAAAATGCCAATTAAACCTGCGGTTACTGTGTGGATGTGTTTGCTTGGTGCCTGTAGAGCACATATGAATATAGAGCTAGGATCATTTACAGCAACTCTTCTTTTGAGATGGATCCTCAAAATGCTGCAACTTATGTTCTTCTGTCAAACATCTATGCAGAAGCGGGCAGGGGGATGAGGTTCAAATGGTAAGGAGATTGATGAAAGGGCAGAATTTAAAATATGCAAGGATGTAGTTGGATTGAAGGCCATAAAATGGTACATGATTTTTGTGTCCGAGACGGATCGCACCTGTAGACACAAGAGATCTATGCAAAGTTGGAGAAATTTTCTTGAAAGATGAAGGCAGCAGGATATTTTCCAGATTCAAAACATGTACCAATTGATGTGGACGAGGAGACTTTTCCTCTGCCTTCATAGTGAGAAGTGTGTGATTGTGTTTGGATTGTTAGATTCGCCTCCTGGGACAAGGAGTAGAGTCAACCAGGACCTTTGAGTATGTGTTGACTGCCACACTGCAACCAAATTTATCTCCAAGACTGTTGCAAGACAAATTGTTGAGAGAGATGCAAATCAATTCCATCGTTCCAAACAAGGACATTGTTCTTGTGGAGATTATTGTTAATGATATGTGAAGAAATCTGTTAAACAAAGTGCACTGTGTCATACCTGCAGCAACAAAGAAGGGACCAGGGTTTATTTCCAGTTTCTAGAGAAATAGTTTTTTCTAAGACTTTGGAGGTCTAAACCATTCTATTGACTTCATAAAATCAGATGTATAATATGCAATGTGCATTGTTGCCTAATATACTGATGGAGTATTTGTTTAAGCCCTGTTTTATGATGTCATGGAGGTGTAATAATATTGAACTGTTTTCAGGGAACATGTACATGCCTGGGATGATAAGCTGGAGAATAGGCAAAGTAAAAAAGAGGGTTACAATTGAAGATGGCAAGATGCTTGGCCAAAAGGAAATGTGAGAGAAAGGCTTAAGCATTGCAATAAATCCAATGCTTAGAGATTGTGGGGAAACCATCTCTTAATAGTGTTTTACTCTTAAGTTTTTTCATTTTGTATGGTCCTTTTGTCTGGAGTGATTGCATGATATTGTGCTTATGTTAGGTTTTTCATTTGGGATTGAATTACAAATATTAAATTATGTCTGCATATTTTCATATACTCATGTGGATTTTGTCCCATTTATGGTAAGAAATTTCTAATGTTGCTTCACCTCCCTTTCTAGGAGAGCTAATATGTTTGTAAAATCAGTCTATTACAAAAAAATGGTTTTGTCTGCTTGTTTTTAATGTAGGAACAAATTGTTAGAATTAATATATATACAAGTAGTATTACATTTTTATTATATTGTAATTGACATACATGTAGGGTGCCTGAAAAAGTTGTAAAATGAAGTTTATAGATTGATGTTTGTGTGAACATATACATACATACATACATACATACATACACATATATATATGTGTGTGTGTGTGTGTGTGTGTGTGTTTTGTATTAAATATTTGGCATAATGAGGTTTCAATTTATACTTGTGAGGTTGAATGACGACCCAAAGAATGCTAAATAGGCCATGGCCCTCCCTAATGAGCCTAATTTGGCAATGGAAAACAAAGAGGGACACACAATTTGCAGTTAATGTTGATTGAATAACGAAAGGAAAGTATTTGTAGTCATTATAGGTTTGAAACATGTGGAACATGGGAGGATGAGAACCACAAGAACTTTTGAGGAATACAATGGAAGGTGTCCATATTAGAGAGGAACATTGCACCTATATATTATAACATATGATCAAATTGAATACTTTCTTCATGTGTTGTGAATTCAACAAATATTAGTAAAGATTTCATTCCACGTGACAAGATATGAATTGGAGATATTTTTAATTAGTTGCAAAGATAGCAAATGCTAGTGAAGATTGAATTCCATGCATGACTGAAGACCAAATTTGACATATATGCAAGGGAAATAGTTGTCTCTAGAACATGGAGAAGTCTAACTTATAAGGTCAAGATGGGAAGAGGCTAGAATAAAGAATTTTAAACCCCTTTATTATATTTTTTTAATACTTTATATTACACGAGGCACAATTTTTAATTGGGTGCATTCCTTCTCTAATTCTAGAAAGTTCACTTGTTTCACTAGCAGTTGAGATGCTAGTGTGGTTGATTATATCCTTGTCAATCATAAGATTATTCCTCACATTTAAGTTTTTTCTCTTATTAGTTCCTCCTTGCACAATCACACTTTTTTTTTTGTCTTCACTCTCATTGTATCTGCTCACCTCATTGTTCCTTCCTCAAAATTTTCCAATACACATTGCAAATTCTTCACCCTATTCATAAATTCGGCAACTTTTACACAAATAACCACAAGGCTATCATGGTTAGGTAGAAGTTGGAAAAAAATGTTACAATTTAATTCCGGCTTCTCCCAAAAAATTATTATTATCATAATAAAAGGACTCATGTATGGATTGAGTTAATTAATGCAAAATTGTATTAATTTAATTAAAAGTTGAGATCACAGATTTTTTATGCTAGCTAGATATTGATGACTTCAATTTATCATCTATTAGCATTTATTTATGCAGTTAACACCTAAGTAGCCGAAACGGCACTCCTAGACCCCCGGAGTGGGTATGACACGCTTCGGGAGCGGGAGCGGCTTGGGAGTGGCCAGCAGTCTGGATACGGCTGGATACTTCTGCACCGCTTCTGGCCCAATTTTTTAATTTATTTTTTGTTCTTTTTTAATTCTGAGTTTAAATTTAATATATCATTACAAGGGAGAAATTACAGTTTTCACAGGTACCATTATTCTACATAAGGTATAGTTTAAATTTAATATATCATTACAAAGAGAAATTATAGTTTTCACAACACCATTATTCTACAAAAGGTATTTTTAAAATTTAATATATCATTACACAGAAATTACAGTTTTCACAAAGACCATTATTCTCGTGAAGGTATATTTTAAATTTAATATATCATTACAGCAGAAATTACAGTTTTCGAGCACCATTATTCTACATAAGGTACCAAGTACAAGCCATCATAAACATGGATAAAAATAGCATGTATGAGATAAATCATAAATGTAATAAATACCTCAATTAGATATGATAGGGACAATTGAAATTATGAATGTATGAGTAGTTTGTTGTGGCTATTTAGCTTGTTCTTGTTTTTCATACGCATAACATGTGGTTAGTTTTTATTTAGAAGGCTGAAATTTATATATTTTTAATTTTTATATAGTTTTGTAGACACCGGTATCCTACGCCGTGTCCGGGTCAAAAAAATTTGCCGTTTCACGTATCGGATACTCCACTCCTGCTGCCATATCCAAAATGTTTCGGCAACTTAGGCTAACACTAGTAATTTTGTTGTAGCGTAGAAATTATCTAGTGTTTAGTAGTATTTTGCAATAGCTTACTGACATTCGATGTTGTTTCACTATAATTCCATGATTGAGACTAACTTCACTTCTTGGCTTGAGGTGGATGCGAGGGAGGGCTTCCCCGTAACGAGAGGTTATACCTAGAGGGAGGTCATCATAGAGGGAAGGGAGGCAGATTGAGGTAACTTCCACAGCGAAACTATTTTGCAGAATCATACACACTCACAACTTAGTTAGTCCACCTAGCTCTTGTTTCCTAGGTGATGACATTGTTGTGTTTAGTTGTTTTGATCTTTGTGTGCTTATCATTATACTTGTTGTTTCATGGTTTAGTATTTAGTGTTTTGTCTCTTGTTTTACTATTGTTGTTCAAAGTGCTTAGCATCTCAGAGTGCACGTAGTGATGGTCACTACTTAGGATCCCCTAAGTGCTGACAGCCGCTTAGGATATCCCAAGCAGTGGGCACCACTCCTTATAGCATAGTACGAGGCGGCTCAGATCAAATCTCTATGATGACTCTTGGCTCTTCACACTACCATTATTCTAAATGAAATCCTGAAATGTATTTGGTCGGTCTAATATCATAGGACTTCTAGTTCTATCATGGGTCTTATTTTCAGCTTGAGTGAAGTGGTACCTTACCATGACTTTGCTCCTTTTGTGGGGTTGACTTTATTCCTTCATAAAGTTTTTGATAAGTTTAAATTTTTCCATTCCATAAGGGTAAAAGGTTATGTATTTGTACATAAATTTTGTAGTCACCTATCAATACAAAGCTGTAATAATTTTCAGAAACAATTTATTGTAATCTATACGGTTTTTCCAAATACAGCAGTTCAAAATCAATTTAAAATAAGTCAAACATCATGCAACATGTACGATAGGAACTGGCCACTTCATGGCTCTTATTTATAGATGACAAAGAGACTAAGATGTGAGACAATGGTTGAGCTTTGAATGAAGTCACACCATAAAGGTTTTAAATAGATAAAGTAATTTATACTCTATGGAGAAAGCCTCAATTCAGACAAAAGAACATGGTGACACATTTTGACTCCCTTCAATATCATGTATACTATGTTATCTAAATGAGTGCTACTGCACAAATTTAAGAGAAGAATTTACTATTTACAGTTTTGAATAAATGTTTTTTACATGAAACCACATAAAAACAGAAGCAGCAGCCCCTGCATGAGACAGCTGCCTTAAGTGAAAAAATGGTGACTCCTATTTGATTCCCTTCAATCCCATGTATACTTCTGCAATAATTCTCTTAAATATCTCCAGGGTCTTCCATTCTTCACCCTCCCTCACTTTCACAATATATCCCTCCCTATTTCAGCATCTAGATAAGGTTTCAGAATGGATCCAAGCCCATCGTATTGTTCTATTTCTTTTTGTCACTAACCACAATAGTAACAATACCTTCTCCTCTAATTATTGGATGACTGGTGTTCCAAGGTATTTTAATATGGGCATTCCCAATGCAGCGAAACTGAAGGCATAAGATGATTGCACTTATTGAGCCTCCCATCTTCAATTCGCTGTCCTCACATTCAATCCCATCAAGTCCGTTGACCCAGTTGGCATCGATTGCACCACAAAACAAGTTTGCATTTAAACTTGACTCCACTGCATCAACACATATTACAGTGGTAACCTCTGACGGCAGTCTCTGAAATGTTAAAATAAAATAGTGTGAGTTCCTGAATTGCAACTGACAGAGATGTTAGAAAAGTAAAGACATAGTTTTGATACTAACAGATTAAATATAGTGATATTCTTTTTCCTGCAAAAATCACCAGTTGAAGACGCCCAATGAATTAAAAAAATGTTTCCGGATCATCATGAATTCTCTGTTTGAAGAGAGAATTTAATACCTTGAGCGCATAAATGCAATCCCATACTGCACCTCTGCTGACTCCTGAAAAATGCAAAAATTTCAATCCTTCCAACTCTCCAATGCCTGCTATACTCTGGAGTTTATGACATCTACTGATGGTAATGCTCTCCAGACATCTGAGATGCGCAAGAGTGGGCAGGGTTTCTATTTCCCAACATTCCTCTATGGCTAATGTTACGAGCTCTGCCACATCAGATAACCCTGATATTGTTCTCAGCTTATAACAATAAATCAATGAGAGCTGATTCAGTGTTGTTACCAGCTTTAAATCCACTTCAATTAGATCTTCCATGGATTCTTGACAGAGGGAACGAAGGCGGGACAAGTCTCTCCACTAATTGACAATTTTGGTAAACCCGTGTGGCTAATGTCTATGGTTTGAAGGCTATTCATGCAGCTACTTGTAAACACAGACTCGAAATGAGTTGAATCTTCTGTAATATTGCTGAGAGCCAATTCCCCACTCAATGAGACATAACTCAAAACTAAACTTGTAAGCTTACTGAGTTTTGTAAGTGATCGGGACAAGGACGTCCCTTCAGTTACAACGCCCCTCATTGCTCTTGTGCCTGACAGGCGTTGTGCTACCACTAAATATTCCAAATGATTTAATTGTCTTATTAATTTTGGAAGCTTTGGCAACGAGGCATAATCAGTAAGCACCAGCTCTTTCAACTCGAAATTGGCCTAAAATTCACAATTAATTTTGACAAACGAATTAGCTCTCAATAGTTTTAAAAAAACAAACTCCACTGAAAGTTATACTCTGCCATTAAAATAGACTTAGTTTTCAATAAATGAAACCAAAATACCTGGATATGATTCCACCACTGTATGTTTTGGAATATTTTGATCTGCAAATTTGGGCTCCGTGCTGTCTTTTTTTGAATCCTTTGATCTGCAAATTTGTGCTCGACCACTCTTTTTTTTGGAATTTTTTGATCTGCGAATTTGGGTTCCACAGTTCTTGAAGGGGGCCATCAACACGTAAACCCTGCAATTTTTCCGCAGGAATCCATGAAGGAATCCCTGTTAATTTACTTTGGACCCCAAGTTCAATGTCAAGCTCAAGCCATAGTAGGACAGGTGAGGTGTTGGCAGTGGCACAATCATTTGTATTTCCTATAAAATATGTTATTTTGGAAGAGATGGACATGTCCTTAATCGAATAGAAACACCTACCATTTGTTTCAGCAAGTATTTTCCTAAATCCATGGACTCCTGCATATAAAGATGGTACAGATAAAATAAATTGAAATAAATGTCCCAAAAATTTCTTGAATTTTAATTTTAGAAATCTAAAGGAGAAGCTCACCATGGATTTAAGATGATGGGGTTGCCATAGCCGAGGAGGGCTGAATTGATCTGCCATTTGTCTTCCCAGATTGCGGAGGTGATCGGGCATCCTAAATACAAATTGCTTCCCCTGCATATAAAAATCCTCATCTTCCAACTCAACCATACTTTTATCTCTTAGGTTTGAAGCGCATGCTCGGCGCTCCATCCCGAACTCTTCCATATTCTTACAGCCATATCTTTCCTTTTACCTATGAAAAAACATGCAATATCCATAAAAATCTGTTTTTCCTCACTGTCTAGACTGTCAAAGCTGATTTTAAACCTTTGTATCATATCGTCAGGCAGGTTGTTCCCAATTTTGTCCAATTCCAACTGCCAGTAACTCCTGTCTCTGCCAGAAATGTGCGACCCAAAAATTTGCAGAGAAAGGGGTAAACCTCCACAGAGGCTCACGAACCTTTAACCAAATCCTCATATCCATTATCTGGACACGGTTGGAGAAAAGCATGCCAACAGAACAGCTCCATGGCATAAGGCATATCCAGTCCTTTCATATTATATTGAATACTAATTCTTGCGCGTGTTAAAACCCTCTGGTCACGGGTTGTAACAATTACAAAATTCCCAGGATTCTGCATCTCTCTGAATGCCAAAGCATCCAATTGATGCTGGTGATCTATATCATCTAGCACAATCAGGAACCACAAATGTGTGTCCGCCACGAGTCTATCCCTGAGATAGGTTGTACCGTCATCTACATTGTCAAATTCATGACCATCTTCATCGAAGAGATCCTTAAGGAGCTTAGTTTGTAGAGAATGCAATTTAGTTTTGGCAGATGTTTCTCTTACATCACTCAGAAAACATGATGCATTATAGTCTGAACGCTTGCGGTTGAACAATTCTTTTGCTAGGGTGGTTTTTCCAGACCCTCGCAATCCAAAGATGCCAACGGTTTTAATGTTATCCTGCACCATATTTCTGCAGTGAGCTGCAAAATCTTGAATGCGTTCTTCCAGTCCTACTGGGTGACTTGCAACAGGTATAGGCCTCCTCTTCTCCACCTCTTTCACCACAGCAGACACAATTCTGTGACACAAATTCCTGAAAGGAGGAAACGATAATTTCATAACTGTAATCAATTTTTATACTACAATTACAATTTTTATACTAGAATGAGAAAAAGAAAAATATGATGAATCAAATTCAATCCAAAAACATTGCAGCAATCTTACTGTCCGTAAAGGCCAAGTTCGTAGCCCGATTTGTCTGAGGCAGAGAGGAGAGCCCTTTTCCAGTCGTCCAGCTTGGTGAGGTCCTTTCTTTTCTTTGGTGTTCAGAAAAGGCTTTGGCATACGCTCCCTTGTCAATGAAGCGAAGCTCCCAAGGCGCCACTTCATAGAACACGGGAATAAGCAGAGCCTTGGTTTGTTCTAACATAAGGAGGAGCTCATCGAGACACCTTTCAGACTCTGCATATCCTCTGGAGAATATGGCGATTTGAACGGAGGAGGAGCAGATGGCATTTCGAATAGTATCAGATATAGAATCTCCGCCTTTTATCTCTTCTACATCAAGAAACGCCCGGTATCGTTTCTTCTGAAGAGAAAATTAAGTTGGGAAACCAGAGTTTTTGGACGTCGGGGCCATGGTGGCTGATGAAAACGTCATATAATTGTGGAGTTGCAAGTGCCCTTTCACCGAAAACTTCTTGTTCTGCCATGAATGTAAGAATGGAGCTCAACAACTTAAAGATTTGACAGGGAAAAATGTATCCCGGAATGGATTAATTTTCATGAAAAAAAGAAGAGCTCATTGACTGTAATTGATAGATGCGCGGCTCAGAGGTATCGCTGTAAAACCACAATCACTGTTTTGCATTCATTAACAAACACATCGACGACCTGTCTACTTTTTAGATGCCTTCTGGAAGAGACTATGATCCTTCACGGCATTTGACGATAGCATGGACTTTGACGGCCATCCCTCCTTTCAAATGCAACGAGTTTCTATTATTGAAGGAGAGTTGAAGTAACTTTCGTGTAAGGTTCTTGTAGATGTGGAAAATTGTTTTACACCAATATTCTTGTACAATTAAACACATACATTTTTAATTTTAATTTTTTAATTAAACTATATGGTTACAATGGAGGACAATCAATAGGTTTTCAGAATCTTGTCTTCATGTTGGTATTTAAACGGTTTAAAAATTAAAAATATATATTAAGAGGTGGCTATATATTAATAAAGTCTACTAACAGTTTAAAACATAAACAATTTGAAAACTAGGTATAGGCAACGGTGGCATTAGGGTAGGTGGCAAATCATCTTTTGGTGGCGGGGCACTTTAAGTGGAGGACTCACCTGAAGGACCATCCATTATCAACCCATCGAGTCTTGAGCTTGTGCATTGTAATGTAGATCCTAAGACATGTTAGGCCTCTTTGTTGTGTATCATTTCTTTAAATTAATTGTTGTACACATCTTCGTAATTCATCCCTTTAGTTATTTCTAATTGTCATCGACTTATGGACAATAGATGTCTTCTTTTAGTTTTCAATGTATATTTGTTTTACTTTCATTACTAAATTAATCTATGTGTAAGCGGGTTAAACATCATTTTAGGGCTCTCTACAATTGTCTACCATCTGATCTCACCTCACCCTAAGTAGGACCTTCGCAATCAAAAAGTAGTTTATAAGTAGTGGGACCAAGCCTCTTCTCCCAAAGCTAGTTGGTTTTTTTATACAAAAGTTATTTTCTATTTTAGGTTAGAAACTATACATTTGGGTATTTTTAGAACTCACATAAAGTTATCTGTTTTGGCTAAGCAACTATCAATTTTATCTTATTTCATGAAGTGAGGGGTTACACCCCAAATACTCAAGTCATTATACAACATTACATACAAATTTGAATTTCCACGCACCTTTGGGTATATCAAAAGACCCCCACTAGTTTTTTCAAAGCTTAGCCATTAGAAGCCATTGACCATCTATTTATTTAAATGGTGTCCCGATACGTTGTTAGCCCCAGAGTTACTGACAATCGAACTTAGAGACAAGATAAGAGAAATGACACACAAGATAGAAACATGAGGTTCCACATGGGGAAACCCTTTTGAGGAGAAAACCCAACACGATTTAACCTCATTCTATTACATTAACTTAAAGGTCGACTTGCAAATACAACAAACATTATTCAAGGCATTGTTACTATACTATATTTTATGCACTAGATCGTGCATCTACTACATAATATGCATAGTCCATACATTGTGCCATGTAACTATATAACTACATTTAAAAAACAAAAAGGATTGAATGTTTAGACTTGATTGTCTAACCACAACCAACAATCTCACATATTGTTGTAGTTGTTTTGATCGATATTCATTCCTAAGAGTTTGCTACATTTAAGCTAGCTCGTACTTTGTAAACTTCACACACCCGAGAATCCATAAGTTCCTTCCAACCATTGAGTAAAATCATCATTACATAAAGCTACTTCTCAAACTATGTTAGAAAATCATTAACATGTTGCTTACACACCTCCAATCGACAAGTCTAGTCAAACAAGTGTGTGAATTTAATACATTGAACAACTTCATACGTTACACTCCAACATTTCAAAGCTTCATTGCACACAATAATGCAATTATAATGTGCACGATCTTGTGCATAGCTAATGTTGCATATAATAGTTTCACATGCATGTCTCAATCCTTGAACAATGCTCATGTTCCAAAATCCTTGTGCACATAACCCCGTGTAGACTTATATGTACATGCCTACACAACACAAAAACCCACACAAAAATCATACTTAGAACTATTCTATTTGTTCTTACTGCAAGACAACAATATTAGATTCGAACAATACACATATTTCAAGATATGGATTTCAAAGAGATTCCTTCACATTCTTCGACATAACTAGACTATATATTCATTCTTATATTTGGTTCCTCTCTAACTTTCAACACTTCTTTAATTATATATTTATATAGACATTGATTCACTTATACATGTTTCTATATGTTTGAAGGAGAGAATGTTGCCATACCCTAGATACATGAGAATAGATATTACTATGAAGATATTATAAATCCTACATTATTGAGATTAGTTGATCTCTCGTTCATTTTGACATTCAACTTGTTATCATTCTCTTAACAAGTTTGAAATCTCTCAACGTGGCTCGAGGTGATATCAACAAAATCTTTATGATAAGTGCTTGTGTGTTCTACTTTGATATGCCACATACACATCAAATTAGGGCATTATTTAGACACCTAAGTTTTCTATGGGACTATAATTGAGTTATGGTTTGGTGCTAGAGTACATTTATTTATTTTATTGATTATTTGTCCAAGTTTGGCCCTATTTGGCTTTCGTTCTTTGTGGGGTTTAAACTACAGGTGTGTTCTCATTGCATCCATGTGGCTTTTGACACTCTTGACCGTATATTGCTCTTTGTGACTATGTTTCGGCTTTTGGAATAGTATTCCGTTCTATTTTGCCATGTGTTTTCTCTTTTTTCTCTCTTAAGTGGATTTCTCTCTTCCTTTGTTTTTCCCAAATATTTACGGTTTTACTCCAAAATCATAGTTATATGGTTCGAGTGTGCCAAAATAGTACTCGTACAATTTCAGCTCCATTCTTTTGTGGGATCTTTTGACTCCTTTTTGGATCCCTCATGGTTTTGTATTCCTTGTATCTTCTTTCCTATACATTGTGTTATTTTTCCATCAATAGAGTCTTTATTTTATCGAAGTCCCTAACTACATGAGTGCATTAGTGTATTTAGGACAATTAAGAGAAACAAATAAGGAATGAATGATTTGCACAAGAGTGATATTAAATTTGTAAGAGATGAATATATTATCTCAAGAACATCCCATTCCAAGGGCATAATTCAAGCATTTTCTCGTTTATTACATCCACTTGAAAGATTAATAATACATAAGACACATGTGTACATTGTATCACTTGTTAACTTGAACTAAATGCTGATTTCAAGAATTTTCCTTCAAAGGGGGTCTGATTGAGATAGGTCCTTGAATCTAAATCTAGATTTTTAGTGTTTTGAAAGGTGTTGATGTCGGATGAGAGTTGCAAGGAAGGAAAAGTATTTTTAGTAACTCATCGTGAATCCTAGGAAAACCAATGGGATTTGAAGTCGAACAACCGAGGATCGATTCATCATATTGTTTTAATAGTTGCGTGAGAGAGCCATTTCTATAATCCTATGATTTTGACATATCTCAAAATTGGTTATGATTGAGATGGCCCAATTTCAATTTTTTTTCTAGGTCTATTTTGCTTTATGATTAAGACATTCTTGCATTGTTTGTTGCTTGTGACTCCCTCGTTCTTGTTAATCTTAGTAGTTAGTAGCTTGACAATTGTTTGTTATCATCCATTTGTTATGGATAGTTTGGACAACCTAGAATTTAGAGAAATAGTTGTTCTTGTCAAACAAATATTGTTAGGATAAGAACAATTGTTATCTAATATTGACTCCTTTTAGGTGACACCTCATAACCAAGGTTGTTATGGTTATTGAGTTGTCTTAATCTCACCGTTCATTTGTATTAATCTCGGCCATTGATATTCAACGAGTAGTATATATAAGGGGGGTCATTGGGGTCATTTGTAACAAGGAAGTTTTTAGAGAAATTTGCAGTGTTAGCAAGTAGTCTTGCAGTGTTAGCAAGGGTGCAGTGATAGCGTTGGAGATATCAGTGGAGGAATATCAGCAAGAGGATTAGGAGATTGTCGGAGCTCTGCCAGTAAGAGGCAAGCAATATTTGTATCTCTTGATTTGCTGAAGTTTAATATATTTCTCATTTGTAGTACTGGTTTTCCCTACGGGTTTTTCCAGGGACAATTGTCCGAAAATATTGTGTTCACCTTGTTGGGTATTTTTTTATGTGTTTGTATTTGTGAAGTTACAGTTGTGTTATTTTCCAATATTTGTTGATCAAATAATCTTACAAGATAGGAGGTTAATAATCAGTAACTATAATAGATTTTTCACATGGTATCAGAGCTAAGTTCGGTAGAAGAGATTTACCCTAGGTGAAAGAAAGTGAGGGTTTATAAAACCCAGTTTAACCTCTTCAAAATTATTATTATTATTTTCTTTTAAGATGGCCTCAGCAGGTTTAAGAGATCAGGATAGATTGGATGGAGCCTCGAATTTTGGTGTCTGGAAAGCCAAAATTTCTTTATTGCTGGAAGAGAATGGTATCAAGGAATATGTGACCACTGTTGTACCTGTACCTACAGATGAAACACAACTCTTAGCATATAAGAAGGAAGATGCCAAGGCGAGGAGGGAGGTGATTCTTGACGGTGTCAAGGATCATATTTTTCTCGCATATTGTAGGGTTAGATACAACGAAGACGATGTGGGATGCCATTATGAATCTGTACCAGAATGCTACCACTAACCTAAGGAAGATTCTCAGAGAAAAGTTGAGGAATACCCGGATGAATAAGGGAGAAGACGTCACAAGTTACCTCACCAGACTTAGACTTGTCAAGGATGAATTGGCAGATATGTTGGAGACAAACCAAGTGATGACGAGCTAGTGAGAATAGCCCTAAATGGGTTTACTAAGTAGTGGGATGTCTTTGTTCAAGTCATCAATGGATGAGACACCTTACCGAGTTGGGATCGACTATGGAGTGATTTCACTCAGGAGGAGCTTAGACTAAGTCTTGTCAATGGAGCCAACAATAAGAGTCAGAAAAGTGAGGTGGAACAGGAAAATGTTGCCCTAGCGGGTAAAGGGAAAGCAAAGAAGGGGTCTAGTAAAGGATCAAATTCACAAGGTGAAAAGAAGAAGAAAGATTCTTCGAAGATCAAGTGCTATGGCTGTCACGAGTTTGGCCACTATGTCAGCGATTGCCCAGAAAGGAAGAAGAATGAAAAGAAAGGCAAGAAGCAAGTTGCAGCTTCAAAGTGTAGATGAGCTCTCTAGTAGAATGGAAGATGAGTTTGCACTCATAGCATGTATGGTTAACTCAACCTCATAGAGTGTTTGGTACATAGATAGTGGGGCCTCATATCATATGACATGAGTTAGAGAATACTTCTCCGATTATAAGGAAGGGAGCACCGAGAATCCAGATCTCTATGGGGAACATGTCCAAACTCAACTCAGTTGGGAAAGGGACTGCTGATTTCGAGGGGGAGAGTGGTAAGATGATTCACCTTCATGATGTGTTGCATGTTCCAGGCTTAGGGATGAATTTGATTTCTGTATCTGTCCTTCAGGACAAAGGGTACAATGTACTCTTTAGAGGGGCACATGTGTTGATCAAGCACAAGGATTGGAAATCACCCATAGCTATTGGAGTTAGGAGCGGTCAGCTTTATAGGCTGTAGTTTGATATTCCTAAGGCACTCATGAGCAACAGTAATCTTAGAGATCAGGGAGAGCTATGGCATAGAAGGATGGGCCATATCCATCATGGAGCCCTTAAATTACTTCATGAGACAGTGACAGGTGTTCCTGAGGTGAGCACAGAGCACGATGATGTATGTAAGGGATGCGTGTTGGGGAAGTTTGCTAAAGCATCTTTTCCAAGGAGTGACACCAGATCCAAGGGCGTTCTTGATCTAGTACATTCAGATGTATGTGGACCAATGTCGACGAAGTCTCTCAGAGGGTATGAGTACTTTGTTACTTTTATTGATGATTTCTCCAGGAAGACATGGATATACTTCTTGAAGACCAAGGATGACGTTTTCGATCGCTTCCCAAGAGTTCAAAGCTCTTGTGGAGAATTCGACAGAAGGAAGATAAAAGTTCTTTGGTCGATAATGGAGGCGAGTACAAAAGCAATGAGTTCCAGGAGTTCTGTACCATGGAGAAGGAATCAAGAGAGAGTGGATTGTTCCTTACAATCCACAATAGAATGGAGTTGCTGAGAGGAAGAATCGGTCTATAACAGAGGCATCAAGGGCTATGTTGCATGACCAAGATTTACCCCGTTATCTGTGGGCAGAGGCATGCAATACAACAGTATACATACAGAATAGAGTTCCACATAAGGTACTAGGGAAGATGACACCAGAGGAAGCATTCACTGGGAAGAAGCCAGATGTCAGTCACTTTAGGATCTTTGGGAGTTTGGCATATTGTCACATTCCTAAGGATACACGTACCAAGTTAGATCAGACTACGGAGAGAGGGTACTTTGTGGGGTACAGTGAAACCTCTAAGGCATATCGGATATTCATTCCAGGGACCAGGAGGATTATTGTTCGACGTGATGTCAAGTTCATGGAGGACAAGGCATTTAGAAGGTCTAGAGATTTGCCAGTAGATGATCAGAGTGAGCGGTGAATGAAGCTCCAAGAATCACTCAATCGAGTCAAGGGCGTGGCTCAAGTACAATTACTAGTACACGCATAGACTCGGGAGGAGAGAGTTTTCAAAGTATGGAGCAACAGTGCAAGAAGAGATGCATCAAGAAGACATGGAGGTTGATATTTCATCCTCTACGGTTGGGCAAAGCAAGAACCGTGAGGTTCAATGACCTGAGAAGAATACTCGGGAGTTAGTGGGTACTCTTAAGAGGAGTGATAAACAACGAAAACCACCAACTAGGTATGATGACTATGTTGCATTAGTTAGTATGTTGGTAGATAGTGAACCTTCTAGCTATCGGGAGGTTGCACAACATCAAGTGTGGCAAGAAGCAATGGTTGAGGAGTATACTTCAATTATGCGAGAATGATGTGTGGGAGGTAGTGCACTAACCAGCGAGATAGGGCGGTGGTTGGATCACACTTTGGATCTATAAGATCAAGCACGCATCTGAGATGGTAGCATCGAGAAATATAAGGCAAGGTTCGTGGAAAGGGTTCTCTCGAAAGAGGGAATAGACTACGAGGAGACATTTGCTCCAGCTTCTTGCAGGTATACTTCTATACGAGTATAATCTCAATTTCAAAGACCTGAGATGGGATGGCAGATCCATCAAATGGATGTCAAGACATCGTTTCTTAATGGTGAGTTGAAAGAGGAGGTATACATAGAACAACCAAAAGGCTTTGTAGCACACAAAGAAAGAGACCCACGTGTGTAGATTGAAGATAGTGTTGTACGGACTCAAGCGGGCTCCCGGGCGTGGTATGAGCGCATTGATAGTTACTTGCAGGAAATGGGCTTTGTGAAGAGTGAGGCGATGCTAATCTCTACTACTTGGTAGTTGGATGTGAGATTCTCATTCTTGTTCTATATGTAGATGACTTATTTCTTACAGGTTCACTGGGGCTCATAGAAGAATGCAAGAAGTATCTTGCAACGGAGTTCGAGATGAAGGATTTGGGACTTATGCACTACTTTCTAGGCATGGAGGTATGGCAGAAAGATGGAGAGATTTTCCTTGGGCAAGGGAAATATTGCATGGAAATCTTGAAAAGGTTCAGGATGGAAGATTGCAAAGCCATGTCTACACCCATGATCATGAATTGGAGGAAGGTAGACACATCCAGGGAGAAGGATGTAGACCCCACCTTATACAGGCAGTTGATTGGTTCTCTCATGTATTTGGTCAATACCAGGCCAGATATAGCTTTTGCAGTTAACTCTCTTAGTCAATTCATGGTTGAGCCAAAGAGAGTGCATTGGATTGTGGCAAAGCATGTGCCGTGTTATTTGCATGAGGTACAATCGAGTATGGAATTAGATATGCTCGAGGTGAAGGAATCAGGTTGATGGGCTATACTGACGCAGATTGGGCAGGTAGTACAATGGACAAGAGGAGCACTTCAGGGTGTTGTTTCAGTCTGGGATCAGGAGTTGTATCTTGGTTCAGCAGGAAGCAGAAGTCTGTGGCTCTGAGTTCAGCAGAGTCAGAGTACATAGCAGCTAGCATGGCAACATGTGAAGCTATATGGCTTCGGAAGTTGCTAGTAGCTTTGTTTGGTCAGAAGGTTGAGACTACGGTGATACACTGCGACAATCAGAGTTGCATCAAGTTGACTGAGAATCCGGTGTTTCATGATAGGTCAAAACATATAGACATCAAGTATCACTTCATCAGAGATTGTGTACAACGCGGGGTTGTTAAGCTGCAGGTTTGTACCTACGCAGATGAGCGGGTAGCGAGACATTCGACAAAGGCATTGGGAAGGCAAAATTTATCTTCTTCGAGAGAGATGTTGGGTGTCATGCAATGCTTCTCTAAGAGGGCGTGTTAATCTTAGTAGTTAGTAGCTTGGATAGTCATTTGTTTGTCCTCATCCATTTGTTATGGGTAGTTTGGATAGCCTAGAATTTAGAGAAATAGTTGTTTTTGTCAAACAAATATTGTTAGGATAAGAACAATTGTTATCTAATATTGACTTCTTTTAGGTGACACCTCATAACCAAGGTTGTTATGGTTATTGAGTTGTCTTAATCTCACTGCTCATTTGTATTAATCTCGGCGTTGATTTTCAACGAGAGTAGTATATATAGGGTCATTGGGGTCATTTGTAACAAGGAAGTTTTTAGAGAAACTTGGAGTTTTAGCAAGTATTTTGCGGTGTTAGCAAGGGTGTAGTGATAGCGTTGGAGATAGCGAGTGGAGGAATATCACAGGAGGATTAGGAGATTGTCGAGCTCGCCGGTAAGAGAGCAAGCGTATTTGTATCTCTTGATTTGCTGAAGTTTAATATATTTCTCATATGTAGTACTAGTTTTCCCTACGGGGTTTTTCCAGGGACAATTGTCCGAAAATATTGTGTTCACCTTGTTGGCTATTTTTTTTTGTGTTTGTATTTGTGAAGTTACAGATTGTGTTATTTTCCAATATTTGTTGATCAAATAATCTTATAAGATAGGAGGTTAATAATCAGTAACTGTAATAGATTTTTCACAGATTATGAGGAATAGTAGTCCAAAATGCCAAGCATCGTGGCATCCAGCCTCTTGACGAGATTGGTAAAGCTGGGAAACGAGAGTTGTTTTGACATTTGGCTGATGAACGCACCATATAATTTTGGAGATACCACAAGTCTCGTCTTTAGTTCTATTATAGATTCAATATCAGTCGAACCTTGTTTACACCACGAAAGAAAGCAGAGACAAGCAAGTAAGAAGGATATAATTCCAACAAAAGTTAATCATGCAGAAGTACAGTCTTTATATTGGCAAGAAAGCAAAGACAAACAAGTAAGAAGGATATGACTCCATCAAAAATTAATCATGCAGAAGCACATTCTTTGCATTGGCAAAACACAAATTTTTTAATTTATTAATGGTGTAGACTTTTGTATGGTCATTGGGTCAATGTATACATGCGATTTCTCAATTTATTAATAATGGTATTGATCTTGATTCTCCGGTGAGAAGTTTCCGACGAAGAAAGACATTTTTATAGATTTAGATGTCATTTCATTGAACCAAATGCAAACTAAAAATATTTTGTCAACGATGCCATCACTTAATTTATTAATGGTGTTGGTCTTGATCCAGATTCCACGGGATACAAGTTTCCCGCGAAGGAGATATTTAAGTTTGTTTAGTCCTCTCAATAAGTTCCACTCGGAGCGAACGCCGTAACTTAAATAGTCTTTCTAGAACGTCAAATTATTTTACTGCTATATATTATGTATGGACGTTTCTTTGTAATATCTTTTTATCTATTAAGTTTTTTCAATATTATATTCTTCAAGCACGCTGAGAACTAAATTATTATAAATACGTACAAGTTATATATACTAGCAATCACATATATACAATGCAATGTGAACGTGCAATGATATATGTTATTAGTTTTAGAAAGACAGATTATTATTTTTGTAGTTGATGTTGATAAGGGGTGTGATTGACAATACGATTTTCTATAAAAGCCATAGCAAATATTGCGAAATACATTAGAAGGGATGTTAGATAACAGCTTGGTTGTGTAATAATTGAATACAAATGCAAGTGAGACAGAGATAGAGATATTAGAAATGGGCGAGCCTACCCAATTCATTTGGAACAACCCCTGTGAAACTATTGTTTATAATTTTGAAGTGATATTCCCCAGAAAAGAGGGAATGGTCCTTGACATTTGATTCAAATTCAAGTTCAATAACTTCAACTGAGTGAGGGTGCCCAACTCATTGGGAATGAAGCCTTGGAGCTGATTATCACTCAAATCTAAGGCTATCAAGGTTGAGAGGTTACCCAAAGAGGAAGGAAAGACACCTGTTATATTGTTATTTCCTAGGAAAAGAATCAATAAATTTGTGAGGAAACCTAACTCCTGTGGAATGGGGCCTTCCAAATGGTTTTGCTCCAAGTTTAGACTCTGCAACCTATAAAGACTACCAAATTGCTGTGGAATTTGGCCATGCAGGCTGTTTTTAGTCAAAGAAAGCGATGTAAGAAAAGACAAATTGGCAAGGAAAGGAGATATTGGACCACTTAAACCCATACCAGTAAGTTTGAGTTCAACAACTCTTGCATTGTCCAAATTGCATTTAACTCCCGTCCAATTACAGAAAGAGATACTAGAAGTCTAATTGGCTAGTGAGTGAAGAAGATCAAGAGTGATGGAATACCTGAATTGAAGAAGAGTTTCTTCATCAGTAGTGTATTTGTTGTATCAGAATGGAGCACTGACAAGGAGAACATGATCACAAACACAATGGTGTGCATTTTACAACTCTGCAACCAAAAATCCATCCCTCCAAAGAACGGATTGCAATAAGAGTGTCTAGGAATATTACGAATCAAGTGAGGCAAGATATATTTTATAGCCTGATTGGGAATTCTCTGAAGTTTTTTTTAATTAAATAATTTAATATTTCCATGAATTAGGTTGTCACATGGTACGTGCAAAATAAACTTCAATAGCAACATGCATAAGTGATTAGGAATTCAAGATCCCTCCATATAAGCTGCAATTTGCAAAGGAAAAACAAAATAGAGCGGTAAGGTCAACGTCAGAGTTCAAAATTAAGATGTTTAAAAATTAAAAGAAATGCATGAAACAAAATCAATAGTTTGATAGTGTACAAAATGGTCGAGGCGATCACAAAGTCAAAGCTACTATCAGATGCGTACACAGATCAAATCAAGGGTCAAAATTGTAGCGCTGCAGATTCTTCTTATAAAAGGGATTGCTCTATTATTAATTCTGATTAGAAACTCCCCTGTTTACAAGTCTAACATCTTCAAAGAAAACATAATTTAATTACATTAACAAGCATGTTGTACTCGTTGATTTTCTCTGGTATCCCGATTTTGTAATTTATGTATAATTCAGTTTGTGTAGGGTCAGTCCTATTTTTCAATTTTAGTTTATCAATTAAAAAATAAATATATGGCGAGTTTGACTGAATAGATATCTTTCAGTCTTTGTGATTAAACTGAAGAAAATGGATTATTCATACACCCAGTACCCAGTACCAAACGCAAAACAAAGAAATCACATAAAATAAATAAATCTAAAATCTAAAATCTACCCACAAAGCTTGCGTGAAGTTGGAACTGAGCTCGAATAGTTGGAAGCATCAAGCATAGGAATCTTGTGAGTCTGCATGGATATTCTCTTTCTCCACCTGGAAACATGTTGTTTTATGATTACATGGTAAACAAAATTCTATGGGACATCCTACACGATGAGTAAAGAAAGTGGAGATTAATGTCTTAGTAAAGAACCGTCCACACCTTCCTAAAGTAATTGGTATTGTCTACGATGACAGGGGCATGAAGCTGCTGGCAAATGTGGCAGCCTATGAACCTTCAAAGGATGAGCAAGTTTCTTTTGGCAATTCTGGAAGACGCGTTTTTGTGACAACAGATGATAGTTTGGACAAGTCTACGGTTAATACCTCCTCATGCGGCTCAAAAGCTAAACAGCACAACACAAAACAAAACCTCATTGACCAAGAACCAAAGCTGTAGAACTGGTCATAAGAGGAGGCTAAGAAATATAGTTCTACTGCTACATACAAGTATAAACAGAATTTAAATGCATACCTGCAAAATTCAATTTAACGCAGGGAATTGACTGGAACTTGAGAGCTTGAAGAATGAAATTATAGTGTTAGTGACTAGTATTTAAAGGTTAATGCATGTAAAAGCTATAAAATAAAATTTAAAAATAGTAAAGCCAAAGCAAAATTGTTAAAAATAACAAAAGCAAAGTTGTTAAAAATAGCAAAAATAAAATTGTTACAAAATAGCAAAACCATCATTTACGTTGTCAAATTTGACATTGTCCTATGAATGTCCACTAAGCCTTTTCCCATAGGTATAACACCTTCGGCGTAACTAGTGGTTGCTCCATGGGGAGCAAGTCTACGCCGAAGTGTTTCTTGTTTGAACAGGTCTTTGTTGGAAGGGTGTGGGGCTGGTGAGTGTTTAATGTTTTGGAATCTGAGCTAGATTATCAGTAGGTATCTAATTAAAAAAACTATAGTGCAACATTCCCAAAAAGGCGGTGATAAAAGGAATGTTATTGTTTAGTCCGATTTGATCTGCATTAAAGAGCGGTGGTGAGGTTTTGTAAAGAAAGCGGTTGGAATTTCGAATAACTTATACAAAGAGTAAGTAGATCATGTAATTGAGCTAGATACCCTTTTTCACAAATGATACGGTAGAAAATTAATATAGTTACGGAAAATTAAATAATGTCGGTTTCAATTAGTAGTACATGTTATCAATTGAGTGGGTGCACGGCAGAAAAGCTACAAAATAGTGATTGTAGGCGTGGATGTAGTTTATGAGAATAACACAATGTAGTGGTTGTTTTGTAGAGTAGTTGATGCACAATGAAATGGCGAAATAGTTAATTGGAAGTGGGAACATTGTTTGGAAGGACATGTCTAAATGTTACATATTGTTTTTTCGTACACCGTGGGTGGACAATGTATCTATGTATCATATATGAGTGCAATGTTGCCATGTTTTTTAATATGGGTGCTAATATGTGTTATGTAAATGCTTTTATTTCAGTGAATGGTAAATATATTTACATGTTACAAAATTGTTGGTATACATATTTGAAGGCCTGCAGAGTTGTACATTGTTTGAAGATGGTTATTTACGGGGTGGGTTTTTAGTATTGGAGATAGAATTTCTCCCTGAGGATTTTTTGGGCAACCTTGACTGCAATTGGTGCCTGCTACAACATTTGTTATGTCTCTCTAGTTTTTTTATGCATGTCATCTTTAGCATACTTGCATATGGATTGGAAAGAATTTTTATATTAGAAACACGTGGTGAGGCATATCATAACTGTGCATTATGTAATGAAGTATTTTGAATCCACAGAGAGATGTATATAGAACGCATGGGATATATGTACAACAATTTAATGTTTAAGGGATTTATGTGCATTTGGATTGTGTGGTGGAGTATGGAGAACATAACAGCCATATGCATGGCTATCAAATGTGGCTTTCTAGTCCGTAGTGTCGGTGAGCAACATTGCAAAAAGTGTATCTTCATCCACATGTGTGCCTCCTTTGTAATGGTCTTCTACTCATTCAAATAGCAAGTGATGTATGTAAGTACTGTTGTAGTCAATACATGTAGGTATGTTGTAGAAGTTGTCTGCCATCTTTAGCATACTTGCATATGGATTGGAAAGAATGTGTATATTACAAACACATGGTGAGGCATATCATAACTGTGAATTATGTAATGAAGTATTTCGACTCCATAGGGAGATGTATGTAGAATGCAAGGAGATATGTGCAACAATGTAATGTTTAAGGGATGTACGTATATTAGGATTGTGTTGCAGAGTATGGAGAACGTAATAGCCATATACATGGCTATCAAATGCGGGTTTTTGATGATGTTGTGGATTCTCCATGTATGTGTAGTGCCAGGTGATGTAGGAGGTTGGTCAGGTATGATTTTATGTAGAGTAGGGTATTTAGTGTTAGCACCATTTAGGTGGAGTATAATGTTGGGAAGCGTAGTTGAGTGATCATATCTACAAGTTCATTTTTGCATTGTGCCCCATAAGATCGTATGCCTCTTAGTTTGACGATGAAGCACATGATTTGATTTCCCATTTGGTCATTTCGTAGGTGTTCTAACAAAGTGCGTAGGTCCTTAACAATTGTAGTTGAGTTGTTTTCAGTGTTCTACTTAGTAAATATATACGACACAACCTGACCTCTATGTCATATCATAAGGTTGAGCAGGAATTAACAGAACCATGGGTGGTTTCCAAAGTGGTTGTCATAGACCGCATTAAGTGAAGGGTATATTAATGGATTTGGATGTTAGTGTTGTGGGGTTGGTGAAACATAGGCATGCCAAATGGGAATAGAGTTGGAAATACCATAGAAAATAAGGCTTCTATTGAATATTCATAAATGGGATCAACACCTATTTGGGGCCATTCAACTAAGGCCGGGGTGGGGTGAGGTTTGATTTGCAAGTATCTCTTAATCTATTCAACCTCAATACAGGCAGATGGAACAAATGCAGTGAATGACGATGAGGTGAATGTGGGGGTGGCTATTGCTATTAGTTCAGTTGCAACATTGGTACAAGAAGGTTGGAGCAAGACAAGGGGACTCCTATAATAAGCACTTACTTACCTTGTGTTAAAATAGGTAGCTCTATAGGATGGGGCCTAGGATCAAATACCAATGTGTTAGGCCTAAGGGCAATGCATTTCCACTCGTCAACATGGAATGTAGGTAGGGTTAAAGTAGTGAACATGATAAAAACACATTAGGTGAGAACGTTTCCGTAAATACGGTGGGAGCGGCATCGATGGTGGGCAAAAGTTGGGTGTAAACGAAATGGTTTCTGGTTCTTTTCGTAAGCTAAGGTGTTCCGCACATGGGTCAATTTATATACGAATATACCTACACACACATATTTACATATAGGTACGATGTTATTGGCATGGCGACAAACGCGTACCTATCGGTTTAACAACCAATGCAATCAGTCTAACGTTAGTAAGCCAAACAAATTAACATGGAAGTAAAAATGTTTTCAATATATAATGAATATTTGATTAATCATAGAGGTAGAAGTTGTTAATGGCCAAGTTCACACCACATGCATGCGTGGAACAAGGAAAACAAAGGTGGTGATGAGTGGCAGAAATGATGGTGTGTGGGGCCAGATCACATAAATAATGTTGTTATCTAGGTGTGGGCAATCTGGTGGAGGGCAAGGAAAACAATAACACACAAGCATACAGGTTTGCTAAAAAATTGAATATGTGAGATTTGCATTAGCGTATTGTGAATTGAAATTAGGCGTTGTGTATCAACGTGTTGGTGGTCTCTATCAAAATACCGATCTTCCAGGTAGGAAGGTACAAAGTAGAAGGTTTGAATTTTACGTGGGCTTTGCCTAATTCTATGCAAAGGGATCGGGTACATCTAACTATCGATCGAAATTTTTGTCCTTGCCTATTAATCCAAGGAAGAAAGGACCAACACATATTGTTTTAGGCGAGATGGTTGAAACTCTAGGAGATTGTTGTCATACCTAATGTTTACGTAGCCCATAAACACTTGCTTTATGCACGCAATGCAAAAGATGGGATTTTCCAGGGAGATGTGACAATTCCTTGGATTGAACCCACAATGGGCAATAATAAAAGCATATATTAACAACAAAGGTTTTAAGCACGCACCAATGATAGATTGCCAATGGAGAAGTTAAGATCGGGTGTATGAGTGGAACATGTGTTTAGTGGATTTCATGTTTTCGGTGCCTAGGTTGGTATGCTATGTAGCATTCTTTACAAACTTTGTTCATGTGGGGGTAAGTAATTATGACACATAATGTATGTGTAGCAGAATAATAAGCATCCAACATGATGACATGTAATAAAGAGGTTGTGGGTGGAGTAAAAAGGTTTCGAGAGGTGTAATGTATGCAAGATGATTTGCGATTCAAGGCCAATGTATAAATAATGTGCAAGAATGTGTATAAGTTAATCATTTGTAGGAGATTGTAAAAGGGAGATGTGTATTTTTGGCCTGCCAAGTAGATTATGAATAGAAAGATGCATGCCCATAAAATGTGTGTAAGAGCACTTGTAGGCAGCCCTAAATGAGCTTTTACTACATCTTCGAAGGTCGTGGACCATATAGGGCCAGTTGGGTACTTTAACAGCAGGTACAATGCATATTTATATTTGCATGAGGTAGAATGCAAGTTGCATTTTAAGAAATGCCAAAAGTCATTCGTAGCTATAACGTTTTCATCCCGATCTTGTTTACCATTAACCATTTGAGAATAAGCATAGCAGAAATTCTTCATATTGATATGTAAGATGGTGGCAACAAGTACAGTGTGTTGGAATGGGTTTCGTAAAGTGGGGGCTTGGATGTCAACAATTGTTATAGTAACCGGTTTTTCTACACTCGGCATAAGTGAAGCATTTATTACGACTATGGTACTTACACGAATATGAAGGGCTTCTGCTTCCGGTACCAGAGGTGCTAGGAAAATTGCATAGTAGCCCGTGCGGTTAAGATTCTTTGTCTAAATACAGTAACCTTGGCTTTCATGGTATTGAATGATGATGTGAGCAAGGATATCTTTGATGAATGTACTCCTAGAAACATTATTCCTCGGTATACAAGATTAGCGCTTGAAAAGGCGGGTATAGAAGGGTACAGAGAGGGCCTCGATTATTACTAAGATAGGATTCCACCTATAGTCAACTATGTTAGCCCCATCACCTATTGAGGAGGACAAATCAAGTATTTTCAAATGGGACTATATGGAATATAGCAACCACAATGGTGGGACATTCATGCTCGAGAATGGTGAGATGGTTAAGAGTTAACACGATAAGCAATGTGGTTTACAAAGACAATCCGACAATCTTTGCGTGGGAGCTCATGAACGAGCTCCGTTGTGTTTCCAATCTAGAGACACTTTTCAGTACCTACACATGTGTATAAATACAAATGTTTTATTGTTATCTAGGGAAGGGACCCCATAACCGAGCAGGGTCCAATGATTGAGAGTGTTTTAGCTGTTTTTGGAACCTTTGGTAGAAACTTTTTTGCTCATAAATTAAATGAAAAGTGACATAAATATGTTCAATTTTTCCTGAGTTATTGTGAAATTTATTATGTATTGTTATTTCAATATTGAAGTGTAAATATATGACATTCTCACCAAATAAAGATCACATCTGCAAATTAATACATTACATATTAATATCAAGAGGTTATTTCAACATCAACTACTGGTGCCATTTAAGTTTTTTAAGGCTCTAACATGTACAATGTTAAACAATTATTTGTGCAGTAATAAATATATTTGCTTTCAATACTAAATTCACTTGCTTACATCATATTATATTTTTATGTACATACATCTATCCTAGTAACAAATTTAAAAGGCTCATCAAAGTCCAACTATTTATATTGATTTTGACAAATTCAAATCCATATCTACAATTTATTCATCCAAAATCTCCCAACCTCCAATGTCATCTTCTATATTAAATGCAAGCACCTGCAAACAAGAAAAGTGTTGTAAGGCTCACTATTTACAAAAAAATCACAATTAATGAAGGATTGAACAAGATTTCAAAAATATAATTAATAATTTCACAATCAAAGTGATGTATTTCCCACTCCATCTCCACTTAACTCTCTCACCCAATAGAATTCGAGTGCATGGATCAACTAAAGTT
This sequence comes from Taxus wallichiana var. yunnanensis, assembly GCA_018340775.1. NCBI lineage: Eukaryota > Viridiplantae > Streptophyta > Pinopsida > Cupressales > Taxaceae > Taxus > Taxus wallichiana. The sequence continues at coordinate 470,306,742 of CM031241.1, forward strand.
TCAAATATAACAAATAAATTGTTTTATTTACTTTACCAATCCATGTCAAACTCCCTCAGCCAATAGAAATGAAGCACACGGATCAAACATGGATCCAAATTTCTCACTAAAATCTATAAATAGTAGAGTTGAGTCGAATACTTCTTTCCCATTCAAAAAAATATTTCAGTTTGATTTACATTTTGCTGTGCAAAAACTAAAACTTACTTGTTGCTGCTGACAGTTTACATCTTCTTGTTGTGCAAAGGCTGCTAACTAGCCAGGGGCAATCTCTTCCATGCTGTGCAAAAGCTGCTAACTAGCCAAGTGCAATATCTTCCATTTCCTATTTATTTACATCTTGGTAATCTTGTTCAATCCTTCATTAATTATATTGTATAGAAGTTTATATTGTATAGATAGTTTACCATTAAAATTGTTATGAACAATAATGGCTGATTTAAATAGTTTACAAGCAGCTCATTATTATTCGTAACAATTTTAATGATAAAATCACTAAATATACAGTGAATCCTATGTTTTTTCAATTGATCATCTGTCATTATTCATAACCTGCTCTTTCATGGAAATAAAATATTTACTGCAGTTCTGTTAAAAATTTACTGCAGTTTTGCTAGAAATTTACTGTAAGTTTTGCTTCAAATATACATGCATTTAAATAGTGTAACCCTTCCATTTCACGAGGCATTTCACTTCGCACATAGCTCATTGAAAACATAATCCAGATGAAAAGCCACAAGGTTGCCATGAAGGAAATCTTTTGGTAATAAAGTACGCAGAAAGTGAACGGTGAAACTGTAATTTCAAGCCATTATTGATTGGCGTAAGCATTTCGTAAAACTTGAAACTATAATTTCGCCATTATTGGATTGGCAGTGCATTTCAAAAACATTAAATTAAGTTGTCCAAACTTTAAAGCAAAGGATTTGAGAAAACATGCAAATGATGGACGTATTTTCAAAAACCCTATATTAATATCAGTTTTGACGTAGAAACAAAATCATTTTTCTCTCTAGACAAGATATTTCTGAACATAAAACATGTGTAATTTATAACTTATTCGTACATAATGTGACATGTGGAAAATAACCTATACAAAATGTGAAAAATGTAACATTTTAAACTAGTGACCCAAAACTGTTAATTTTTAGAACCACTTGTTATTAGTTTAATACTTTATAAATGCTTATTTGTTTGGTAAATGGTGCACATTAAATATTGTCAGCTGTAATCAATGTCACATATCACCGATCACATGGGAATGCATTTATTTCTGCCAGGTGTTTAATTGTGTTTAATTGTGTGGCAGAACTACTTGTGTTGGGACAGGTGATCAGCACGTGTTGGGGCAGATTTCATAATGGCGCGTGCAAAGCAGCCTGCCAAAAGACCAGTTAGAAAAACGAGGAGTAAGCTGCAGAGGGGGTGAAGTTCACAAATATCTCTTCTGATGAGGATAACATAGTCGACAAACAACCTCAAAAAACCACCACAGCGAATCCAAGGAAGAATCAGTCAAGAGCCAAAGCACAAAATTTTGCCTTCATCAATGCAGCGAATATACATAAGAAAAGAACAGCTTCCAATAAAATGAGGCATCCGCCAAAAGGCAAAGAATTTTCTTTTGATGAGAATATCACAGCTGCCCAAGATCCTGAAATCAACCTTACTAATCCAACTGTGGAAGTAATGGAAGTACTGCTATAACAAAGAAAGTATACATAAGAGGGCAATGGACAAAAGCTGACATGAAAGCAGCCTTAAGGGATGTGGAAGAAAATGGAATGTCCACGCGAAAAGCAACAACTAAGTGGGGAATCCCTAGTACAAATGTGACTGATTGGTTGTATGGAAAAAGAACCACTAAGAGGAAGGGACCTCCAACTGTTTTGACAGATGAGGAAGAGAAAGAAATTGTTACCTGGTGCAAAGATATGGCAGAACTTGGCCATGGTCTTGAAGTCATTCACCTAAAGGCCTATGTAGCGCACATGTGCCAATGCAGACCAAACCCATTCAAAGATGGCCTGCCAGGAAAGTCATGGTGGTATGGTTTTCGAAGACGTCATCCTGACTTGACAATAAGAACTGCAGAAGGCCTTGACCGAGATAGAGCAGTCATGTTAAGGCCAAGAATTGTTGCTGCTTTTTATGATAACTTGCAAAAAATGTATGCTTTGCAAATCAGTATGGGCCAAAAAAATATGGAACTGTGATGAAACTGGTGTTCAAGCAGGCAAGAATTGTGGCATGCGTGTCATTGCTAAGTTGGGATGTAGAAGTGTTCCACATATTATGTCAAAAAGTAGGGAATGGATTACCATATTATGTTGTGTTAATGCAACAGGACAAAGCATTCCTGGATTTTATCTTTTCAAAGCAAAGAGACAACTGAAGAACTATATAGCTGGATGTGAACCTGGAGCATGCATGGCAGCCCAACCACATGCTTGGATGAAAAAAGAGTTTTTTATGAATTGGTTACATCATTTTGCAAGATCAGTTCCAGGTGGGGTTTCACCAAAAAATAGGCATCTTCTCATATTTGATGGTCATGGCAGCCATGTAGCTTTAGGCACAATCCAAGAGGCTAGAAATTTAGGCATTGACCTTCTGACTCTACCAGCACATACTAGCCATAAGCTTCAGCCATTAGATGTTAGTGTGTTCTCTCCATTCAAGAACTACTTTAAAACAGTGAGGTCTAGATGGATGGCAAGGAACCCAGGTCTTGAAATAAGGAGGACAGAATTGGCAAAACTTGGTAGTCAAGCTTTCCAACTTGCACTTACACCTGAAAATATCAAGGCAGGTTTTCGAAGGACAGGTATATGGCCACTAGATCAAAATGCTCTTTCCAATGATATGAGGCCAAGTGAGGCCTTTGATGTTGAAGAAGATGAGGTGGCAGCTGTTGAAAACATATTGAGGATGGCGGGAGTGGAAGATGCAGATGTGCAACGTTGTTTAGAAGAACTTGCAAAAAATGTGGTAGGTAATGAGGAAAACCAAAAACAAGGGAAGAACATGTTGAGTCTACATGTTTTGGCATGCCTACAGATTTTCACCTTAGTTCAAAGCAACTCATGTGAGCCAAACACAAGAAGCTACAGATATTGATGATAGCATGAGCTTACCAACACAATTCAATGCACCTGAATGGATTAAAGAAGGGGCTGCTAACCTGGGCATGCAAATTGATTTCAACAATGAGGAAGTTTCAGCTTCTATGCCATCTCCTCCCTCACCTCTTCCAAGCGAGGTGGTGCACTATTATGCTAACACATTGGAGTGGGAAGATCATGATGCAAATGGTTTAGATAAAGGAAATTTTGAAGTTGATGATTTTTTAGCCACTCAAGACAACCAAGAGGTGAACTGCACCCAAGATGAGAACAACCAAGCATATAAACTAGTAAGCAAATTCTTAAAACTGCCAATTGAGAAGGTTCACACCCATGTACGGCTAAATGATGATGCAATTAGAATTGGAAGGCAATCTCAAATACTTACCTCTGATGACTACTTGCATTTACTTCAAGAACAAGAGACAAGAAAAAAGAAATTGAAGATTTGAAGGCAAGGAAAAGGGAGCAGGCAAATGAAAGGAAAGCACAAAGGTTAATAGAAAAAGAAAAGAAGGGGCAACTTAAAATTGAAAGAGAATTGAAAAGGCAGAAAAAGGAAGAGGCACAGTTACAACGAAAAAAGGAGAATGAGTTGAAAAAGGAGCAGGCCAAAATCTCCAAAGAGCATGATAAACGGATGAAGGAATGGCAACAATGACAAAAGGATTCTGACCGACAAAATAGGCGATTGAGTAGTCCCTCAAATCCCCTACCTGATCAACATCATATTTTGTTGAGCATGTATAACACATTCATGCCTGCTTTTTCTTCCATTTTTAATAACCAATCTAGCTGCCCATCTTCTCCTACAAGCAATGTTACAAATTCTGGAATTTTAGATCAAGCGTTGTTTAGTCAGACTGGCCAACTTTCAGAAGCTAATGCAAATGTTCAGGGTACACCTCCTACCATGCTACCTACTGCAGTTCAATCTGTGAATGCTACCACATCAGAGAATCACAACGAAGTGCAACCTCCACCATTTCCAGGATTTTGGCCAAACTATTAAGTGAAAAGTTGTACAAATTTTGGTTTACATAACCTTCTTAGTAAGCATTAGTAAATTTTGTCGAGCTTGTAATGTGAATTCCATAATGGTAGCTAGGATTTCACATATTTTCACAAATATGTAGAATGCATAATATAAGTCCTTAGACCTTAAACAAATATGTTATCAAATATGTAATCGAATGCCTTAGCAGAAGAAGTCAAGTAGATATTGATAAATGTTATATATGTAAAACTTTTGGAAGTTTTCTTTACTTGTAATTTTCTCGGAGTAATGTATCTAATATTTTGAAATGGAAAACAATATGTCAGTAATGGTATGTCAAAGAACTCGAGTTATATGCCATTCAATCTAACAATTGCACATAATATCAATATATCATTACCATATCTAAAATATTGTTTTCCATTTCAATGTGTTAAATACAATATTCCAGAATATTACAGCAAAGAAAACTTCTCACTGTAATTTTATGAAATATTGTATCTAAAATATTGAATTCGGAATTGTGTTCATTATGGCATGTTTTGTGAAGTACAGAGATTCTAAAAATATTAGTAATTTCTTTATTTGATATTAACATCTCATTCAATCTCAATTCTTTAAAATAGATCATTGCCTTAGCAAGGTCACACTCGACCTTACCTGCTTGAATGGAACTTTAATTCTGCGAAGGCGATGCATGGACATGTTAGTGCAGTGGGAATGCCGAAATTTGCAATTGTTACTTTAGAAACCCATGAAACTCCTATCGAAGACGTGAAACATGTGCAGCTGCAAGGGAAAGACATTCTTGGTTGTGTGAGTGAGAAAAAAATACAAATTTATTCAGTAGCAACTTACAAAATTCCTGCAGACAAATTAGTGTCAACAAATTAAAATTTCTTGTTAAAAATGTAGTTTAAAGAAGAAGTATTGTCAATTTCCCAAAATATAATGTGTTTAAAAACACATTTTGCATACTATTTTTTTACCGAGATACGGTTTGTGCCTGTCTATTTTAATGATGCCTCCATGAGAGCCACCAGAGATGCTTTCCGAGCTCGTTGGGTGCAGAGTTTATATGTTTAAGAGATGCTTTGCTAGATCGAATCGGGAAAACGCAAGCAAACCGGTCCAATCTGGCAGCCGTAGTCTCTCGATGACTCAATCAAAAGATGCGTTTATGACTGCTTTTAGAAAATGAAGGAGTAGAAATTGACCAAAGATCCTACAAACAACCTTCACACAATCGCCTTAAAAATATGATAGTCACCATTCATATTTCCACAAAGAAGATTGAAGACATGAAAATAATGAGAATGTTATCAATCTCTTCGAATGCTTGGCCTCATTTGGAAGGTTTTTTTCTAGCGTCGCTTGTGTATATAACCAATCAGATATCATGTACGCTACGCCGCGGAAAAGAAAACAACACCCAGGATGGAGGAGAAGAAGTATTACTTACAGGACGACGGAGAAGAAGGCGAAGAACAGGCCACCGGAGAAGACGGTGACGGCACTGGGTTGCCGTCCATCGACAGAGATCGGTTGTATTGCTTGGCAATTGTGATGCTTTTGGTCACGCGTCCCCTCTCGCATCTCGCCGCCGCCCTCTGTAACAAAACGATTCCGTCGCTAAAAGAAATCGCCACCATTTTTTTTCATTTTTGAAGAATTCAGTGAAGTACTTACCTGGAAGAGATTTGGTATTGATGGAGGTACTTTTTCTGAATTTGCCGAGGCCCCGAGAGGCTCGGGCCTGCAACCACATCGTCCCAAAGCTGATCTAAGAGTCCCATCATGCGAACGAGCTTAACCAGCCAGAGGACTCGAAGCTTATGAAATGGACAGAGGACTTGAATCATGTGTCGGCGCGGTTTTGTGAAGCATGTAAGTCCAACTGTGCCTTAGGCGAGTGTCTTACGGCTTGATCTCTGCAAGCGGCGGTGCTTGATCTTACGGCCGAACGCATGGCGGAGGCGAGCTCTAGAACCACCCGTTACCACCATCTTCTTCCACCATTGCGCCATCTTCTCCTTCCAGTCTATTGCCGGTTCCAACATGGATAACTACGCTGTCAACTACTTCTGCCACACCATTAAGCACCTGGCGAGAATGAATTCATTCCCATGTGATCGGCGATAGGTGACATTGATCACAGCTGACAATATTTACTGCGCACCATATCCCAAAGAAATAAGCATTTATCAAGCATTAAATTAATAACAAGTGGTTCTAAAAATCGACGGTTATCGGTCACTAGTTTAAATGTTACATTTTTTCACATTATGTATAGGTTATTTTCCACAATGCACATTAGGTATGAACAAGTTATAAATTTCACATATTTATGTTCACAAATTCCTTGTCTATCCGATTGATGGTTTTTCGAAGGCTTCCTCAGGCACTTACATGTCTATACACACCCTCAAAGTTAGAGTGCTTGGTTATGGGGTCCCTTCCCCTATTCCATTTTTCCTTTGTGAATATAAAAAGTAAAATCGTGTGACTTTCTGTTTGTATGATGGTCAGAACTGGATTCAAGAAATGGCGGTGTACGTAAAGTCCATCGATTGAAAGCATCTGTTGGAGATCGGAGTGGAATGATTTTACGGTCCTTCAACGCCAGCGAGACTACAATTCAATCCCAACAAATATGCTTGATGCCAAGAACAGACTTCAGCAGAAATCACCAGGCGCTTGGCATAGACTTTGCTTCTGTGCACATCTATACAGAGAGCTGGTAATTCATTTCATTTCAGCCTGCACTGCAGCCTTTTGAATTACACGCCCATATCAAAATTTCAAATTTCCCCCTAAACCTGGCTTTCTTATTTTATTCTTTGTTTCTTTTATTATTTATGCTGTGTAGATGGTGACTGTGAAGATTGCGGAATGGGTTTAATACATCAACATCCGGGCGATAAAAATGACTAGTGATGGAGACAACAAACATGGAGAAGGTGCAGCTTCAGCAGAACAGATTATCACTTCCTGGAGTCGCCCGTTTGCCTGTTTGTATGACTTGCTGAGGAATCCTTGGAATAGCAAGAACACTCGACGATAGGAAATCTGTTGCTGTTTTTACAGCCCAAGAGAGAATGGTATGCTCACTAGTGCGATACAGACTATTCTACAACAGTCCCTGGTACATTGTAAGTTAGATTTTAAATTTAATTTTTTTTGTCTTACACAAATTGTATGGGGCCGAGGCATTTATGATTTTTTCTTTCCTCATTTAGCAGTGGTTATATAGCTCCGGAGTGTATAGTGACAGGATGTGTGACGAAAAAGGCGGACATTTTCAGTTTTGGACTCGTGCTGTTGAATGTTGTGTAGGTACAGTGCACAATAATAATAATAATAGGACTCGATGCTGTTGTTTTGGGTCTAAAGCGGCTGCATATGTACCTCGTAGGGCAAAACTTTGCTACAAACGATGTTTTGAACTTTGTTTAATTCAGAAATTTAGATGATCGGTTGTATAGTCTAATAGAACGGGTAAGATTTTTTTAATTTTTTCTTTAAATGCATTATAACCTCAAAACCACATAAGAATTTGCCCTTATTTGATGGCAATTCCCCATGTCTCCACAGGTGATTGCATTTCAGCGAGAGAATAGGCTTAAGGAATTAACAGATCCTGAACTAATGAAAACAGGAGGTTTTGACTGGAGGCAGATCTTAAGAATTATCCTGACAGCCCTGTGGTGCATTCAAACTGATCCCCATTTATGCCTGTCTGCGTCAGGAATGTTCGTGATGCTTTCAACTGAAGAAGAGATTCCACCGCCGCCAGATCCGGGAGTGCACCTTGTCAGGCGGAAATTGCAAAACTAACTTCAAATTTTTATTATTTTTTGGGTGTAAATTAATAACTGATTTGTTTAAATTGGAAAACGAGGCATTTTTGGGAGGTTCCATCTCAAGAATCCTTATATTGGTAGATTGTGGATTTGAAACTAGAATCACAAATAATTTGTATACTTTATTTGAAAACCATTGGCTGGGTATTTTTTCAAATATTAAAATATTATTGTATTTCATGTTAAATATTATTGTATTTCATTTTGTATATTTTGTGTTGTATATTTTGTGGTGTCAAACTCTATGATTTATGGGGAATTGTTATGGGTTCTTTTTTCAATCCATGATTTTGGTACCTATTGTGTTATGGGTTTTTTAGGAAAGGGTTTCTCTTGTGTTATCTTATCTATGTCATTTTTTGTTACCTCTTTATTTAATTTTTTTGTTGTATAATTTCTTTTTATTTGTTTATCCAATCAAATTCTCTTCAACTTATAACTATAATTGTAATTGTTCCAATTATATGTCTTGTTATTCATATACTTCTTCACATAATGCATAACAGAGAATGGTGGAGACATGCATAATCCACCATCTAATTTCACCCTTCAAAGTTATGCTAATGTAAACCCTTATAATACCAATTTTCAATTACTTGTGTGAATTTTTCTTAAGTAAGGTCTTGCAGTTTTCATTATTAATGCCCATGTCATCATTAGAGATATCTTTTTGTGACGACCTTAAATGATAAGAGGACATAGTGGAACTGATTTGAATCCCATTGTAATGCTGGTCTTTTTTTTTGAGAGACTAAGATAAAATATAAAATTCATGCTCATTAACACTTGGTTCTTTGTTGGTAAACCACTCATACGCACTTTAATCATGGAGATTTTTTTTCTATGTAACAACTCAAACTGAACCGTTTTTACCTTATGTAGTGAATTAGAGGTTGCAATTGGTGGTGGATGGCATTGGCATTGTATGAGTCTAATTATGGCATTGGGAAACCTACATTTGTTTTAATTTAATGCATAAAAACCAAACACTTTGGAATATTGGTTGAGGAAGAAAGCACGATCTGCCTAAATACTCTCTTTCATAAGTCAAACACAACTTCTATTATGGGAATCAAACAAATGTGAGAGTAAATCTAAAATTCCCTTTGACATGTGGTACCTATGCTACGTAAAAAGAGATCTAATTGGAGACGTGTGGGTGATTTAGAAGGGAAACATGACCTTGATGGTCTGCTAGAAGAAATAATCATGGTTGGCCTTGTTGGAATGAAGCACGAGGTCATTGATTCAACTCAGTTCAAGAAAAAGAAACTTAAAAATTAGTTGTTGAAATGGTTGTCATGGTAAGTTTGATAACCCTACCATCTAGATTATAGTTTATGTTACAATAAGAGAGCAGAAAATGGGATCCTTAATGCTTGTATACATGCATCCTCTTTTTTGTCTTCATCCCCTAAATACATTTGTCGATATTGAAAGGAAAATCAAGTTTATTTCAAACATGCAATCTCTAATGAAATCTCGCGTGCCACATTTATACAAAAGTTAAATTGTTACACAAGCATAAAAGTGTTTAAATGGCCTTAAAATTTTAAGTTTGTAGACAACATGCCTTATCTAGTTCAACTCCTTAGAAATCACTTGAAATCCTATTGAATATTTTCTCAAACTCCTTCATGTCTTAGGCCTTTATTTTTGTCACATCATGAACAAGTTCATGGCTCTTAAATAGTAATATTTTTAGTTTTATCCACTTTCTATGATCATGTCCCCTTTCTCTCTAACCATCATAAATTCTATAATGAAATTTGGTTTAGTCAACCTAGGAGATCTTTTAGGTTCAATTAAGAAAGAATATTAACAAATGTAATATGTAAATATAAACACATCCTAACCTATTAGTAGCATTTAGGGATCTTATGGTAACAACTCACATTCTTGGGAAAACATAATCAGTAGATCATATAACAACATATAATGAGATATTAACCCTAAGCCATAAACCCTAAACCATGAACCATGAGCCTTAAATGCTAAACCCTAAACCGTAAAACTAAATCCTAAAACCTAAACCCCACCCTTAAACTTGAAACCCTAAACCTTAAACACCGAATCCTAAACCCTAAACCTTAAACCTTGAATCATACACCCTTATTCTTGAGCCCTAAAATCTAAACCCTAAACCTTAAGCCTTGAACGTCAAATCCTAAACCATAAACCCTAATCCATGAACCCTAAACCCTAAACACTAAATCCTTAACCCTAAACCCTAAACCCTTAGCCCTGATCCCTAAACCCTAACCATTAACCCTAAACCCTAAACCTAAACCCTAAATCCTAAACCACTGACCCTAAACCAGTAAACCTTGAACCCTAAACCCTAAACCTCGAACCATATTTCATCAATATTTCCTAGTCTCGTGCCTAAACCATCATTGAGTCCAGCTTGTAAAACTACTTTGTTTAAGAGAGGTGGAGACAAGTAACTAAATGGACATGACATCTACCTTGTTCCTTGCAATGCATATTGCACATATCTGTTAAACTTGTTTCTCCCCACATATACTTGCACTCTTGAATGTCAATTTCTTCACACTCTTAAACAAATTTCACATTTATCATATTTCCATGTATGGTATTATACTAGCCAGGATGACCCATTGGAAGCTGGAAAAAATAACCATCGCAACACAAAAATAATCTCAACAAAAATGGAAGAAACGTAGATAATATACCAATGCGGAGGTGTAGGATCATAACCAAATTGCTAATCCTCTCCTCTAGAGAAAGAGAAAGCTCTTTTCTTTCTGGAATGGATAACAAATTTGTGACCTTCTTTAAGTGTTCAAAATAAGTATAACAACAGGGAATTGCTAAGAACACAAATGGGTTATCAATCACCTAGTAAATCTTTCTTGCTTAGTTCTTGATGGGAGTGACCTCGGCCGACGACTTAGTGACCTTCCATTCATTGATAATTCCTTCTATGATAAACCCATGGATGCTTTCAAAAGTGCCTTAAAAAATATAGAGGTAGTCATCAAGCCTAGCGAAAGGTGTGATGTGATTTCCAAACAACTTGAAATTCATACAGATTTAGAAGTCATAACATGAATTTACAAATATATATATATAATTATAAATGGAAGCCAAGCAACGGTGTCTCCATGTATCTAAGGATCGAGGACTAATGGGGTCTGTGGAAGGATTGGACATTCAGAATCATTGAGTGTCTGAATCAAAATGTCGTTACATCTAGAGAAACATTTTCAAACATTGGAGTAATGCATCTTGGAAAAAGCTTAGCCTTTAATTTCATCACCAATCTATCCTAATTCTTAATCTTATATATCTTTCCCTATACACACTCTTTTAGTCTACACATGTTCCCACCAAAAGTATGCATGACCTTTGAACTTACTACAGGAAAATATTATCTTCATAGGATATTTTATCGCATCGTATTCAAAGAATTTCTCCTTTTGTTTGATCCAATCAATGAGTTGTTCTAGATTTGGAGTGCTATAGTAACTAGGAACAACTACCTTTGGGTTAGTGTCAATTCTAATGATTACACATAAGAATCAATTTACGCTTGTGCCTTGCTTTAGTGTAATATTCCTAAGGTTCTCTTTTATGCAATTTCATCATCACTTGTATTGTCATCCACTGATATTCATTTGTATAGAGTGGTCTTTTACGTTAAGCGGTCTTCATAGCCTCAAAATGGAATCCTCTCATAATTTTTGCTAAGTCTAAAAGTCTCAACACTTTGACCCAACATGGCACTTTGACCCTCACATGTCTACTCTTTCCCAGAACTTTGTTAACAGGTATCCTAACACCCCTTCTCCAGCCCGTGTACTTTTTACCAATGACATTTTTTAGGCTCGTTGTACCCACGGTGAAAGTACTACTCGTTTGACACGCCTTTAACATTTGTGTTGTCATTTCAACTCTAGCAAAGATGGTAGTGAATTTCAAATTGAAATTTTAAATTTTCTCTAAGTTCTGCTCAATGATTCCTCACAACTTCCATTAACCCTTTCAAGGATATGTAAAACATTCAAGAGCACCCACATTCATTTGCAAGGTTCCACAGACGAAGTCTCCACAACCTTACTGAGGTTTACATTGAAGAATTACAGGGAGGTTTGCATTGTATTTTTGTTTGTCTTCCATTCTCAGGTAGTTTTTCATTATTTACATAGTCTTCCCTCTCATCCAAAAAGTAGACCATGTTGATGTGTGATCCAGATGCCAAATTTTCTATTGGGTTTTTCTCTTTTGACAATAATGAATGTGGTGTTACATCAATATGCATTCCACAAAGGCAGTATGGGTGAGTGTAGTAAAAGGAATTGTTCATTTTAATGTTGGATTTTAAATTTTATAATTATTTGATAAGATCATATAGAAATTTTAACCTTAAATTCAATGTTCATTTGATCATCACACATAATTTGCAACCTTAAATTTGATGTCAATTTAGCCTCACATCAAAAATGTTTTTTATTTTTTCTTGGAGAAGTCAATCCAAAATTGTAAAATCTTATCCATACCATAGAGTTTGGAGCCCATTTTTCTTGAAAATATTTTTGTGATCCCGACACATTGGTGTATAACAAGATAGATGCCATTTATCACCACCTAAAGGGAAATTTGGCTACAAATGTAGCAATTTTTAACAAAGAATAAGAAAATCACTTGGTTTATAAGATTACATTTTCCCTCTTCAGGTTTTCAATGGAATTATAATATCCATGTTTCTCCTCCATGGTCACCCTCACATTCTCAACTAGTTCATATATGTCATGTCTCTTGTTGATTAGTTGATCCTATTCAACACATGCCAACTCCATGAATACAATCCACTATTTTGTAGTGTTATCTACTTCTTTGAGCTTGTCTATGCATTTACATAACCCCTACCCTACTGACAACATATTGTGTACATAATTTTAATTTCCCTTTTCATGTTTTTTTGTCCTCGTTTCCCATTGTTGGCATGTTTTCAATAAATGCAAAAGTCATAATTCTCTTGTTCTCTTGTCTTCTTCTCAATGGATAAGTCACTAGTTTGAAATAAGGATTACGAATTCTTCTACATTTTGGTAGGGAATGTGATTCCATAGTATGAGCCCATTATTGTAATGAAAAATCAAAATTTTGGATGCTTTTTCCAAACACCATTATTTATGTCCCAACATGTCCACTATGCTCTATAGATAAGTTTTAAGTATAAAAACCTTGTATTTCCTAAATCTAGTGTAGGTCCCCTTGTCTTCGATACGTGTGGTACCTGTTGAGTCTGAGAACCTTCTTACACCATGCCACTTGTCAAGTTTTTATAAATATCTTTGCCTACACATGATATATATCATGTACACTTAAGGACAAAAATGTTTCCAAATAAATATAAAATTTAATAAAGCCATGCCTAAGAAAACTCCCTACATGTAACTCTAAGTAATGGTGTTGGGGTTTTCATAAGTCATAAAAATGGATACATGTCTAAAAACCTCCCGAAATTAGAGCGAAATGCCGAGGCAAGACAGATAATGCGGTAAAATGATTACTAGAATACCCATTCGAGAAAGAAGTTAGCCAAAGTGAAACCTTCTCGCATAGATTGTTTAGGCACGGCGTCGAGCTTTGTTGATCATCGAAAAGCTGAAGCTAAAGAATCGGACAAGCCGTGAAAACTATTCTTTGGTAATTTTAGATTTTCTTCTCCAAAGATTCTCAATACACAACACGTGGAAGGGTGGTGGGAGGTGGCGAGGCAAGTGGTAGGATGAAGCATTCAGCGGAACTAAGCATGTGAAGTTGCTTCAGACGAATCAACATGCTTCTTGGTTAACAGCGATAGTCACGCCTTTCGTGTAAATATAGGTAAAAGATTTTGATTTTTTTATTGAGCACCTTTAGGGTGTCTTAGAATTGGGTACTGGATTACATAGTTTGATGGATGACATCTCTTGCCTATTACTATAGATAGGGGTGTTTCATGCCCTAAAACCTAGGTAGTTGTCTAGGGCGTTGGATCAGCCTTTAACAGAGGAGTTCATCAAGAAGCCTATCTCGGTCGACTACAACAATGTTAATAAATTCACTTATATAACTTCCTTCCCTCCTTTCTTCCATGTCATTTCCACAAAAATTTCAAGCTTTCCCTCCATGTTTTTCTATTCTAACTCTTCTTTCTTAGAAAATTCCTAAGCGAATTAAATTGTTCTTTTTTTCTTCCGTGAACTTTAAAAGTGTCGGTGGCTCTCAAAATTACCGAGTAGCCCGTAAAGAAATTTGGTGAGATCATTTACAAGCATATATTTATTAGGAAATGAGGTTGCATCAGAGCATGGGTTCACAATCAGATGTCTTGTAAGTGTTTACCACTACTGATTTTTCCTCCAAAACTAACCATGTTTGTTTAATTATTAAGATACTTAAACAAGCCCAACTCGATTCTGACTTCTATTTATGCTTCAACCTTGCTTACGACTCACGACTCACTGGTGTCTCAGAATCTGAGTCCATGGATGTGGGAAACTTTTACGGTATCTTATCTTGCAAATTTATCCCATTAGAACAAGGGACTGGATTCCAGGAAATTTATCCGGATCCGATTCTTCTTTGTTTAAGTCGTCCTTTCGTTAATGGGGGAAACTAGATTAAATAGCCTTTCTATTTTGAGAACCATCAATAATATGTTATGATAGGGTCATCAACAATTTTGCTATGGCAAAGGCAAGAAAGAAGCCTTTCTAGCATTAATTGTATGTGTTGTTAAAAATGACACTATAATTTTTTTTAAAAAATTGGGCGGGTGAGCAAACAAATAACAAGAAGAGAGAGGGGTGTATGCTCCAAGTCTTGCTAGGGCGCTCAAAACTTAATTTGTCCCTGCATATAGATCCAATAATACAAAGTAAACAAACAAGCTAAACCAATGATCATCTCCACCCAAGTAGCTATGCTAAATCACCCAGACACGATCATGGCTTCATCCATTTGACTTTCCATGTCGGTGTCTCTAAACCTTGCACTTAATAAGACTTGATCCTTGGTGGGCTTATTGAAAGCCATAAATCAACACCAAAGACTAAGGGCCCTTCGACAAGTTTCATTTATTTGTGAGAACCATTCAAAAATGTTTTAGGCAATAATTTTGACGGTTGTTTACATACTTATTTTGGTTTTAGTTGTAAAATATGTTTTTACCTCTAAAATATTTGTAAATTTTAAAATAATTATGTATTTTGATTTTATATATATATATTGGAATAAATCAATGTTGGTCCCTCAAATACTAAATTAAGAAATCCATTTTATATAGTTTCAAAATGTAATAATGAAAACTACCATCAATAAAACAAATTGACAACCATAAATAGCTATCAAATTTAAAGTTAGTCCCAAGTAGACTAGGCCATCAAATCTCATGTGTGTTTATTGTTAAATCAAATTTCACCAAGTTATTCTCTTAAACATATTAACTCCTTGATTTTATTGAAATGACGAGAATTAAAAATCTCTTAATAACAGAGAATTATCAAATTTATTCCTAAGACAAGAGACTTGGAACATATCCAATAACCTAAGACGTATTACCTTGTTAAATGTCCCTTACAAGATCATTGCCAAAGCTTGGCTCTTAGACTAATGGACTTTCTTCCTCTCATTGTTGAAAGTGAACAAACCGAGTTCATATAACACAAATATATCCTTGGCATTGTTACTACAATTTGTGAAGGCATGGAATGGGCTAGACTCTACTAAAAAGCCCTCTTCATTAAAATTAATTTTGAGAAAGTTTATGATAGAATTGAATTGCCTTTCATCATACACATGTTGCAAGCCCTGGTCTTTGGCCCGATATTTGTGCACATTGTCAACATGTTTCACCATGCTAGATCTTGTATCACCATAAATGGAGCTCAATCCCACATATTTCGTCCTTTTTAGGTCAATTAGTTTCTTGTTAGCTCCTTCTCTTTATGTGCTTGTTGTTGAAGGTTCTAGTTTCCTCCTTGTCAATTACTCTTCCAAGGGCTAGGTTAAAAGTATCTCACTCCCTTACACTAACCAACAACTCACTAATGATCACTCTATCGATGATTTTTTCCTAAATTTGCTTGAAGAAGAGAAAATAGTGACCAATTTGATATGGAATGTCAAGACATTTTCTATTTAGCCTCTATCTCTTCCATACATTGGCAAAAAATTGAACGCTATAAATAGTACATGTCCCCTACCACAACCTAGATTGAGAAATACCAATGACAATGGATCCAATCGGTGTGTAGTTGAGGTTCCTTGGCATCCCCTTCACCTTTCAAGCTTTCCTCATTGAGTTATGGTCTTAGTGAATATTTCATTTTGGATTACCAAGCCCTCTCTTTAGCATGGGGGATTCATTAACAAGGAAATATCTTAACACATTCATTCATATTGAGGTAATTAAATTCATAAAAACAAAGTCAATATACCTATAGACATTAGGGGTGAAAGGGTTTAATTTATTAATATTTTTAATTAGGTATTGGGGGTAGGTTAGAGAGGTGGGCTAGAGAAGAGGTAGGGTTAATTTTAATATAAAACTAAAACATTTGAACCCTATTTTAAAATATAAATACCTTAAAATTGTAAAAGGTTCATGGTCATAAAGTTATATTATAATCTCTTTTTGAATAAAACAATTTGAATTAGGAGATTCTTAAGCATGAAATAATAAGATGGTAGAAAACTAGGATTGAGTATGTTTTTCAACACATGATATTATTTCACCATATTAATTATTTGAAGAAATATTGATAAATGGTTAAATCTTAACATTAAGGTAATTGGTAATAGGTCTTAAATGACTTCAAACTCTCTTTCTAGAGAAAAGGTATATTAAGAAAATAATAATTGAGTGGGAAACATGATATATTTTCTGTTTGATATATTAGGGTATAAATAAAAAGGGGTAAATAAAATTGTAATGGAAAAATGGGTAAGGTACATGGAAAAAATAAGGGGTATTTTCATTTTAATAATATAATGGAGGGGGTATTATCAATTGAATAATTAGAGGTAAAAACTAACATTAAGGGTATTCTTTAATACCCTTCGAACAAACGTGTTATACCATACTTTTACTAAGTGAACTCTATGTGTTCTTTAGTAGGAAAATTCCATATATGTTGTTAGGTGATTGTTTCCACCAATGTGTATTATTCCTCTTGTTGAGCACTCTCTAAAGGTGCCTATGAAAACTTGAGAAACTTTTGAGGGATTTTCTTTGGGCTAGCTCGGAAGGTGGTAAAGGCATTCACAGAGTGTCCTAGGATATTTGTTGTAGACCTAAAGAAGATAGGGGCTCGGGCTTATTGACATCAAGCTCCAAGGCCATGCCATTGGTGCTAAACGAATTATCATAGGACTAAAAGGCTAAGAAGTCTAGAAATTTCTGCTAAGAAATTGTATTCTCCAGGAACCCCGTTGGGAAAATTCTTGGAGAGGATTAGACCTTCAAACTCTCCTTCTCACTCTAGTGTCTGTCAAAATTGGAGGCACTTTTGCTATCAAAGCATATGTAAATCCTGGGAGATACTCAAACCCCACCATTTGGTTTGGAAATGACTTTAGAAATGGTCTCTCCATTAATTATCATTCAATTTGGTGGTTGTCCATCTTCCAATTGCATAATGTTCCCCTTGGCATGATCCTAGACTCAAAGTTGTTCTCTTCTTTAAAAAAAAGAGATTCACGCTCTTGATGACATTTTTGTAAGGAAACTAGAAATTTGCTTCCTTGGGACAATGTTAACAAAAACTCTGGCTAAGCAATGAAGATGCCATCCCAATTACTGAGATTCACAATCACTTGCAGAATGCTCTCTTGAATGAAAACGTCCACAAAATTAGAGTCTCTTCTTGGGCTTCTTGGTGGAGAGACTAGAATTGGTTGGTTGTCACCCGCTTTCCCAATATAAACCAAAGATTGGCTACCCCACGCTTGTGGCCCACGAAATCCATGTTGATTCTTTAAATCATCGGTGTAACCTTTCCTTCTTTCACCAAGTTCGAGCTAGGTGCTTTGACAAGCTCGGAAAATCACCACTAAACCTAAGAAGGCTTACTTCCTCTAGTGTATTCTTTACCATGGGCTCCCGATTAGGGAATAACTTAAGCATATGGCAATTGCAAAAACCATTTGCCCCATATGCAACCAAACTGATATTCTTAAGCAATCATAGAAAACACACCAAGCTCTTGCCACCTTGATCATTAATCAAGCCATTATCCTTCAATCAATCATCAAGCTCCCAAGGGGGGTGAAACCAATTTCCATGCACAAACTCCATTTTTAAACAACCAACATAAATCAATCATGTTGAGAAAATACAACAAATCAAAGGGAGGATCCTTTGCTTGGTATGTTACAGGTATATATTTTTATTCCCTTCCTTTCAGCTCAATTAGAGGTCTACATTTGAGTTAAGAGTAGAGAGCGTTGGTATTGCATCCCTGGTTTTCTAGTTGATGCTTTAATTTTCTTGCACACGGTAACCATGCACGTGAATTGCATTGAACACACAAAAAACAGCTTAACTATTAAAAACAATTATTATTAATTGGCCGTCAATGTCCCCGCATTATCAAAATGTAGACGAGTGTTTCCCTAGAGGATATAGGCGTTTGACTTTTGTATTTCTTTTGTTTGTAAGCAGGTCATCGATTCTTCTTGGAAAACAGTGAATATGATTTTGCAGCGCTGCATCCATCAGTTATAGTCAATCTGCTCTTCTCTTCTTTTCACTGTCAAATCTTTTAAGTCGTTGAGTTCCGTTCATGGCAGCCTCGTCCTCCTCAAAGCGTCAGCAAAATGCAGAACAAGTTTTCGGTGAAATTGAAGCTCAACGGAAAAGAGATCAAAGATCGCTTGCACCTCCACAGTTATTTGATGTTTTCATCAGCCACAGGGGACCCGACGTCAAAACAACTCTGGCTACCCAACTGTATCTTTCTCTTCAGAAGAAACGATACCGGGCGTTTCTCGACGTAGAAGAGATAAAAGGCGGAGATTCTATATCTGGTACTATTCAAAATGCCATCTGCTCCTCCTCCGTTCAAATCGCCATATTCTCCAGAGGATATGCAGAGTCTAAATGGTGTCTAGACGAGCTCCTGCTTATGTTAGAACAAAACAAGGCCCTGTTTATTCCCGTCTTCTATGAAATGGCGCCTTGGGAGCTTCGTTACATCGACAAGGGAGCGTATGCCAAAGCCTTTTCTGAATACCAAAGAAAAGAAAGGAACCTCCACAAGTTGGATGACTGGAAAAGAGCTCTCCTCTCTGCCTCGGATATACCGGGCTACGATCTCAGCCATTATGGACAGTAAGATTATTGCTATGTTTCTTTGATTCATTTTGGTTCATCTTAATAGTTTTTTAGTACAAAATTGATTGTAGCTCAAAACTTCAACCACAGCTGCTGTTCTTATGAAATTTTTGTTTCTTTTTTCAGTGATCTGTGTGACAGAATTGTGTTTGCTGTGGTGAAAGACTATACATGTTGCAAAGCATCCAGTAGGACTGGAAGAACGCGTCCAAGATTTCGAAACTCAATGCAGAAATACAGTGCAGGAGAACACCAAAACCGTTGGCATCTTTGGATTGGGAGGGTCCGGGAAAACCACCCTAGCAAAAGAATTGTTCAACCACAAGCGTTCAAATTATAATGCATCATGTTTTCTTAATGATGTAAGGGAGGCATCTGCCAAAGGTAAATTGCACTCTCTACAAACTAAGATACTTAAGGATCTCTTCGGTGAAGATCGTCATGAATTTGACAATGTAGATGAAGGAACAACCTATCTCAGGGATCGTCTCGCTGAGAACACCCATTCACGGTTCTTGATTGTGCTAGATGATGTAGATGACCAGCAACAGCTAGATGCTTTGGCATTCAGAGATATGCAGAATCCTGGTAATTTTGTAATTGTTACCACTCGTGACCAGAGGGTTTTAACGCTTGCAAGTATTAGTGTTGAT
Organism: Taxus wallichiana var. yunnanensis; assembly: GCA_018340775.1. Classification (NCBI taxonomy): domain Eukaryota; kingdom Viridiplantae; phylum Streptophyta; class Pinopsida; order Cupressales; family Taxaceae; genus Taxus; species Taxus wallichiana. The sequence continues at coordinate 470,326,730 of CM031241.1, forward strand.
TATAATATGAAAGGACTGGATATGCCTCATGCCATGGAGCTCTTCTGTTGGCATGCTTTCCTCCAACCGTATCCTGATTTTGGATATGAGGATTTGGTTACGAGTTTTGTGAAATTCTGTGGAGGTTTACCCCTCTCTCTCCAAGTTTTGGGATCCCATGTTTGTGGTGGTACTAAGAGTTACTGGGAGTTAGAGTTGAAAAAAGTCGGGAACACCTTGCCTGACGATATAATCCAGAGGCTTAAAATCAGCTTTGATGGTCTAGACAGTGAGGAAAAACAAATTTTTATGGATATTGCCTGTTTTTTCACAGATGAAAAGAAAGATATGGCTATGAGAATATGGAAAGGTTCAGGATGGAACGCTCAGCATGCACTTCAAACCCTAAGAGATAAGAGTCTGGTTGAACTGGAAGACGAGCGTTTTTATATACAGGGAAGCAATTTGTTTTTAGGATGCATGATCACCTCCGTGATCTGGGAAGACAAATGGCAGATCAATTCAGCCCTCCTCGGCTGTGGCAACCCCAGCATCTTAGATCCATGGTGTGTTTCTCCTTTAGATTTCTAAAACTCAAATATATCAAACTTTTGGAGCAATTTTTCCACTTTATTTTTCTTTAACCTTTGATCGTTATATGCAGGAGTCATGGGGATTTAGGAAAATACTGGCTGAAACAGATCACAGGTGTTTCCATTCGATTGAGGACATGTCCATCTCTTCCAGAATTACATATTTTATAGGAATTACAAATGACACTGCCAACGCCTCATCTGTCCTGTTATGGCTTGAGCTTGACATTGACGCTGGGAGCCAAAGTAAATTAAAAGGAATTCCTTCGTGGATTCCTGTGGAAAAATTGCAGGGTTTACGTATTGATGGCCCCCTCCAAGGACTGTGGAACCCAAATTTGTCGACCAAAGGATTTAAAAAAACAGAAGTGGAGCCCAAATTTGCAGATCAAAGGGTTCGAAAAAGACACCAACAAAGCCCATATTTGCAGATCAAAAGACTCCAAAGCCATGGACAGGTATTTTGGTTTCTTTTATTGAAAATTAAGTCTCTTAACTCTCAGTGGATTTTGTTTCTTTTTTTAAGACCATTGAGAGTTAATTTATTTGTCAAAATTAATTGTGAGTTTTAGGCCAATTTCGAGTTGAAAGAGCTGGTGCTTACTGATTATGGCTCATTGCCAAAGCTTTCAAAATTAATGGGACAATTAAATCATTTGGAATGTTTAGTGGTAGCACAAAGCCTGTCAGCCACAAGCGCAAGGAGGGTGTGGTAACTGAAGGGATGTCCTTGTCACGATCACTTACAAAACTCAGTAATCTTACAAGTTTAGTTTTGAGTTTTGTCTCATTAAGTGGGGAACTGGCTCTAAGCAATACAAGAGATTCAACTCATTTTGAGTCTTGTACAAGCAGCTGCATGAATAGCCTTCAAACCATAGACATCAGCTACACGGGTTTACCAAAGTTGTCAATTAGTGGAGAGACTTGTCCCCGCCTTCGATCTCTTTGTCAAGATTCCATGGAATATCTGAGTGAAGTGGATTTAAAGCTGGTAACAACACTAAATCAGCTCTCGTTGATTTATTGTTATAAGCTAAGAACAATATCAGGGTTGTCTGATGTGACAGAGCTTGTAACATTATCCATAGAGGAATGTTGGGAATTAGAAACCCTGCCCACTCTTGCACATCTCAGATGTCTGGAGAGCATTACCATCAGTAGAAGTCATAAGCTGCATGGTATAGTGGGCATTGAAGAGTTGGAAGGGTTGAAATTTTTGCATCTTTCCGGAGTCAGCGGAGGTGAACTGTGGAATTGCATTTATGCACTAAAGGTATTAAATTCTCTCTTCACACATACAATTCCTCGTGAGCAGAAAGCAATTTTATTCGTTGGGCCTCTTCTGCTGGTGATTTTTGCAGGACAAAAGAATGTCACTAAATTTAATCAATTAGCATCAAATTATGTGTTTGTGTTTCTAACATCTCTGTCAGTTGCAATTGAGGAACTCTCACTATTTTATTTTAATATTTCAGAGAATGCCATCAGACGTTACGACTGTAATATGTGTTGACGCGAGGAGTCAAGTTTAAATGCAAGCTTGTTTTCTGATGCAATCACAATCAATGCCGTCTCGGTCAATGAGATTGATGGGATTGATTGTGACAGTGGGGACAGCAAATTGAAGATGGCAGGCTCAATGAGTGCGATGATCTTATGCGTTCAGTTTCGCTGCACAGGTAATGCCCATATTAAAACACCTTGGACCACTACTCGTCCAATGATTAGAGGGAAAGGGATTGTTACTATAGTGGTTAGTGATAAAAAAGAACTAGAACGATATGATGGGCCTGGATCCATTGTGAAACCACGCTTGAAGCTGAAATAGGGAGGGGATATATTGTGACAGTGAGGGAGGGCGAAGAATGGAGAACAATGGAGATATTTAAGAGAATTATTGGTGAAGTGTACATGGGATTGAAGGGAATCAAATAGGGGTCACCATGTTCTTTCAACTGAATTGAGGCTACCAAGTAGAGCGCTCCATGGGAACACAGTGTTAGAACTTTGTCTACCACTAGCTACAATACCTCTTATTGCTATCATATGATTGATGGGCAATATAAAACCTATCCAATTGGTGGTTGCCATAATCTAAAATATTATGTGGTTGGTTAAGGGGAGAATGATATATTCCGTGAAAAATTATTGTGATTGAGAACTTAAGCATATGCACAACCTGATACAACTTCTATTTTTTCCATGTTCTCATTGATAATATTTTGGATTTTTACAAATTACACATATGCACAACCTGATACAACTTCCATTTTTTCCATGTTCTCATTGATAATATTTTGGATTTTTACAACATATGCAATGCTAAATTTGCATGTTCTGATGTTCAAACTGAGTTCTAGTCATTTTAGTATGAAAATCTCTCTTCCAATATGCCCATGATTTCAATCACAGTTTCCATTGCACAAGAGAGTCTCTAGTTGGCATTTCCGTATGACATGTGAAGACCATGAATAGCCATTGCATTTTCCCTAGTGTCCTTTTTATATTTCTCTCCAGACTGTTGTATGATTGTCAGTGTGTTGGCTTAAGTAGATGAGTAAGTCTCTATATTCAACCCATAGACTATGACAACAGTAGTAGGTTTGCATATGAATTTCATGACACAAAGACCTGTTAGTATTTGCAGAATGAGTTCTAAATTTTAGGCTTACGTTAGAAAGTGAAATGCAATTCAAAGATCCATTTTCAATGCTTACTACTCTCCCAATTTATATATAAACATGGTAAATCGCATTGTAGATGCTCTTCACTATGTTTGTGAAAACTTTGATTTGCTGACATTCTGGATATTTTCCCTCACACTTCTCAATAGTATTAATAATCATAACCTAAACAATATGCAATTATAATAATATGGTTTCCCATATATTCATTTCTGTCATGTTTTTTTAATTTTTTTAATTTTTAATTGACTACGGTTTTTTTTGGAAAGATTGTACACTTGCATGGACTTTCCAAGACTATCACAAGTGACTAGGATTGGAGTGCTTTGTGGAGAAAACTTGACAGAAAACTGCAGCATAGTTCAACCTATCACCCTTGGCCAGATGGGTAGATGGAGGTGGTAACCAGAAGCTTGGGAAATTCGCTAAGGTGTTTAGGCAGGGATATCCCAAAACAGTGTGATTTAGTCTTGTTACAAGAAGAGTTCTCTTTCAATTCTAGCGTCAATATGTCTATAGGTAAATCTCCTTTCCATATTGTTTATGAAAACAATCTGAAAAGATTAGTGTATTTGATTTATCTACCTGAGGAAATACAGATTAGTCAAATGCAATAGATTTTGTGAAGCATATACATGATGTACAACAAGAAGTTATGCATAACCTGCAAATAACAAATGAGTGATATAAGAGAAATGCCGACTTGCATAGGAGAGAGAGGTCATGGTTTACTTGTATAAAGAAACATTTCCTCAAGGCACTCACAATAGATTGAATCCAAAGAAAATTGTTCCTTGCAAGATAGTGAGGTAGATTAATGAGAATTCATATTTAATAGACTTGCCTGAAGAATCTGACATCAGTCCTATATTTCATATCGCAAACCTTTATCCCAATCATGCAGGCTTGAAACAAATTCAAGATGAGAACGTGCTTGGAGAATGGACCAACATTTGCAAAAAGATATAGAGAGAAACAATTGAAAAGATAGTGGAAAGCAAGGTTATGGCAACTAGGTCCAAGAATTATAAAATGTTTTTAGGAAAATGGTAGGCATTTCCAGATTCCAATAACAGCCAGATCACAGAAGAGGACCTTGTGAAGTTAATAAAACTAAATTCTTCTGAACCCAGAGGTTGTGTTTTTTGAAAGAAGGGGAGGATGATGTGTGCCTGGTAGTTGAACAGTTGAGAGTTTTCAGGAATCGGTTCTCCTAAAAATATAACAGGTTGTAACTGCCCTGTTTAGAGGAATGGGTAAACGTAGCTGAGTTAGTATAGTTAAAATAAAACAAAAACAGTTGGCTAGTTTGAGAGAGAGAGTAACAACAGAGAATGTGCATGTTTTTCAAGATCTGTTAGAGAAGAAGTATCAGATATTAAGAATAAAGTTTTTTTATCTTGAACAGTATTTTGACTGTTGTTGATCTCTTCCTCTCCATGCCGGTCTTCTCTGTTTTTCCCTGAATAGCCGATTCTATTGTGCAGGTTTATCCTTTCTAACAGGGCTTTGATTCATAGGATTGATTTTTAATTTCATTTTTGATTCAGGGCAATAGAAATGATATTATGGGACAGCAGTTTAGGCTGGCACTGAAAACAACATTGTTTTCGGATTGTTTAACCTAAAGCTGCTATAGATTTCTTGAGCAAAAGAGGTTGCAGGTGTTGTCTGCATCAGAAATCACCTTTTGTACTCAGGTGGATACAAGGTCAGCTGGCTGGTGTCCACATCTGTACTGACTAGCAAGTGGGCATGAGTTGCAAGGTACACCCGAAGGGATGTCAAATGTAAAACTAGTTTGGAAATTTATTTTGATGTGGTAGTTGGTGTGTAATGTATTTGTACGTTCAGAATTTGGTTTGTATGTTGTGATGGAGACAGTTGAAGATTTATGGATTGAGAAGAAGATAAAGACAAATATGCACAACAAAGTAGAATGGAAATATGTTTAATTTACATACTTTGGAAATGGAAAGGCCATCAAATTCCAGGGAATTATAAACTATCTTTCTGTCTTTTCTTCCTAACAAGGCAGTAGTTAAATCTTTTGGCAGAGCACTGTAAGGTGTATAAGTTTCGTGGTTCCTTGTGTGAGATGAATAGCACAGATCCCGACAACCCCATTGGAAGGCTCTTTGTTCGATGTTTTAATAGAATAACACATGAGCTATTTAATTATAAGAAATTGTCTACAAAGGAATGAACTGCTCCTAGCTCATGAAAGCTTCCAAATTCATAAATTATCTCCACTTCATTGAAGAGCAAGGGAAATTTATAAATCTAGGCAAAATACACATGTTAAGACCTTAGTAACTTGAACATCAAAACATACAACAAATAAGCATGCCAAATCAATAAAATAAACGAAAGAAATACTTAAAACAATATACATGTAACTACAATGTTATATTTAATTGTGATTGCTTTTACATATATAGATTCTATTTCCTTCTCTCCAACATCAATTTGTAAACCTCATTTATGCAAATTTTTCAATTACCATACATGTTTGCCACTTACATTATAATATAAATTGTTATTTTACTTCTCCAAATAAAAAAATGTATATTTTATTTCTAAATTTAAAGCATACGAATTGAAATCAAATTAGATATAAAATAAAAATACTGAGTTCACAAACAGAAAGGAATGTGATGCAACATCGGAAATATCTACTCATATATGAGACAAAACAAACGAGCATATATAAATTTGCGTACATGCTCTTGTATGTGTAATTCAATCCCAACATAGATCTTAACATAAGCATAATATCACACAATTACTCTAGACAAAAGGACCACTCAAAATGATGAATCTAGTATTCAAAATTTGCAAACATAATCTTTTATGTGTAATTTGATCCCAAAACACATACCTAACATAAGCACGATATCAATATGGTGAAGTTTGGTGTAAAGAAACATTACCTTTTTTATTTTTCATTTTCTCCACCCACCTCAGCATATCATCCCAGACATGCACAAGTTTCCTGAAAATAGTTTAATGTCATGACACCTCCATGATATTATAAAACAGGGCTTTCACAAACACCCCATCAATATATATAGGCAGCAATGTACATTGCAGACAGTACATATCTGATTTTATTAAGTCAACAACACGGTCTAGATCTCCAAACGCTTAGAATTTTTTTTTAAAGGAACTAGAAATAAAGCCCAATGCCTTCTTTATCACTGCAGGTCTGACATGGGGCGCCTTGTTATAGTGCCAGACTATGTTTACAGATTGCTTCACATAGCATCACCAATAATATTTAGAAGAACACTGTCCTTTTTTGAAGTGATGGAACCGATTTGCTTCTCTCACAATAATTTGCCTTGCAAAAATCTTGGAGATAAACTTGGTTGCAGTGTGGTGGTCAACACATACTTGAAGGCTCTTGACAACTCCAAATAGCATCCTCACCAATTCTATGTTGTGCATATCCTTCAGTTGTGGCATTCCATGAGATCCACATCTCTTTAAGGCATTTTGTTGAACAGTTGACATGCCTTGTGTTTGCTTCCACATTTGCATACACATCTACTAGGGCATTTACAACTACATTTGACAAAAATCCGCTTCCATTATGCTTAGGTGGTTGTGCGTGCCTGTTCCCATTTTGACAACGGCTCGTAGGACGCTGGCAAAGGTTGCGGAGTCAGTCTTTACACCTGCCAATTGCATTTGCTTGAAAGTTTCCAATGCCTTTTCAACAGGGGTTGGAGTATGCTAGAAAAGGTGAAATGATTCGATTGAAGCCTGTTGATTGCATTCGGTGAAATCAATGCGTTGTGAGGATGTCCGTGTTTTCTCGTTAGCTGCAATTATGATATTCCATGAGATGAGGTTACAATTTTTTTTTTTATTGATAAGGCGGGTTGAAGGGACCCGTTCCTATATTAAAACCTCGGGCCTGAAAACCCAAGATGATTATCAAAACTACCAAGCCAATATCCCGGATTACAAGCCTACGACACTTAGCTAAATAACCAAATACCCGCTATTTCCCAACCTGGGATGGAAAGAAGTCTTCAATATTACCCATTTGACCTTTTTTATTTTCTCTTCTTTACTTCATGCCATTTGCCAGTGTCAGATGGAACAATTATCATAAGATCATTGGGGTTTCCTAGGACTTCCCTATTGTCAGGAAAAGACTCTTGATCCGAATCCGATTTGTCAGATGTGTGTCCTCTTTTCATTCCTCCAACTATCTCCACATTCTCCCGATTTCCCATTTCTGAAACCTTCGCTTATTTGTTGTTGTTTCTGTTGTCTTATGCTCAGTGTCCACCTTGAATGTCGAAGTAGACACCAGATCTGGATTCACAGAGCCCCAACCGCTAGAAGTTGTCGAGCTTTTCTTTTTAGCACCATTTTTATTTAAAGGACAAGAAGCTTGCAGATGTCCTGGGTTTTTGCAAGAATCTACATCTAAAGGCGGTATTTTCATAATCCAAAACCTGTGAATGCTGAATTATTCCAAATTTTAATAATATACGATCTGGTAGTCCTTTACTCAGATCAATTTCAACACAAATGCGAGCATAAGTGCACATCCTTGAGTGAGTTCTATCCAAATCTTCTTTAATAAACTTGCCCAAACCATTACCAATATCATCCAGGGCATACCATAGATGTAGAGGGAGGTTAGGAAGCCTTACCCAAACAGGCGTTTTGGTAACTGAATGAGAATTCAGATCAAATTCTAGAAACCAAGGAGTCAAATACAGACCGGCATTACCCCGAACCAAGGTCCTTCAGATAGGCAACGTTGATAATCCTCGGTTTCTCTGAAATGCACAATAAAGAAACCCCGGAATAGAGTGATATTTCACACTTGTTGGACCAGTTTTCAAATATCCATTGGTATAATTCGGTAGAGGAAGGCCAAAGGCCATTAAAGCACCCGATCACAACATCTCGAGCAAGAGACTGATAGTATTCCTCCACCTCGAGGTTTTTGATCTCTAAGGCAGGGATTTCTTCACCAAATTGACCAGTAAGCCTTGGTTTCCAGAAGTATATCCACCTCAAGTGCCAAGGATATCCTTGAAAGAGGTCGACTTAGAAGCAGCAACATCTGCCCTTGCTTTTCTGAGTGGCTCATAGTTTTCCTTCCCGCCTCTGACACATCCGCATCCCTGGCCAATCTGTGTGGATTCGGATTAGGGTTTAAAGGGCGCCTCTCCTTCTCCCTATCGCGGCCTCCCTACAGTCTACTACTCAACCCTAGTTTTGTGGGACCATTGGCGAATCCTCCTTGCAGTTCAAAAGATGCCCCTGCCATGGAACCATTGCCCACACCAGACCTGACTCCGCTTTCTCCATTCTTCGCAAGGTTTGTGTTTGTCGCTGCCATCGCTCCAACTATATCTGATGAGGTTACAGATTACAAACCAAAAATATATAGATTTTTGACATCAAACTACTGTTACACTAGCATAGGCAAAAAAGGTAGTTGGGAAAGCAAGCAATTCGGGACATGACTGCAGACTAGAAAAAGGCTGCATGTTGTTGAAAATGGTAAAGGCAAATGCTTTATAAGAGGCCAAACAGCAGCTTACATGCCTGGTCAGTTTTCCATTTCAGAACAATATCCCTGCAAAGAGGAATAATGCAAAACAAGCGATAATTTCCAACCTCTTTTTTATCATGAAAATGTGTCTGTACTTTTGTTTAAAGCCTCCTCTTTTCAGCAAGGAGTGCCTGCAGTTTGACACTGCAAACTCAAAAACATAACTGAAATAGAAAATAGCCCATCAAGCACGGGCTGGAAAAAATTTTAATTTATGAAATGAGCTTGAAGAAATACAGTCAGTGCCTGATGTCAGTGGCTGAATTGGCCCTAGAGAGTAGAAGTGACAGCATATAAAATATTCATTGAGCTGGATGAAATTTATTTATTAATCGTGCATGCTTAGCCACAGCAATGAATTTCATGGTTGTGTTATCAGCCAATTTTGACTTCGCAAAATTGATTATTTAAAAAATAAAAATGAAAATTTTGAAATTTTTCAAAAGTGTTACTTTGTGTGGTTCATTGCCCTCATTGCGATCATCTCATTTTTGTGATCGTTTCGGTCTTCGTTTCGTCCTTTTCGGCGAGAACTCTTCCCGCCAGGCTTTAAATCGCATTAAAATACATTAAAATTAATTAATTAATTGCTCCTTGTTTGATAAAATTAATTTTTAAATAACTTGAGAGTATTTAATTAAATAAATATTAATTAAAAGTTCATTCGACAAATTTTTATTGCCGGGGAAGTAAGCTTATGCTTCCAACTGCGGGAATGCCAATTTGGCTTCCCGAACCCGGATTTCCCCTTTCCTGGCAATCTTCTTTAAATTTCCCGCTTGTGGGATTTTCTCCACCAATTGCCAAATCATGGATTGGCTAACGGGCAGGAAATCTCCCAATTTCCCACATGGGGAAATTGAACGGGATTACCAACCCACTTTGCCATTCCCGTTGGCAATTGGCCGTTGCTTTCCCCATTTCCCCCTGGGACTTAATTCCACTACCCGGAAGAGAGGAAGTTGGATTAATCCTCATAACTTCCTCCGTCAAACTCATTGGAAAAAGTTGTGCGAAGCTTTTCGATTGCTTCTTATTTCTTCTGAAGGACATAATATTTTGTCACATCCCACAATACTGCGAACGCCAAGTAAGAGGATTTTTGTATTACAGAGAAATCCACGCCTGAGAATACAGTTAAGAAGTAAAGAAGGAACATTTCCCACGCACAGCCCAAGGGAAAACTGCCAAAGAAAGATCATTACCCACGTTTTTTGAAGGAGGACAGTTTTTTCCACGCAGTTTCAAGCAATCAACAGCAAAAAGACAAAAATTCTCTTTCCACGCATTGGCAGGGGAAGTTTTAAATCATTTTGTTACCCAAACATCCTCCACGCATTCTCCAGACAGTTCTAAACCAAGCCTGAAGAGAGGGAGAGAGCAGCATTCAACAGGAGGTAATACACAAGTCAGCGTAAGGAGCCACGCAACTGTTTACACAAGCTAAGGACCAAAAAAAGGCCATACGTAGGTCAAGAATAATTCAGCCACACAGCTATTAGTGCAAGCCATACAAAACAAACATCAACAAAGGAAGAACAAAGCCACACATTGCAGAAGTAAGCCCATGCATTGCAAAACATAGAGAGGTAAAAAGAAAAAGCCAAAACGCATCTCTTTGGGCAGGCCACGTGTGAGGGGAGAAGGTATAGTCCGATCAACATTCCCACGCATTCACTGGGGAGTCCAAGGTAGGCCACTCCAAGGAGAAGGAACATGCAGCCATAGTCAAATAAAACAGCTCCCACACATTTTTGCAGCTCCCACGCATTCACCAGGTAGTCGAGTCAAAGCCATACACATTAGCAAAGAGGGGCAGTGTTTCCACACATTTACCTTAGCCATAGTCCATGCAGTTCAAGAAAAGAATAGCGCACGTAGCAGGACGCCAGGAAAGGAGACCACCACGCCTAAGGGAGAAGGAGATCTCCATGCCAAAACAGTCCAAAAAATTGAAAATAACAAAGGTTTAGAAAGGAGGACAACAAGAAGATAAAAAATTCCTTTCCACGCATTGGAGGAGGCGACTAGGAGGAGACACACTAATGTTAGCAAAGCCCACACATTGGGCAAAGGGAAAGTTTTAAATCATTTGTTACCAAAAAAAAAAACATCCTCCACGCACCAAGAGCTTCCACGCAGAAGTAAAGAACAAACTCTCACGCATGCAAGGGTGAAGAAGAATCCACGCGTGAGTATGAAAGAAGAACAGTTTTAAAAAAAAATTAAAAGTAGGCCGCAACCAGTCCAAAGGAGAGACCACGCCTAAGGGAGAAGGAGATCTCTATGCAGAAACAACACCCAAAATCATTCTCCACACATTCTCCAGGAGAAACCATGCATCAAGTAGCTGAAGGAAGAATCCACGCATTGAGAGAAAAGGCGAAGAAATAGTGGATTAAGAATATTGAAATTGATCCTGCACGAAGCCATCGCAGATCGGAGAATTTGATTAAAAATAAATATTATTATAATTTTGCTCAATCTAGAATTCGAGCTTAGTCTCGATATTTTTGTTTGTGTTGACATTTTCAAAAAAAAATTTGTAATTCGGGACAATTATTATTATTATTTTTAAAATAATAATAATAATAATATATAACGGAAAATATTTTTCTTGCATCAACGGGGTTTCAGAGACTGAGACCCGACCCCATTTGTGTTGTCTTGCGTGCTTGAGTCGTTTTTTCTGTGAAATTCATCATGGCCAAAAAATCTAACAAATATGCAGGGAGATCGAGGAAGCCAGTGGAGAAATCAAACAAATCCACCCTGAAGTATGAATTCCAAGGAATTATTCCTCCCAATTCCATTAAGTCAGCATATGACAACATCACTGATACAAATCTAGGTCACATCGATGTGCAATAGTTTTGTGAGCGGTGAAAACTAAAGGCAAAACCATTTTCTCATATAGACTTTACCATAGTGGCCTACCCCAAAAGCAACATTTCCTGTCTCGGTGCAAGTCCGAATTGGTTATTGCTTTGCACGAGAGCATTATGACCCTGAGAGACGAGGAATTTTTAAAGATAATCGTGAGCCTTTCCTCTTAATCACACCATAGAACATTGAGGAATTTCTCAACATACCCGACTTTCCCAAGAATGCGGATATCACTCGCCAATCAGCACAAGAATTCTGGGATGAAGAACCCCTGAGATGGAGCAAGATGGTTAACAACAACCGGAAGTTAGTAACCAAGAGACCTCGAATTGACAAAGCTTCCCAAAGAACTGCACCGCGCTTGAGTTCGTGGAAGAAATCGGGATATGATCACTCTTCTAAGTCGAGTTTTCGGTCTACCTTCTCGCTAGGATTTTCCACCCATGGATGTATCAATTTATCTGTATAATCCTAGCCAAGAAAGAGTTTGTGGATTGGGCCACCACCATCGCAGAACACCCTTCACAAACAATTGATAGAAGTTAAGATGACTGGATGCTTCTACATGACATCATATCTCGACTTATGCGTGTAAGAAGAAAAAGCTATTTTCGGACTTGAAACGAGAGGAGTCATGGGGCCGTCGAACAGTGTTTTTCATTATTACCCTCAACTCAGTTTCAAAAATAGTTCTCATCATTTTAGAAGAGTCAACGATGCATTCACCTTCCGCGTGATCCGGAACTTGAATCGGAATACTGAGGAAAGGTTTTCTAAAGAAGCCATGAGTGTCATTTCCCAATGGGGAACTTGGTTTATTCAATTTTCATCTTTTTTTACATTCGCGTGAGTGGCTTTGCTGGTACCCCGTGGAAACTTCCTAAGTACGTCAGTGACAGATGGGCATTAATGGAGCTGGCACGACAATTATTCCAAGTTCATTGCCTTCTTAGTGACAAGCACCGTTCAGGAATTCATTTCCCAATTCAAATCGGAGAATACCAATGTCCAAATCTTTTCAGTGCACAACTCATGGAAAAAGAGTTCGCTCTCATAACCATCCATCCATATGTGAAGAGAGCCCAGTTTGATATCAATGGATATATGCAAAAGATTCTGGGAGTAAAGTACCAACATAATCCTACCATGGAAGATTTCTGGCTGCTTGTTCGATGAACATGAGGTAAGAAGATGGGAGTACTCTTGCCTAACACTTGCTCAGATCAAGGCCTTCCGCATCAAGAGTCCTCCCGATTCATTCATAAATGATGATGAGGATGTCATCGATCCCTCATATGATGCCGTTGCCTTTACCCCATTGCCTCGAATCGATTGGACCAAAAGAGATGAATTTTCTCTTGATGGAAAAACCAACCAATTATTGAAAGAAGCATATCTTGGTATGACAAAGAACTTGCCAAATTGCAATCAATTCCATATCATGTTTCGGGATCACAAAATTGCCAATACGAGGGGCCTCCTCTCAACCAAAGTCTCTTCTCGATCAACCTCATTACCATCCAATCATACACAACAAACAAGAAAGGAGTGGTTGCTGAAATCCACTTCGCCAAGTAACGTGTCACAAGGAGAGAGATCTAAAGATCCTAACCCCGAAGAAGGAAGAGAGCGTGTGTCCGGATTTTCTACCTCAAGTAGAGATTCTTCTACCCACATCGTTAATAGTGCTCGAAGTCAGTAAAGAATGATCCTCACCATGCTTTAAACAAGCATCCACTCAAAGTGTGTAATTCAAATATCAAACACTTCAGAGCATGTAGTTCATGAAGGGATTTCCCAAAATCTCCCGAATAATCAGGAAGTGGATATTGAGGTTGTTTCTCCTCAAATCGAGGTCGTTGGTAGGATTCAAGCAGGATCTCATGATGTCGAGAATAATGAGAATATTGATTCGAGCTCCAGGATTCTGTATGTTGAAATAGTGAATGATACTCCTTCCTGGTTGATTCCGAAGTAAAGAAAAGGAAGAGAGTTGTCAAGCCAATTGACATTGATTTTGATGCCCTTTTCAAACTTTCGAATGACGCCATTCCTAAGAAGCCTAAGGTGCTTTCTCGAATAATGGTGGATAATGATGGAAACAAATTTGCAGACCTTGCCATTCCACAAGTTGATAAGGAGCGCAATGCTATGACACCTGCCGACTACGAAGTTTCCAGACTTGGACTTGGAAGATCTACATTAGAAAGTGACATGGCGATGGCTCGAGATTCAATTGATATCGTGCTAAAGAGACTTGAGAAATACAAGTCTCAAAACTCTCAGCTCAAGGCCGAAAAGAATCAATTGGTGGAATATGTTCAACATTTGATAAATCCCATATCATCCACCTTCCCGAGCTGACTGATGCAATGGCTGCCCCAGATGAAGACACTCTCAATTTGTCAAAGGAAATAAACACATTGGGCCATGTCACTAAAACTTGGCTTTCAGAGATTCTCGTTTTAGGCCAGGGGACGATCAAGACCGCGGTTAAGCTTCATGAAGATGTCGGTGCATGCGTATCTGATCCAATTTTTTCTTTCAAAGAAACTTTTGTTTCTACTATATCAAATTTGGATGAGATATTGCCCACTTACAGGAGATGACAAGTATGGAATCTTCGGTTTTAGCTATTGAAGGAATTCTCGAATTTGAACATCGAGGGACACGTTTTCTTTGGTGTCTGCATCTCAAATCAAGAAAACGCTTCTCGAGGATTCTATGATCCATTATGAAAGCATGTGCAATGAAGCCTTCACTTCACTCTCCTTGATTCAGGAATTCATGGCTGAGATTCCTTGTAACCTCGTAAATGAGCATAATCAAAGGTGTTCATCGGAGCAGGTGGAAGAACAATTTTCACAATTGTTTAAGGACATGTACACTCCCGCCAACAATTTCTCGTCAGTTTCCATGGAGCGGTGCATCAAATTAAAGAACTTATTTGAGAATGCTCAATCCAAAATTGTTAATTTAAATGATATGCCGGGTAGAATTCTTGAATTGCATAGGTATTTTGTGAGGCTATTCTTCGACCAAGTGAACCTCTAGAAGAAGAAAAGATGTTTGAAACTTTAGGAAGGTTTAGATCCTTTCAACTGGAAAAAGTGGCAGATCCTAATTTCACCAACGGTTCAGGGAGTTGATTTTCTTGGTATCTAACGAAGTGGGAGAGTCCATTTCTCATGCGCTTGAGATAGGTGGACCCCATTTCAATGGATAAGGCACTGGTTATTATTGTATATTTTAAAAGGTGTTGTTATTTGTTTTCGGGAAACAATGGATATTTTAAGTAATTTTTATTTTTGGGTTGTCTTAATAATAAAGTTGTTGAAAACGTCAAAGGTCACTTAAGTGCCTTATTTAATGATCATGTAAAACCCTAACTACTTTGTAACCAACTTTTGGGTTATAAAAGGAAGTGAGGGGCTCATTTGTAAAGGGTGACTTTGAGAGAGGAGAAAAAATACTTTTGTGCAAGCTTTGTTTCAGGAAGAAACTTTGTGTTCTTTTGTGAAAAACATTTTGGAGTTAATGAAATACGAACTTTGTGTCTCATTCATTATCTCTTGTAACATTTGATGTTCTTATGTTCATTAGATGTTAGGTGTTTGAATCTTGCATGCAAATATTATCTTTGATCTTATTATCAACGTTATTAATCGGTTGTTCTAGTTCACAGTGATCAAGCTCTGATTATCTACTTGCTCATGTGTGTTCCCTTTTACACGTTCTTGTTTGGCTAACTCAAACTCCGTTTTATTTGTGTTGGTTATTCATCTTTCCTCTTCATGTAATATTAGGCTCTATTTTTACCTAACTCTTGCATGTTCTTTCAGTTCATTCCATTCCACTCCTTTCCTTCATTCCATTCCATCTCCTTCATTCACTTTTCTTTCCATTGATGTTCCAAACCCCCCCCCACATACAATTTTGAATGTATAGATGTAAATACAGTTTTGGTTTTCAATAAAGGCAGCCTCACCTTCATTGAGGAGGGACTTCGTTCCCACACTGTTGCATGTCATTTGCATGCGTGCAAATCCATATGCTAACAGGGTGTTGAAAATATCTTTACGGTCATAAATAATACGATAAAATATCATTCCAATATATAATGATTTGGAACCATTTAAAACCCTAGCCCCTTTATTGTCTTCGTACATCTCTCCCCATTCCCATGCAAAGATGTTTTGTTTACATGGGGAAAGAGTCTTGAGATATTTTCTTTATGTGCCGGAAAGAGTCCCGAGATATTTCTTTATGTGCGAAAGGTTTACACTTTCTAGGAAGGACTGCCCACAATAAGACGCATCCGACATAAACATAAAAATTCTTGTCCATTTTTGGAACACTTGTCACTTTGTCCTTTTCTCCTAATTTTTTTATGGAAAAACAAGATTTACTATTACTTGTGGCCAGCGTCTCGTCATGGTCAAAGGCACTTAAATATAAATCTTTAATAAGATGAAAGAAACCATATAGGAGAATAGGTGTTGGTTCAAAACTATACCTTTTTCAAACAATTTACGGAAGAGAAGCATAGTGCATACATCTGAATTCTTCCTAGGTGTATTTTTTTTATGTTATGAGGTTGTATTTTTCTATGAAACAAACGAGCCATTTTTTTCACGACACATTTTTATCAAAGAGCAAATATAAAACTACTTGTACAAGTTTTATGCAGAAAATTCTCATAAACAATATGAAGATGAGAGCCAAAATGTAATATATACCTTTAAATGCCAAAATGATAACCAAAAAGTAATATATACCTTAAAATGCAACTTAGACTTGTGGGCTCGAGATGAGAAAGCGAGATAAAATGGAGGCAATGGTCTTGGGGGCAATTTACAAATGTTGTAAAGATATCACCTACAAATGAGAAGTAGCCTCAATTACAAAAAGCCACAAGTGAATATAGACGGTATTTCCTCCTTCCCCCTTTTTCACCGTAACCATACTCCCTTCTTTATTTTAGGACCATTCAAAAGCAAATTGGATGCCGCAAGGAGATGTCGCTCATAGTCTATTTCCTTTTGGCCAGTAAGTACAATTGTAACTATCGATTCTCCTTATGCTAAATGGAAATCTTGAGGTACTAGTGAACATGCCACACCCATTACGCACAATCGTCAGTAAGCTTATTGTTTCAAAGTGAATCAAGAGAAGGGAATATTATAAAGATACCTCTTCGTCGGGGTGATGCAACATAGAAATAATATTGTGTGACTGCTGTTTAGGCTGCCATTGAAAACGACATTGTTTTTTGATTGTTCAACTCAAAGTTGTAGATTTCTCGAGTAAAAGAGGTTGCAGGTATTGTCTGCATCAGAAATCACTCTTTGCACTCGTAGGTGGATACAAGGCCGTCATGCAGGTGTCCGCTCTGTACTGAATATAAAAATTCTTGTCAAATTTTTGGAGCAAATGTTAAAATATAGAGCATTATATAGCATGTAATGCAGTTATGTAGTTATCATTTGGTTGGTAACTGTTCAACCAATCTGTAACCACCTCTTCCTATATAATAAACGCTGTCACACTTGTTTGAGTGTGCATTCAGCCTTCTCTGAATTCTTTCTTCTCTTTGCATATGCTAACATTGGTATCAGAGCAGTCGGTTCGCAGTTCGAGGAAGCCTTTTCAAGAGGCACGAACTGGAAGTTTGGGGAAGCCCTAGTAGGGCACAAACTGAAGAAGTTATTCCATCGCTTATTGCAGAAGATTCACGAGAAGGAAGACAGTCCTCCATTCACGGCAGGACAAAAGCAAATCCAGTCATTTTTGCACAAAATCGTGGGCAGATCGAAGGCAGCGTTCATACCAGTTGAGGCTGTGGGCAAAAACACAATCGCAAGGGTTTGTGGTTTAAAGTGATCAAAGCAAATACATGGACCAAGGCAAAGTAAATCCATAGTTCGACGAGTGCAAAACGAGGGAAAACAATCAAATTTTGGAAAATTCGTGGTTCAAGGAGGCAAAGTCGCGGTTCGAAGACCCTCAGTCAATAACCACCAATCACAAAGTCAATAACCACCAATCGCAAAACTCGCGCGAATAGCACAATCGTGTGGGATAGTCATGTGAAGAAAGGAAAAGCAAATAACTAGTCACAAATCCATTCAAGGAGACAGCAAGGGCAGAAAGAACAAAAACGTGAATAGTCGTGTGCCTTGGTAAGTAATAATATTTTTTAATATATGCAAATATAGTTCAAAGGCAGTTCGAGGGGTGATTTAAATGTGAGTAATTAATTTAATAATATTTGTTGGTGTAAGTCACATTATTTTATTATTTCCGTTACTTTGGAATAATAAAATGGCAAATATTTCACACTTGACTTCGCCAAAAACGCAAAAATTAACATGGACTAATTTCAATGTATGGAGCCATAAGATTTAAACACTTGCAAAATTTCATGATTGTGATAAAATAATCACAAGTAGTGAAGATCGATGAATGACAAACTTTGCAGATTATGACAAACGTCACAAGGAAGCTTTATCATTTCTCAAGTTATCGGTGTCGAATGATATATACGGAAAGTGCGAGAATGCCAATGTGGTAAGCATGTTGTGGGCTAGTCGAGGGATAAATATCGACGCGTTGAAAAAAAGAGTCGTGTGTTATACTTGAAGAATATGCTCTTTTCCATAAAGTTACAAGGTGAATCACTCTCTGAGCACCTACTTCGGATGAAAGACCTTCGAGACCAATTATCTTTCATCAACAAAAAGGTGGACAACGATGATATGGTGGCTCTGGTTCTGAACAACTTACCTTCTTCATATGAGTCATTTGTGGAGGCACTCCATTTAATGCCTCAAAGTCAAACACTCACGTTTGACAAGGTGAGTTCCTACTTGTTGTAAAAGGAGCGAAGACAAATTCAGGCAGAATCTAGTTGTGACCAATCAGAAAGTGCTCTTGTCACACAAAAAAAGAAAGTGAAGACGTCATTCTCGGTGAGTCTTCCACTCGATCGTCGCATCGCGTATTATTCACACAAGGTTGGGCACCTTAAGAAGGATTGTTGCAAGCGCGAAGTATGATCTTTCACAACAGAAAAAGAAGCCATGTGATGAGGAATATGTGGTAGCGAGTTCGAAAAGAACGGGAATCAAATGACAAGCATGTTCTTTATTGTCTTACAACATCATGCTCACATAAAAGTGGTACTAGTTGTTGGATCATTGACTCAGGTGCGTCCGCACACTTATCATGTCGCAAGGACCGATATGTTTCATTTATTGCAAATATATGTTTTGAATCAGTAGTACTAGCTAATGGAGAATCACTTACAAGAAAAGGGATAGAAGATATATTCATTGTATTGAATAATGCTCATAAACTATTGGTATGTGTTGTCACCCTCAAAATTCCCCTCATTTTTTTAAGTCAAGTTTTAAAAATTTTGAGTTGGTGCCTTTGAGAGATGTTTGAGCAGATTGAGAAGTCTGGAGAGATAGGAAAATTCGTGCTTTGAAGAAGTTGGTGCTCATTTGCAATCTCGCCCCGTTAATTTAAAATCTTGCAGTCGCATGGTTTGATAAACTTTTGTCTTCCCGTTTGGATCTTGCCTCGAGGCCGTGGAGTCTTTCTATGGTTCTTGATCTTGCCTCGTAAGTCAAAGTGGGGAAAGACAATGCGTTCAATCGAGGCCCAAATCGCTAAGTAAAAAGACTGCGGAAGATGCCATGTCTCTTTGGCGCACTTTTGGTATGGTGCACAAATGCGGAAACCCCAAACTTGTGCCAACCCTCCACATGTCCAAGGTCCGGAAAAGGGACAGAGCCGGCCGTTTAAATCGACTAAGTATAAGAGGGTCGGCATAACCCTCCACGTGCCTCATCAACGTGACTTCAAAAGTGAGACCCAAAGGACAAACCCCAAACTTGCGCCAGCCCTCCACGTGTCCAAGGTCCGGAAAATGGACATAGCCGGTTGTTTAAATCGACTAAGTATAAGAGGGTCGGCGGAACCCTCCACATGCCTCATCAACACAACTTCAAAAGTGAGACCCAAGGGACAAACCCCAAATGAGCGCCAGCCCTCCACGTGGTCAAAGCCTCAAAAAGTTAAATCGGCCGTTGAAAAGTCTAAGGCCAGTGGATGGCGCCACATGTCTCATCGACGCACTTTCAAGGGTCGGCTTAAGGCGGTTCCCAAACATGCGCTAACCCTCCACGTGTCTAGGGTCCAACAGAAGTCAAATGGGCAGCAGGCCCGAATCGGCTAAGTATAAAAGAACCGGCGGAAGTCTCCATGTGTCTCAACGGCACACCTTCAAGGGTCGAGGCCAAAGGCGAAACCCCAAATGAGCGCCAACTTTCCACGTGTCCTAGGTCCGAAAAGAAGACAGAGCCGACCGTTGAAAAGTCCAAGGGTTCGCGGAAGCCTCCACGTGTCAGCTCGGTGCAACTTCAAAGGCAAAATCCGAGGCATGTCCCA